>CM053748.1:11057994-11146139 GCA_028658305.1 Pachyuromys duprasi
GTATGTCATTGGGGATGAGCTTTGAGTTTTAGAGCCTGTCCTCCCTCTCTGCTTCCTGTGTGTGCACGCAGTGTGATCCACCAGCATCTGTTTCTGCCACCCCTTCCCAGCGACTGTAACTCAGAATAAAACCCCTTTCTCTCAAAGTCACTTTTGTTTATTAGGGTGTTTAATCACAGCAGAAGAAATGAACAATGCAGAAGGTTGCTGCACTTTGATCAAGTTGTAAAGGGGAGGGTTTTAATTTTTTTTGTTTTTGTTTTTGAAGAAACAAAGCCATCAGAATTCTGTGCTCTCTGTTTATTTCAGATAAAGGCTCTAGGTACCTTACATTTACTGATGCAGGCAACCAGTATTTGTTCTTGGGCATCAAAGCTTGTGATTGCATGTTTATCACAAGGGTGTGTGTGTGTGTGTGTGTGTGTGTGTGTGTGTGTGTGCATTGCTCAAACCCCAACTCTTAAGAAGATAAGAGTTCTCACTGGCTCCTCAGTAGAAGGACCTATGACTTTGAAAATTACTGGTGATTTGGTGTTTAATTAGGCCAGCTGAACCTAAAATTGTAAGGGGCCCAGGCACGATGGTTAAAATAAAATCTTTAGGTAACATCAGGAAGACAGAGAATGCCTGGGGTGGATTTACCAATCTTTATATGCCTAAAATCCAAAGGTCCACACTTCCCATATCATAGTCAAGATGTGGCTTGAACAAGGCCTGTGTGATGCCACGGTGCATGAAGGAAAACCATGTTGATCTCCTTAGGGATGAGTCTCACCAGGGCAGGGCTCCATCTGCTTGAATTCTTACAGCTCCTCAGTGTTCAGCATGGTGCCCTGCACTTGTGGGCGAGCAAATGAAGGGGCAAATGAGTGACCTGACTGGTGTGCTCATTTCTCACTGGGTTTCTCTAGAAAACACCCTGTAGGAACGCATCGGGTCCTTCCTGTCACTCATCTGATGTAAAATGCCATCAGCACGGTCTCCAAACAGTTGTCTGAGATGTCGCCTAGCTCCGTGGCTCTGACAGCTCTTCAGCTCCACCTGCTGATACATCAAGGAGGTGCTGGGGTTTGTGGTGGAGGGAGAGCAGACTCATGGAAGGAGGGTTAGGATGTTGGCCACCCCTGCTTTCCTTGCCTGCACACCACTTTCTAAAATGTAGGTTGTCATAGGCTGCCCTGTCACAATGAAGGCTGAGGAAGGAAAAGGGAACAGAGGCTACGGCTGGGCCTATGCGTGACTTGGCTTGTCAACATCTCAATTTTATTTCCTCAGTCCTGGTTAGCGTAGCTAATATGTTTATGTAAAAGGGCCCGTGTCTTTTCTAATTGTCATTTGCTACTTAAACACATGGATTCAAGTCCCACCGGCATCACTTAATGTGGTGTGAGTGATTGTCACCACGCCACAAACAGCTGAAGACGGATGTGGGTGAGTAGAGTGTAAGAGCTTTGCTCCCTGGAGTCTTCAGTGTCTCCACTGCCGCCTTCCTGAACTTTGTCTGGTGTTCTTCACTAGGAAACGCTTGGGCTTCTGCATGAATAGGAGCTTGGGATTGGATGTCGCAGGGTCTTTGACTTTTGCGCCATTGCTAACTCGAGCTACAGACAAGGCCGGAAGTGAGGCAGCATTCGACTCAGCGTGTCACGTTTTTATATGACCCCGCCACTTTCCTCAGACCCCTCATGCTTGGTGAGCTAACCCAAAAACCCACTAACACTGAGCATCAAAACCAAGACTGGGACCTGACCTTGGCCAGGAGTGAGCACCCGCAGTTTGCAAGTCAGTTTTAAATGGGCTCATTGTTGTGTCTTTGCGCGTGGGTGGTGGTCAGTGCAGAGACTGCCATCTGGCTCCAGGGTCAGTGGACTGCTCAGTCATAAACGGGACATCTGTACCACCCCCAAGGCTTAGGGGCCACCAGACAGGAGGGAACAGAGAGAACCGTAAGAGCCAGACGCCAGGGAGGACTGACGCAAAACAGCGTCTTTGGGCATGACAGCATAACAGGACAGCTGCACTCCCGAACCCCCAGCAGCTGTGGTTTCCCCACACAAGACAGAGCTGTCGACATTCTAGCATGTGGTTGGGAGAAGTTCTTGAGACCCCACCTCTCAGGAGTTGTAGACAGCTGGCGACTTCTGGGGGAGGGAGAGTCAGTTTTCTTTAAGGGTGCAGCCCCCCCCCCGCGAGGTCAATCACACTCCAGTGGGTAGCTTTACACTCAACAGTGAATGGGCTGCACAAAGTGGACTCAGTGGACGGCTGAACCAGAAAGAGAGGAGGTGAGGGTACCTATGGCAGGAGTTAGGCCAGCAGCAAGGAGGGTGAATTTCATCAAAATGCACTGTATAAAAGTCTCAAAGATTAATAAAAAGATAATGGGGGGGAAGGGAGGATTAATAAACCAACCACCCTTAGGCTTCCAAACCTCCTTAAATCTTGTACTTTTTCTTTCTCTTCCACTGTAGGGCATATCCCTGAATTACTGGGAACCATTCCAATTTTGTACAGCCAGCATTATTTGAAATAAACAACATGGTGTTGGAGAGGTGGTTCAATGCCAAGCACCCTCATGGCATAGTTCCTGGGGTCCTGATGCCCCCTTGTGGTCTCTGTCAGTCACATGGTGCACAGTGGTAGCGCGGATAAAACACACACATTTAAAAAATAAACATTTTTTTTTGAGCTGAAGTAATTTCATAATTAGCAGAACCAGGCTAAATGCATCCTCTCCCACCGTTTCTGAAGCAGCGAAGGGGCACAGTACGTTTTTCTCTGGGAAATGACTGGAAGTTGGCTGGTAGCCCAGCCAGCTCTCAGTGAAACTGAGTGTACTGGGCAGAAAACTTCAGCTAGGGGAAAACCCAACAGATTTTTGTTGTTGTTGTTGTTAGCTGTATTTAAACTGAGTGAAACTTGACATTTTTGATACTTGTTGCTCTCTGTTCATCTGCCTCATCTCACGCAGTCTTTGCCCTCCCAAGGTTTCCCTGTTTGGTGTTTTAATGAGTGATCTGGAAAATGGCCTGTCTCCAGGGGGGGCTTTATCACTTTCTTCTCCACCTCCACTTCATTGTGAGTCCCGAGGAGGGGGAGAGGACGCAAAGGGGCCGAGGACCCTGAGCTGAGCACGCTGGGGCTGGAGATTTATTTTCTTTGCTTTAATACAATAACACCCTCAGGGTCTAAGTTAGCATAATCGTTTTCCTCCAGCGGCTGTGTGAAGGCTGCCATCCCTACAAGGGGAGATTGATTGCTCCCTCTGCTCAGGATGAAGGAGTTCGGCAGGGATCCTCCAGAATTTTCTGGGCTTGGAAGTTCTCCCCTAGGCTTGGAAATCAAAAGTCATAAAGCTCATCCAGGCTGAAAAGAAGAAATTCTGGTTCTGAAAAGAGAACCCTAAATACAGGCTTCGTGATTCTATCCATGCTGCTCAGGCTCTGCGGGGTTTTTAATACTCCCCAAAGGCCTTCCTTCACAATCAGATGCAGGTCAGCCCTGCAACTGTTGTTTGGGGTAGCGGGCAGGGAGCTGGAGGAGAAGGGAATTGATTGGAAGCACCGACTCCATGCCCAGGACACTGGGCCCTGCAGGACAACACTATTCTCAGAATGGAACTATAGATTAAAAAAAATCAACCTCTTGAAGGCATTGTCTGAAAAAGCTTGTAAGAAGAGACCTTGCATTCCATGCTGCTGGCATATCATCTGGCGGTGCAGACTAGAACCAAATTCCTGTTTTTAGAACTTGCAGGCACACATACCTTCCCTTTGTCCCTCCTCCCTTGTCTTCCTGTTCTTCAACCTGGGAGGGTTTTGAATAATAAATTTACAAACAACAGCCCTCGAGGGAACACTATCTCAGCATCTGGATGTACAGGCATCATATGGACTCCAGCATCTCCAGGGAAGGCCTTAGCTGCAGAAGTGGCCAGGGCAGGGACCAAGAGTCTGGACATTTCAGCCTAAAACTTTGCTTTAGTTGGGTGGGTAAGACATGTGAACTCCCTGCTGGCTCAGCCAAGGCTGAGACTTCCCTAAGACTTCCTTTGGTTCCCCTTTCTTCCCCCGGTGTACCTCAGTGACAACTTCCAAAGAGTCAGTGATGGACACTAGCCTTCCTGGGTTCTTAGAGGTCAGCGCTCAG
Source organism: Pachyuromys duprasi (assembly GCA_028658305.1). Taxonomy (NCBI): domain Eukaryota; kingdom Metazoa; phylum Chordata; class Mammalia; order Rodentia; family Muridae; genus Pachyuromys; species Pachyuromys duprasi. The sequence continues at coordinate 11,062,144 of CM053748.1, forward strand.
AACTTCAGACTTCTCTTGTGCCACATAAGCAACGATGCCATTGCTGCTGATAAGCCATTGATTGGATGGGCGGTAACCATAGGGCAAAAGGAAATGAAGACAAAGTCAGACAGTGTTTAAAAACATTATTCCCAACGTGCCTCTATTGAAGAGACTTATGAACTCTTGCGTAGCAGGCCAGGCCAGCTCTGGTTGTTGGAAGGGATGGGAGCTGCTCTTTGGCCAGGTTGTATCGCGAGAGTCCTAGGTGCCCTCATTGTGTCTTGTCTGTATTGCCCTAGGTTTCGTAGAAAGCTGCTATGTGTGGCTAAGAAGAATCAGCAGCCATGATGGCGGCTGTAGTAGGCTTACAGTCTTGTTTCAGCCTGCCTCTCTCATCTAGCTCTTCCTATCATCCCTCAGTTGTTTTTGTGGCTCTGAGGGATCCTTCTAATCCCGAGCCTGGCAGATTGTCCAGTGGGATACGGAAAGAAAAAGAGGTTGGAGTTCAAAGGCAGCCTCTCCTTAAGCCTGCTCTGTGCTTGCTCTTGGGTGTAACAGTTCAGCCAGTAGCCTGCTGCCTGCAGACTCACACTCAGGTCACCTTCATGTGCAGCTGGCTGGAAACCTCCACCATCCCTTGGATTCCCTATTGGAGCAGAGCGGCTTAACTGCACCTCATCTAGCGTTCACATAGCCAGTAACTCCGAGCAAGCTCCGTCTGCTTTGGGAGGTCACAAGCAGGGCTGCCAGGAAGTGGGGGGGGGGCTTTTGCCGTTGTTAGTGGGGGAGATCAAAATAAACCCAAGGTTTCTAGACAAGTCTTAGGAGTCTTATGTCCCGGAGACTCATGTTTTTTTGTCTCCCCCCTTTCCCCCCAAGAAACTGTCAGAACATCATTTGCACCTTCCATAGAACAAGGCAAAAGTTTTCTAGGGCAAATATTATTTATTTTAGAAATACTTTAAAATTATAAACATATGTATAATTTATGATACAAACAACACTTCAGTCATATTCTCCCCAACTTCTCCTAGATCCCTTTCATCTTTCCCTCCTAACTTCATGTTATCTTTCTATGTTTGTTTTGTACAACACCGAGTCCTATTAGGGTGCCCATATACGCTTGGATATGCTTACCTACTACAGTACATCCCAGGGACCACAACACTCAAGAAAATTGGCTGTCCTTCCCCTAGCAGCCATCACCTGCCAATTGTTCCCCAGCTAGGGGTGGGACATTATTCCAGGATTCTGATGGTGGGAAGACCCATGCTTCTCCTACAAAGTTGAAACAGCCTTTAAAAGTTTGTTTGTATCTTTATATTTCAATTTATTTGCTGTGTGTATATGTGTGCACATGCATGCATCATGCATTTGGGTCCAGAAGCAAAGGACAGAAGGAAGTTTTGGATCCGAGGAGTTGAAGTTGCAGACAGTTGTATGCTGCCTAACACCGGTGCTCTTGGCTCCTCTGGAAGAGCTCATCCACATCTTGTAAGCTGATACTATTTTTGTGTGTGTGTGAACCTTTTAAATGAATTCTTTTTCTTGCTTTAGAGCCAGCTATATACTCCCGATTAAACTTTAACCAATATCCAGAAAAACCTAACAATTTTTTTTCCAATGAGATAACCTAGGTATCACTGATGTTCTCTTGAAAACTGTTTATTGAATGAACAGATTTGTGCAGTTAGCATTTCACAAAAGAGATAAATAGCTTGCCCAGGGTTACAAAACAGAAGATGGCAGAGCTGAAATTTAAGCTCCTCAATGTTAGACTCTGAAATCATTCCCGGCCCTTATATTCCAGGCTAATTCATCGACTGGCCCAGAGCGCAGTTCGGAACGCAGCACTCCATCCCTGAATCCTGTCTCCTTGCTGCCTGCAGGTGCTCGGTGGCAGGGCTGCTGTGGCTGCTGCAGGGTGCTCAGCTGTAATTTCATGAAAAATTGGTGCATATTGTCTATGATTTGCACTTCCTTGAAAAGCAGCAGAGAATATGTTCTGCTGTGGAAACAGTGGGAGGGGCATGCCTTGGGAAGCGATGTCGTGCAGTGTCGGCATAACTGAGGCATCACCTAAGCCGAAACGTGGTCACGTTGCATGAGGGCATTCTGTGTTACCTCTTAGCTCTACAGGATAAAGTCGATGCGCTTTTGTTAACTGTTCCCCTTGTTGGAACGGGCAGCAAGCGCCTGCTCCCAAGAAGAGAAGAACATACTTTTGAGTTGTGACTAGATTTTGATGAGTTCCCCCCAAAGACTCTGACCATTAGATGTAGGTGATTTTGAGCAAGTCTCTGAAGTTTATAGAGATGTCAAAGATGAAGCCAGAAAACGTATAGCCTATTCATTCAATTGCTTGTTGCATACTTACCAACTACGTATGCGGTATCTTTTATAGCATAGTAAAATTCCAAATCCAGAAAATACTGAGAGTTAATTGCAGCACGGAAGAGATGGGCATGAATGATGTTTTCCTTTTTGGTGTGAAACATATTGTAAAAATAGGCATAAACAGAATGATGTGTGTGTCAGGGAACAGAGTGACTGCTGAGGAATGAAAAAAAAAAAGGTTCACAGATATAATGTCTTGACAAGCGGGCTTTCATGGGTGAGTAGAACTGTCAGAGGAGCTGGCAAGGACAGCAACATTCAGACATGGAACACATCCAGGACTTAGAAGTCAGAGCTGACCAAGCTCACTCAGGAAGCAACACAGTGGCTTCAAGAACCCCCAAAGAGAACTATAGAGTGCAGCAAAAGGAGAGGCTGGGCCAGATGGAGGCCAGACCTCTTGTCTCCCTGTGGATGATGGAGCTATAGATTTCTTAACAGAGCAGATGCGCTTGATGAAGAACCTGAGGCTCAGACAATAGCTTGATTAAACAAGATTTTAGAAAGCAGACTATGAGTTTTGCAGTTAATGGCAAATGCCAAATGCTGAGGATTTTTGTTTGAGTTGATGTATATATGCATAGATACATGTGTATATAGTTTATTAATGCTGTCATTTTGTTCACAGGTGTGCTTATGCACGCGATGGACAATGTATTGTAAGAGCTCCGGACACCTAAATCATAAGAAGTCCAGTCTGTCAGTGAGTTGGCTACACAGCATTAAGATTTATGCTTTGGACCGCCACCCAGACATCACAGGTGGGAGCGTGAATTGGAATGACTCTTATGAAGGGCAATTTTGCAGCCTGGATCAAAACAGCTTTTAAATCTGAATAGTTTTCACCTTAGCTTTCTTTTGAAAATATTTGTTTCAAAAGAGTGACTATAAATACATCTACTAACAATGTCAAACAAACAAACAAACAAACAAACAAAACCAAAAACTGGAGAGCATCTGCATTTTCTGAAATTATGGCGCAACTAAGTGCCTTGTAGTTAGGAAGGTGATTAGATGAGAGTTTGTTTGCTTATATGAGAATATACTCCTACATTTAAAAGTAAGCTAAAGGAACAATATACACAATGGTGCTATTCCTGTAAAATTATAAATGTGTTCTATTCCCATGGAAAAGTTAGATACCAAGTTATTAATCATAGTTATTACCAGGTGATAGGATAATTGGCAGTCCTTCACTTCTACTGTTAGCTAATCTACATAATTTCTAGGATTGTTTGTTTAACAATAAACATGTACTAATAAATTATTTGTGTGGTGTGTCAGTGTACTGCTCAGTTTCCCATATTTGTATGGTCTTTCTGGCTGCCTGGTCACTAAACCTATTTAAGATTCTTCCCTTGTTCCACTCGGGACCATTTTGCAAACAACCACATGGGGAAAATATTAAAGTCTTGAGACCACATGCTCTCGTTGAAAGATTTGTGCCTTGTGCTGGCTGGATATGTGATGGGCACAACAAAGCAGACTTATCCCCCCTCCTTTCTGGCAAGTGCTAATCTTTGCCTTAAATATAGATGACTGATTTCCCAAATTCCCATCTCTCAAGTAACTGAATGCTGTAATAAATTGGACAGAGGGAGAATGACTTTTCAAATCATCCATGCTGTGTAAAAGTTGTACTCGACATCTGGATGTCCTTTGAAAATGATGTGGTTTTCGAATTCTGTTCATGCAGATGGCAATGGTCTTGTGAGATACTCCTCTCAGGGGAGCTGTGTATCTGGCTGAGTTCCCGTTTGACTTTATGATCGAGTGGGCATCAGACCCAGTGCCTAACGCTTAGCAACACAGACCTAATGTCTAGTGTGTGGTAAGCACTCTAACTTGAGTTGTAAGACAATCCTAAATGCAATGTGGAGCAGGTGTCCACTGCCATTCTTTGCTTTTGTGTGCAGACCTCAGGCTAAGTAGAAATGCTATACAGCCCTCTGCCCTCCTTATCTCCACTCCCCCTGAAAAAAAAAAAAACTTGGAGATCATCTTTTGCTAGACTAATTCTGGCCCACATTGATTTCTTCTCTGCATGTCTCAGACTGCTCTCATCTGAAAAGATCTAATCTGCCCTTGGATACCCGCATCCTATTTATAACTTCATTTTGAAATAAGACATTGATGATATAAGTTGGTGTGCACATTTCCCCCATTTTATCAAGTCTCCAAGTTTCATGGGATACAAGATTATTTGTATTTCCTAGAAATATATTTCTTTCATGGAAAGTTTTGTAAGGGAAACAGAAGAAGCTGTGGGAAGGCCAAAGTCCCCTAGTGTTTTAGACAATTATGAAGTGTTGAATAGAGATGGATATCGGAGGAGAGTGGCAGAGTCCCAAATCCCAAGAAATGTTTGAGGAATACACAATCTAGACACACTGGGACCCAGCTCTCAGGGGTGAGGTACTTCTGAGGAAAAGGCTACAGGGCAGCTGAAAGATGGGCTGAGTGTTCTATTGGTAGACAGTAGACTTTGAGCTAGAGCATATAGATGTAAGAAACATCATGGGGAAGGGAAGAGAGGGAGAGAGAAAGGAGAAGAGGGGAGAGGGGAATATGGAAGAGAGAGAGAGAGAGAGAGAGAGAGAGAGAGAGAGAGAGAGAGAGAGAGAGAGAGAGAGAGAGAGAATATGGGGGTGTGTGTCTGGCTCTCCTGTCGGGATGGTTTGTAAATCTTGTAACTCTTGGAGGTGGAGGCCAATGGAATAAAGTCTGAGAGGGCATATATAGCCAGCCTGAATGACTTGAGTGTTGAGTTAATTTAATTGATGAAAACAAAATGATCTTTTTGGCTTCACTGTCACTAGCTCTAAGTTCCTCAAATACACTTTTTAGACTTTGTTTCTCATCAATATTGCCCCAATATGCCTATGGTCATATAGATTTCCAGCTTTTGTGGTTCCAAAGAGAGATTGATTTGGACAGCCTCATTCCCTCTGTGAGGATTAGTAATTTGGGAGCCAGAAGCAAAAAATTTAAAGGATTGTGGTTATTGACAAGCTCTGAAATTCTTATGTGTGAGAGAAGTCACTTTCAGGTTGGAACTAAGAATAGATAATCCATTTTGAGGCATCAGGAGATCTCCCGTATCACATTATCAAAGGCACTCTCCAGCCCGTGCGCATGCCGCCATAACAGCTCCAGCATGAACTGTTTCCTTATGCTTAGCTGCTTTGTCAAAAACACTGTCACCGCTTATTCCGCTGTTGATGTCCTGGGTCTCTCTCAGTAGTTGCTGCTCGTATAGCAAGTGGCACTTTCAGTATGGGCTGGAGTCACAAGAATGGCACAGCGCGGAAAGGAACATGGCTTATGCATCATGGATAAGAAATGAAAACAGAGGCTCTGGCTTCATTTTGGATAAGCTAGAACACGATCAGCAACTTCCAGAGTACCCGAGTAACCTCAGCTCAGGTGGGAGTTAACACGGGCTAATGAGAAGTACAGGGCATCGTCATCGTGTGTAGTCATTCTTGGAGGATTTATAGCACGAGCTAGAACAATGAGTGGGACTTGAGCAGAGAGAAGAGGGGAAAACACAGGCCATTAGTTTTAATGGAAAGCCAGTTAATTTTGTTCTTTAAGATATCACACACATAACGTAGCTCATAAAATTTTTCATCACACTTTAAGTCTGAGTTCAAGGCACTGTGGGTAAGGTGAAATCTTGTCATTTTTTTCATGATTTCCTTATTTTATTTTTTATTACAATTTATTCGTGTTGTATCACAGCTGTAGCCCCCTCCCTCATCCCCTCCCAATCCTACCCTCCTTCCATCTTCTCCTCCCATGTCCCTCCCCCAGTCCACTGATAGGGGATGTCCTCTTCCCCTTCTATCTTACCCTAGCCTATCAGGTCTGCAGCCTTCCCAGGCCACAGAGGAAGACAATACAAGCAATCCTGATGAGACCTGATAGACTAGGGTCAGTTGTCTTTTTTTTTTTTAAAGGAAAGATTTAATTTCTTTTCCTTCCTTCCTTCCTTCCTTCCTTTCTTCCTTCCTTCCTTCCTTTCTTTCTTCTTTCCCTTTTTCATTCCCTTTAATGGAGGATTTAACTGACCCAGGGCTATAAGTCTGAGCCTGCTCTAGCAATAGGGGATGAGCTCATCCCTGAGACAGCCGTGGTCCTCCTAGTTTACCTGTGCAAGAGAGTAATGCCAGCCGGGAAGGTGAGACACACCTTACAGCCATGGTCCAGGTTGTCTGCTGTAAGATCCTGGATACTTGCAATGTGATGGCATTTAGAGATGTAGTCTTCAATGAGGATATTAGGTCACCATTGGCATCACAAACAGGTTAGTAGATTCATAAAAGGGCATTCTTCCACTTTCTGCTACATGAGGACAGTGTTCCTCCCTTGCACCCAAAGCTCCATCTTGAAAGTGGAGAGCAGGTCCTACCAGATGCTGAGTCTGCCAGCAACTTGGTCTTGGCCTCTCTACTCTTCTAAACTATAAGGAGTAATTTATTGTTCTTAAAAGTGTCAAGTAGCGTTTTTATAGGCAGGGTGAATAGATTAATATTAGCCTACAAGGCAGAGTGAGGCCAGGTAATATGAAGCACAATGGAAATCAACAGGAACTTGCTGTCCGTGCATGGATCAGCAATAAAATAATGGCTAAACAGAGAAGGTGCCTGCCAACCGGCCAGGCTGTTACCATAGAACACAACAGCTGATGCTACAGTGCTCATCTGCTGTCAGGATTTGTTGTGACACATTATTCTGTTACTCCGTGTACCTCTCCTATGAAAGAGGTACACCTGATAGTCTGTGTTTTCCAAAGAGAAACTTAGGGAGGTTAAGGAAATTGGTCAAGGTTGTTAGCTTTTAATCAGTATAATGTTAAAAGTCTCAGTCTGGAACCACAAGAGTCATTCTTGCACCGAACCTAACCCTGTTAGGAGAAAAAGGGAGGAATGTTTACAGGGAATATCTGTCAACATTGCTTTGTTTACTCTTGATAATTTAGTGACTGACCTCAGGATGAAGCAATGAGTGTATTCAAAAGATTCGAGCCTTGCATTTCACAAGACACTTCCTTTGGTCCTTTGTCATCAGCAATGTGTTGATTACATGGTGGCATTTTAAAAAAGCATCAATAATGAGTTAAATTGCTTTATGATGGAAAAAATTATTGATAGCCTTTTAAAACCCCCCACATTTTATACCTTGCCTAGAGTTGACTAAAAAGAGCAAATGAAACAAAATTTTCAACAAGGGGCTCTTTTGTTGGCCTGGTATCTGAAAATAAATAAGCCAGTAAACTCCTGGTGCAAGATTATTACGTATGTGTCGGGTGTGTTGTTTAGCAGTCAAGAAATACAAGCTCACATTCCCAATACTCCTTTGCTTTCATGCACATATTCTGATGATTCTTTCCCTTATCACAGGAAGAGTAATGCTGGATCCACATCCTGTGTTCAGTTGTCACTTACAAGTTCACAGCTACTAGAAGGAGAAACATTTAACAGAGAAGCTATGATCAAATGTAGTGTAATTAATCACTTCCTAGGACTCTCTGGGATGCCAGTGAGATGGATCTGATGAGAACATTCTTGGCTTTAAAGAAAACATGCTTATATTTTGATAAGAAGCAGTGCCTGCTCAAGAGTCCAGGGTCCTAAAGGTCTTGCTTGAGGAGTAATGCTTTCATCCAACCTTTACCACGTCACCTGTAGAAATTAGTCTTTCTTTCTTGATGTCACCTGATATCTTAGTTCAGATGACTTGGTGTTGAAGTACTTGGACCTGACCGGATATCAAACTATTGAACTCTCACTTTTCCAGCAGCGCCCACCACACCCCCGGAGATAGTTACTTACTAGGAATTGGCTTCTTGCCCACTTAAAGAGGAGATACGCATGGGCACAGCAGGGATAGGAAGGAGTCACAGATGGGGACCAAATCCATATTGTCCACTGTGCCAATTGTTTTGTTTCTTGATTTTTGTTTATTTTATCATTATTTTTTTATTTTTGACATTATAGTAGAATTACATCATCTCCCACTTTCCTTTCCTCCCTCTAACTTTTTTCATATACCCTCCTTGCTCTCTTTCAAATTCTTTTTTCACTAATTGTTATTTTATGCATATATAAATGTAAAAAATATATATACATACATATGTATCTCCAAATATAGCCTGCTCCATCTGTATAAGGTTAACTGAATGTATTTTTTCAGGGCTGGCCATTTGGTATTGTATAACCAATTGGTGTGTGCTTTCCAGGGAAGACTATTTCTCCCACTTTTTTCAATCCTTGGTTGCCCATAGTTCTTTGTGTAGGCTTAAGGCCTTATGGTCTTTTCTTCAGTCCACTTTAGCCTGTCTATTGCTTTTTTGTTTGTTTGTTTGTTTAGGACAGGGTTTCTCTGTGTTACCCTGGCTGTCCTGGACTTGAGTTGTAGACCACGCTGGCCTCTGCCTTCCTGAGTGCTGGGACTACAGGCATGTACCACCACTGTGCCTGGCTTTTTGCGTGTCTATTACTCTTTTCCTTGTTCTGCTCATGTGTTTGTGGTCACATTGGTGAGACTTTATGGGTGTAGCTTCTGATATGGTTAGAAGACACTGTCTCACAGCAAACTCCCTGGTCCTCTGGCTCTTACAATCCTTTAAAACCTCTTTGTAAGGTTCCCTGAGCCTTGGGTGTGGAGGTTGTTTTGTAGATGTTTCCATTGGCACTGGGGTCCAGAACTCTGCATTTTGGTTGGTTGTGGTTTTCTCTAATGGTTTCCTGTTGCAAAGAGACATTTCCTTGATGAGGGATGAGGACTACGCTTGCCTGAGGGTGAGGAATGTGAGTGACCATTTCTGTGGAGGAAATGTGGCCCTTGTTAAAAGCTAGGGAGTGTTAGCCCTTTGCCTTGGTGCTGGGCTGCCATGACAGGTCAGAACGGCATCCTCAGTCTTAATTCAGAAGGCAGGTTAGAGAGAGCAGCGGGGCTTCACTGTGTTTATTGACTAGGAACTTCTAATGTTGCTGCACTGAGGGGCCAGGAATTTGACTTGAGTAAATCACTTACTGTCTTTTGCCAGAGAGGTGAGGAATTTTAGCACAGCTTGTCTGCCAATGTATGTTGGGCTTAAGAAGTGCATTTGGAGCTATGACCTCACATATTACCATTTGTTTGGAGGTGCTAACGTGGAGACACTTTGGGACTTACTATCACTTCTTGGATGCCCATTTCAGATCCTCCAGAACTTAGCTCATTTTTGCCACCAGACGATTAAAAAAAATGCATTTATAGGCAAGCTAAATAGGATGGGAACATACTTGTTCAGCAGTGTCACAAGCCAAGGGGAGAATCCCATTCTCAGAGCCTTCTCAACGCCTCCACATGACCTTTCTCACGCCCCCAGCCCCCAGCAAGGTTTACAAGGGATGTAGCAACAGAAAGGTGCTGACTCCTTTTGGTGAAAAAGGGTGGGTACCAGAGTTTGAGGAGGAAAAAAAAAGCATTTGAATTTTAAGAATTTCAAACAATACAATATAGAAAGGAAAACAAGGGGCTGGCTGGGTGAGAAGCTGTAAGAGCAGACATCAAGCTGGCTTGCAACAATGAGTGCTCTGCAGCCTGGCCAACTGTCTGCAAATATTTCTCAGTCTCTGATTACAGTCCCAATATGAGCAAAGCAGAAATGGGAAAAATACAACACAAGCCATGTCTTCATGTATAGTTGTTTCTTAAGGAAAGCCAGATAGTTAGAAGATCTGCTGAGATAAAGTAAGTGTTAAGTATAAATAAAGTGATACAGAATTGTGGATTAAAAGATAATAGGAGTGTTGGGAGAATTAGAAGTATATTATAATGTGATCATTAATTGAGATTAAGTCTTGAAAGAAAGTGAAAAGAAGGTGTTTCTAGGCAAAAGCGAAGGGAACAAACAGAATTCTAGTGTCCTGTCACACATGCTGTCATTGATTAGGAATTGTGGCTATCCTCCCTAGCAGGGTGTGGAGGGCTCAACATGCAAATGCTTCCTTTGCTAAACTGAGCAGGCTGGACCTGGAGGCAGCAATGGGGCAGTCCAGGACTGTGAGGAGGCAGGTGTGAGATCCATAGTAAACCAGGGTAGAACCAGAAGCCACACCCAGACCATCCTTTCTAGAAATCATGCCCTTATCACTGGGAATTCAATGTTGAGCCCAGTAAAAGTTCGTTGAATTAATAAATGCTTGAATGAGTGGACCCATCCTGGGCTTAGGCAGAGAGTGATGAGGCGCCAGCATCAACTGCCACAGTCGTACCTGAGATCTACTTGTTCAGCCTGAAAGAGCTGAAAAGGGAGACCCCCGGGGCTGGGTGCTAGAAGTCTGAGGTGTGCAGAGCCTCTGCTCTTTAATTGGAGGCAGAGTGGGAGCCGCCCAGATCTTGTCTACAGGTCTAATGTGCAGTAACTCCAAGTCAATATCCAGAATATTACATGGAATGGTGCCCACTTCCCAAGTTTATGACCACCCAGAAGCTTAGAATCTGGCCTTATTCAGAACTACAACAGTCCTCACTTAGCTCCAGAGGCTTTCCAAGGCTCTTCAAGAACAGTGGAAACTTTGTATCATAACAGGCCCTATACTCTATATATAATAATAACAATAATAATATATATAGTATATGTATATACATACACATATATTCATAAATAGGCCCATCAAAGTGACTGACCTCAATATCTAACAATATCGTGAAATAATTATATTATTATAATTTAATAACATTTATTTAACATGTATCAAGTTTTTATTCCTAGAATTTTCTGTTTGATATTTTTGGACTGAGATTGTCAGAAGCTAAAGACAGAGAGGAGCTATGACTTTTCGGATGTCATAGTTAGGAGAGGGTCATAATGGATGTGGGTAGTTCTGTATCTAATGGATGGTATACCTCTGACAAGAGGCAACCTTTAGCAACCAACAGGCTGCACATGAGCATAGACAAAAGGGCTCATGCAGCTATGGAGGCTGGCAAGGGTTAAATCTGCAGGCCAAGGAGCAAGCTTTAGACCCAGAAAGGATCGAGTGTGATGGCTCATGCTGGAAGGCTTGTGCAGCATAGTTCCTTCATGCTTCGGGAATTGGTCTTTTGTCTTATGCAAGCTTCCTGCTAATTCAATGTGGCTCACCTACATCAGAGTGGGTAACCTGCTTTACTCAAAGTCCCCGGGCACAAACACTGGTCTTCTTTCCAATACTCTCACAGAACCATCCAAGAATACACTTGACGAAACATCTGGGAAACATGGGTCAGTCAAGTTAATACAAAAAGTTAACCACCGCAGAGACACACAGAGATGAAGGCAATGTGAAGACTGACACAGAGACTAGACTAGTGGATGCCAAGGAAGACTTGAGAGGCAGGATGTTTTCTCCCTCACGGCCTTTAAAAAATTCACCCTCAGTATTTCCATTTTGAAGAGCTGGCATCCAGAACTTCGAACAAATGCACTTCTGATGTCATCTACCAGGTTGCTGGCAGTTTGTTGCTATAAAACCTAGGAAAACAGTATGTAGATAAACTCAGCAGAAACGTAGGTGCTTTCCCTGTCAGAATCAGAGTCTAGGGTGCTGCTGAGAATGGGCTGGGAAGTTCACAATGCCAGGCACAAAGCTTAGCATAGAACTGGGGAGAACCAGGAAGGGCAAAGATTAGCTTAGAGGTAGGATTCTCAGGCCCCACCACACACTAAATTCAAAGGCAAGTCATACTGAAAGGAATGGCAGTGAACATATGACCCCAGGAAAACAGGGCCAACTTCCTTAAGTGGGGATCCGTGTTTCAAACAGTCAATTAGAAAAATTCATCATTGAGAGGCATAGTTGAGAAACAGCCTGTATAACAAAACAAAACAAAGTGAATGACCAGTAAACAGACATGTGACCAATCTAGGTTATTGCGATGTTGGCTGCTTAAAATCACAGTCAAGATTTACTCTTTCAAGTGCATCCCAAAGACACCTATTAAGACCTATCACCAAAGGATCAGAGGGAAGACCTTCACTGAGCCAGATCTAGCAGGGTGGGCACTAGGTGGCTCATTCCCTCAATGGGGGAAGCTGGATCAAACCAAGAGCAGAGTTACTTGGAAAATGGAAACAATCAATCAAGTAGCCCAAACCCAGGGGCCTGTTGAAGCCTATGTCACCTTCAGCACAGAGACAGGTACTAGAAGAACGCAAGAATTCAAGGGAGGAGGAAAGACTGGAGGCTAAGAATAATAGTTCAAGCTGTGGAGAACTGTTTGGTTCAGATTACATCAGTGCTTTCTTGGGGCTGAACATTAGAATCCCCAAGGAGCCTTTTAAATACACCATGCCAGAGTGTTCATAGCAGCAGCACTTATAAAGACTCTGAAGCAGGAGCTATCCAAGTGTACATCCGTAATAGTATGGAGAAATAATTAGAGAAGATTCCCTTAACGAAGCATCATTCAGCAATGAGGTCCAAAAATAGACCACTACCAACAAGAGAAGGTAAATCTCTGAAGTCAAATGTTGAGTAAAAGTAAACAGAGAGAAAAGGCCTCCTTTAAATTTCTGTGGTTAGGCAAAGTGACAATGACAAGAGGTACTGAGTTCGGGAGATGTGCACAAATGCTCTCTGTACTATCAGTATTTTATTTTTTCCTTTTTAAGCCATTCTAAAAATCAAAACTTTTCCATGAGGGGTGTTGACATAGTTCAGTGGCAGGGTGCTTTCCTAGCATTTGATCCCCAGAAATGTAAAGCACAAGTTTACGTATTAAACAGCTGTCTTGGTTCTGTTTCCTGTTTCTATGATAAAAATACCCAGACAAAAGTGAATTAGGAGGAAAAGGGCTTATTATAGCTCACAATTTCAGGTGGTAATCTATCGGCACTCTGAAGACTTGATCATGGTCAACATCCAAGAGCAATGAGTTAATGTGTGTATCTAGTTTTCAGCTGGTTTTCTCCAGCCTTATAGCTCAGAATCCTGTGCCTAAGGAATGGTGCTACCCACAGTGGGCAGGTCTATCCAGCTTCATGAGTTTAAGATAATCCCTCAACAGACATGCCCACAGGCCCACCTGATCTAGATAATGCCTCATTGAGACTCTTCCCTGGTGAGTCTAGATTTTATTGAGTTGACAACTAGAACAACCATACCAGTAGGGTACTGTATGATTTAATTTACATCATCCACTAAGACGGACAGAATTAGTCTGTTACTAGAAGTGGGGCTAGTTACCATTGGAGGAATGGTAGCCTGAAAGGGCATTCGAGGAAGCTTTTGTTGTGTTGGTCCATATATTGATTTGTGCTAGTCACATAGCTCTAGAATTTTGTGAAAATGTATTGAGCTTTTTTCTCTGCCTATATTTCATGTCAAGAAAGCCAAATGCTCTTTTAATTTCTGGTCATATCAAGGCTAAACTGGAATGTGGGGGAAGGTCCTAGCTGTCAGTAATTTTTGCCGTGTCCCAGCTTGATTGTCTGCCGCTGCTGTTTGTCCTGAAGACTGAGGAGCCGGACACCAGCATGACACATCCAAAAGTCTCTCTCAAGAGGTAGCACTCAGAGCTCTTGATTGAGGCAAGCAGGACTCCACAATAAATGTGCAATTTCAGCCAAGGAAGCATTCACCTCTAATTCTCAGTTTCTGATTTTTTCTGGCAGTGTCTATGCTTCGACCCTGGAATTTAATTTTCCATCTTAAAAAATGTCGGCCCATGAGGGGCAAGAGCTGTGCACAAGGTTTCACGAGAATCAGAGAGCAATTGGTCTCGTGCATCCTAAAAACATACTTTATCTAACGTGTTCTTTTTTGTGTTTCTACTTGAGAGTTCAGGAAAGCATGGGTGAAATAACTTACAGGAGAAGCACACCCTTCGAATGTGGAAGAAAACTTCTAGCATGTAGTACATTTAACTGTAGAAGTTTGGGGAAGGGAGCCCTCTTACGGGCAAGTACGAACAGATTCTGGACTTTCGGAAGGGCTGTGTTTTGTGGGCATGTGTGTACCCTGAGCCACAGCTTTCCTTTCTTGTCCAGACAGTTCAGTGGATTCCCCGCTGGGCCCTCTACTGTCATCTAACCACCGCAAGCATGGATGAGTTTATAGTTGTGTTTTTATTCCCTGGTCCCATACTGGATTATAACACACCGATACGGATGACACTGACCCTTGCCAAGTAGCCAGATCATACCAGGTACTTCCTACAAATTGTCCTATAAATCCTACTTCAGTCCTATAAATCCTGCTTTACAGATGAGGATGTTGATGCTCAGAATGAATAACCCCTCAAGGTCCCAGCAGCCATGCCAGAAGTTCATGGCTGTGTTGAAGGGCTGAGTTGTACAGCATAGGTCTTTCCTGTGATTGGTCACTACTTTTAAAGGAATGATTCCCCCTTATAGTAGTTTGACCCTTCCTCTCCATTCCCACCTCTCCATCCACATCCCCCTAAGTTATACACCTTGTCATTTTGCTCTTTTTCCTTTCCTTTCCTTCCTTCCTTCCTTCCTTCCTTCCTTCCTTCCTTCCTTCCTTCCTTCCTTCCTTCCTTCCTTCCTTCTGTCTTTCTGTCTTTCTTCTTTTCTTTCTTGTCTTCTGATAGTCACCGTTCATTTGAGAGCCTACTCTTCTGCTTCCCCCACTTCTCATTTCTAGAAGAGCAGGTGGTAAGTTAAACTATACCACGGTTCCTAGGACTTGCTGTGTAATTTCGTTTCAGAATAACTGGGCTTGAGGAGAACATGAACTAATCTAGGGCCATCAGAACACAAACTGTCTGGGTAAGTTCTATGGTGATATAGACACATCCATTTCTGTGTTTATTGACCGCTTGTTGCTTTAACACTCACCGAGTGGAGTAATTACAATCGAGGCCACATGGACCACTGTGGCTAGTATCTTGACTAGCTGGCCTCAAGGAAAGACTCTGGCCACTGTGTGTCTAACCCACAGTGGGCTCAGTGCAGAGCTGATGATATGCTCTACAGAGGCAGTTTCTTCTTCTGTGCATTTCAAGTCCTTCCTGTAGGTGACTGTGAGACAGGAGAGTCTTTTGGAAATTGTGCTACTCAGGTCATCATTGACTCTGCTAACACATGAGGAGACACAGCAGGGGCAGCAGTCCTCACTGAATAATCAGTGGCGCTTTGGCAATGGAAGGGACAGCATCACCCTCCTAGAGACGAGTAATATATTATGCACTGAGTATTTCCCATGTATGAACATGAGGGTAGCTCCAGATGATATGGGGCTGATATCTTTGTTCCAGGACACACGAGGGGGCAGGTTACGATGGTGCTGACATGGCAAAGAGGGTATATAAGATGTGAGCTTTGTTTCCTTTATTGCAAATGGATTTTGCATCAAAGAAGGCACTTAAGGTCTCCGTGTTCAAAACAGCAAAATCGGACATTGACTGAAACCACTTAGTTAGCCAGTGTCTGTGTTTTTATTTCGTTCTTTTTTTTAATTGTTTAACAACTTTTAACTTTTTTAAACTTTTCATAAGCCGACCCTGACTTTCAGAAAATGGCAGAATTATCAATCTGAAGGTCCAAAATTTTTTTTATTAATTGCACTTTATTCACTTTGTATCCCCCCTATAGTTCCCTCCCTCCTCTCCTCCTAATCCCTCCCTTCCTCCCCCCTTTCCATGTATGCCCTTCCTCAAGTCCACTGATGGGAGAGGTCTTCTTTTCCTTTCTTCTGATCCTAGTCTATCAGCTCTCATCAGGACTGGCTGCATTGTCTTCCTCTGTGGCCTGGTAAGGCTGTTCCCCCCTCAGGGGGAGGTGATCAAAGAACAGGCCAATCAGTTCATGTCAGAGACAGTCCCTGTTCCCATTACTGTGGAACCCACTTTGAGGCTGAACTGCCTCCAAGTGCAGGGGTTCTAGGTTATTTCCATGCATGCTACTTGGTTGGAGTATCAGTCTCAGGGAAGACCCCTGTGCCCAGATTTTTTGGTTCTGTTACTCTCCTTGTGGAGCTTCTATATTCTCCAGATCTTACTATTTCCCACTTCTTTCATAAGATTCTCTGCATTCTGCTTAAATGTTGGCCATAGTCTTAGCATCTGCTAAGAGGCCCTCTGTGGTAGGCTCCTGACTTGTTCCCTGTTTTCTCCTTCTTCTGATGTCCATCCTCTTTACCTTTCTGGATGGGGATTGAGCATTTTAGCCAGAGTCCTTCCTCTTGATCAGTTTCTTTAGGTGTACAGATTTTAGTAGGTTTATCCTATATTTTATGTCTATATGAGTGAGTACATACCGTGTGTGTCTTTCTGCTTCTGGGACAGCTCACTCAGGATGATCCTTTCCAGTTCCCACCATTTACCTGCAAATTTCATGATATCTTTGTTTTTTTATTGCTGAGTAGTATTCCATTGTGTAGATGCACCACAATTTCTGTATCCATTCCTCAGTTGATGGACATCTGGGTTGTTTCCAGCTTCTGGCTATTACAAATAAAGCTGCTACAAACATGGTTGAGCAAACGTCCTTATTGTGTACTTGAGCCTCTTTTGGATATATGCCTAGGAGTGGCATAGCTGGATCTTGAGGAAGTGCTATTCCTAGTTGTCTGAGAAAGCACCAGATTGATTTCCAGAGTGGTTGTATTTTACATTCCCACCAGCAGTGAAGGAGGGTTCCCCTTTCTCCACATCCTCTCCAGCATGTGTTGTCACTTGAGTTTTTGATATTAGCCATTCTAATGGGTGTAAGGTGAAATCTCAGGGTTGTTTTGATTTGCATTTCCCTGATTAGTAAGGACGTTGAACATTTCTTTAAGTGTTTGATATTCCTCTACTAAGAATTCTCTGTTTAGCTCTGTTCCCATTTTTTAATTGGATTACTTGCTTTGTTGCTTTTTAACTTGTTTAGTTCTTTATATATACTGGATATCAGTCTTCTGTCAGATACAGGGTTGGTGAAGATCCTTTCCCAGTCTGTAGACTGTCGTTTTGTTCTGATGACAGTGCCCTTTGCTTTACAGAAGCTTTTCAGTTTCATAAGGTCTCATTTATTGATTGCTGATCTTAGAGCCTGTGCTGTTGGTGTTCTGTTCAGGAAGTTGTCTCCTGTGCCAATGAGTTCCAGGCTCTTGATAAAAGCCTTGTCTTCTGCTGTTTAAAGGTAGAGATGGTGTGCAAGTGTTGACAACAATAGAATGTGAAGATACCGCTTCTAGTTCTGTTCCTGGAGGCCTGGAGGCCTGAAAGGTAAATCTTCAGCTATGGTGGAACACAATCCATAAGGCCAGAGTTTCCCTACCTGGGGCTTTCTCAAGTTCAAGATTTCCTATTTTCTGCCTTCAGTGGTCTCATCTACCCAATAGGTGCTCATGTCCTTTCACATCCCACATTGTGCCTCTGGTCTCTGTGATGTTGGTAAGGCAGTAGAGATCTGGCAATTTGGAGCTAAGAAGATGTTAACTGATATTAGCCTGCATTCCCTAGAAAGCAAAAGTTGGGGCTCGAGCTTGTCAGTACAGCTTAGTTTTAGGGAGCAGGGCTGAGGGTTATGGGAGTGAGGCAGAAAGGAGAGGGGTCAAAAAGGATGTTTGTAGAACTAACATACTCCAAGTGAAATATTTTGCTTGATTTCATGAGATTTTTTCAAGAAAATGTATCAACTGGATTTCAGGATTGTCCATGCTGAAGAGATAAATGGGGGCTTAACTATCACTTCCTGTAGTTTTTTTGTCTGTCCCAGAAGAGTTCTGCCCTGTGTTCTTCACTGCCTGTGGATTCTTAGCTATATGCAAAGCCCCAGAGTCTTTCAAAGTCCCAGAGCTGAGTGGCAGGCACAGCTGCTGCATCTGTCTGTTTCTGACCATCAGAACCCCATATTCTGACTCTCCAGCCAGCACCTGCAGCTCTGTGGGTCTTTCTCTGGATAAAGAAGTTCGATAAAATCTGTGTGCCAGGACGTTAGCATTTCTGGGAGCTGAGAAGTGATGGGCAAATACTTTGCTCCCTTTGTTCACTGGATAAGCCCATTATGAAGCGTGTGCTGTGTGGTCTTCTGAGGCTCCGGGCAGAGCAGAGTCTAAGTTATCTACTGAAACGACTTATCCATCAATACATCCTTCATCTACTTCCTTCTGGTTCCTCTTTCATCTTGGTGTTCCTTTATCAGTGTTCCCAGGATCTCTGGAGAAGTAATTCAGTGGTAGAGATGATAGATCACTGCCTAGAAGATATGAGAGATTCAATCTCTCTCTCTCTCTCTCTCTCTCTCTCTCACACACACACACACACACATACACACACAAACACACACACACTGTGGCTATAGAAGGAGAGTGGGGTGTAGGGGGAGACAGAGATATTTAATTGAAAATTTAGGTAAGCTAAATTTAAAATGCAGGCATTGTGGTACACACGGGTAATTCTAACACTTGAAAAGTAGAGTAGGAAGATCAGGAGCTCAAGGTTCTACTTGGCAGCATAATGGCTTGAGAGCAGCCCGGGGTACCTGGGTGTTGAGACTTGATTGTAAACACTTACCTCAGCATCGAGTCCAGGGAGAGCCCAACCTTAGGGCAACAGAGAGACTATTGTGAAGGTGAGAGGGTTGCAGTTCAGACCAGTGGTGAGTGCCGTCTTGTAGCTGTGTAGAGTTGCTTGAGAGCACTAGATTGGTCACTACAGAGACAGCCTGAGGCAGCGGTCAATGAGGCCTAGAGGATTAGAACCAGTGCATATCATCCACACCCAGCAAAAGGAATCAAAGCTCAGGAGCTCAAGTAGGCACTTGGCATTTACCTTTGTAATGACCATGTTACATATAGCATGACTTGTGACCAATGCCTTCAGCCTCACCATCTGTGTAATGGTATCATAAAATCCCCACAGATTAAGTCACTAGGAAGTGGGGGTGATGCTGAAGAAATGACTCAGCATTTAAGCACGCTGACCTAAAAGAGGATACCATTCCCAGCACCCACATGGTGGCTCACAAACATCCATAACACCAGTTCCAGGGATCCAACACCCTCTTCTGGCCTCCGCAGGCACCTGGTATGCATATGGTGTACAGATAGTCATGCAGGCACAATACCCATACACACAAAATTTAGAAAAAATTTAAGATCAAGTCACTTCCCTGCCAAAGGGAATGTGAGGAAAGGACAGCAGAGGGAACTGCTCTTAAGGCAGCACTTCTGTGCTTCTGGTCCAAGCTGATTTGTCTTTGTCACAGCTATGCAGGTGTACGCTGGCCAGGCAGCCTGTTCATGGCAAATGGAGCCGGCCAGGCAAGCCGGTTCCACTGATATCTGCCAGAGCCAGTCCCTCAAATGAGTGTCAGTGAGTAGAAAGTAGAAAGGATGTAGGGAGTATGGGAAAACGTGAAGACACAGATTATTTCCTTGAATTTGCTCCCAGAGAGGGGGAGAGAGAGAGAGAGAGAGAGAGAGAGAGAGAGAGAGAGAGAGAGAGAGAGAGAGAGACAGAGGCAGAGAGAGAGACAGAGATAAAGAAACAGAGAGACAGAAAGATACACAGAGAGAAGCCTCCTAATTTTGCAAGCAGAAATAGCGGTACTGGTTCTTGGTTTGGGGTGTTTTTTTCCAGGCCCAGGGGCTGTTTCTAAATTAAACTCTAACTAATTAGCCATCTAGTAACATAGAACAAAGCAGCTCTTGCATGAGTTAAGCGTAAATGAGTCAGGCAGAGAGATTAAAGTTGCCCTCACATACACACGAGTTAAAAAATTATAGTCTCCAGAGAGGCTAGCTCCTGTGGACAGTTTCCACCAAGTCAGCACATTGGCAAAAGGCTGAGTTGCAGCCAAACCCCAAGCCCTGCTGGTCTCTTTGCCATAGCTTCCTGCTGAACTCAGGAGGAATCCATCCTCCTAAATCCTCGCTGCCTGTCAGAACTGAGGGCCCATTTCTGTGCAAATGATTCACTGTTAGGATTTCTGCCACCTTCCCACAGTCTCAGGGACTTTTTTTTCTTTCTTTTTAAATAAAGCTGGTTCCTGTGTAGTGTTTCAGTAAGTCTTTCTTCCTCTCCTGTCCGTCTCTCTACCCAGCCTTTGCCAGCATGTTGGAAACAGGAGCCACAGGCTTGCTGAGTCTCACCCCAATCTCTCTCTCTGCCTCTAGCAATCTGTTTCTGGCAGGTGCAGAGCAGGCAGGTGAGGTGACATGGTCACAGAGGATGGGAGCAAACAGAGCATTGTGGAATTGGTCCTCCCGCCACCGCCCCGTGGGTACAGCGGCGAAATCACCATCTCCCCATTTTCTTTTCTTCTGCTTTAACAAAGAAACCACCTTGGCTATCACTCCCTCTCCAGTGCTCTGCCTTTTAGAACACAGCAGTTAGAAAACGGTTAGAATGATTTGGAGTATCTGGATCTTTCTCATCACAAGCTTTTGCATTAGGAAAAAAAATGTCCTTGTTGCAGTCCAGTTAGAGAAGCAAAAGCACGTTGGATCAGAGCTGTGTCCCTAAATATGTGGCCAAGGGACAATGTTAATGAGGAGCAAACAGGCTGACTGGTACGTGGACACATCACAAATGGGACCCCTTAGCCTTGGTGTGCTCGGCTGTGGATTATTCTAGTTTCAAGGTAGGGGAAATGAGAGATCCAGAGCCAGGAAAATTGATGACTTCTCTTTGCATTTGAATGCCAATGGATACAGTTTCCAAATCCTAGCCACGGCTCTTGCCAATTCCTTTGCCTTTGGCTTTGGGTTTTAATGAGCACCCAGAGAGTCGTCTCACAAGCTTTGTGCTGAGCCTCTGAGGTGCTGCGCCCTGGCCGCCACCGCACGACTTCCTGGGACACTGCGGAAGGTTCTGCTCAGCCATTTTTGCTCTGTAGCTCCTGGAAGGCAGTTGGATCTAAGTGGAACAGATTTCAAAGAACGTGCAGAGCAACCTGTGAAGCGCTCTGCTGCGTTGGTGGCATATGCTGACTTAGAGTAGTGCCCATTTAACAGGCTGCGCGGGCTTGGGAAAGGATTCTGATGTGTGGCCGCCCTGACGTGGTGCTGCCCGTGTGGAAGCCATGATAAAGTTGAGCAGCAGATGGAAAACTCCGAACCTTTTATTGGCCATATGTCACTTTTGAGTGTTGGCCAACAAACTAAATTTGTAGCTAATATATAATGATTTAAGCAGAGAAAAAAAAAAGAGAGCAACTGTGCTATGATTCTTGAGGCTGCTCTTCAAGGCTCCCTTAGCTCACTAGAGTTCCCGGATGCTTTTCTTTAACCTTGTACTGTCTCACTGTATCACCCTCAGGTGACCATATTTCCATAGCCTCATGCGTGAGCCACGTCCAGCCTGGCCATTTCTCTCCTGCTTCTTCATTGAAGGATAAAGTGTCAGACTTTTCAACTTGTATAGGAAACGTTATAAAGGAAAGAATGCACCAATGTTTCTGAACTTCTGCCTGCTGGACAGAGCCTTTTGTCTTCTCAGATGCCTCCATCAGTGCCAGGCTCTTGCCATACCTTCCAGGTGCCTGGGATGGCTTCCTGTTCAACCCCGGCTTGGACTTGCGGAGGGGAAAGCGCATTCTGATTGATGGGGATGTGAGATGGGAGGGAACAATCCTGGAAAAGCGCCACCCTTTTACTGTCAGAATCATCTAGGAAAAAAAATGATGGATGTCAAGAATAAAAAGACTGGGCCACCTTCTGGCTCTTTATACTTTTTGGCTCTTCTGTCTCACGTACGTAGTGCCAAGTCTCCACCCCCAGCTGCCACAGACAGACTAGCTGGCTTTGTGCTTGTGGCCTCCTGGAAGAAGAGACCCCCTTTGTGGCTTTTTGCACTTGTTTCTGAGCTTAACCTTGGGAACAGCTGGGAAAGGAGAGGGGACCACGAGAACTTACTCTCAGAGGCCTGTCAATCAGCAACTCAACAATTCAGTCAGGAGTGTGTCATCACTAGAGCTGTCTGATCACAGAAAGACTTTATAGTTGATATCTTAACCATCTCCAACACGCTTCTGCACGTTAATTCCCACAAAACTCAGCCAGCTCCCAATGTTATTCAAAAGTCTTAGAGCAGCAATGTGAATAAAACTACCGCAGAGTGTGTCAAAGGTAATGGGTTCTGTAACATCTGGAGTAATAAAATTCACATTCATCATGGATGCTTGTGTTTGTTTTCTGTTTTTATAAAAAGAGGAAGTAGAAACATCTTTCCTGTGGGGATCTTCAATTCTCTCTTCCTGGGCTGTCTTGGATACCTCACAAAGAACTGGAGCTTTGGTTTCTGTCTTTGCAGGAGTTGACTGTCCTTTTAGGTCCGATCAAGATTTTTGTCCTGAAGCAACTTTACTTTGGGGAATTTACAGAATGGATAGAAAGGCTGTGTGAGCTGACAGGTGTGCATGGCTAGCCAGCACAGCATCTTTTCACAGGAGGATGACTGGAAGCCACCCAAGCGCTCATCAATGGAGAGCAAAGGTATTGCAGAGCCACATAGTGGAGTGCAGCTGTGTAGAAGAGTGATGGTCTCTATACACAGAGGACTGAGCTCCCAGACATGTGCCGGTGGAAGCCAGGCACAGAGCAGAGTGTACACGTCAAGGCAACATTTGTTTATTCTAAGGAAAAAGACTCTTTGGAAGGATATATAAAGGAGTAGGCTAAGAGGACAAGAAAGGGGCATGGAGGAGGCAGCAAGCCAGTGGTGTCTTAATCTCTTGGAATCTGCTCTTTGTACTCTCTGTTCTGAAGAAATGTCTCTCTCCTTGCTCATCTCTGGATATTCTAAGTGCCAACCCCTGCAGCTTCCTTGATTTCTTTGTCCACTGCTGACCGCATGTTCCTTCAGCACAAGGCAACTCCAATCCACTACATTCCAAAATTCTGCTGCTCGGTAGCCCCCTGTGCTGGAGGCGGAGCTAAGCTCTCTCAGTGATGGCTTACTTTGCATGGGTATTGCAGTGACCATGTAGGAGAGGCGCTTCAGTCATCTCCAATTTCCAAATGAAAGCCTGGAGGCCCAGAGAAGTGATCTTGTCTTGATTTATATGAGAAGGAGCTGTTCATGTCACTGACTTGTCTCCAGTGAGAGTTTCTCATGTTTTAGGTGTGGGCCACACAGCAACACTTTCCCGTCCCTTCTGCTCTCTGTCCTTCTCAACTCTGTGTTGGCATGTTTCTACCACAGTCTCCATGCTCCTCTGCATGCATCTTTACTGTCTCTGTTTTCTCCTCAAGCAAGAGTGTATCCACGGTCCTGCCCTCATCCTCATCTCTCTAGCGCCTACCTCCCATCTTTCCAGAAGAGTTCTGACTCATTCAATGGGTTTACCTTCCATGCCTCTGCCTATACATTCAGACATTTATTTACGTCTGTATGTTAGAAATTTCATCTTGTTGAAACCCAAGGTACATCTTGCTTGTACATCTATACCCTCCAAATAAGCTGTCTTCAGTCTATGTTGGAAGCTTAAGGAAGCTGGTTCTAATATCTGTGAATGAATCAGAAGCAGCAGAGTAGATGAACTTGGAAGCAAGAATGAAGGACAAGCAGGCAAAAAAGCAAAAAGTCTTCTTCTTCCAGGGCTGTCCTCTCTTCCTCCTTCTCTTGACTCTTCTTTCCACCTTCCCTCTTTCCTTCCCTAACATTGGAGGATGGAACCCAATGTCTTACCACTGGTATCCAGCTCCAATTATTTCCCCATTTAAGTTAATAAAGAAAGAGAGGGAAAAATTTGAACCCATTGTCTATTCCAGGCAGGCCTCCCGAACTTGTAATGCTCCTGCCTCAGTCTTCATGAGCTACAATGCCCCTTCCAGCCCTAGTCTTGCTCCTCTTCAACAGTAAGTAGCCCTCATATAGCAGCGTTCCTGTGCGATCAGTGTTAATACTCTCAAATGCCAACAAGGGTTTTTAAAAAATGAAACTTCATAAACGAAAGTGCAAGTTACTATATAGCTGCCAATTTTCCGTGAATTAATAAACCCGACAGAGTCCAAATAAAAACACCAAGAGCCATTAAATATTTTCATGAAACTAGAGACACCGACATGAGAGTTTTAGTGGAGAAACAAGCATACCAAAGTATCCAGGAAAATTCAGAAGAAGAGGAATGAAATGGGAGAAGCAGTCCCTTCAGCTGATCACATTTTAAAGCAATGGCCAGTGATATAGATTCATATCTGTGCATGAATACTCGGAACTGTAAGAACAACAGAATCGGATCTGTCCTTGACACCGGTGAGGATTTAGTGCTTAATAAAGGTTGAATATCTTCATCAGCGCAGAATAGTTTCACAATTCAATAAATAATGCTGGGACAATTGAGTAGCCATCTGGAAAATAATAAAGTTGTATTTCTCCCAACTCTTTCTAATAAAATGAGCGCCAGATGGACTATCAACATGGAAGTTTAACTATCAAGGGCCTAGAAAAACATTGAAAAACTATTTAATGGCCTTGGAGTTGAGAAGGCCTTTTGAAGCATGATAAAATTCCGGAGCCATAAAGAGAAAGATTAATACATTCGGCCATAAAAAGCCAACGTTTCTCCATGGTAGGAAACACTAAATAAAATCAACAGGCAAATCATGTACAGGTAAAAAAAATATTTGGAGCAACCAAAGAAAAGGCCTTATCTGTTAAAATATAAGAAACTTCTAGAAATCCATGGGAAAAAAAAAGATCGATACTGTATAAAAAAAATACCTGGGTTCTTATAATTGCAACAGCATTTCAACCCAATAGTCCAAGATTTTCTAAATGTGTTTGACCAGCCCCTTTGAAGAAGTGTGCATAGGCAGCTATACATTGGGACAAAAAGCAGAAGAACTCTAAAGAATCTCTTTCCAAATTTAGAACAGGTGAAACCCTTTACATATCGACTGCGTACGGGGAAATGCCTCTGACTGTTGCAGAGACTCTCACGATTAAATAAACCTGTGCCTGAGGAAACATAAACAGCTGGTCCCCGTACTGTTGAACACGGTAGTATGGCTCACCATTCAAAACACAAAAGCAAACGGAAAAAGGGAAACAGAGCGCAGAGCTGCCTGTGCTACCTTATACTTGTCTTTGTCCCACGTCAGGATGGGGATGTTTGCAATCTGCTCAGCCTGTCTTCCATGTTCCCTACACTCTTTACACTCCGGTTTTGTTGTTTGCCTGCCCGTTCCAACCTGAACTTGCTGCTGTCTGCGCTGGTTCTGTTGCTGACAAGCCCCCTTCCACAACCCTTCATCTGCTGAGTCCTCTTTAGACCTCCATGCATCCTCCTGGGTCCTCCTCAGCTGCCCATCCCTGCTCTCCCATCCCCCATTTTAAATAAGAAACTTGTTTATTTATTTATTGTGGGGAAAAGAGGGGCCACAAACGTAGATGGCCTGCACGTAGAGGTCAGAAGACAACTTCCTTCCTTGCAGGAATCCATTTTCTTCTTCCACCTTGTGAGTCCAGTGTCATCAGACTTGGTGACAAATGCCTTTAGCTAGTGAGCCACTTCACTGGCCCTTGCTCTCACATTTGACATCATCCTTTTGCCACAGGAATTTGGGATAGCCTCTATAACCACAATGACATCTTGAAGCTCCCCCTTTGATGCAATACGGTTTACATTAGACAAAATTATCTTACAGTTTCTACCCAGGACGAAAATATCTTCTTCTTTTTTTTTTTGGTTACATAAATACTTTGTACATATTTAAAAAATGGAAAACCTCAGACCTGGGCCCCATATATGTCCATATTTGTGATGTGCATGAGATGCATGTAATAGATAAAAGAAAAATAAATTTCTTTGAGTAGAATTCTCAGGCAAAGAATATACTTATGACAAAAGTTGCCATGCATTATTAAAATGATGTGACACCTCAGTATGTGCTAAGAACCATGTGTTGCGTCTTTGTGGAGTCTGGTATGTTGTTGAGGAAAGAGTCATAGTATCATTGAGTTGGTAGAGATGAATCGGCACAGCTGGATGTTCCAGGCCGACTTCCTGAAGGAAGAGGGATTAAAGGTAACACTTGAGGGTCAAGCAGCTGTTATCTGATGAATGCAGGAGGTTAGTGCTGTGCAGGTGACTCAGGAAAACACAGGTGGAAGAAAATTGAAGAAAGCTTGCTTGGAAATGGGGTGGGACTAACAAGGCTGGAAGGATGGATAAAGAACCAACCACGGTGGGCTAAGAGGTCAGGACAAGGATCCTACTTGATTTTTAATTGGAAGAAGGGGGTATTACGTAGAATCTGAAGATCATCTACATATCTTGAAAGGAACGTTTTGGATGATGAGTAGAGAAAATTTTGGATGAGTAGAGAGAGTTTTGGATGAGTAGCAGAAGCAAGATGAAAGACAGGTTGATAAGTTAGGAAGTCGGTCATTGCAGGAATCCAAAAGACAAGTGAAAATAGCTTAAGATAATCAGACTGTCATGATCAAGGCAGAAGTACACTAGAATGGATAATTTTTTTAACAAAAATGAATATTTTTTGCCTTTGCCCAACTAAGGGTGTATATATAGGTCTATAACATACATTATATATGATGTATATATAATACATAAATATTTTGATAATGATTGAGGTTGAACATCTTTTTGTATTTCACTATTTTCTTTTTAAATTTTTTTATTAATTACACTTTATTCACTTTGTATCCCCCCTGTACCTCCCTCCCTCCTCCCCTTCCAACTCCCTCTTTGTCCCCCTTCTCTACGCATGCCCCTCCCCAAGTCCACTGATATGGGAGGTCTTCTTTTCCTTCCTTCTGATCCTAGTCTATTAGGTCTCATCAGGAGTGGCTGCATTGTCTTCCTTTGTGACCTGGTAAGGCTGCTCCCCACTCAGCGGGATGTGATCAAAGAGCAGGCCAATCATTCACTAACTATTTTCATATTTACTTATTTTTTTGAATTACCTATGTTTACCCTTCAGCCATTTTCCCACTGTGCTGTACATTCTCTTTCTTTCCAGAATGTAGTCAAAGACTCCATGCTGCATTTTTATTATCGAGTGCTTGCTGTCTCCACTGATTGATGAGAATTTCTCAATGTTTATTTATCACTTAATTAAATATGCAAATAAATTATTACCATGCTGATAAAAGACAGATCTTACTAAGAATCAAAGTACAAAATCAAGGCAAAGTTAAGACAACTTAAATTACCTAACGAATAACTGACAGTCAACAAGATACATGATATATGTTGTCTAATTTGGCGTGTGTATATGTGTGTGGTTGTAGATGAGCCAAATGAGACAGTCTTTTCCTTCATTATTTCTAGTTTGGTATGATACTTAAAAGTCTCCTTCATCTGAAAGCGAGTAACTGCTGTCTCTTTTACAACCATTTATTTTCAGGTTATATCAAAGACCATGCAAACCAGACTTCTCTATCCACCCCCAGCTTTACCAGATGGACAATAAAAAAATAGTGTTGTGATGGTGCTGTGAATATAAAACCAACAATGTAAAACCTGCCCTGTGTCAGCTTTTGCTACTCTCATTGGCTTTGACTTTGCAGCTAACATGGATACAGATCAGGGACTTCCCAGGTTAACATATACTGTCTCTGTAGATGGGCTAAGGGGCTACCAGATTGTAAGTTTTCTCAAGGCAGAAAAAGCGTCTATTTAATTTTTTTGGTACATGTGTGGCTGGGCCTCATTAACATCCCAGCACAACATTTCAATGAACTGTTTTCGAGAAGATAGCACAAATTATCAGCACCATGAGGAGGTATAGCGTTCCACAGTGGTATGAGGCTAATAGGGAGAGTCAGCTCTCACCAGAAGCCAGGTGGTGTGGCAAACAGAGCAAGCAACATGGGCAGACTAGTATTTCTGATTGCTTTCTCTCCTTTCCTCTAAACTCTCTCCAAGGAGAGTGAAAGGCCCATGCAGCAAAATACAGCCCCCTCCCTGAGAAATACCAATAAAGGGGATGGTGATTTTCTTTAGATTTCTCTTAAGCGTTTGCGTTCATCATGGTTGCATCCTCGATGTTTTATTGTGGATTTCTGGGTAGAGCACAGTCAGTCAGTGCCAGTAGAATCTAGGAATTGGGTCGAAAGCCTCTGCTGATACCTGCCCACGCAGTACTTAGTTGTAATTACAATCTCCCCTTTCAACGCCTGTTTAGCCTTTCTGTCCTGGGTGGCCAGACAGGTCCTGGATTACTTGGAGAGAAGCTTTCTGCTGAAACCCTTCAGCTCCCGTGTGGAAGGTTACCTCTTCTCTGAGCAAAAGGACACAGGGAATTGAGATGTTGTGCTGCACCGGGCAAAGCCCATTTGACTGTTTTGTTTGCAAGGAACAAGCTGTTTTGAACCTCAGTTTCCTCACCTGAAAACAGCACAGAAAAGAGGTGCAGATTCTGTAGGTAGAGCAACCAGTCCAGATGTCTAATAGATACTCCCACAATTTGTATTAAAAGAACACAATTTTCCAGCTGTCAAGCCACGTCAGGCTTCCTGTCTCTCTTGGGCTCTTGACGGGAAGATTCCTTGAGCATCAAGGACAACAAAAGGCAGACTTTGTCCTGATTTCTTGCCACAGTGAAGTTCTCGGAACGTAGATTCCTTGCTGTTTTGAAAGCCTGGATGATGGCTCCCTGGTATCATTCAAATGCTTCAGCCTGTGAGTTACGGCTTCCGCTGACCTCTCTGCAGGGTGGGACACCGGCAGGCAACATCTGTGGTCCACAGTAAAGAGCCCGCAGATCAAAGCTGCGGCTGGGTTAATGACGCTGCGGCGGTGGTGTGGCTGTCTTGAGGGTGATAAAAAAAAAGATAGAAAAAGTGAAATAAGGAACAAATATCCCAAATTCCCAAACAGAAGCAGATGTTTTGTCTTCGGAAAGAAGCATGAAAGGTATCAATTCAGAAGTTTGACAGAATAACAGCAAAAATGGATACTTAACTGGTTAAAAAAAAAAACGAAAGACCTTTTATAGAAAAATTGACCCCCTCAAAGAAATAAACCCCCAAACCTCTCTATTCTGAAGATTCCCACTTTCTTCCTTTCCTTTTCTTTCTTCAATATAAAAATGGCTCTTTAATATAAACCTATACTTCTCCAAAAGGCTCGAGGTGGGCTGGCCCACTGATGTGATGGATGGAACCTCCTCTTGGGGGTCCTGGAAATTCTCCCTGTTGACTTACCTGGCTGCCGCAGAGACAGTAAGTCTAGTGTGGTGACCATGTAAGGGCAGAATGGTCCCCTGTGTCTACAAGGGCGGCACAGAGTCCTGAGATTTATGAGCACAAGTTTTTGTTCTTCCTGGGCCCCTTACACAGGAATGACTGTGGGAAAATAATTCTACTTTTTACTGCCTTCCTCATTCAGACTTGACAGTCATGCTTGGGGTTGCAGTGGTCAAATGTCCTCTCTGGTACATGTAGGATTTCAAGTACAGACTCGTGTCCTCTTTGCTAAGACTCTACCCGTCCAAAGGGGTGACTTTTTGAATTAGGTACTCTCCTAAGATAGGACAGAGGTGAGACCTTGGAAGCTGAAGAGCTAAGCAATGCAGATGTGGTTACAGTTGATGAAGGCTGACTGAAGTCAAAAGAAGTCTGCTAAGGCTGCTACGGTCAATGTGGAACCGTTCAGAAGCAGAGGGGAGTGTCAGGGGAGAGGCAGGCGGGGAGAGGTTCTGCAGAGCACAGAGGAGAGTATCCCTCCTCTTTTTTATTTTTTTTAAAGATTTATTTATTAATTATACCACATTCTGCCTGCATGTGTGTCTGCGCACCAGAGCTCATTATAGATGGTTGTGAACCACCATGTGGTTCCTTTGGAAGAACAACCAGTGTTCTTAACCTCGGAGCCATCTCTCCAGCCTGTATCCCTTCTCTTAATGTCAAGGGGATTCGGTGTTTGGGTCGACTTGATAACATGCAGAGGAAGCAGATGGAGGGCCACCCCCGCATTCCTGCTGCAGGCTGATGGCAGATGCTGAGTTCTGGCTGGTGTGCACCGAGAGCCAGGCTGTGAGGAGATGAGAACTAGCAGGCTGGGAGAAGGTGGAGATAAAAGTAGAAAAGAGACTGAAACAGACTCAAAGTCTCTGCTTTCAGGTAACGAATAGCTGTGATTTATCTACTTTCACGTTGTCTAGAGTTTGTCCCGTACAGCATCTACTCTCCACACTAACGTGTTTTCTTGTGCCTCCCAAGTCGGAGGCACTGACTTCTCATTAGATGTGAAGATGTCCTATGTGTCCTAGGGTGGAAAGATGCATCACGGGAATAAGGGGGAAGTGAACGTTGCAGTGGTATTAAAAAGTAATAAAAATAAATTACTTAAAGAGAGGAAGGGAGCCTTTCTACTTGAAATTCCTTAGTTCAGTTTTCCTGCGCCAGTCAGATGGATCATGAGCTATGTTGCCAGAACAGGAAGTAACAGGTGGTTTTGGGGCAGACTTCAGGGAATATGTCTGGGAATCGCTGAGCAGATTCTAGCAAGAACCTCTAGAGCAACGATTCTCACCCTTCCTAATGCTGTGACCCTTTAATGCAGTTCCTCATGTTATTTTGACCCCAGACCATAAAATTATTTTTGTCGCTACCTCATGATTATAATTTTGCAGCTGTCATGGATCATAGTGTAACTGTGTTTTCTGATGGTCTTAGATGACCCCTGTGAAATGATCATTCCACCCCCAAAAGGAGTCACCACTGACAGGTTGAGAACCTCTGATCTAGATGAAGAAACAGTGTCCCTGGTGTTTGAAGACACAGTGGGGACCAAAAAGGGAAAATGAGAAGTCTCTCTTCAAAGTGTATTCAGACCTTTCATGTCTGGGGAGAGTGTGTTGATTTTATTTGTGGGAGCCAGTCAGCAACAGCTTCAGGGAAGGCACTGTGTCAGGCTACTTTGACCTGGAAGTGGGATGGGAGAAGACCGTGGCTCCACTTTGAGTTCAGACGAAGGACCTTGTTCAGTGAGAGGTGTTATGAAGTAGCCAGGAGAAGGGCCTTACTCCAAACTGACTCCATACCTGGCAAAGGCAGTCATGTTACCTAAAAGTCACTCTCCCAGATGCTAGGACACAGAGTGTGGCCAGAACTTCACTGAGGTATTGGAAGAGGCTTTTGTGTGAGAATTTAGGATGTCAGGACAAAAGGTAGAGCTGGGAGCAAACCTGTGGAGAACCAGGTTTGGGAGATGAACAAGAGAAGAGCAAAGAGGGAGTGTCACTGAAGGCTGTGGGTGAGCTCCAGGCTACATGGTGGGTCCACGGCTTACCAAGCGGGCTGTTATGGCTCATCTCAACTGTCAACAGGATTTTGAAGTTAACGTCTGGGGTCAATGCTAAAGGAAGTTAACTTGAGGAGGGAAGGCCCACCAGAAAGTGGATGGAATCATTCTATGGGATTGGACCTTAGACTAAATTTTTAAAAAAGGCATTTATGTGATTCTTTGATTCCTGACAGGGGATGTAATGCAACCAGTTGCCTTACACTCCCCATGCCTCCTCTGTGATGCACTGTCCTGATGACTGTGAGCCAAGCAAACTTGTTCTCTCTGACACTTCTGCCTTTAAAAAGCTTATTTATTATTGTGCATTTGGGGGATGCATGGGGCATGGTGCATGTGTGGAGACAGGAGGACAGTGTCTACCTTTGTGTGAGCTTCAGGGACTGAAGGCAGCTTACCGGTGCTTTCTGTAGGTGCTTTCACACGCTGACTCCTATCACTGGCCTTGAAGATGCTTCGTATCAGGCATTTGGTTATAGAAATAAGACTTTAACCGAGGGGCTGGGGAGATGGCTCAGTGATAAAAGCATTTACTGCTCTTCCAGAGGACATGGGCTCTGTTCTCAGCGCCTACATGGTATTGTCTGTAACTCTAGAACCTGGGGATCTGTTGCCCACTTCTGGTCTCCTAGAGCACTGTGCACATATGTTGCACAGACATGAAGGCAAAAACAATCCATACACATAAATTATTATTATTGATGTGGTATAAGCTCTTTAACCTTTAAGGTTATTTTTAGTTTTCTGAGACTGAGATAAGCCTCTCATATCTTGACTTGATACCTGCAGTTCGGTCTTCACGAAACTCCAGAGAATTAGTCGTATAAATGTAAGTGGAGCTGGGGTTCCCTATGAGCCCACACTGGAGCCTGATACACCCTTGCGGTAGCCAGCTCATCTTGGCTATACGCACCCCTTTATCCTGTGTGAGAGCCACTGGTAGGTGTAACACCATACACCCACAACTACTTCCAAGAATCCTAGCTGGCCTGTAGTAGGCAGACATCATTTCTTCAGCAAACGAGGAATTGAGAGTCTAGCGAAGGTAAATGGTGTGTTTAGGTCACAGTGGCTAGGCTCCCAATCAGACTGGCTTCGGTCTCTCTAATTAATTTCACCTTCATATTCACAATTGGAATTGCTCTCACTTTCTCAGCTCACTTCACAAAGCTCTCACACACTCCTGAAAATTCAGGTAAGACAATTACAGAATGTCACCTAGAGAATCATTGTCAAATCAAGACACTGGTGTGTTGGTTTTAATGAGAATGATTCCCGTAGGCTCACAGGTTTAAATGTTTGGTCTCCAGTTAGTGGAACTTTTTTGGAAGGATTGGGAGGTGCGGCCTTTCTGGAGGAGGTGTGTTACTGCGGGTGGACTTTGAGGTTTCAAAAGTTCATGCTAGGCTTCGCATCTCTCTCTGCCTGCTGCCTGCATAACAGGATGCAAAGCTCTCAACTACTTCTCCACCATGTCCGCCTGTGTGCTGGCACGCCCCTCACCATGGTGATAATGTACTAACCCTCTGAAAGTGTAAACATGCCCTCAGTTAAATGCTTTCTTTTATGAAAGTTGCCTTGGTCATGGTGTTTCTTCATGGCAATAGAACAGTAACTAAGACAATTGGCAAATCAGTGAAGAAAATCGAGTAAAATTATATTCTCTTGTTTCTTTAAATCTATCATAAAACTAAACGTCTCTAATGAACCAGAAAATCTTTCTACAAAAATCATTGTTAAAAATAAACTTTAAAAATTGACTGGCAATCAAAATGAATAATAGAAAATTCAAGACTTTCAAACTAGAGCAGCGTTATAGTATTGATCTGGAGAACTGTGACACAAAGAAGAGACTTGGGAACTTGATTAACGACTTACAGCCCAGTGGTTGGGAATGTTGGGAACAAGGTCCAGTGAGTGGCTGGAGTTTAGGAACCCAGGAGGGACCAACCTTTTCCTACTCCTGCCTCAGAATTACATTCAACCATGTTAGCAATTTTCAATGTGTTCAGATGCTAAAATACAATGAAAGTGCTTTGTAAACTGTAAAGACCTTTCCAAAGCTAGCAATGCTTTGGTCCTGGATCTAGCATTCAGACTTGGTCCAGACTCGTGTTCAGACTTCTTAGACTCAATGAGGATTTGTTGAATTTAACTACCATACAAGTAACCCCATTCTGAGAACATACCAGTTATGGGCTCACGAGTGCTTCTGCAATGACAGCATCTGGTTTTCCTCCATTGCCAGCATCATCTGTTCACCTAACTGAGTTATCTTATGGAATTTAATTTAGCTCCTAGAGACTTAGGGATCTTTTGATTTCTATCAGCCAGTCCTTGGAGTTTTCCTTTACAAATCACAAACAACTCCATCCAGGGTTCACAGGAGTATATTTTTAGGTTTCTTCTGAGATTAGACTTCATCCTCATTTATCCTTCCACCAAGTGACAGACATTCTGCTGTTACTGGGAAAGTGACCAAAAGTACCACAGACAAGTCCTTCTTTTTGAGGAAATTGTTCACTGGTGCCTGAAAGAAGGCCTTCCTGGTAAATACCACACAATGCTGGCTTAGGATTTTCAGTAGAACCCAACTCAGTCACACGTGTGGAAGGCCCAAGTGACTCTCTGGAGATAACATCCTCAAGAGCTTGGCTTGTTCATATTGTGCTTGTATGGTTCCTAGGACCTTCGTGTTTCTGGTAGCTTTTCAGGTGGACACATAGACTAGGGAAGCTGCTTATGCCATTGCTGTCTCCTGAACTATGACTACTTCATCTCTGTCCTGGTTCCCAGTATAAAATCTAAATAATACAAGTAGAGTAACTTTGATGCTGACTGAAAACGCTTGGGTTGAGCCTTGAGGATAATGTTCTGCTACTGTGACCCCAAAATACACTCTGGCACAAATATGGCAGCTTGGATGTCTGTCTATAAAAGCTGTGTAATGTGGTGTGTTGTGACATACCAGAGTTTAGTCATGTACATGGGGATCCTATGTTCTCCTAGGGCTCAGGGTCAGCAGTAAAGCAAGGGTTAAGTTACACCTTATGGAGTTGAGAACTCTTGTCTTCTTCAGCGTGGCTTCTTGCTTTTGGGGAAGACACAGACCCCTTGAGGCTCACTGTTTTTGTGTGTTGGGATATTCTTGAGATACCACCCAATCCCCCAAAAGCCCTGGAAGAACTGCCAGGGTAAGAGATTGGGTCTTCTTCTGTGGTGATTTGAATGAGAATGACCCCCCAGAGGCTCCTCTATTTGAATCACCAGGGAGTGGAACTGTTTGAGAAGGATTAGGAGGTGTGGCCTTGTTAGAGGCGGTGTGTCAGTGGGGATCTGCTTTGAAATTTCAAAAGCCCGTGCCAGGCCCAGGGTCTCTCTCTTCCTGCAGATCAGGTTGTAGCTCCCAGTTATTGTCCATCACCATGGATGGACATGCATGTCTGCTTTCTGCCATGATTAGAATGGCTAACCCTCTAAAAATGCTCTTTTTAGCAAGAAGTGCCCTGATCATGGTGTCTCTTCATAGCAACAAAGCAGTAACTAAGGCACTCTCCATATGGCATTGCACCTGGGCTCTTGGAAAGGCTAGTTCCATTGTCTGGTTGCTTTGTAGGAAACCTGATCATGTTTGACACAATTTCTCAGCAATAATTTGAGTCCACAACCTCCCCAGGTCCCCAGACACTTGAGTCATTTGGTCAAAGATGTGCAACTGCTAACTGGTGTTTACTCCACTACTCAAAGTAACTGAAATCATGCTGAAGCTGTCTCAAATTAGTTAATGGTGGTGAGGGACCCATGGGAACAATGAGAGACTCCCATAAGGCTTGTCTTTGACATAAGAAGAATGTGTACCTTGACGCACTCTATGCCATCCTCTTTTACTGCCTAGTAGGACTGCTTCCCCATAGCTACATGTGGCTTTTACCTTTCCCTTTCCCTACCTCTTCCTTAAAGTCTGGGAGGCAAACAACCCAGGGAACCAAGGAACAAAGCCAAATACTACAAAACACTAATGGACTGTTTGCTCCAAATGAGAATTTTAAAGAGGCACTTTGTATGCAGAAAAGACCTAGTGCTAACATCAATGTTCCTATGAGCAGAAAAACAAAATCTACAAATCGAGTTTTAGGGGAAGGGTATCATTGTATCCCTCAATATATTCTGAACCCGTGTGCAATTGTGGAGGACTTTACAAGACATCTCTCTTGTTGGAAACAAATGACAGCCTAGACCGGCCTAATATCCATTCAAAACCTTATCCACCTTCAGCATAGGTACTTCTCATTTGTCTTAGTTGCTGTCTTGCTGATGCTCAGTGGACAAGCTAGCCTGTTTTGTAACTCATGCTATGGCTGGCATCCTGAATGCCGCTGGTATCAAAGGCAGCTGATTTTTCTATGTGTATCTCAGAGACAAGGTTAAGATCCTCTTAGTAATACATCTAGTTTCCTGTGTTTGCACTCAGAATGACACACATCCCAGCCCTCCTTGGCTGTCCAAGCACAGGTGAACTGAAGGCACTCCAGCATCTGCTGCGCTCTGCTCGCTGTTGGCTCCGCTGTCTGACAGCAGAGTACTCACAAGCAGCCATGCACCTGGACTGTCCTTCTCTCAACAGGTACAAAGTGCTAGATGATGCGCACACTATCCAGAGCCGGCAGCGGTTCAGTCACTGTGAGGGTTGCTGGGTTACAGGCAATGATGGTTCCTATCTACATGGTGCTTCAGTTCGTGGGAGGAATGCACATGACTAGCTGGGCCATTCAGTCCTCACAATGCCATTCCCACGTCACTCTTGGCACTCTTGTGACACCGAGAAGTGACTTTTCCACTGTATAGGGGTCAGCGTTGTCTTCTGTTCCTGAGTGTGGGAGTGCCAAAACATTCCATAGTTGTGTGCGAGATAAACTAAGAGGCATCGTGAATTCCCAGGAGATCACCAGCACATTTAAAATTCTGCACAGCTGGGAATGTGGTCCATGCCTCTATTCCAACTGCTTGGGAGACAGAGGCAGGTGGATCTCTGTCAGTTCCAGGCTAGCTAGGAACACATAGTAAGATGCTGTATCAAAGAAAAAAAAAAGTTAGGCATGGTCAGATGTGTGTAAAACTCCAGAAGAGAACATCCAGATTAGAAAGAAGGAAACCAGGGGGAAATCAAAGACCCCATCAGAAAAAAATTAAATGGGAAGACAGCCTAAGGAAACCCTAGGGGCTGGGGGAGACTATGAATGGTAGCTGAGAAAGCAGCAGAAGCATCTGACCAGAAAGTAGGGTCTCGCTTTACCTCTAGATTCTGGTTGCCTAAGTCCATGACTGTTGGCTGCCAGGTCCATAACTGAGTAGCCCAGGGAGATCAGGAACCTGAAAGCATCAGAAGGAAAATCCAGGGCATTGTCTGGTGGAATCGTAAGGTTCGTTCAGTAAGTAGACACGGGACTGGACAGCTCTATCACCTTCTACCTGGACACATAATTCAATTCCTATTTAGGGTGTCCTGCTGTCTCTTCAGTACATTAGGAGGATGAAAGAATGATATGGACTGATGTACAAGGCACTGTGACCGCAGACACAAGTGAAGGCGATGATGCTTGGGTCAAAGACCTCAAGAAGAAGATTGGCTCCAAGTATGGGCTTTGGAGAGAGATCTTTGGGGGATATAGTGGGTGCAGACATTATACCTGATGCTGCCAATCTGCCTTAATAAGGCCCTTCGCCTTGTCACTAATCGGGGGTGGTGGTGGTGATGGTGGTGGAAAGAATATCAATCAAATGTTTACAACAGTGTTTGGCCCTGTCAGTGGGAGCGTTATTGGAATTTCCACTACAGCTGAGCTCACTGTGTTAGCTTTCTGGCCTCCCTTTTTATCCAGCATCTTTTGTTTATAGATCCTGGACCCTATGCAAGATCTACTTAATCATAGCCTCTGGTCAGAGGCTGGGAACTTGTATTTAATAAATGCTCTGGGCAAGTCTGCAAACCAGTTGAAGGAGCCAATTCTCAAACCTTCCCTGGAGCCAGTTTAGGCTAACATTCCATCCCTTGACCAGACTGTACCCTATTCAGCTACTCCGTTCTCTGGGGCCACAGAGGCCTATTTCCTCATCTTTGTAGGAGAAACTGTTGTCTCCTCCAAGAACATCTTGCTTTCTTTGAACCCTGGCTGTGCTGAACCATGACCCTCCTCCCAACTCTTTCTTCCCCTTCCACTGTAGGCTCTCCAAAGTATGCACAGCAAACACTTCATTGTTGTTGTTGTTGTTTTTTTTTTCTTTGAAGACTTCTCCCATTTAGTATGGTTGTCAGCCATGGCTGGGATGTTGATGGGGAGACCATCTTAGTCCTTCAACAGTTGGTTCTCCATTGGTTCTTCTGCCTTCATACATATATCTCACTCTTGGATAAACTTTTCTCTCTTCTATACCAGTTCATGCCTCATCTGGCTCCAGACCTTTGCCTTGTGTTTGGTCCTATTCTCACCAACAACTATGTTGCCACTTTTTGCTTTCCACATTGTTGTCCATACAGGATGTGAATCTTTCCCCTATGGCTTTCCCCTTGGTCAAAAAGGGCTCAAATGAGCTGTATGTGGTCTGGCTGCTTAGCCAGGACTGCTGACCTCATCGTTTTACATAAACGTTGTAGTTCTTGCTACTGGTGAAAGAGAATTCGTAGTCTGAACAGGGAAACCTTTGGGGGCAAGGAAGTCAGAGATAATTCTGAGGACACAGCCCAGTCTTGAATGATAAACCTTTCTAGGGGTTGTGGAACTTGGCCAAAGGCAGCCAAGTGACACATTCTTGGGCTTCTGCAGCCATCTCTTCCATGTTCTAGGCTTATTTGAGTCTCCTCATTATCTTCCTTCCCTTCCAGCCCTTCCCTTGTTCTGTCCTTTGCTGCAAGGGTTGAGAGCGAGAGGGAAAATGGTAGGAGTGAGGGTGGGGTGTGATGGTCACATCCTGTCACAGCATAGAAAACCCACAGGCTTGGAGCTACCACTAAGAGGAAGTCTTCTATCTTCCCACATTGCTTTGTTCCTAAAGGAAGAGAGGGTGCAGCAAGAAGTCACCAGTGACATGCTGTCCAGGGAAAATTTATTATCTTCTTTTTCTTCAGTTTGCTTCTTCTCTGATCATCAAAGCCAACAGATTCTGCAAGGATAGACATATGGCTTGTCTCCATGAACTCATCCATTCAACAAATTCCTACTCGGAATATACTCTGCCTGGTGCCTTGGGGTAGGGGTGCTGGCAAGAGGGATGGATGGATGGGCAGGAGAAAGACAGAGGCAAGTCTGTGACTTACACAAAGCCTGTGGCAGTGCAGACCTCTGGGAATGGACCTTTAGTAGAATTAGGCAACCACTAGAATTAAAGGCAATGCAGGAACTACAAATCAAACTGAAAAGGTCTGTAAATCCTTCTTGGCTGTTGCACCTAAGAGAAGTGTCATGGCAGAGGAAGACCCATAGTTGGCCTCCAGAGTCGGGTGGACTTGTAACCAGACAGGTGAGACGGGCTCTCTAGGTGGAGTCAGCCTGAGCAGTAGGGTATGGTGAAGCCTAGGCTTTCTGAGAAGGGAAGTGAACAAGAAAGTCTGTGACGCTCAGGGAAGGCAGCTCCATGTCATACTCCCCCGCCCCCCACGATAAGTTTTGATGTGATCAAGTTGCACACTGAGCCCAATCACATTTGGCAGTTGAGCCTTACCTAGATCAGGAAGACCACAACACTGCAGCTTAGGGAACGGGGTGGTAGCTGAGAAGTCCCTAGGAAAATAGGTAGTATAGAATTGGTGACCTTTACTGGAGTCAGTGAAGACTACAATCCGTTAAGTAAGAGGAGGCTGTCTGTGCTTCTGCACGCTGATTTCTGTTGCTAGGAAGCAGCTTTGTCCAATGCTCACTTTCATTATTGTGCCTAATGTGTATCTTGTGTAAGAACAAGCCATCTAGGAACAATATAACAAACCATAGTCCATGCTCCAGATGAAGAAGATAGGAAGGGGAAATATCTAGAGGAATGCGGAACCATGGAGCATCTTGGGAGATGTTACACCATTGTGTTGAAAGTGTGGACGGAGCACAGCCTTGTTTATAGCTAGTGCTTTGTTTTGTCTTGTTAATGAATTTTAGAATAACAGTTGGAAATCTAATTAAGTCCTTTGGAAGTTGTGGTTTAACTGTTTTCAGTTGTGCAATGCTCTTAGCCTCTTCCTGGGATTAGAAGACATACTGTCGTGTGAACCAGTTGTTCCAAGGCCTTTGACTAAGTGATTGCCCCATCCCAGCCAGGAAGTGTGTGTGCATGTTGGGCTTTGATTTTTGGTAAGAATATATCCTTGGGATAGTAGGTTGATCATTCATGGTCTCAGAGATGGAGATCCCATCACTGTCTTTATGGTGTCTTTTTAGGGATGTTGAAATGTGTGGGTGACGGGACATATAAGGAACCAGATGGAAATCATCCAGGTTTATAAAAACATTTACGGGAACGCAAATGCTCAAGGCCAGGACCTGGACAAAATTAGTCCTCTGTAGTCTTTTACTCCATAATTCTGAATCTTCCTTCTCTTTCAGAACTGTTTATCCAGCAAAGAACAAGCAGAAGTATTATAACAAAATAGTATCATTTTCATTTTAAATAAGAAGACAAGAAAGACCACCCAAGTGGAAAGGGAACAATTAGCTATTTTAATTATCAACAGTAAATTGCCAATAATTCTTAACTGTGTTCTCCTGGTAACATTATGTGCTAGTAAGTTTAAAGTGAGTACAAGAATGATTTTTTTTTCTTTCTTTCTGGCAGGGTATGGTTGGGGGAGGGTGGCTAGAGTTGGGAAGCTGCTTGTCAGAACAAAACGGATTCTAATAAAGCCACGAGAACCGAATCCTAGACATGTCTCTAAGCGGAAACTGAACCTGATATCTGGATCCACTAGTTCTCTCAGGGCCAATGTAACCACTCACCACAGACTAAAGGTTTTTTCTATATAACAGAAATCTACTTTCTATAATATTGGAAAGCGAAGTTCAAATTCAGGTGTTCCCAGGGCTGCATTCCTGCTGAAGTCTCTGGGGACAATCCTTCCTTGCTTCTCGTTGCTGGCTTCAGGAGCTCTGTTGGTTAACGCCCTGTAAACTGCCCTTGCTGTAGGGAACAGCCAGTATTGGAAGGTACACCATCTGTGGGCACAGGGTATAGCCTCAGACACTCAGCACATCTTTGTTGATGGACTTGTCCAATAGACGTAGAACAGTCTCTTGGATTCCACGTGAGTAGGTGAAGTTCTGGAGTCCCTGCGAGTTCTTGCAACAAAAGGAGTTGCATAATTTACTGGGCAGAGCTTGTAAATTCACTAAAGCACGGTGTGTTCTGCAATCTTATCAACAACTTTGCTGACAGACTTCAAGGCTGAGAATTAGGTCGACCAAGAGAAAGTGATCTGCATGATACATTCAGTCATTCAAAACAGCCTTTGTTATTCTTGTTTTCTTCTTAAATATAGAACACGTTGAACTAGTCTGGTTGGACATTTGAAACCATGGGATCTCTAAAATACTGAAGTATTATGGAATAAAGAAGTACCCTTTGAAACAAGTTTTTCTAAATAAAGACATCCTAATAAATATTGTACATATCATTCTTAAAGGGTTTCTATGAAAGTGAGAGTTATTTTTATTTTTTTCTTATGGGGACATTAAATCCTAGCGTGGTTAAGATCATAAATGAAAAATCAGCTCCTTCAAAAATAACTGCAAACTGCCTCTGTTTTCTCCCTCTAAGAAGCAGCCACTTACACGGTCTGCTCACTCTCTGCAGTGTTTGAGACAGGGCTGGTGAATTTACAGGGTTCCCTTTTCTAGAGTAAACAGCAAGAGTGAAATCAGGTCAGCACCATTTACCAATTTCAGTTTTAATTGGCTAGTGTACCACTGATCATTGAAGGAGAGATGAGTAAATGAGGTTTGGTTTCAGCTTAGGAGCCTGCATTATTGCCTGGCATATTCATTTATATCATTTTCCACCATCCACCTGAGATGCAATTATTTATTAACACGATGTGGCTACAGACCTATCTGCAGGGCTTGACGATGAAAATTCAAACTCTGTGATGATTTAGTTGAAAGTTACCGGGGCATTCATAAAGCTGTCAGGATTACAAGAGAAACCACATCAGAAAATGCCTGCGCTAGTTGCTATTAAATGGATATTCAAACATCACCAGAGCTGTTATCCACAGGATGCTTCTCTAATTTATAAGCTCCCAGTCAAGAGCATAATGGTAGCTGTAGGCTCAAAGGGACGTAGCTCATAGGAATGACATTAACAAGAGTGATCACATGTTTTAAAATGTAAATCAGGAAGCAGAACAAAAGAAGCCCCCTGATTTGTTAACTTACCTGTTAAACGATATCCTCAGTTAGTAAGTCATATTATAGAAAACATCAAAAATAAAGAAAAAGGGCACCGAAACTTTTATTCAACAAATACTGTTTGCCAGTGTCTTAAAGTCAGGAGTGGTTTTAGTGGTCAACAAGATATAGATCTCACAGAGGAAATGCCTGTAGAAAGACCGTCATCACTTTGTCAACACGAGTTTATCATGTGGCTCCCACACACCAAATGTGGGCTGTGGCTGATGTTCAGTCACGTCACAGCCACACACATTTGTGATTGCAAGCTCATGGCGACTCAGATGGCTCTAAGCCCTGTGCCTGGGTGATTCTGGGAGTGCTCAGGTGTTTCTTGTGCGTCTCTCAACCCTTCTTGGCTATTGTCTGTGTCTGCGCGACTCAGATGGCTCTAAGCCCTGTGCCTGGGTGATTCTGGGAGTGCTCAGGTGTTTCTTGTGCGTCTCTCAACCCTTCTTGGCTATTGTCTGTGTCTGCTTGCGCGCTGTAGACTACAGTCCTAATGCATAGAAGTTGCCGACTTGGGCTGAAAGTTTGCTCCCGTTTCCATTGATGCCTCTACGACTACAGGTTCAAGCCAGTGGGATCTAGGAAGCAGCACTAGAAATCTGTCCGGGTTTGTTGTTGGCGTCCTGGAATGGGCCACGTGACCTGGGGGTGCCAATATCGTTGCCATGAGCAGGCCGGATCACTGTGTTCTGCTCATTTGTTATTTTATTTTCCTATGACTGCAGCCTCTCCTTGCAGCTGATGTGCTGGTGATATGTGATCTCCTTGCACAATCTAAGGACGTCAGTTCCAGTGAGGGAGAATGGCTTCTTTTCGCTTATGAGCACCCCGGAGATCTGCGCCCCCTGGGCTGAGGCGTACATATGCGCATCTTTGTTTAAATTGAAAATGTAATTCTTTTTCATATAATGTATTCTGATCATCTTTTCTCCCCACTCACCTACCTTCATGCCCTCTCTGTCTTATAAGTCAAATAGGCAAACAAAACATAACTAAAAACAAGAAAAAACAAAACAAAAAATAAAAGCACAAGAAACACACACACACACCCCAAAACCACAAAATCAGAGAGCATAATATTCAAGCAAAATATCAGTAAATCAAAACTTCCCAAACAAATAATCTGACACAAGAAGTCGTCAAAAACACCAATGAGTTAGTTGTGTCCTGGGCACCTACTGCAGAGTATGGGACCCTCCCTTAAGTGTGGACTCCACTGAAAAAACCAATTTATCCTTTGCAAGCAGATATCCGTTGGAAATAGAGAATAGATTATGCCTGAGGCCTTGGGGCTCATGGGCTTGGGAATTCTAGCACAAGGGCCAAACTAAATGATAGGAAGTGCAAGGCAGAGCAGCCAGCCAGCATTCTGTAGAAGTGCATGCAAAGATGAACTAGTAACCAACCACAAAGGCAAAAATAGAATGCTGATACAGCTCATAGAGGGAGATGAGGTTGAAGGCTGGGTACAATAATTAGAAACACGGGGTTTTGTGGCAAAGACACATTAACTGACAAAGAACTAAGGGAGCTATACCCGGATCTTCAGGGAGGAGAGTTACAGCTTATGTGTGGTTCACCATTCAAGATACAAATATTGAATTTCTCTAAAACGGACAGCATGCTTGGGGCTTGTGATCCAGGGACAAATCAGTAATGGTCTTTCGACTGCTTCTAGTTTCAGAAAGTGGTAGAAGATATGGCCTGTGAGGCAAATCCAAGCATCTCCTCTGAACTAAAAATAACCTTCATATGTTTAAATGTGAAAGAAAAAAAATCCCAAATAGTAACTTCTGACACATGAAAATATGTGAACTTCAAATTTCAGTATTTGTAAATGAAGTATTACGGGAGTACCACTAAGTTTATTCATTCATGTGGTATTGTCTACAGCTGCCTTGGGGTTATAGCAATAAGACTGAGTTGAGAATAGAGACTACATAAGTCAGATATGCCAGCAAAAGTGTCTACATGCCCATGGGCCAAGAGAGGGATGATACAAGAAGTACAACATTTACACAAAAATATGGAGGTAAAGACATCCCCCAGTGTATTTCTGGAGCAGAGTGGGAGGTTACAAAGAAGGCAGAGTTTACACTCTCCTCTTTTTTATTTCAATTTATTCACTTTACATCTTGATCACAGCCTCCTCCCTCATCTCCTCCTGGTCCAACTCTCCCTCCTTCTTTCCCCTCCAATCCCCTTCCTTTAATCCTCAGAAAGGGGGTGCCCTTCCCCCCTACCAACTGACCCCAGCCTATCAAATCTCATCAGGACTAGTTGCATCCTTTTCCTCTGTGGCCTGGCAAGGCCTCCACACTGGTAGAAATGCTTGAAGAGCTGGCAATAGAGTCGACATCAGAGATAGCCCCTGCTCCCCTTACTAGGAAACCCACATGGAGACCAATCTGCCTTTTGGTTACATCTGAGCAGGGGATCTATGTCCTCTCCATGCATGGTCCTTGGCTGGCGCATTAGTCTCTGCAAACCCTTCCAGGATCAGATTTGT
Organism: Pachyuromys duprasi; assembly: GCA_028658305.1. NCBI lineage: Eukaryota > Metazoa > Chordata > Mammalia > Rodentia > Muridae > Pachyuromys > Pachyuromys duprasi. The sequence continues at coordinate 11,106,665 of CM053748.1, forward strand.
TGGAACTATTGGTCTTCTTGTGTAGCCCCCGTCTTCTCTGTGTCCTTCTATCTCCCCCTTCTTCCATAAGGCTCCCTGTGCTCTGCCCAGTTTGGCTGTGAGTCTCAGCATCTGCTTCAATCCCTTGGTGGGTTGAATCTTTCAGAGGACATCTATGGTAGGTTCCTGTCTTGTTCTCTCTCTTCAACTGCTTCTGGTATTTATTCCATTTGCCCTTTTGAATGAGAATTAAGCATCCTCCCTAGGGTACTCCTTGTTACTTAGCTTCTTTAGGTCGATGAACTGTAGTATAGGTATCCTGTATTTTATGGCTAATATCTGCTTATAAGTGAGTATATTCCATGCTTGCCTTTCTGGGTCTAGGTTGCTTGACTCAGGGTGACTTTTTCTGATCCATCCATTTGCCTGCAAATTTCATGATGTCCTTGTTTTTAATAGCTGAATAGTATTCCATTGTGTAGATGTACCACAGTTTCTTTATCCATTCATCGGTTGAGGGACATCTGGGTTGTTTGCAGTTTCTGGTTATTATGAATAAAGCTGCTATCAACATAGTTGAGCAAATGCCCATGTTGTGTAGCGTCTTTGGGGTATATGCCCAAGAGTGGATACAGGGGTGGTTCAATATATGAAAATCAATGTAATCCACCATATAAACAACCTGAAAGAAAAAAAAATCACATGATCACCTCATTAGATGTAGAAAAAGCCTTTGACAAAATCCAATACCCCTTCATGATAAAAGTTTTGGAGGGATCAGGCATATAAGGCCCATAGTTAAGCATAATAAAAGCAATATACAGCAAGCTGATAGCCAACATCAAATTAAATGGAGAGAAACTCAAAGCAGTTTCACTAAAATCAGGCACAAGGCAAGACTGTCCACTCTCTCTGTATCTTTTCAACGTAGTACTTGAAGTCCTAGCTAGAGCAATAAGACAACTTAAAGAGATCAAGAGATCAAACTGGAAAAGAAGTTAAAGTATCACTATTCATTGATAATATGATAGTATACATAAAGCAACCCCCCAAAATCTACTAGGTAACTCCTAAAGCTTATAAATACCTTCAGGAAAGTGACTGGATACAAAGTTAACTCAAAAAAAACCCCAGTAGCCTTACTGTGCTCAAATGACACACAGGCTAAGAAAGAAATTAGGGAAACAACACACTTTACAATGGCCACAAAAGCCATAAAGTATCTTGGTGTAACTCTAACCAAGCAAGTGAAAGGCTTGTATGAAAAAAAAACAATAGTTTTTTTTTTCTCATACGAGAAGAAGATATCAGAAGATACCAGAAGATGGAAAATCTTTCATTTTCAAGGATAGGTAGGAGTAAAATAGTAAAAAGGGCAACTTACCAAAAGCAATCTACAGATTCAATGCAATTCCCATCAAAATACCAACACAATTCCTTACAGACCTTGAAAGAACAATTCTCAACTTCATATGACAAAAAACTCCAGAATAGCTAAACAATCCTGTATAATAAAAGATCTTCTGGAGGTATCTCCATCCCTGATCTCAAGCTGTACTTTAGAGCAACAGTATTAAACTTGCATGGTACTGGCATAGAAACAGACTGGTTGATCAATGGAATAAAATCGAAGACCCAGAAATAAAACCCCACACTCACAGACACTTGGTTCTTTGACAAAGAAGCCAAACCCATACCCATGGCAAAAGATAGCATCTTCAACAAATGGTGCTGGTCTAACTGTATGTCTACATGTAGAAAAATGAAAATAGATCCATATTTTTCACCCTGCACAAACCTGAAGTCTAAGTGGATCAAAGACCTCAGGATAAAATTAGACACACTAAATTTATTAGATGAAAAAGTGGGGAAGAGCCTTGGACTCATTGTCACAGGAGACAACTTCCTGAAAAGCCCAGGTTCTAAGATCAACAATTAAGAAATGGGACCTCATGAAACTGAAAAGCTTCTGTAAAGCAAAGGACACTGTCAATAGAACAAAACAACATCCTACAGACTAGGAAAAGATCTTTATCAACCTGACAGAGGGCTAAAATCCAGAATATATAAAGGACTCAAAAAATTAAACATCAACAAACTAAATAATCCAATTAAAAATGGGGTACAGAGCTAAACAGAGAATTCTCAACAGAGGAATCTTGAATGGTGGGGAAGCTCTTGAAATGTTCAACATCCTTAACTGTCAGGGGAATACAACTCAAAATGACTATGAGATTCCATCTCACACCTATCAGAATGGCTAAGATCAAAAACTCAAGTGACAGCACATGCTGGAGAGGTTGTGGAGAAAGGGGGAACCCTCCTCCATTGCTGATGAGAGTGCAAACTTATACAACCACTCTGGAAATCAATCCGGCGCTTTCTCAGAAAATTGGGAACAGCTCTACCTCAAGTTTACACTTTCCGGATACTCCCTGCAACAAAAAATATAGTCCATGTAAGAGACTTGAGAATTACAATTTTTTTATTTGCAGTTACCTATACCAGAAACCAGAAGGAACAAGATAAAGAAATGAACATTCTGTAGCGTACTTACTTTATAAGCAATACCACTCTTTCAGCCTGTTCCTGTTTCTAGTTTATACACATAGGTGGTAAGTTCTGACTAACTATGTGTCATTAAAACACCGTTTGGTTAAGAAATCCTACACAAGATGGAGTTAAAGAGCAAGGGCTATTTATTAGCCATCTACAAGGAGTTACATAACAAAGGCTCTTTGTCAGTTATCTGTACGGTTTGGAGCAGCTCATCAAGCTGAGGATTCTAGTGGGTCTGTGTGGTGGATTTCCTAGCACAGCCAGAGGAAAGAGAAATTCCTTGTTCCCAACCTAAGATCGGGAGAGGGGATTCTGATGTGAGAAGAGCTGAGCTATCTAGCATCCCTTCCCCTCCCCCCTCATTCGGCTGAGGAAAGCCGAGGAAGGTAACACATCCAGGTAAAAGCCCAGTTTTCCTCTCCTACCTTTGTCTTTGTTGGGTGAAGTTGCAAGCTCATCCTCTGATGGGCAAGAGGTCAGAGAGAGGGAGCAGGGCCCACAAGATTCTCTGAGAGCAGAACGGCAAAGAGCGGGCTAGAATGTCTTGGTTTGTGTTCTCTTAACGGCCTGCTATCAGCTTTATGACTTGAGGAAATTTACTTAACTTCCACGCTCTGGTGGTTTTTAAATGAGAAGAAATAATAGCAGCTTTATCACAGGCTTATTGTGAGGATTAAATAAATTAGTCCACGAAAACAATTTAGAACGTGTGGCACACAGGTGGATACTTAACGTTTGCAACGACAGTGATGACGGTGTCGAAGCTGGTGGCGGGCAGCGATGAGCTTGGCGATGGTAGTGACGCTAAGGATGATGACGGCGGTTTCGACTTTTCTCCTTTAGAAATAACCAGAGTCAACCTAAACACTGCTTTAAGGATCTTGACAGCTTATTTGTATTCCTCTCCACCCCTCCAACCCCAGCTCCCAGGTCCTTCTCAGAGTCTCCCCACAGCCCCGTTACCTACTCTTTTGTTGTCCTGCCTCTGTCTGACTAATTCCCTGTTTAATAGCACAACACATGTGCCCAGGCACCAGTTCATTATCAGTGCGAGCAGCAGCAGGTGAGCCAACACTCTACAGCAAACCACTGGCGCCTTGCTTTCGAGCTAAGAGCACCCTCCGCTGCAGAAGCAGTGGCCGCCATGCTTGGCAGACTGAACTGAGTTCCCTTCTTGTTCTGACAGCAATGAAGGCCCCGTTCTCAACAATGGATTGCTGCCTTAAATTAGCCTTGAGCTTGAGGGCCGGACAGGAATCCATTTATTTACGTTCATCTGCTTGGCACCTTTCATCTGCCCTAGAAAACAGTTTCAAATCTCCAGCCTGATTGATACAAGGTAGGTGTTATGATTCTTCTGGAAGATTGATTCCTACCCACAGTTTCCAGGGAGCCTTTTGCCCTTGCTAGCCTCCTTATCTGTTGCCAACTAATTTGATATTGACCCCACATCCTCCTCCTTGCACTTGGCTGTTTGCCTCCATCTCAGAGATGCCTACAAAAGGCTGACTTTGGAGAGGGAGAATGTTTCGGTTATCAATTCCTGTGTAATAAATGATCCTACACTCAGCTGCCTGAAGTACCAAGTATCTATTGTCTGGGTTGCAATGGACCAAGAGTGTGGAGGTAGGGTCCTTGAGTTAGAGGACCCAGGGTCTCAGGATGCTGCAAGTGAGAAGACACCCTGGAATGCAGTCACCTGAGAGGCAGAAGACACTCTCCAAGATCACCAGCATGGATGCTGGCTGGAGGCTTTGGTCTCTCGCCATGGTGCCTCTCTCCAGGCCAACTACACAGAATCAGTAGCTTCTTTCATGTGAGGAGAGGCCTGTGAAGGAGGGTGCCAGCTTTATAACACGACACAGAAGAGGGGCGCCTTTGTGTAGTGCGTTTATTCAGCTTGCCTGTTCCCTGTGGGGAAAAACGACATTGAATCTGAATAACAGAATGTGTGCCCTTCCGAGCCACAGTGGAGGCTGAGCATCATGGTCCGCTTATGCTATCTAAGTTTCTCATCAGCCTCACAAGCCAAACACTTTCATTCATATCCAAGGCCTCAGCATTTCATATCATTTAAAAAATCAACTTGCCTGTTTGCCATTCTGAATGAGATTTAAGCATCCTCCCTAGGGTTCTCCTTGTTGTTTAGCTTCTTTAGGGGGAGCAGGGGCTGCCTCTGTCAAGAACTTAATTGGCTGCTCTTTGATCACTCGCCCCTGGTGATGTCATCTTGCCAGGCCACAGAGGAAGAGGATCCAGGCAGTCCTGATGAGACTTAGATAAGCTATGGGAGATGACAGAGGAGGAAAACTCCCCCCTTTCAGTGGACTAATGGAAGTGAATAGGGGGAAGAGGGAGGAGAGGTGGGGCTGGGAGGAGCTGAGGGGGGAGCTACAATATCGGGACATGTCATGAATGAATTATAAAAAATAAACAAACAAAATAAAAAAGTCATCTTGTATTCAACCAGGTCTATCTAGGAGAAGTTGAGGCTCCTCAGTGCCCTTTCTCAAAGGCAGCTCAGCGCGCAGCTCAAGCACAGCACCTCTACCTGTGAAATGAGGTCTCCCTCTGCTGCTGCACACAGTGAACAGTGCAGGGAAGACAGAGTAACCACTGTGACGTGCCTGTCCATGAAGGAGAGAGGAGGCAGGAAGTCCCGTATGCCTCCGAAACAGCCGTCCTCACCTCCAGTTGAAAAATCCAAACATCCCTTGGCTAAGTGTGGAAGTCTGGAAATAATCCTCACTGTTCCGTGCCAGAGGCTCTGGCTTCCTTTCTGGGTTATCTGTCTTTTTGTGTGCGTGGAGGTGCACAGCTGTGTTCAGGTGAGAGGTGGACAGGTGTGCAGATGTGTGCAGGTTAGCAGTGGCAGGTTCACAGGTATGTGCAGATGCGCAGGTGTGTCCAGGTGAGAGCTGGGCAGGGTCAGAGGTGTGTAGGGTTCACAGGTGTGTTCAGATGCACAGATGCGTACAGGTAAGGGCTGGGCAGGTGCACAGTTGTGTGCAGCTGAGGGGTGGGTAGGTGCACAGGTGTGTACAAGTGAAGGAAGGGCAGAGGACAGTTTTGGAGCTTGTTTGTTGGGTGCTTTAAAATAATAACAATGATATATTTACTATATATATATATATTTATGTGTACTAAACATATAATAACAAAATAATACTAATCAGTATCGTTTCAAACAGTCTCTCTCACTGGCCCAAAGCTCACTGAGGAGCTAGTCTGGGTGGGCAGAGCTGCCTGTCTCTGACTCCCCAGACCTAGGATTATAAGTGCGCACCCTCCCCCTCCCCAGGTCTGCTTTTTCCACGTGGATACTGGGGAGTGACCTGGGGTCCTTATGTTTGTAAAGCGAGCACTTTCCTGACTTCCTTGGTATGAGTCGTGACATCTGTGAACACAGTTTGTAATTTCCTCTTTCTCTGCATTTTTATTCTTGTCACGTTGAACTGGCTAGAAATTCTAGCACAGCGGTGCTGGGTGGGATGGAGAGACGAGGGTCTTCAGAGACTAGATGGTTGGTTTTTATGAAGCAGCTTTGACTGGGCTGTGGGATACCCAGAGAGCTGGCTAAATAGCAGTTCTGAGTGTGTCTAAAAATGTTTCTGCGAGTGATTTGCATTTGAGTTGGTAAGTTAAATGTAACTGGTAGCTCTCAGCAGTGTGGGCGGATGTCGTTGAATCCATCAAGAGCCGGAATAGAGCTTAACCAACCCAGCCCAACCCAATCCAACCCAACCCAACCCAACCAACCCAACCAACCCAACCCAACCCAACCAACCCAACCCCACCCAACCCCACCCAACCCAAACCCTTTAAGAAACATTGGATTTACCCTTCTTCTGCCTCCCTCCCTCTCTCTCTCCTTCTCTCCCTCATGTTGGTGTGTTTCTCTGGGAACCCAGGCTACCAGGAGGAAAACTCTGAGTTATTCTCAATCCACTACGTAGAGTTTTTGCCTTGCTTTGTCTTTGAGGCAGGTTCTTGCTCTAGCTGAACTGGCTCTCACCCTGTGGTCCAGGCTGGCCTCTGACTCCAGGCTTCTAGAATAGCCTCCTGAGTGGCTGGGGATGACACGTGCTAAGCTGTCTGGACATGGGATTGTTCTGAAGGCTTTAAGGACTAACTTATTCGATAGTTATATGTTTCCTCTTCTTAAGCTCATTGCTAAGTTATGAGCTATGTTATGTTTTTTTCTTGGTGAATATTTCATGTGCTTTGTAAGCAGTGTGTATTATCCTGCTAGTGTTTCTTCTATAAGTGTTAATTAGGCCAAATTAATAGATGATTTTGTTCATGTCTATATATTCTTGTTTATATTTGAATACTTTTCTGTAAAGTATTGGAAGAAAAGTGTGAAGTTTCTAAATACAGCTGTAGAACTGGCCATTTCTCATTTCCCTTCTATTTCTTTTGATTGCATGCAGTCCGGTGCTCTGTCTTTATAGATGAATATTCAGGTAGGGCATGACTGACTAGACTCTCTTCTCCAGAGCTGCACTGAGGGAGACCCAGGCCTGGCTTTTTATAACCTCTTTCCCCTTACCTGCAGTCAGTCATCAAAGTCAGGCTATCCCGGAAGAGAGGCCTGGTGATTGTAAGATCATTTTCTTTAGCTGAGATTTATAGCTGATAGACTTTTCCTAGCTAGCAGCACTTCCAGCAACTGGGGAACAAGTCTTTGTTCTAAAAGGACTATGAATACCTAGGTAGGATGTAACTGACCACACTGAAGATGCCTGCTTATATTTAAATCATAGGTAAATAATCAGCATCGTTGTATAACTAGACAAATTAATATTTGAATTTTATCCAGAAATATTAGCTCAGGGCTAGTATGCCTCAGTGAGTTGACCCTTCCATCAATGTTTGACGTATTTTCTTTAATCACTGTTATTTCCCCTGACACGAAGTTTACATGGTTTGATGTGAATAGCTACCGAATTTTCTTATTTCCTCCAGATTTCTTTTAGTTAGTGTTTTCAAGGTCTAGCAACATGAATCAGAAGACTGACATTGTTCTACTTTAAAACAGTGGTTGTATCAAGAACTGAGCTTAAGTATTACAGTATTACAGTATTGACCGTGCACTCTGTACTAAGCAATCTGCCCCATGCTGTACTTTTCAATAACCCCAAACACTGCAATTATCCCCATTTCCAACAGTTAAGAGAGAAAGAGAGCAGCTAAAATGATATATTTGTTGTCTAAAATCACACCATAACTAAACAGTAGGCTCAGAGGGCAAAGTTTAGTCTGATTCTAAAGTCAGGGTCTTAACCATTAGATTATTTTAATTGTTTTTGCTTTTGAGCTTGGAGCTGGCTGATGGATTTTCCTTTGAAAAGGGCTGGTCAGCGAATAGATTAGGTGTACAGGTCATAGAGTTTCTCTGACAGCTGTGGCACTCTCCCTAAACTCAAAAGCTGTTGCAGTGTAGTATCTGCATCTGTGTACCAATAAGGAAAACAGGTAGTGATTTGGGCTGAGATTTGAGATGCCGTTTACCAAGTCCACTAAGTTTTATGTAGATTCCCCAGTTTCAGTCTGTTGAGATCTATGTTTCTCTTGCTCTTATTTTGTGGGTTCATTCTGGGTCATCATAGCTGGTGGTAAAGCTTAACTCAGATTTCAAGAACTCATATGTACTTTGAGTCAAACATATGGCCCTCATTAAGAGGATCCCCCCACCAAAAACAATTTCTTAAGTGTATCTGTCTCTTTGCAGTGCCTGATTCAAAGGCAGTATTGGAACAGTGGTTTGCAGAATGATGTGAGGCTTCAACTGTGGCCAGCCTGTGGGATCTCGAGCCACTGAACATTAGCCAGTACACAGCTGCACACAGCTGCACACAAACCCAGTGATCATGTCCCTGAAAGAGTCGTTCAGAATGCCCTGTGTGCTTCTAATTTCAGGCGTCATGGGGCTGAATCTTTAAAGGGAATCCCTCCATGTCCTCAGCAGGGCTTTGAGTCTATAGTGCCGCGGATGGCAAAGGGAGTGGTGAGTGGGGCCTGCAAAGCAATTGGAAGAGGGCTCCCATGTGCTCATGGACTGTCCTGGCACTAGCTCAGACCTTAAGAACTGCACTGAGCTGGGATAGAGGGCCGTCTTGTAGTGGGCCCCCATTCACAGCCAATCATCCAATGCAGGCTACTTCTGGAAGGAGGCCTGGTCAAGGGGAGGTACTTTTCTCCAGCCAAGTGTACATCTGCAGCAATATTCTGGCAGTACACCCAGCAGCTGGGGAATAAGTGTTTGTTCTGGGATGAAGACCTGGGTGGCTCATCACAGCACTGGCCATACAGAGAAAACTAGACACAAGTTCTGTCTTAGTTTGAAATAATAATCAGCAAGAATGATACGCGATTTTCCTTAAGATATTGTAATACAATATGGACAGGCTTGTATACACCAATACTGAGTGACGGCATAAGGATAGGAAGTCTCATCGATGGAAGAGAAATGCAAGCCCAGAACTATGCAAGCTGATAATATGACCACTCCACGGTATGGTTAAGGGGAAGGTTTTATTGTAGATATGAAAGAGAGAGCCAGAAGGATTAGAAAAAAATTCAGAGCAGAGTGAGAAAGTAGTGAAGACTGAGACAAAAATTGGACATGGCCAGCAGACTGCACCTGGCCATAAAAAAAGCAGAAGTGGACCAGAGGGAACGGAACACAGAGAAAGGGAGAACACGGGAGAGCAGAGAGATGGTGAGGAGGGACAGAGAAAGAGAGCACAGCTGAAATAACAGGGTTACAAGGAGACCAAGTAGTTATGGGATGAGAAAAGCCTATGATCTGGGGAAGTTTAGGGTGCGGGGAGGAGGTGAGAAGAGAGAAGATGCTAGCATGGACTTTGCAATGTATAGGGGTGCTTATGAACTGAGGGAGCCTGGAGGCCAGCATGAATTTATGTATGCTAATAAGGCATCATAGACAGCCATTTGTTCCTTCTGCTAGTGATAAGAGAAATGGCTCCTTTCGGTAGAGGGGAAGCCAGCTTCACAAATTCCTGAGGAATGCTGGCTTTTCCCTAACTGTCAGAAATCCTCCAATAGTCTAGGTTGAGCCAATTTCTGGATGTTTGGACTGCTTTTTGGAATTCGGGGAAATAGAGTTTCTCTCGGACCTGACACAGAATTGTAATGCTTAATATTTACGGTGGGCTTGGTGATATCTCGGGCTGTCTCTTCAACTCAAGTAAATCTATCACTGCTGAAGACTCCCTTGTTAGCATATTGGGTACTGAAAACCACATTATGATGTCTTTGAAGGGCTTATCAAGACAAATGGCTGTGATACTCCCTATTCACCTCTTGTGTGGAGCAAGAAACTTAGGACTCTATAAAAAAAAGTTTAACAACTTACCAAAAAGTGAAAAAATAAGGATATGAGCTGGTTGCTTCTAGTATCTCTGGATAAACTTACAAAGAAAAAGCATGAGCTGAATGATAACATTAACTAACCCAAGATTTGCATAAATAGTCTAAAGTTTTTTAAGTGTGCTCTGGAAGAGAATCTCTTCATCAGCAGCCAAAGTCCTCACGTTTCTGGGGACATCAAACTCCAGTCTTCATTATAAGGTTGACTAACCTAGAACAAAACTTCAGATCCATACCTGGGAGGGTGTTGGCAGTTCAAGTGAGGGCATTGATTATTGGTAAGGAATGGGGTACTCCAGCTTGGCATGGAGATGTGTGATAAGACCCAAATGAGGCTGAGGACTTTGAACCCTCAAATTCTAAAGGGCTTATGTCACATGCAGAAGAAGTTTCTCCATTCTTAGCAGAGAGTGCATCCCTACCCTTACCTCCTTGCACTATATTCTAGCATAGACTAAATAAAGGCAGCTCAACAGGAAACGCTCATGTCTCTGGTGCCAGATTGGAACTGCTGAGACTGCCAGCCTTGTGGGAAAAAAACAACCCAAACAACTACTGAATTCTTGACCTCTCCAGTGTGAGACAGACTTTGCTGTACTACCTGGACTACATCCTGTAATCCAATCACCTTTGAAATAAATTCTCCTTTAAAATATATATTCATTCTATAAGTTATGTTCCTTTAGAGAACCCTGCTACTACAGTATTCATGTAGACTCTCTGTGTGCGAGTGCACATATGGAAGTCAAGGTCAACCTTGAGTGTCATTCTTCAGGATCTGTGTACCTTGTTGAGACAGGGTCTCTCACTATGACTTGGGGATTGCCTCTTAGTCTAGGCTGGCCACCATGGACCCTCAGGGAGCTTCTTGGCTCTCCCACCACAGGATTGGTATTGTATGCACACCGCAATGTGCTTGGGCTTTCATGTGGGTTCTGGGGATCAGATGCTGGCCCTCACCCTTGTGGGACAAGCAGTTTACTATCAGAACTACATTTCTAACCAGCAGCTCTCTCTAAAACAAACTTTTACTTTGAGACAGGCGCTCATTAAATTGCCCAGGCTAGCCTTGAACTCATGATCCTCTCGCTCTAGCTCCTGAGTAGTTGGGGTTACATAACTGTATTTGGCTTTAAGGTGCTATTATTATTTCTATTTTATACAGGAGCAAACCAAGGTCTGGACTGAGCAAGTAGGTACTCAAGTTCCTTAAACAAAGACCATGGAAAGTGAATATCTGAACCAGTTCAGAACCAGCTTTGCTATAAACAAATGTAAAAGACAGTGATGGCCCAGGAAAGGGTACTCACAGAAAAGTCTGATTTATTTTATTTATGAAAATGAATATTTTGTTAGCATGTATGTATATGTTCCACATGTGTGTCTGGTACCACATCAGAAAACATCAGATTCCCTGGAACAGGAGTTATAGACTATTCTAGAATTGTTGTTAGAAATGGTTATTAGCCACAGTGTTGAACCTGGGTCCTCTGCAAAAGCAGCAAGGACTCTTAATTAATGAACCATCTCTCCAGCTCATCTTAAGAAAGTATTGAGAAAGGAAAGTATTCTTGAATGGCAGAAATGTGGGGCATTAGCTACTCACACACAACTAGTGAGAAAGCTGTGTTTGAGTTTTCCAAGGATTTTTTTTTTAAGTTTGGCACTATCTACTTGTCACCCTGCACAAAACTAAAGTCCAAGTGGATTGAAGACCTCCATATAAAAACAGACACACTAAACCTGTTAGCAGAAAAAGTGGAGAAAAGCCTTGAACTCATTGGCACAGGAGACAATGTCTTGAACAAGACACCAACAGAACAGGCTCTAAGATCAACAACCAATAAATGGGATCTCATGAAACTGAAAAGCTTCTGTAAAGCAAAGGACATTGTTGTCAGAACAAAATGACAGCCTACAGACTGGGAGAGGATCTTCACCAACCTTATATCTGACAGAGGGCTAGTATCCAGAATATATAAAGAACTCAAGAAGTTAAAAAGCAGCAAATCAAGTAATCCAATTAAAAATGGGATACAGAGCTAAACAGAGAATTCTCTGTAGAGGAATATTGAATTGCAGAGAAACACTTAAAGAAATGCTCAATGTCCTTAGGCATCAGGAAATGAAAACCTAAACGACCCTGACATTTCACCTTACACCCACCAGAATGGCTAAGATCAAAAACTCAAGTGACAACACATGCTGGAGAGGATGTGGAGAAAGGGGAACCCTCCTCCATTGCTGGTGGGAATGTCAGCTTGAACAACCACTTTGGAAATCAATCTGACACTTTCTCAGACAATTAGGAATAGTACTACCTCAAGACCCAGATATACCACTCCTGGGCATATATCCAAAAGGTGCTCAAGTACACAACAAGGACATTTGCTCAACCATGTTTGTAGCAACGTTATTTGTAATAGCCAGAAGCTGGAAACAACTCAGATGTCCCTCAGTTGAGGAATGGATACAGAAATTGTGGTACATTTACACAATGGAATACTACTCACAATTAAAAACAAGGAAATCATGAAATTTGCAGACAAATGGCGGGATCTAGAAAAGATCATCCTGAGTGAAGTATTCCAGAAGCAGAAACACACACATGGTATATACTCACTTATAAGTGGATATTAGACACGTAATATAGGATAATCATACTAAAATCTGTACACCTAAAGAAGCTAATCAAGAAGGAGGCCCCTGGGTAAGATGCTCAATCGTCATTCAGAAAGGCAAATGGGATGGACATCAGAAGAGGGAGAAAACAGGGAACAGGACAGGAACCTACCATAGAGGGCCTCTGAAAGACTCTACCCAGCAGGGTATCAAAGCAGATGCTGAGACTCATAACAAAACTTTGGACAGACTGCAGGGAAGCTTATGAAAGAAGGGGGAGATAGAAAGGCCTAGAGGGGACAGGAGCTCCATAAGGAGAGCAACAGAACCAAAATATCTTGGCACAGGGATCTTTTTGAGACTGATACTCCAACCAAGGACCATGCATGGAGGTAACCTAGAACCCCTGCACAGCTGTAGCCCATGGCAGCTCAGTGTCCGGGACAGTCTCTGACATGAACTCAGGGGCTGGCTCCTTGATCACCTCCACCTGATGAGAGAATAGCCTTACTGGTCCACAGAGGAAGACAATGAAGCTAATCCTGATGAGACCTGATAGACTAGGGTCAGATGGAAGGGGAGAAGGACCTCTCCTATCAGTGGACCGGGGGAGGGGCATAGGAGAAGAAGAAGAAGGAGGGAAGGTGCGATAGGGAATGTTTGGGGGAGGAGGCTACAGCTGGGATACAAAGTGAATAAACTGTAATTAATAAAAATAAAATAAAATTAAAAGAAACTTTGACCTAGTTACCTGGCAAGGCTCGGAGCCAGTGGTGGGACCAGGACACCAACCAAGAACAAAACCTTCAACCCACAACCTTCAAGCCTGCAAAATATGTTGGAGGGATGATGGCTCGGAACTTGTCAGAGTAACCAACCAACGAGTGGTCTCACTTGAGGCCCAAGTCATGAGAGGGATCCCAGGGACACTGTCTAGATGGCCAGGAACTGGAATCTGGATGGTACAGAGACCTACCATAGAACCAAACACAACTGACAGAAAAAAAAAAACAGTCAAGGAAATGATTCCTAATGATATTCTGCTGTACTCACAGATCAGTGTCTAGCTCAGCAGACATCAGAGAAGCTTCCTCCAGCAGCTGATAGGAGCAGATGCAGAGACTCTCAGCCAAACATCAGGCAGAGCTCAGGGAGATGAAGGATTGTCAGAGCCAGAGGGGTCAAGGACATCAAGAACATGGCCTACAGAATCAGCTAAGTAGGGCTCATAGGGGCTCACAGAGACTGAAGCAGTATTCGTGGAGCTTGTATGTGTCCTTTGTGTGCATGCTGTGATGATTTTGGTTGGGGTATTTGTGGGAATCTTAACAGTGGGAAAGCTGGTGTCACCGACTCTTTTTCCTGCTCTTGGGACCCTTTTCCTTCTGCTGTCCAGCCTTGATATGAGAAGGGTTTTTTTTTGTTGTTGTTGTTGTTTTGTATCCTGTTATGCCATGTTCAGTTGATATCGCTGGGGCTGGGGTAGGAGTGGGAGTGCTCTTTCCTGAAGGGAAAAGGAGGAGCAGTGGATCTGGGGAACAGGGGATGGGGCAAAACTGTGGTCATGATGTATTGTATGAGAGAAGAATAAAAAAATATTTTTGCCCTTGATCTATTACTATCTTAAGAAAAGTATATACATGTGTGTTTATGTGTTTGCATGTGCATATATGTGCTCATATGTGCACACGTGTGTGTATGTGTAAAATTCATGTGTTTGTATGTGTGTATATGTATGTGCAAGTGTTTGTGTGTGTATATATGCCTGTTTGTATATGTACATGTGTGTGCATGTATATGTATGTTTATCTTGATCGATAACAAAACATTATCTCTTAAAGAAGAAGATATTTTGGCTGGAGGGATGGCTCAGTAATCAAGAGCATTGTCTGCTCTTCCAGAAGTCCTGAGTTCAATTCTCAGCAACCACATGGTGGCTCACAACCATCTGTACTGGGATCTGATGCCTTCTTTTGGCATGCTGGTATACATGCAGATAGAGCACTCAGACACATAAAATAAATAAATAAATAAATCTTTTTGTTTTAGAAAAAGATATTTTGAGCTGGGCATGATGGCAAACACCTTTTAATTCCAGCATTCAGGAGGCAGAGACAAGTAGATCTCTTGAGTTTGAGGTTAATCTAGTATACAGAGTGAGTTCCAGGACAGCTAGGGTTACATGGCAAAATTCCTGCCATGAAAAAAAAAATAAACAACAACAACAACAAAAAGAAAACAAAGCAAAAAGAAAAGAAAGGAAGAAGAAGATAATTCAGTTAATCTAATGATTGTGTCTAATGATTGGTCCAACGACTAATGATTGTGTCCAGGCATTATTGATGAACATATGCACCTAATTAACCTGTGGGAACTTGTTCAGACTTTCCCACAGAGGAAGGGAGCAAGCTGTGTTTATAACAACCCAGAGGTGTGCATTCTAAAGTGTTAGCAGTGGCTGGCATTAGAGGGTACGCTTAGGAAGATCCTTCTCTTCGACAACCCTTAAGCCCTCCTTCATGTGTGACTCATGTAAGTGCATGCAGAGTTTGGTACTTAGTACTGATTTTGAGCAGATTTCTTTGATTCTAGAGGCTTTTCAAAAATAGTCGCCTACGGTTACCTTTCTGGTTCAGCCTTTAACATCTCCTGTAAAGTGTGTTTCAACCTGGTCCTTCAGCTTCCTTCTTGTTGCTTTTTTAGCACGGCTCCTCCAGGTGTGTTTTCTCCTTGTACCTGGAGAGCTTGCCATGTCATCAGATGAGTAGAGCAGGGAACAAAGCCGCAATGCAGTCTGAGTAGGTGTGGATCCAATTGAATCAGTTGATAGAACCGCTTTGGGACTGTTTCTCAGGACTTTTCTTTTCAGTTTTCTGTAATCAGGGAAAAAATTGAGACCCCGAGTGGGATTGGAAAACTTTGAGGTTTCCAGGTTTTTAAAATGCAAGTGTTGAAGCCCTTCAACAAAGTTTCCTCTCCAAGATCCCTGAATTCTCCCTGCTGCCCTGAATTTAAACATCTTCCTGAGCAAAGACTGGCTTAGAGGATCAAATAGCTCACAGGTGTCCAAGCTGCTCTGTTAGTTTTGTGCATACCCACAGCCCCTTTCCTGACACTGTCTCCATGCTCCTAGGATTCCTAAGTGCATAACCAAGAAGAGGAAAGGAGGAGGCATTTATAGCGGTGCGGCCGTGGACACGCTGGGTGCGAAAGTGGGTGAGAGGCCCCCTCAAACAGGCTGTTGGGTAGCATAGTGGTTCTGAACAACCCTGTTCTTTTTTAAAAGCCATCCATTCATCCACCCATCCATCCATCCATCCACCCACCCATCCATCCATTCATCCATCCATCCATCCACCCACCCACCCACACCCATCCACCCACCCACCCACCCACCCACACCCATCCACCCATCCATCCATCCATTCACTTATTTAATGATTCTCTGAACACTAATTTCATCCCTGTCTGTGTGCCAGAGACCATATCAGGTGGAAAGAGAGGGCCGATAAAGCTACTTCCTGCCGTTAAGGAATCCGTAGGTAAAAATATTGGTGTATGGATGTTCATTAGAATCGCTTAGGGTTGCCAGAGGACAGGTGTCTGGACTGCATCTCAGACTTACTATATCCAAATTGATAATAAGAGGAAGATTATGAAACCTGAGTTTTAGCAAAATTTACCATATAGTTCTTTGAGTCGGCTCATATCGGAGGATCACGGTTAGAGGGCATTGGTTTTATGATGTGTGAAATAAAATACTAATAACTAAGGGGCTACCTTTCATGCATTTGCTAAGCCAGCCAGCCGTTCTTTTCCTCCTCTGTCCCTGTCTTTCTCCCGGGAGTACCCACATAAAGGATAGCATTCTTTTCTGTTGCTATGTAACCAGCCACCCCAATAGTCAGTGCTCTATCAGCACAGTGATCCTATTTCCCCCACAATCCTGTGGGTTGGCTTGGATCTGCTGCATGATTCTTCTGTCTTACCTGGTATAGCTAAGGTCACTCGGGTACCCGAGTTAAGCCGGGCAGCGCAAGAGACATCTTATTGTCTGAGGGTCCCTCTCCAATGCATCTCTACCATTCAGTAATCCAATTTGGGCCTTGTTTCCATTTGTTATAAGACTTTGAAAAGGAAAAAAAAGACCTAGAAAGACAGCTGGGACTGAAAAGGTCAGTTCAACCAAGATCTACTAAAGGAGAAATGGACCCACCTCTTGTTGAGAAGAGCAGATGCCGTCTCTTCAACAGAGATTTTCAAAGATCCCTTTGAATTTTTATGCTGATTTATAAGCTCTCTACTTGTCGACTTCAAAATGCCTTCAGGTTAGCATCCCAAAGACTGCTTTAGGAACCGGGCAGCTTAAATGAAGATCTTGGCAAGTTGCGTGAGTGGCCATAAATGAGCTATAAAGTTTAGTAGAAGAAGGCTGTAAATAGAAGATGGGTCACTCCATAATGACTGTATAAAAAAGAACTAATGATAAATAAAGAACAAACAAGGCTTGAGGATACAGCTGCAAGGCAAGAATGCTATTGGATATGTCTAAACATGAATGCACAGTGAAGCCGCAGTGGGGAGTTGTAGCTTTGGTCTTTATAATTAGGAGGCCACAATTTTTCAGGTTAGAAATAGAAATTCTTTTTTTTCTCTCTGCCTTGTTCTATGGCTGGTCATCATTGGGGAAACCAGCTTAGGCTGGCTTTGGAAAATGATGAGTTTAGATGAATGACAGTTGAATGCCAGGTACCTGCTGACTTCATAGAGCGAATACTGTTAAGGGACGCTGACTACATTTTTTTTTTCTATTTTAGTTAAACAATGTTAGACTGATTTGATTTGATCTGAGTTACGGTTTAGGGTTACATCGCTCTTATGGCGTTTTTCTTCACTCTAATGACTTCAGCTAAAGATCAATTTGTTTTCTTAAAATCTGTAATTAGTCAATAATTCTTTGATTTACATATCAAAAATTGTTTTAATTGTTTCATGGTATGTTCTGGTTACTGTCTGACCACAAACCCATAACATGTACCTTTCCAAATGATCATAAAAATAACTACAAAATTCTACTTCTGTAATTACTTGCTCAGTTGCTATAAAGAGGTTTCTCTGCCTTTGTTCTGGGCTGTTTTTTTTCTCCTACACTTAAGGAGGCTATATGTTTGGTCTGGCCATAAAAATAACATTTTTACCTTGCAACATCATGGTGTTAGCTCCTGGTTTTCGACGCCATAACAATACTTGGAATGTAAGTCAGGCCACGTTTCTTCTTCATCCAAATACTTCCTTCAGAATTCAGGTTGCTCCAAATTAAGACTAACTCCTTGTGAGGGCTCCAAAGCAGAATAGAGTCTACCCTTCCAAACCGCCTTCATCTTCTAGGAATGCTTCCCTTCCCATCTTACTTCCACCACAGCAGCTGTTCCACTGTTGGAGGGAATGCTGCCTTAGGACTTCAGTGCTGCCCTTGTTCTGCCTGGGACACCCTTCTGTTAAAGTCCTTTGGTCTTTGGTCTGTATTCAAGTTATCACCTACATAAAGTAGAATGCCTCTTCCTATCCTCCACATTAACCGTTTCCATTACCTTGCTTTGCTGTCTCCATGAACATACCACGTAGCATACTGCTTATTTCCTTGTTTATCTGCTGTCATCTCTCTTTCCTCGGCTTCATGAAAGCAGTTGAATCCTTGTTGTTGTTGTTGCTTTTAATGCTTGTGGCAGAACTTTGTTCCTCATGGGTACTCAAGAGTGATTTCTTAGACAGATCTTCTCCTGAGGCTAAAAGAACCAAATACAAAACCTAGATCACAGTAGTTCTCTCTCTCTCTCTCCATTTCTCCTGACCTCCCTCTCCTCCCTCTTTTTCTTCTTGCTATGCTGAGGATCCAAACCAGGGATTTGTATAGTAGCCCCATAGTAAACCTTCCCTGAGAATTTGTTGAACTGACCGTTTGACCATGGGTTGCAGAGCAAACAGACTTCTAACTTCCTTGTGACTTAGGCAGGTATTTGGTTGTTTTTATGTTTCTTCTGGCATGAAGACCAAAGAAGAGACTCCACTTCTACAAATCTAAAGGAATTATGGGTAGGTAGGAAAAATGTTTTGGAAAGTTACCAATGGCCTCTGAATTTTCTTTTAGGGTCTTGGTTAGGGTGGAAACATTGCTGACTGGCCCTCAGTTAATTTCTTTGAGTCCATTCTGTAAAAGGAGAAAAATGCTGTGAACTTATCACAGTCTTAATGGGCAAGGAAGAAAGGAGGATGCTGAGGTTCTTGGAGAAGAAGGAGAACCAGGCTCAGAACAAAGATACCAGAGTCTTGGACACTGGGAGATGGGGCTGAGGTGAGGAGGGTATGTCTTGTTTGTTTTCTTTTCTTGCTTTTGAGAGACAGAGTCTCATTTTGTAGCTAAAGCTGGCCAAGCACTTGTAAGCCTTCTTCCCCCACTTTCACAGCTCTGCACTAGCACACGAAGGGATGTGTGGGGTCGATCACTGTCGGGGTGCATTGCAATACATGACAAGAAGACCTAGGCGATCATTCGTTAGGGTTTGGGATTCTTCTTCTGGAATAAATTGTGACTATTTTCTAAAAGGTGGATAAGCATAAAAACACAGGTTTACATCTCAAATGACCTACGCTGAAATTCCATTTCATCACTGTTCCTGTGGGAAACCAGAGGGGAACCACTTCCAAATTCCAGCTTTACCTTCTATTAAGAAGGGAAAGCCTGGAAAGAACCTGCTTGGCTGGGTTGTTAGGGAGGCTGGGAAAGGACTGTGTGCAAGGTGTCAGGAATACACACATCTATTACTGCCATGGCTGCCACTCACAGGAAGTGGGTAGAATAGTAATGGCCATCCCAGAACCACCCTTTAGGAACTCCAAAGTTCTGAGTTTTATTTTCCGTGTGACACAGTAATACAATAACCTACTTGACAAGGCCCATGACTCCAATGTGCTGTGTAAGCCACACAATGCTAAGCAATAAAATTAAATGGCTAAGTGTTATAAACAAAGGTTACACAGTTACTAGAGGCTGGAGAGATGGCTCAGTGGTGAAGGGCACTGACTGCTCTTCCAGAGGACCCGGGTTCAAATCCCAACACCCACAGAGCAGCTCACAACTGTCTGTAATTCCAAGATCTTACATACTCACATAGATATACATGGAGGTAAAACACCAATGTACATAAAATAAAAGTAAGTAAAATTAAAAAGATTAAAAGAGAGAGAGAGAGAGAGAGCTACAGTTATTATCATCTGCCCTAGGCACTGAACTCTAGAATACCTTCTGAAAGCATGATAGTCCTTCATCCTGGCTTTTGTCCCCATTCTCTTCCATTCTTTCAGTTTCAGTCAGACTAGCCTGCAGGCTCAAGAGGCCTTCAGTCCCACATGAAAGGTACACACAAACTATTTTCTTGTCTCTCTGCCAAGAGTGATACTAGGGGTCATGAAGGAAAGACACATTTTAAGAGCCACCACTGCATATCTATCTGAAGGTTGCCAGAACTGCCAATAAAGAAGGGTGCCAGCTCCTCTCTCAGAAGACCTTATAAAATGGATGTCTTGTCTGAAGATGGAGTCTGCATCCTAGGACACCTCACGATCCCCCTCATTAACATTCCTCCTCACTCTCTGAGTTTGTCTAGTTGCTATTTTTGAAAGTAAGTCCTTTCAGTAATTAGATCTCCAAAGGTACTGGCCATTCATTATCTCGAGCATTAATTCTGAGGGCCAACCA
This sequence comes from Pachyuromys duprasi, assembly GCA_028658305.1. Taxonomy (NCBI): domain Eukaryota; kingdom Metazoa; phylum Chordata; class Mammalia; order Rodentia; family Muridae; genus Pachyuromys; species Pachyuromys duprasi. The sequence goes on from CM053748.1 coordinate 11,126,976, forward strand.
GGAGATTCTGCAATTTCAAGTCATTTGCTAAACGGTCATTTGATTATTACTCAGCTGAGGGAGTTAGAAAGAGATCTCTGGACTCCATCATTTCTCATATGCCTGTTCTTAGGATTTCCATGTTTAAAGATCTCTGATTAAATTGCTGTACAGATGCTCTTCTAGACTTTGCATTCTCTATGATATGGGAGCTCCTTAGGGACTGGACACCTCTATGTCCATATGTGCCTCTTGCTGTCTGTCATAACACAGGGCATAAGCAATATACAATATGTGCTGTTTGTTTTTTCAAACAAATGAATGTATATCCTCGGAGGGATATAATCAGACAACTGATGATGGCCAAATTTAGGATAATAACTTGAAGAAAATTCAACATTCATCTTTTATTTGGAAGTAGTTGATAAAAATCAGTAGACTTTGCTGATAATTCTGAACGAACGTAAGTGTATATGATGTTTAGTTTTGATTGTCAGTTTGATACAATATAGAATCACCCGAGAAAAGAATTTAAAAAAGGAATTATCCAGATCAGCTTGGCCTGTGGTGAACTTGGTGAATATGGATTGTTTTCCAGTCAGCATTTTCCATAAAGAGAGTGTTTTGAAGGGGATTGAAGCCAGGAGGTTGGAATCCTGCTTTTGGGAATGCAAGGAGTGTTTTGGAGAAAGTAAACTCTAGTATTCTATGACACAATGCTAAGTCCATAGATACACCAAAGCAGACACCTAGGTATACTACGGCTTTCATGAAGTTCTCTGACTCTGGAGTTTGCCATTTTGCCATGTGCATAAAAGTGCCAACAGAATGTCAGTTGGGAGTCATGATGGAATCAACTTCGAGGACAATGTGAACAAGACTTACATTTCCTTCAAACATGTAAATTCAAAAAGGGCCACCATCAGGGTTATTGAAGGCAGTATAGTGATAGAATGTGGAAGATAATGTGAGAAGCATCTGATGGATAGTAGCCTTGTCTGTGAAGAGAAGACATTCTGCATCTAAGATCATGACCTTCAGCACACAACATTTCACAGTATCTTTGCATGTAGTTCTTCCTAATAGAAGCTCAAGGCAAGAGGTACCCTGGGTTTTTGGAGCTTTTCAAATGCTCTTCGGGTCCCAAGCCTTTTCTATTGAAAGTTCTCCGTGGCTTGTTTCATGAGCTGAGCTCTGCTATCTGCTATCTGGGCAGTATACGCTGAAAAATATTAGACACTAATGTGGAAGAAGGACGGAGCAGATGACAACCGGAGAGTCATTGCTGGAGAAAAAGGTGTCACATATTAGCAGGGAGATTAGCAGAATACCTGGTACATGAGGAGCACTCTTGAAGTGTCAATTTAAAAACCATATTACATAAATTAGTTTCCTTACTCTGCTTCCCATGAGGCCGTCAGAGGAAGGTGTTTGCTGCCATGAAGGAGGCAATGTTTTTGCAGCTCATTCCATTCCATAATCAAGAATAAACAAGTCAGCCCTCCCACAGCTCCCCAAGACAACATGCACCCTGTATGGGCTCTCTGCTACCCCTTTAATGTCTTCCTTTTTCTTTCTTTCTTTCTTTCTTTCTTTCTTTCTTTCTTTCTTTCTTTCTTTCTTTCTTTCTTTCTCTCTCTCTCTCTTTCTTTTCTCCCCTCTCTCTTTCCTTTCTTTTTGTGTTGGGAGGGCAGTGGCATTCAAAGGGCTTTCTAATGTGATCTTCCCCCTCACATCTGCACTTTTCTTTCTTCAGTGTTGCACCACATGAGTCATAAGGGGCCTCCGACAGAGGTGCAGCTGTTCTGTGGCAATCAAAGAGCTTCTCATGCCCTGCTCCAAGGCGCACGGCAACGCAACAAATTGAGGCTCAAATGCCAGCCGAAAGCTGAGACCTCTTTCATCTCTCTCTTTTGAAGACATCCTTTGTAGGGGTTTCCTCATGAATAGTGTCTTGAGACAGTGTTCACTTTGACCTGTTTGTCTTGCTTTTCATTCTGTTTTTTACTGAGAGAGGCAATGGAAAGTTGAGGTCTGTGAAAAAAAGTTCTCTTTGGACCTTACAGAAGAAACTGACTTCAGGAGTCTTGCCACAGTCATAGGCCTGTCCAGAATGTCCCTGTCTCTCTCTCTGTTTCATCACTCCTTACAAGAAACTAACCTATGAACTTACCTCAGAAGAACATAGGTTGGCCTCTAAAATAAATGAGTTATCTTATTTGAAATTTGTGAATCAGAGGGTTATTATGTAAAATTCTTGTGTTTCAAATGTTTATATCTGGTTGCTGTAAATCTTTATATACCTTTGAAGCTTAGAATTTAGAGTTTAGAGAGTGTTGGATACTAGGAATAACCAGAGCCTTGTGTACTTGTGTAGCTGGATTGTATCTCACACAAGTAAAAAGCTGGGAGAGAGGGAGGGAGGGAGGAAGAGAGAGATTCTAAGTTCTGTTTGACATTGATTTTCATTATTGGTCGTTTCCACTCAGCCTCAGTGGCCTAAGGAAGACGTAGTTGTGGAAGGTTGATCTTTCTAAATTCCAGCTTAAGAAAGGGTTCCATGACAAGTCCTGGAGTCATCAGGAAGATTCAGAAGGGACATCTGCCTTGACTCTTCTGCTTGCTCTAACAAGGTCTGCTAACAAGCTTTGTCCTTTGCCAAGTGAGGTGCGTTGCTGAGACATTCAGTGACCATCTGAGAAGCAAATGACCATTTCTATTTCCCAGGCCTAATCCCAGATCCGAGCTGAGAATTTGCACCGGGCATCCACTGTGGACAAGCACAGGGCACACATTATTTCAAAGCTTTGTGTTATCGTAGCTCTCATAGGAAAAGAATCCTTCCAGGCTCCAGATTTCAGTTATTGAATCATATAAGGCAGATGGCAGTTTCAAAGTATGGGTGCCTGCATATCTGACTTCAAACCCCAGAATGCTTTCTCTAGGATAGAGGCCATTCAGCATAATGCCACACTTCCATCCAACAGTGAGGCCATCTCTCCATAATTTGCTATTATTAAATTCCTAACAAAGAGAATGTTGTAAAAAGTGACGTTGATGCTTAGGTCTTAGCAATAAAGATTTTCTATTCAATGCTTTATTTTTATCTTCTTTTTTTCACTTATTGAAATCCGACCCCTGTGTTTTAAGGCAGCTCGCGGCACATGTAGGTGTTGATGGCATAGCGAGAGTAACCGAGACACTGAGCTTGTGTAGATGGTCTGTAGATGGCCCACGTTTCAAACTTCAACAGAATGACTGGAACCCTGCTTGGTTGCCTCGACTGAGATCCCTGTTTTCCCAAGTTTTCCTTCTTCATCCCGGAGTTCGGGGTGTTCTTCTTCTCCGTTCAGTATTCGGTGGCTTTAACATAGTCCCAGACTTCATTTGCTGTACATGTTCTCCCTGGGGAATCACTGTTGAGAAGCAGAATGTATAAGAGGTACCCAGGTTATGAGGGCTCTGCCTTCATGAACCTCAGGAGAGGGCCCACAATGCCCAGGGTGTTTTGTTGAAGAAGCCTACTAAATATGTGTAAAGGAACCTTAGTACTAGGCCAGACACCAAATAGAGCTGTGCCTTGCATCCTCCTGGACAAGTTGTGTGTACTGCCCTGACTCTAGCCTTTGTCTCATAAAGGTGCAATAGTATGTCTTCACAGCAGCCAGGGTCAGGTTGAGGCAAAATCTGAGCTCAAATCCTACACCTCTTCTGCTAACCGTTTACCGGTTTAATGTCCCTATGCTCTGGTTTCTTCATCCACGAAACAGAACTGTTGTGGTCCCTTTCCCACAGAGCTGCTGACCCATCTTAAGTAACCAAGTTTCCAAAACAGTGCTTGGCATAATAGCAGACAGAAAATATCACTTCCTATCAGTTACCGATAATTTAGACCAGCATTTTAACCACCTACATTTTCCTGTTCAGGCCAGAGGTGTTGGTACCTTCACATACCTGCCCGGTTCTGACCTTGCCTGTAGGAGCTCCTAAATAGGATCCTTTTGCTCGATGCTAATTGCTTGTAGAGTACATGAATAGGTGTGTGAACTGAAATATATTCTGTGAGACACTTAAGAAAATTGGATGTCTCTCCATACAAACTCTGTGAAACCAATGAACAAACAGCATGAGAGGCCAGAAAAATCTTACTGTCTTAACACTGAGAGGTACAACCTAGTAGACAGAGCATGAGGGTAGCTCATAGCATACCAGTCACTACACAGAGACCTCATAGAACAACCTGCTTATTCATGGGTAAGGGCCAGGGCTGATGTAACTGCCCTCGGCTTGTACCTCCTGTCCGAGATATGAACCAGGGCTTGATCACCTTGTGATAGAGATAACCTAGCTCGTTAATTTTTTGGAGTCCATCTGTTCATTTAGGTTGTTAGGACAAAAATGACTTGGATTTTCCATTTTGCAGTTATCTATTCCTCTGGTTTTTTTAATTCTTTATTTGGTTTTCTGTTTTTATTTTGCTTGAAGAACTGTGGCAGACAGGTAGCTGTGACAAAGCAATCAAGAGAGAGAAGTATCTCTACTAAAACTAACTAAGTGTCAGAAATAGGAGGAAACACATAATTATCACTTTGTCTTGTGGCCAAAGAACCCTATTGGTGTAATGGTTATATTAGGTTCATGATATTATTTATGTCTTCAGTTCAGGTGAATCTGAGGATACCAGGAAACATACAAACCTTCTGGCATTGCTGTCTCTCAGAACCCATTTTTGATATGTTGGGACAAATGCCATATCGATACAAAATAAAGATGGAAAGCTTGCCTTGTCTCTCAGTAATGCGCTGGCCTTCTATACCAGCCATTGGCTTTCTATTGTCTAAGAAATGTGGTGTTTAGATGGGAAGTGCCTTCACTATTGAAGCCTCTGCCTCAGAACTGGCTTAATGAGGTCCCAGGAAGTGGTACTATGCTTTGCAGCATAATTTCAGTTGTTCAAAGAGAAGGGTAGCGAGAAATAGGCAAAGGGGTCAATTCAAATAGGCCAGAGCCACCGAGAGCTCTCACAGAGGTTCCACCGGGTGGTACTGCATGGTAAAATGGGGCGGGGGACTCCTTTGACAAAAAGACAGATGGAAAGGGAAAGAGAATCAGGAGACAAACAGCAGTTTTTCAAACAGAGACTAGGAATAGAGCCCACCACATCTGATCATATGTGAGCTCTGGGCTGCAGTAGCTTTTGAACATTCCAGGGGAGATTTCTATTGGACATTGAGCAAGGTTTTGATTAAGGTTACTCCTGAGGGGGAGGGGGACTTTTCTTTGCATGGGTGCTAGAATTAATCTCGGTTCTGATGGTATCCCCATTTGGCTGGTAAAAAGGAAATATATTTATATATATATACGCACAGATGCATGGATTAATGGGTGGCCATACCTCCATCCCTCCTTTATTAGCTTGAATTATAATGGTGATTCTTTGCAAATAAAAGAATCAAAACCTACTGCACACATACACACACACAGACCAAGAGAAGGCTGAGAGAGAGGGAGGAACACAGGCATTGTAGACAAAGATATCCTCATTTTTTTTCTTGTCTACAGGTATCAGCCCATCAGAGAGTTCTCTGCCTCAGTTTCTGACGGGGAGAGTGTATGCCCTTTAATGGGATGCATAAGCCACTCAACGCTTTTAGACCGTAGTTGGTGAGAGTCTGCTCCCTCAGTTCTCAGGGCAATGATTATTTTCACTGGATTGAAGAGCAGCCCAAAGATTGGGAGAGTCAGATAACTTGGGATTAAATCCACACTGCTCCATTTTCTTGGCAGGAGACCATAGCAGTTAAAATAACCTTTTGGAGGTTTTATTTCCTCAGCTGTAAAATGGGATGTTTGCCTTTGCTGTGTGATGTTAGAGCCAGTGACATGGTCTACAAACCGTGGGACAAGGTCCTTGTCAACTACTCAGTCATTGTTCCCAGTGTTAACAGCAAAAGACTGCCTGTGGTATTGGCCATGGTGGAGACAAAGGCTACAATTATACATTTCTAGGAAGACAAAGACAGCAAGGAATGAACTTCATTATAAAAGCAACATGATTTTGAATACAAAGCTTAGTTATAACAGAAAACCCGCTGCATGGGCAAGCTGATACTGATACATTCACAATGTAAGATATCACCAAATTAATTAGACAATTAATTAGATAATCTTTTCAAAATGTTGTTACAGTGAGCTTGGGAGATGACTTGGCAGGTGTCAAGTGTCAAGGTTTAATTTTGAATAGTCCCCATAGGCTCATATGTTTGAATGGTTAGTTACCAGGGAATAGAAAAGTTTGGGAAGGACTGGAAGGCCTTGTTGGAGGAAGAAGTTTGTTACTGGAGGTCAGCTGTCTCAACCTCTCTCTCTCTGCCTGCCGCCTTTGAATCAGGATGTAGAGCTACGGCTTCAATGCAATGCCTGTTGCTTCCTGCCATGATGATCATGGACTAATCCTCTAAAACTGTAAGCTAGCTCCAGTTAAATGCCTTCTTTTATGAGTTGCCTTGGTCAAGGTGTCTCTTCACATCAATAGGACAGCAACCAAGAGACTGAGCAAGCCTGACAACCTAAGTATGGATCCCTGAAACCAATCTAACTTAGTAATAATAACAACAAAAAATAATAGCGGTAATAGTAATAAAAAAATCCAGATGTGGTGTTGTATGTCTGTAATTTCAGCTCTCCTAAGAAGAGGTGCAGGCAGATAAGAGAAACTTCTGGAAACTCACCCTGAAGTAAGTAGCACAATGAAAAAAAAAGGAAAGAGATTCTGCCTCAAGAGCAAGGTGGAGAGTGAGTACTGATGCCCGAAAGCTCTTGGGCCCTTTAAGAGAAAGTACCTACGAGAGTGTTGGGTTGCTGCAGATGTGCCCACTAAGCAGATAGCAGGACTCTGGTCATTTCATTCCCCTTCTAATTCCGGGTCCCTGTGAGATGAGCATCATCTTCTACCACCTCCTTCCACTACTATCAACATTCTTCACTAGGATGGTATGTGGGCCTCATTCAGTGTCCATATTTTACAGCAAGGTTCACTTAGTGCTGACGATTATAAAAACTTGGGCAAACATGTGTAACGACATTACACATTTGCTGCACCAGAAGCATAGTGTCAGTTACACCAATAGTCTCTGTATTCCACCCTTTCATACCTTCCTTCCTACTCCTGACAGCCACGGCAACCATTGACTCTTTTCCATGCTGCCCATGGTTCAACTTTTTCTTAACATCATATATTTGGAGTCCCAAAATATGTAGCCTTTATAGGCTAGCCCCCTTCCTAGTAATCTGTTCCATGTTCTCATTTCCTTTCAGCTGTGAATGATATCCTTTTGTTGGATAATATCCTATTGTCCTTCATCCGGCAAAGGACACATTTCTTCTTCTTCTTTTTCAAGTTTTGGCAACTATGAATAAAGTTTCTGTAAACGATCCCTGGCCAGTGTTTGTGTGGACTCAAGTCTTCAGCTTGATTTCCTGGAGTAAAAGGTATGTTTAAATCCAGAGAGCTTGGCTGCCGCTCACGTAGAAAAAGAGGATACTCTAACGTCAAGTTGTCTTCCAGGACCCCACTGTGCCATCTTTCACCCATGCAGAAAGATGAGGAGCGTTTCTTTGCCTCACATCCCCACAAGCACCCAGGCCTATCCATGTGTGGCATTCCTGTCATTCTTCTAGATGTCTCATGCAGCCGTGTGGTTTACTGTGCATTTCATAACGATGAGGTCTAAAATATTCTTGCTGATCCCTATTTATTATCGTACATCTTTGGTGATGAGATGTCCAACCTTTTGGCTACTTTTTAATTAGGATGAACATTTTCTCATTATTGAACTTTGAGAGTTCTTTGTACATTTTGGTTAACAATCTTTGATTTGTTAATGGTGTCCATACATTTTCTCCCAGCTCTGGCTTTTTTTTTTTTTTTTTTTTGTAGCGGCAGCGTTTTTTCACAGAATAGAATGTTCCATTTCAATGGCATTCTTCTCAGCAATTTCTTTTGTGGATGATGCCTTTGTTCAATTCCTTCTAGAGTGCCATCATGAAACCAAAGTTCACCTGTGCTTTCTTGCTGGTCACCTCTAAGACTGTGATAGTTTTGAGCTCTCTATCTGGAGTTAATTTTGGTGGAGGGTGTAAAAATCAGTGACTAGTTTCCTTTTATTTCAAGACATGGCTATTCCTGTTCTCCTTTTGATACCAGTGTTTATCATCTGGAGGAGTTGATGTGCAGGCTTACAAAAACTCATTATTGCTCTATTTTGTGCTGGCTATTGTAAGCTCTCGACACTAGCAGGCATCGCTTCTGCTTTTCCTAAGCAAGGTGCACTGTAAGGCTCTGAGTAGGCGCAGTTCCTTGTTGCTTTCCTCCACCTCCCGGCTTTTGACACATTGGATTAAATTTCAGCCCTGGGCCAATCTGTCAAAGAAACAGGAAATGTCTGCTGTGATGACATATTTGCCTGCGGCTGAGGTTTGAAACCAGGTGGGTAGTAGTTTTCACAGAGAAGCAATTTCTCTCCATGGGAGAGGTTGAATGCTGGGTCAGCTTGGAGTCTTTGATATTAAGAAAATCTTTTGATAAATATATTTAACCATGTTGAGAAATTCTGGAGAAACTTAAGGAAATAATGGAAGCAGTCTTTAGGGGTGACTGCAGGGAGAAATACCAAACTGAACTATATAGTGATTTTTGTCAGTATTCAAAGAGCGGGTAAATGGCTGTAGCTTGGTTACCAATGCCCTGAAGAGACTGAGTGATAAGAGGCGGGGATGCATATTTTTACCACCCCAGAGGGCACTGTGGTTCTAACAGATACCGAGAACTACAGAAGAATCCCTGGCTCACTTTTTTTCATCTCCCGTGAAAGATAGGAGTTGCTGCTGTAGGGTAAGGGGATCCACTGCCGTCTCCTTCATGCTGTCCCACCTTTGTGACTCTGCCGCAGGAAAAAAATCAATAGTTAATGCCGAGAACAACTCTGGCAGCACCCACGAAGCACTGCTGCCTGGTGTCTGCCTAACAAAGATATCATTTACGGCCTTGGCAAAGAACCGTAATAGCAGCAGAGGGCTCTGGGTCTTCTCCACAGAAGGAGCCATCATAGCAGTGGGTGCTGAGGGGGGTCTCCTCTATGATACCTTGGGTATCATTCAAAACCAGCTACAGAGGCGAATGGAAGCCCAGGGCAGAAGGCGGCACTGTGCATGTGAAAAGCCACTGCCACTTCCTCCTTGGTCCTGGTTGGGAGGCTCAGCTGGGGCCTAGGAGCTGTCCGTTTGCCCTTGAGGTTATAAGGTACTCACGTGTGTAAAAAGCTAGAGAGAAGTGCAGGACCCAGCTGGAGGCGCTGTTAACAGTGGCTGTTCAGAAAGCGCCAGGTTTCCCAGGACAACCACTTTGCTGTATTAATCAGCGACCTTCACTCCATTTCCTAAATGTAAAAATTGCCTCGTGTTTTGTAGATTGATTTATAACTAAGCTCACGCAGAAGGATACCTCTCAAATGAAATGATCATAAGGTGTTTACCAACAAACGTTTAAGCAGTTAAGTTGGTCATTGTAATCATACTCTGCAAGGCTGGGCCATGGCAAATGTGGCACCGATTGGCTTTGCCTTTTGCCTTTTTCTCCCTTGCTAAACTGTTAAATTACATTCCTAAAACTGGCCACCAAGGTTTATTTCCTTGTTTGGGCACTGACTCATTCCTGAGACTGATTACCAAGGTCCAACTATCAAAGCACCAAGGTCCAGCAATCAAATGCATCATTTTGACATTTCTAATTAAAAAATACCCAATCAGAACATACCAACACATCCCAGCTCATTCTAACACAGATTTCCCCTTTTTCCTTCTTAAAGTTAACACTTGACAAGCTCTTTTCTGCTGTTTCTGCCTGCTTCAGATTCAGCAACCTTGTCTCTTTGCCTTGCGTAATAAAGAAACTCTTGGTATTTGGTTTGTACTTGGAAATTGGTGTTTGGCTGTGGTCTGTGCCTAATCCGAGGTCCAGAGGGGAGCACCTGCAGTACCTAAGTCCCTTCAAAAGCAAGGCTGCCACAGACTCTGTGTCCAGACTCCATGCTCAGAGTATTCCTTCCCTTTCATCCAAAGATGCCTGAAAGAGTGACAGAATGCAAAAAGATGCCACTGAACGTTTTCAGTATGCATTTTTTTTTTTTGGTTAGGAATGTTTTGACATTTTAGCCTATTGCTCTCTTAGACTATGTGATCTGGTGGTTTTGACTCATGGTGTAGATCTGTAGTTGTGCAATCAAGCTGCAGACTGGCTGCCTATTTTAGAAAGGTGGCTGCTGGCCGACATCAGCGGCAGTGATAGTGAAGGGTACCTACACTTCGTCCAGCTCTCTTTCAGTTGAGCACAGCAGCTGGATCGGAATGTATCAGGAAACTCTTGCACACAGCTGGTAAATGATGGAATCAAAGCCAAGTTGGTGTCACTCCAGAACTGCTGGTTGCCTGGCTTCTCTACAGAGCTGTGTGTGGGAGAGTATGAACAAAGGCTACAGGTGTGGGGAGGCGGTAAAGACATGAAAACTCTTACTGGCCTGTTTGGGATTGAAATCTTCCTTTCCCAGAGGCCGGCTATGTCTTGTTTTTATGATGCAGTTAAGGGTTTCTACCGGCAGTTACAAAGCCTTGAAATAGGTAAGCCTGGTTGGAGGCCAATTGTTGAAGACGTTTTATCCCCTGGCTTGTTCACTCGGTGCCTGCTTCCTCTGAAAATCGTCTCTCTCCTCTGGTGACTCTCACAGCAGATGTAGAATCCACTGGCCAGCACTGATTATCCGGGGTTAGACCTCCAAGCTAGGCTGGGCCACTGTTGCTTCACTGGGAACACAGATGTGGAACTGAGGAGTTCCGGGCATGGTGGCAGCTGTGGGTATCCAGAGAAGAGGAACATGTCCACTTGCAGCAAGAGGGGACAATGTAGTTGCTTAAAAGCATAGAGCCCTGGGGGAATTTCCTTCCAGGTCCAGGTGCCATCTGTTTCAGAGGCTCCTGGGTCCTTGTCCTGGTGCTCAGTGTGATTGAGCGTGAGCAAATTAAGATCACAGAGTAAAGCTTTATTTTTGCTTAATTTGATTAAGTGGGTTTCTGTTATGGATAAAAGGGTCCTGGCTTGGAATGTTGGTCACCCAGGTCCAGGTAGGTCTAAAACAGTGAGACATGCAAATGTAGTGGTGGTGCTGGTTGGGATAAAGAATCAGAAAATAACCCTGTTTCTTCAATTTCTGCAAAACACTGAAAAACTAAAGAGCCCGTGCCCAGTACCAGGCATAATATGATAAGGCAATTGTTGTGGGGAAAGGAGAGCTCACCCTACTCTGTCCCCAGTGACTACTAGAGTGGAATGGATGTGGTAGGTATGGGCTTGAGATGGAAGGTCAGGAAGTACAGCTGATTAATGGAAGGAGCCCATGACGGGAGCAGGGAACCATAGCACCAGCATTAGGAAAGAACTTGTGAACACACTCCATGGAGAATTCTGAGGAAGGAAGCTGGAGTGGCTTGGGCCTTCTCTGATTGCTGAGAAGGTCTGTGGCTGCAGGCACAAGCTGAGTAGGAAAGAGGAGGAACCAGGGCTCAAGTGGAGGGCAGTTAGCAGAACTATCTTGTCAGACTCACACATGGCAAAGGCCATTTTTGATTGTAAATTTTTGTCTCTCTGTTTGTGGCTCTGTGAGGTGATGACAGACTCACACAGAGACAGATGCACCCATGTCCTTTTGAAATGTCCCTCCATAATCCTAAGGACACTCCATGGCTCAGTTCTTGTGATCATGCATTTCGATTAGTGGTGGTTTGCCTCATTGAGAATGTTCTCTGGGCCTCTTATTTCTTGGGGCAATTAATAGGGCATTATGATATTGAACACAGATTGTCAACTTGACAGGACCCTGGGTCTGTGGTGTACATGTTAGTGTACATGGTTAGTTTCTGGACATGCCTCTGAGGGATCATGCTAAAACCGGTGATGATTCTGCAGGATTCTGACTCCCCAGGAAAAAATAGGGTGGCATAGTCAGAGTATGACGTTGAACACTGTAATTGAAATAAAGAATAAACTCAAGGAGAGAATTAGGTGGAATTCTTACTCCATTTTACCACATTAGCTTTAAATTAGAAGGGCTGGGACTCAGTGGTTCAGAGCACTGGCTGATCTTCCAGAAGACACAGATTCAATTCCCAGCATTCATACGATGGCTCAGAAACATCTATAACTCTAGTTCCAGGGGATCTGACGCCCTCTCCTGGTCTCCAGGGGCACCAAGCACACACATGGTACACAGACATACACAAAAGTAGAATACACAACGCATAAAATGAATATAAATAAAACTTTAAAAATTAAAATAAAAGAGATTACTTTGCAGAAAGTGGTTGAGAAATGCTACGCTGAACAGAGAAAGAAAACACTCTTTAGCTAGTAGGTAGAAGATATTTATCTAAAGAATATTTAGCTTCCTTCTTCCAGAGAGGCTTCTAAGTCTTCATTGTAATATTTCTGTGACCCATGAAGAAAGAATCTCCTCCTGTGTGGACCAAGCTCAATCTGGCAATATGAGTCAGGTTGAATATGTGAGAAATTGAAAGTTTATACATCATTTCACATGCTTTATATCTGAATAAGAGGGAACTATTCTGGGTATCGCTGTGCTCTGTTGAATCTTTGCACATGGTGACCTCAGCATGTTTACTGAAAGAATTATAAGCAATTAATGATTCACCCATCTGCAGAGAACATTACCTGGGGCTCAGGAAAGGCCTGCAAGCACAGAGAAACCATATTAGTTCATAGGGAAGGGGTGATGAGATTTCAAGCATAGCCTTGCCCTGGTGAGATGCTCATTCTTGGGGAAGCTGCTTGCAGTTCAGATTGCAGTAGCAAAGAGGCTTTTGGTTTCCACTCACATTAATCTCTTAAGCGGAAATGAAGCCCCCTAGAAACGCATGGATCTCCAAATGGAGGGGTACCTGGTACTTAGACTGTGAGCACCTTAGGGATCACAGAGGAGATCAAATGTGGTATGGTAACTGTAGGTCTCCAGGGGACCTTTGTCCTGGGGCTCAGTCAGTGGAGCTGGGCAGACAGCTTTGTTTGTCTCTAGGAGGCAACTCATCAGAAAAGGACAAGACACGCTTCTCTGACTGACAGGCTGTTAGAGGTTTAAAATGTTTGCCTTGAGTGACCTTAGGGAAAAGCACCATCCTCTCTGGCTTAATGCGAATTAAATTTTTCGATTACTCCTGAAGAAGGGAAGGCAGAGTCTCCCAGCGTGCTTATTCGTGGGAAGGAAAATGAAATTAAACACTCCAGCAGAAGGAAGCTGAGTGGCTCACTGCTCCCAGGGCATCACCCCTTGCCACTCAATGGCAGAAAAAATTTGATTTGAGGGGAACAGATATTTTAACAGAAGTACCCTGAGTCCATCTCAGCATGTTTTGAGTCTGAGAGAAAAACTATACTAATTTGCATGGCCTAGGAAGGAAAATGAAGCATCTCCATATATATATTTTTTCCTCTCTGAAGGGAGAGTACTTCAGATACCTTGAGTAATCAGAGGAAGATACAACATAGGAATGTGTTGTCCCCTTTAGGGTGTCTTTTGCAACTTGCCATATGCATGGATGTGAAGTATACCCTCCATGGGGTGCCCAATGAACACCAGGAATCTGAGAAAGGAAGAAAGTCTTACAATTTTCACGGAAGTAAAAATTAAGTGGTCTTTTCCTCCTGCTTGAAAGAAAGCAAGAGGAAGTGTGTGTGTGTGTGTGTTCATGTGTGTGAGGGTGTGTAAGTATATATGTGTTTTGGAGAGTGTGGGCAAGCAGTTAGTTCTCTAGACCAGAGAGACCAACCAGCTATAGGTATACTCACGGTATAGAATCAAAGGACTGGGGATGTAGTTCAATGGTAGAGCATTTGCCTGTAAGTGAGTTGCTGGGTAAGTGTGATCCTCAATCCTGGAAAACAATGCTAAGTGGCCATAAGTTTGGAGTAATTTGGACATAGGTATTCTTGGTTTTGACAGGAGCGCCCTTCTGTTAAAGAGGATGCAGTCCGTCGTATGTGTTTGGTTTGGAGAAGGCATGATCTTGAGACTTCTGAATGTTCTCTACAGCCTTTGACTTGAGGCAAGTGTACATGTGTGGGCTGAGAGAGCACACGTCCACCCATGGATCTCCTCCCACAACAGGCTCTTTGGAAACTTAACACAGCAGTAAACCACGAAAAGAGGAGCTACCCAGGCAAAAACAGACATCCTGTGTGTTCCCAAGCCTTTCTGTACACACAATAAGTGTATGACAGTGTTTTACTGTAACATTTCCTATTAGTAGGCAGAGTGCCTTCACTATGTTCCCCTCCCACTACTGTCCCATGATTCTACTGGTGCACATCCTTATCTCTAATACGTCTCCCACTTTTCTTTCTTTTTGAGAATCTCTGTTTATGCAAGAAAACACATGGTGTTTGTTTTTCTGTGTCTGGCTCATCCCGCTAATATAATGATCACTGGTTCCATCCATTTTCCTGCCAATGACACGAGTTCTTTCTCAACGGCCAAATAATGCTTCATTGTATAGATAGTCCACATTTTGTTTACCTCTTCATCTATTGATTGAAGTATTTTTCTGATTTTTGACATAACTATGGAGTGTCCTAGAACTCACCCCATAGCTCAATGGGATGATCGTTTCACACTTCGGCGAGGAATGAATGAAGATTATTACAACCATAATGGAGAGGGGTATAAAGTTTCCTCAAATGCCCTTGCTTTTTAAAGTGTATTAATAAAACAAGCGATAGCTTCCATTTCTTGTTAGAGCTTAGGAAGGTATATAAGTTCCATGCTAGCCTGATCTACATATTGTTCCATAGCTATATAGTGAGACCCTGACTCAGGAAAAAGGAAAGGTATATATACTATAGGTGGTATGTTCAGGTATATAAGCTTAGATTTTCAATCACAAAGAAAGATGTTCCAAAATTGAAAAAAAAATGCATGTACAAGATCCTGAGGCCTTTATGCCACAAGCCATTGTTATGATACCTGATTGTCTCTGAAGCACTTGAGGATGTATGGGGTATGAAGCATGGCTTCCATAGAGGAAGTCCCACCATATCAGGAAAGGGTTTGGCCTACAGTTGTTTACACTGTTCAGTTTGTTGAGTAACCTTTGTGAAATCCCATCTCTTAAACGAGTTTTGAACTAGGAACTAGACCTACCATAGTTCTTCAGAATATACCAGGAAATGAGTGTTCCCAAGGGAAGGATCAGTGGTGGTGGTATATGCCAAGCCCTGATCATCCCAGTGTGCAGAATGGCAGGCAGAGAGATGAGTTCTCACAACTTTATTAAGTAGCTTCCCAAGTGTCTGTGTCCAGATGACAATTAGAAGCTCATAGAAGTCACATTTAGCTCAACGTACATTTGCATTAAGCTCAGAGATCATGTCTCAGTCTCTACTGCTTTAAAAGAGGCCGAGTAATATATAGAGAGAAGAGGTTAGCCCATGTTTGGGGACTTAAAGACCATGATGGGGTGACCCTCTCAGTTTGACTGTGATTGGGCTTTATGCGGATGGCATCTCTTGGAGAGTCAGGAAGCCAAGGAACTGTAAGGCTCAAAGGTGTTCTCTGCTAGCAGGTCAACCTCATGGAAATCAACTGGGGTCCATAAAACCCACAAAAGCCTTAATGTCTTCCCAAGGCAGTGCTGCCAATGACATGGCCATTCTCACCGGGTTCCACTTCTTGCAGGCGCCATCCCTGCGTTGAGGATCAATCCTCCACACGTGAACTCTTGGGAAGCAAACCAGTTCTGAGCCAGAGCAATTAATAAAGAGCATTGTTTCCCAACACTAACACCTAGTGTGTACTACTGTTACTACCCTCCTTATGGTTAAATGAGGTAACAAGGAATAACAGAGAAAAGAAAAGGAGCAGAAGAAAGGAGAGGATAACAGGGGGAAGCAGGCATGGTGGACAAGTTAAAATACTGTTCATGTATGCCTGAGGCCTGGTTTAATTAGACTGTGAGAAGCAGAGAAAACCCCAAGTGAGTGAAGCCCTGAATGAATATGTGCTCTTGACTTGGATATGGCCATATAAAGGACCCCAAAGTCTCAGACCCACGGGAAAAAGTCAAAAAGCCTTTCCTCCTGGTCTGAGTGTGGATGTTGATGGTTACATAGGAAATGTCCATCAGTGCCTTCTCCCCTTGGACATTTACAGGCTTGAGACAGCTCCCTTACAGACTGCCCCTGTAGTCTCCGTGCTCAGTTGTACACCACAGACCCTGCCTCCTCCTCTGCATGTGTGTGATAACTCCTCTTCCTTGTTCTGCTGTATGCAGGAAACCCACCTGTCTGTTCAATGGTATATAATAAACATTCTGAGATTTGGGGGGGGCGCTGAGGCTTCTCTATTAGAGAGCCGAGCCTACCCCAAATCCAGCTTTTCTGTACATGTATCTGTGTGTCTGCCTTTTCTTCATTCCCTTGCCACCTTAGTCAGGTCCCTGGAGCCTTGCAGGACATAACATTAGATCCTCTAACAATGGCAACTATGGTTGCAAAAGCTAGGCCTTTTACATGTATAACTACATAATCTCATTGAAATTATACAGAGCCATCGATAAGAACAACAGAATCTTGCTTTTCTTTTCTACAGCCTTTCCCCCACCCAGTTTTCTTAAGATGGCAACTTACCCAGCTTGGTTTGTAACTCGCTATGTACCCCAAGCTGGCCTCACACTCCTCAACGTCTTAAGTTCTAGAATTATGTGTGAACCATCTCACCCAACATCACCCAAGGCATGAGGAATAGAGCTTGCTTGGAATCTAGAGAAATCCTGGAGGATTCTTGAGGAGGGAAGAAGAGGAGGAGGAGGATGAAGACTGAGCAAAATTTCAAATATTTCAAAGTTTCCAAAGCAAGGTATTTTGAATAATCGAACAGAAACTTTAGGCGAGAGGGGGAGGGAGGAGAGAAAGAGAACAACTAGCAAGTTCCATAGTCTCCATTCAATGTTAGCAAGAAAGCTTCTTTGTAATCCCAGATCTTTGACAGAAGAGACACACTTCCTCTGCACTGCCGATGGAGATAAAAAAAAATCATGACGTCGTCAGAAGTAGAGGAATGCAAGCTTTGTGGTAAATATTAAAACATCGTGCTCTGAAGATGAGCCATCTCCATCAATTATGAAGAAGGACAATGTGAGCAGAGAAAATATGGGTCATGATTGCGCCTTAATGTTGCATGCTAGGGACACTGGTCTCCCAGAATGCACCTGAGTTGTGCGTTCAAGCTGTGGCTTGTGAAAAGACAGTGGGCTTAGTGTGTGGGGAAAAATCTCAAATAATTTGAAAGAAGGAAAGCCTGGCAGTATTTTGTCTGGAAATAGACAACTGAGGGACACAGGAAGCCGTCTGGATCATGTGACAGGCTCCTAGTTCTGGTTTCTTTTGGCTGAGAATCTGTTGATAAAAAAAATGACAGAAATAGACCAGCTTTGGTTCCCTCACGGAACCTTTTATGGGAAGGTTAACACAGAGGAAATACTTAACACAGAGGATCATTTTCTCCAGGCCAAAGTGGCCCCTTGGTAGGATGGCTGTACCTGGAGATGGTACAGATTGTCTGAAAGCAGCAATCAGCTTGTCTGGACAGCCACACTTGTGTTTCCACACACATGCAGACAACCACATAACACAGAATGTCTGTCCTTCCAGCCACACCCCAGGCCTTCCTGTTTCTTCTCTTCTCATCTAACTGACCAGATCCCCAAGTCTTCCTGCTTCCGGACTCCTCTTCCATGGAATGCCCTCCACGCTCTCTTCTAAATCTAAGCATACTAATTTTATTCCTGGGCTGAAAAGCCTTCCTAGATTCCAAGCCTCTATAAAGACTACATTGCCAGTTCCCACTGTGGCCTCTCAACAGCAGAGAGTGCTAGGAGAAGATGTCTAGCAATGTCCTTTGACCTCAACATGCAATGTGCACAGGCCTGCATATACACGGGTGTAAACATGCTCGCATGTGTGCGCACACACACACAGAAGGAGAGAGAGGGAGAATGCTTTGAGGAGTTAGGAAAATCCATGCTTGCTCCTGTATTTGTGAGGCCTAGAAGGAGGATATAAACAGCAGCCTGTGAACCATGTCCTTTTATACTGAAAAATCAAGGTAGGTCTATCTTCCTATTTCGCCAAGCACATCCTCTTTGCGGTAATACCAAGCATGCAATCAGCAGCTTATTTTTTAATTGCTAAGAGTCGGCAAAATACCAAAGATGACTGAATTTAATTATTAATGCCCATCTCGGAATTCTTTTGATGAGTCCGTGACATTTGCACAAGAATAAAACCAACACACACAGAAATCATAAATCACCATATATTTATTCCATGAAGTTTGTTCTTTTACCTTAACCTTGGCAAAGGCAAATCACTAATTGTGTGATTTTTTTTTTCCACATAAGTTTGGTCCTCTTTGTACTAGAGAGCAAAGCTGATTTGGCGTATATTTAAAAAAAGAAAATCGAAATGCGGTTAACGGTTTAACATTTTGGTTTTGAAAAGTTAACTTTGTCCAGAAATCTTCTCAGATAAAATGGTTGGCAGTTCCAGTGCACAGGGCCTCCCTCGATGCCCAGACAAATGCCAGTGTCCTAACTTCATGCCTGACTATTGGTCTAAACGCATTGTGAGTTATTTAATATCGAAAAGTATCCCTCAATTACTACATGCAGCGGTTGCCAATACCTTGACGATCTATAAGCCTATCTAGAACTACAGTCTGGACCATGAGGGTAAGCAAGGAAGAGAATTCTCAGCACGCTGGGAAACAGAACTTCATTCTGCACTGCTCTCCCATACTGACGCTACCTCAGGAAGAGCACGGGACGGGTTAGCAGATTTGTGTCTTCTTTCAGCTAAGCACGCGGTATTTCAGAAGCTGGGTCTGCCATGGATGCCGGATGCACAGCCAGATCCAGGCACACTTAGTTGCCTTTTCTCTTGAGGACTGAGTGTAAAAGATGTCTTTGCCTTGGACCTGAATAGAGCAAACTACAGGAGCAGATGTTTGCAGCTGAGACGCATGCCTCAATGCAGAGTGCTGCAGCCTTGAGTGGCAAAGATGCTGGCGT
>CM053748.1:11146639-11186096 GCA_028658305.1 Pachyuromys duprasi
TGATCTTGATGGCTGACTCTTTGACCCTCCCCCATACAAGCCGGGGAGTGACAGACTGGCTAGATCCCAGGGGAGGACATTGCAGCCAGCCCTGAGGAGACAGGATAAGCTGGGGTTGGATGGAAGGGAAGGAGGTCCTCCCTTGTTGGTGGACTTGGAGGGGGCGGGGAGGAGGGAGATGAGGGAGGGAGTGGGAGGGTAGGAGGGAATGAGGGAGGGGGCTACACCTGGGATTCAAAGTACCTAACCTGTGATTGAGATAAAAATAAATAAATTAAAAAAAATTCAACACCTGTGCTGACAACTGTTTCTGGGTGTGGACAACTCTAGGAACCAGAGGGATGATGTTAGCTGAATTGAACCATCCTGAACACCTTCGTGCAGAGCCAGACCACGTCCCATGGGGAGCTCCTGTGATCCTTGCTTGCTCTGGCGCGCCCACATTTCTTTCCTAAATTTTCAGTAGGCAGAGCTTCTGTCTTACAGTGTTCTACAAGGAGCCGGGAAAGACCTCGCGATGGCTGTGAGCAGGAAAAACGGGATAGGTAGGCTGCCCCTTAGTGAATCTGAGCGTCAGGCTTTCAGAGGTTTTCTCGGGGTAAGATGAAGTCCTGGATGAAGGTAGCTGTTTGAGCCGTGTGTGTATTTGTCTTGTGCCCCTCTGTCGTAGGTCCTCCAAGGCCACCACACAAACAGCAAAGCAATCCTTGTCTTCAGCCGATTTCTTTGCTATTGGGCCTATTGGGCGGGGGAGAATCGATGCACTTTTTATTTTCTTCGCTGATTTAACACTAGTTCCTCTCCTCAAGTCCCTCTCCTACTGTCATGCCTTCTTTCTATGTGTGTGTGACTTGCTTGATTAGAGTTGCTTGCATGAGCACAGGTGGGAGTTATTTACCGAAGCACGGGATCAAAATTCATTACAGACGTGCATAAAACTGCCAAGGAATAAAAACATATTGAAAAAAAGGATATTAAAATATCAGATCTATGGATACAGAGAAGAGCATTTTTGGCCCCTGAGAATGTAGGGGTACACTCAGGGAACGTTTTTCTCTTAAGGACATAAAAGGGAAAATGGGAAATACTGTCAGATATTTAAAGACAGACCCTTCTGGGCGACGCATCCTGAGGTGCTTTTGTCTGTGTGAACATCATAGACTACTGTGCTCAGACTGACAGCTACAATGTCTTCAGGCAATATAATCTGGCACCACCTTCATGTACCAGCACATCACACATCTTTCCTGCCACTCAAAAGTGACTGGTGTGTTTCAGTATCTCTCAGTCTTGGGCCAAGTCTTGAACCTTCGTAAAAGGCTGGAAGCTTAGCAGCTGCAGATATTCCCTGATGTTACAAACATAGTTAATTATAGTGCAACATAGAAATAAGGGCACATTATGTTGCCTCCATATTCCCTATGTAGCTATACAATCAAAACAAATTTACAAGTTTCATAAAAAAAAACAGTTTGTAAGAGCCAGCACTTCCACATCAATGTTAATATTCATTTAACTTAGAAATGTTTTCTTGTGACAAAAAAGTGATACATGTGTCTAGTGTTTCTTTTAATACTATACTTCACATTGAAGTTTAATAAGAACACATATTCAGCCAAAATAATCAATCAACTACATTTTATAGCTTACTCCACCAGCAGA
The DNA here is from genome assembly GCA_028658305.1 of Pachyuromys duprasi. Lineage (NCBI taxonomy): Eukaryota > Metazoa > Chordata > Mammalia > Rodentia > Muridae > Pachyuromys > Pachyuromys duprasi. The sequence goes on from CM053748.1 coordinate 11,148,302, forward strand.
TTCTGTTCTAGCTACACAGATGGTACCTAGGGGTGCACGTGGCCAGTGTGGATATGGGTCACACAACTCTGGGCGGGCATTTTGGGTTTCAGCATTCTGGTGCCACTCTGTGTCTCATGATGATGGCGTGGTCTCCCTCCACTCTCTGGTCTTGTGGCACCTCATCAACCATGGGCAGCACTTACCCACATTCATCGCTTGATGCATTGTAGGCTTTGAGTCATGTCTCAGCAGATGAGGACACTGTCTTAACAATGGACTCACCTTCTTGAGCCCAGCACCCCTAGCTCTCAAACAGAGTGAGAGCTGTAGGGACCAAATCTGTGGTGATACATTATTTGTCCCTGTTACTGAGATACCCTCCCTGTGTCGTTTGATTCTCACACAAAGCACACAGCATTGTGTAGTGTAGTCATAGAATTATGTAAGCATTGCCGTCATTTTGGAACATTTTGGCTACCCCTCCCACATCAACTATTATTCTCCATTGTCTCCCACATCTTCATCTTTTCTATTCCAATCCTCCTCCCTCCCAATCTATTTCCTATTTCTACAGATTTGTCTACCATGGAAATTTCTGCATAATGGAATCATATAATTTGCAACCTTTTATGTCTGGCTTCTTTCCTCTCAGAGTTCATTCTGGCTTCTTTCCTTCTCAGAGTTCATTTTTTTTTTGTTGGACCATGCATCAGGACCTCCTGTGTTTTATGGATGAACAGTGTTGCCCTGTCAGGGCCTCACATTTATTCAGTCACTCGTTTGTTGTGCACATTTGTGTTGTTTCCATTTGGAGCTCTTTCTGAACCATAGCAGGTGAGTGTGTTGGTCTGTTTCCTTTCTTGTGAGTATGAAGAAGAGGGCACACAGAAGCTCCTCTGTGTTTAACATCTTCAGGAACCACTGAGATGGTTTCCTCAAATGTTGTTTTGCTTCCTCCCTAGAAATGTATGAGGGGTTCCACTTTCTCTGTGTTCTTTCAATACCTGCTGTTGTGCACCATTTTTAAACAATCATAGCCATCTTGGTAGTGTGAAGTAGCATTTCACTGTGGTTTTGATTTGTAGTTCTCTGATCATACAGTTTGAAATGCAATGCTCTGAATGGATATTCAGTGGGCAGAAGACAGTAAGGTAACCTGCTAGGATGGCTGAAATCCCAGGTTCTAGGACTTACTATAAAACCTACATAAGGTGTCAACCTCTTTGAATTTGAGTTTCTTCACCTACAACTTGTAATCATTATCCTTTGGTGCCGAAGTGAAGACAGACTAAAATAATATTTGTAAAGCTTTGGGCATGATTTATAGTACCCAGTAATCTCTCCCAAACATAGCTCCTCCTGGCTTTGAAATGCTAAAGGCCTTTTCCTATTTTCTAGTTCATTGTTGGCCTTTGGGAGGCTCCCACGCTGGTGGTGTTTGGGCTGAAATCCTGGGCAGGTTGGGGGGTTAGGAACCGACATGCTACAGGACTCAACCTGCATCTACCTGGAGCGTATTAAGCGTCTGACCAGAACATTACAATTGAAGTCTCTACAGAATTCTCTGAAGGAGTTATGAGAGTGTAGGCTGAAGGCAAACTCATGGTAGGGGCTCCTAAACCGCAGGGTATAAGTTTGTATGGATTTTTCTCTGTGATCCTTACATAGCCATCGCTTGTTGAGGGCGTGGACCAACAAGCAGTTACCATGACTCCTTCACGTATTCCAAGAGCTGTGGTATTTCACCTGTACAGTGAGGACAAGCAGCCTTTACCCCTGGCACTGGGTGTGTTTACCCTCTTGGCTTCACTCTCTTTGCGAGGTGATGTTGTGACCATCTCCATCTTACTCAAAGCTCTGTCCTGCTCCGAGTTCACCCAGGGATTCATTAGGGGGTTTCTGAGATGTGATTCATTAGTTCTCCAAGCCTGTGCCATGCAAAAGACAAACTGACCTCTGCTCCATTATAAGGAATTAGAGGACACTAATTTATAGTCATTTTGCTTCCCATTAAATGCTGAATGGAAGCAATCAAAGGCCTCCGTAAAGGCCATCCAGGAGCTCTTAGACTGGAAATATTTGTGGCCAAATAGCTCTAGACTTCCAAGCCCCACAGGGCAGCTAGTGCTGTTTCTTTGTCTGGTATCAGATGCCCCTAAATATTTATGTTGGGCATGGAAACAAAAAAAGATGTTAGAAAGCTGATGGCTTCAGGAGGCTGCCAGAGCAGCACCAACACACCAGTCGCTGCCGAGGTTCCTTTCATAGGGCACAGTGTGTCCTCTGAAAAGGTTACACAGCTGCTGGCAGCAAGAGGTACGCTCCCCTCACTCTCCTCCAGTGTGCCTCTCCTTGCTCAGAGAGTCCTTGGGCCTTGGGGACAATGACAGAAACGTATGAATGAGTAGGAATGTGTTGCAGGAAAATGATATTCAGTGAGCCTCCAGGCAATGACCCCAGCTGGCAACACCACAGGTACAACTCAGCAAGTCTGCCAAGGGCTTGGGAAAGGTCAGCGGCTCCTTCTCTCACTCACTGTTTCTTTCTTCATTTGTTTCCCACGCTTGTGGGGATAATGGTCGCTCAAACAACTTGTCTCGCTTCTCTTGAATTAAAGGGGTAATCAGTGAGAAAAAGTTAGAAGAACATCCTAAGAAGGTGAAGATGTATGACCAAGGACTGATGGGGTTAAAAAATTATTAAAGAAAAAGCAGTTTGCAAAGGTAAAGAAGAGAATGGTATGTGAGGGTGGGTCAGTCAGCCTGGAGATTTGGTTCAAGCCCTGACCAGCTTCAGGTGCAGAAGAAACCCAAGGAATTTCCTAGATTATAAATATGAGGAATATGTCATATCTTGAATCTCTACCATCCCTAGTGTAAAATTTGTTAATAATAATGATATCCGTAGAGAAATCCAATGAGAAGGTGAACAGGCAAGTACTTTGTAAACTGTAGACCATATCTCATGCATACCATTAGACTTCATGTTCAGCAGTCCAGAAGCTGGTCAGAATTGACTCCGTGCCCATAAAAATAATGTGCCCTTTTATTACTTCCTACTTCAAAGTTCACTCTGTTCAGGTAGGTCACTCAGACTAGGTCAACAGTTAGCTTAGTTGGGGTATGGTCACAACAAGGGAGGACTTTGATTAAGACACGTACATCTTGCTGTTCTGAAAAATCTTGGTGTGCCTCTCTGCCTACTTTGTGGTTTGTGCTTGGTAGACACACTGGTTTTTCATAAGCAGCCCAAGAAAGAGCTCTACTCTACCTTTCCACCCATTCACCCCTACCCCCACCCCCAGAGGGTTCCCAAGAAGTCAGTCCACCTAGAGGGTGGAGGCCCTTGAGTGACATGTGTTCTTGGCTTGCGTGTGCTCTCGCAAGGATTACTGGGTGTGATGGTGGCAATCGGAGGGCTAGGGGATGACAAGATGCCCGACCCAGTGCCACGGCTGTGTGACTGTGGTCACTCACCGAGTTTCTATTCTTGCTCAAGTAAGAAGGGGTGAATTCAAGTCTTGTCTATTCACGTGGCCTTGGGTAAGCTTAACCTTTCAGCATCACAACCTTTCCATCGTCTCCGTCTCACAGCTGCTCTGTATCCTGTGGCTGTGAAGAGGTGAAGGCTGTAACATCCACGACAGAGCTAAAGGGCCACACTGCACTTCTAACTAACGAAGCCAGTCTCTGGCAGTCGTTGGCTTTGAACACCTGCTTGGTGAACTTCCCATCATTTTTATGGTAGGAGAGGTGTCAACTGTGGTGCCTGCGGAATCCTGCTTAAGGACTGGGTTTAGTTTAGAGCATTTCATTTCAGATCACTTCTCAAGACTTCAGCGGCACCGTGCCTTACTCCAGCAGTCGATTTTCCTCAGGATGACAATAGCACGTCATCTTTTGAGCCTAACTATGGCAGTTTAGAAGTTCCTCGGTCCCAAACAAAGACATTTGTTTTCTTTAAAGGGATAGCTTCTTTGAGGCCAGCAGCTTGCTCATGTTCGTTTAGAGATGCAGCCTGCAGTTAGGTCCACGCAGAGTGAGGCTTCCCGGGTCCCACTGCCTCGCCACCACCCCAAGCTTCTTTCTTAGGACCATCAGTGGCTCATCAGGTACAAGTTACAGAAGGCAGGTGCACATTTGATGTGACTGGCAGCTTGTAGGGATGCCAGGCCCAGCATATGAAAGGAGATGGAGTTAGGCTTTGGTGTGATATGTAGCTATCTGGAGAAAATCTGTTCTTACACAGTGAAGATTTTTTATTTCACCTGAAGGAAGTTGACGTCTTTCAGTACTTACGCTGCACTGCCAACATGATTTCTCCCTTTTGGGGGTCAGTGACAACTGCCAATTTTTTTTTTTTTTTCAGTAGAGGGATACGGTTGACGGTTTTATTTTACTACTGTCTTTGAGACACAGAGATAGTTTATTTAACACTAAATTTTTAGATCATTGGATATATTTATCCAAAAAAGGTAGGAAACTTGGAAACTAATCCCAGCACTGTTGAACAGGAGCCAGGGAGGACAAAATATATGATGGTGTTCCTTTCCCACTGTAAAAAAATGAGCCAAAGCTGTTGTTTAAATGCGGTACCTGCAAGCCATCTTTTTTCTCATCCTGAATTCATCCGCTGTCCCTCAGAGTAAGCCTGATGGCTTTCCTGCCCAGGTCTGCACTCTGTCATAGGTGTCCGGTACCCTTCGATTTCTTTGCTGATTAAGTAATCACAACCTTTCCATCTTTTCCATCGGATGCACCTGAAACCTTGATTTGATAATGCTAAAGAGGTAAGAGCAGTTTTATTTTTGGGGGGTGGGGTGGGGAGAAGAGGTCCTAGGGAAAGCCTTAGTTCTATAATCTGAACAGCTGGGCTTAAGTCCTTGCTTTCCCACCAATTAGTCTGATGACCTTGTGTGAGACATTTAACTTTGGTTTGTGTTAATATCCTGCTTGTGAGGTGGGGGATAATAAGAACTGTAAATGCTTCAAATGAGCCAGTGAGTATGACTGTATGTGACACCAAGTGGAAAATTATCATCCCAGAGATGTTATTCCTTAGAGCCACCATGAGCAGAAGGCGCTACCTAAATTTCTTGGATTTGTTACTGTGATTTCACAGACATGAGGAATAAATTCTTAATTGTGTGTAACCCATCTGGATTATGGTATTTTGCTTTATCTGTCAAACAAAGGAAGATAATATTTAGTATAAATAACTGTATCACATCTCAGAAACTCTAGAACTTAAGACAGTGCCTCACCCATCCAAAGAGATAGCATGTTCGGGGCTTGACAAATAGCGGTCTGCTTGATCCAGACGACTGAATATCATTCTATCATCTTGTTGAGTCTTTTGTGTCAGTTCAACTTAGTGGACACCAGGCTATGTGGAGCCCTATGTGCTATGCAAGGCACAAAGCCACAATGCCATCATCTACCTCTGTACCAGGGAGCCACACTTGTTAATCTCGACTTTTGGGTATCTTTCTGTCGTCTATACTCATACTTATGTATCTTGTGGAAATCTACCCTGGAGGAAGATTCTGTCCCCAAGTTCATCAAGAAGGAGTTTCACTGCTGCCAGTATCTGCACTCACCAAAAAGCTAGTCTGGCTGCCCAGAAGATGGGCACAGGTAGAACTGGGTTCTGTGAATGGTATAACCAGAATCAGTGATAAAAGCTGAGAGGTACATATGACTCGGGGTGGATTGGTCAGAAGCAGGACAGGATTTGAGATCAAAGGTTATTCCTGGGTGACTGTGTCAGTGTACCAAGATCTGCATAGTTACAAGGATCCAATGTCTGAAAGAGCTGACAGATTGGAGATTAGTTCTGTATGAGGAAAGAATAGTTTCCACCATTTGCCTGCAAATTTCATGATTTCCTTGTTTTTTAATTGCTGAGGAGTATTCTATTGTGTAAATGTATCACAATTTCTGTATCCATTCCTCAACTGAGGGACATCTGTGTTATTTCCAGGTTATTATTTCCATGGCTATTATGAATAACGCTGCTACAAATGTGGTTGAAAAATGTCCTTGTTGATACTTGAACACCTTTGGATATATGCCTAGGAGTGGTATAGCTGGATCTTAAGGAAGCGCTATTCCTAATTGTCTGAGAAAGCACAAGATTGATTTCCAGAGTGGTTGTACAAGTTTACATTCCCACCAGCAATGGAGGATGGTTCCCCTTTCTCCACAACCTCTCCAGCATGTATTGTCACTGGAGTTTTTGATCTTAGCCATTCTGATGGGTGTAAGGTGAAATCTCAGGGTTGTTTTGGTTTGCTTTTCCCTGATGACTAAGGATATTGAACATTTTAAAAGTGTTTCTCCGGCATTTGATATTTCTCTATTGAGAATTCTGTTTAGCTCTGTACCCCATTTTAATTGGATTACTTCATTTGTTGCTGTTTAACTTCTTGAGTTCTTTATATATTCTGGATATCAGCCCTCTGTCAGATATAGAGTTGGTGAAGATCCTTGCCCAATCTGTAGGCTGTCATTTTGTTTTGATGACAGTGTCCTTTGCTTTAGAGAAACTTTTCAGTTTCATGAGGTCACATTTATTGATTGTTGATCTTAGAGCCTGTGCTGTTGGTGTTCTGTTCAGGAAGTTATCTCCTGTGCCAATGAGTTCAAGGAAATCATGAAATTTGCAGGCAAATGGTGGGAACTAGAAAGGATCATCCTGAGTGAGGTGTCCCACAGGCAGAAACACACACATCATATATACTCACTTATAAGTGGGTATTAGATATATAATATAGGATAACCATACTAAAATCTGCACACCTAAAGAAGCTAAGCAAGAAGGAAGACCCTGGGTAAGATGTTCAATCCTCATTCAGAAAGGTGAACAGAATGGACACCAGAAGAGGGCAAAAACAAGGGACAGGACAGGAGCCTACCACAGAGGACCTCTGCAAGATTCTATCCAGCAGGGTATTAAAGCAGATGCTGAGACTCATGGCCAAACTTTGGGCAGAGTGCAGGGAATCTTATGAAAGAAGGGGGAGATAGAAAGACCTGGAGGGGACAGGAGCTTCACAAAGAGAGCAACAGAACCAAAAATCTGGGCACTGGGGTCTTTTCTGAGACTGATACTTCAACCAAGGACCATTCATGGAGATAAACTAGAACCCCTGAACAGATGTTACCCATGGTAGCTCATTCTCCAAATAAGCTAGTAAGGGTAACACAGGCTGTCTCTCACATGAACTCAGTGGATGACTCTTTGATCACACCCCCCCCCCCCCAATAGGGCAGCCTTACCAGGCCACAGAGGAAGACAATGCAGCCAGTCCTGATGAGACCTGATAGGCTAGGGTCAGATGGAAGGGGAGGAGGACCTCTCCTATCAGTGGACTGGGGGAGGGGCATGGGAGGAGAAGAGGGAGAGAGCACAGGATTGGGAAGGGATTAGGGAAGGGGTTACAGCTGGGATACAAAGTGAATAAATTGTAATAAAGATAATAATAAAAATAAAAATGAATAGATTCATTCTCCAATGAGACTGTAGTAAAGGCTGTTATTGTCAGGGTCTCGTGACTGCTTCTAGCATGTTCACCTGCTTATTCATTCATGCATTTGTTCATTCAATAAATGGTTACCAAATGGTGTGGTGTGCAGTGTGTGTAAGGAACTCTTTAAGATAATCAGTGACCAACTGTGACAAAAAATAAGTTTTCCTTTGTGTTCACAGAGTTTGCAATGTACCCGTGAATACACGGATGAAAATTATTTCTTCAATGGAGATATGAACTCTAACAAATGCTATGAGGGCCATCGGCTAGGCCCAGAAGAAGAGGCCAGGAAGGGCAAAGGAAGGGCAAAGGAAGGATGGAAGATACAAACAAAAACAAAACAAACAAAAAACCCCAGGAAGATGGTAAGAGCTGTTCATGAGAAGCCACTGTACTGATGATTTGGAAGAATGCCACAGCAGGATAGAGCAGAAGGGGGTGAGGGACATCGGAAAGGAAGGAAAGAGCCCTACCAGGTCCTGATTAGAGCTCCACACTTCCGGGTATGAAAAAACAAAGCACAGGTTTTATGGAAGGGTGTGATCTGTAGGATTCCTGCTTTCTGTTTGTTTTGTGCTTTTGGTGCAGCAGAGAAGGGCGTGAAACCTCGTCTTGTGCATGTGGGGCAAGTGCTCTTCGCCTTTGAGTGGCGTCCTCAGCCCAGGACTTACATCTTAAAACTGGCTGATGTGAAACTGCAGGTGGGCCTGGTCCCTGGCCTACAGGGATTCTGGGTAAGCTACTGCCTGAGTCCCTGAGCGAGAACAGATAGCCCTGGATATGGAGTAGGATATTGGCTATACAAGGAGTGTGTCTGGTCCTGGGAGACATTAATGAGCAGCCTTGGAGATTTGCTCATGAAGTTGCAGAGAGAGGAGCAAGGGAGTCCAGCAAGGAGCCTTGCAGAGATCAGGGGGAACTGAAGTGAAGGCAGAGCAGAGGCTTTCAGAAGGGAGAGTCACAGGACAGCAGCAGGGAGTGAAGGAGGCCTCCGTGTAAGCGCTCTGCTCTTGCAGCTTTGCGTTCCATGCTAAGCCCAATTTGCTCAAACTGCTTTCAGTTTTAAGCAGTTTTTGATTTAGACATAAACTACACTGGCTTGTTTAACTCCTCGGTCAGTTCTGTTTTGTTTTCTGGTCTGTGTGTGAGAGTGTTTGTGGGTAGGCACGGTTGAGAAAAAGATGCTGCTATCTGGTCTTCAGCTCTGAACTTCTCACCCCATGGCCTTGGAATGTGGATGCTGCTAGAAAAGGCAGCAGCTTCCCACCCCCTCCTTTCCGCTGGTTAACTTTCACCAGTGACCCCAGTAGGTTCACTTCGCCGGAGGGTCCCTAAAACCTTTCGATTTTTTTCTTTTCAGTTTAGTGGCCATTGTCACCTGAGGCAACTGGTTAAGTTTAATCCTGGCTGAACATTATCACGTGCTTTGGAGGTGCTTTCAGGAACTCTGAGGGATTGGAGCAGCTAGGCAGCTTTAATTTTTTTTTTTTTTTGATGCAAAACAGTGACCCATGTCATCCCAGTCCATTAAAGCCTTAAGTGCCTTCTAATGACAGCACATTACTTCTACGGAGTGAGAAATATCAAAGAAACGAAGAGTGCGTGACTTTGGGGGATTTCATATGAGAAGAGATTTTATTCCCGTCATTTTCACTCTTGCTCATCAGTTCATTCATATGTTTATGTACCAAATGAGTATACACGAGTTTACTGACTGTTCACTGTGTACTGGAGACGGAGCGAGGAAAAGAAGCGCTTTGATTTGGCTGCACCTCTAAAGTGCTTGCTTGACAAGGAGATGGACTGCGGTAGATGGAGAGGTTTGGGATGCTGCAACTGGGGGGAATGAGTACATGGCTTGTCACAGTCTCCCTTGATGTTTCTGTGAGGGTTTTTGAGTGAAAATTTCCTGTGTGTCTTATATGGCTATCTAAGACACCTGTGTTTTATTAAATATCAAGACTAAGACAGCATGGTGGTGGATGCCTGCAATCCTAGCATTCAGAAGACAGACATAGGAGGATCAGGAGTTCAAGGTTATCCTCAGCTTCACAAAGAATTTAAGGTCATCCTGGGATTTTTGAGACCCTGTTTTGAAATAAATACATAATAAATGCATAAAGTCTTCTAGCTGAAGGATAAAAGTTACATACATCAGGCTCATCCTGAAACTGTGAGAGTTTCTTGGTATACATGTGTCAGCCTCTAGAGAGAGTGTCCATAAAAGCAAGAGAGACAAGAGAGACAGACACACATACATGCACATAGATAGAGACAGAGAGGGATACACAGAGAAAGACAGGGAGAAAGAGGAAGGAGAGGTACACACAGAGACAGGCAGACTGACAGAGAGAAAAAAATCACACATGGAGAAACAGTACACTAGGGTACAGGCAGAGATGACATTCAAAGTCAGCCCGAGCCCGGAGATGGGTTTGAATTTGGGCTACTCATGTTAAAAAATGAGAAAGAACAGCAGGGCATGCTGGTAATGGCAGCCCCAGAGAAGCAGGGATAGGAGGAGTCGTGGGGTCAGGGAGGCCACATCAGTGAGCCCTAGGTTCAGTGATATATCCTGTGTCCAAAAATAAATAAAAAAATAAATAGATAAATAAATAATAGGGAGTTGAATAAAAGTGGGCCTTGAAAGGAAGACTAAGAATTTTTGAAGAGTCAAGAAACTCAGTTTTAAAGATGAAGCTTTCATATGGAGATTTAGCAGAAAATCTCTTCTTCAGAACACAGTAAATCATCCTAAATTCCACGAGCACTGACTTTTGAGAGCGTGTGGAGAAGCAAGGCGCTAGAAGGACCGCACTGAAAAGAGCGTAGGATGTCATAAGAGTCTGAATTAAACAGAACCACAGTGCTACGGGTGAAGACAAAAGTCTCCCCAGGTGGAGCCATGGGGAGCTCTGCGTCTCTGAGTGGGACCTAGCCAGAGCGGGAGGGCAGCTGCAGGGCATCAAGCCAGAATCCCCCTCACTGACTCCTGACGCTCACTAAGGATGGGACCCAGCATTCGTTATGTCTAAATGCTTCATGTAAAATCCAAACACTCTAACAGGTGGGGCTTTGCTGACACTCTGCTGTTCTTTCATGGTACTCAGGAGGAAAGGAGAGGTGAAGCCATTTCCCAATGTCACCAGCTAATTATTGGCCTAAGTGGGACTCAAAGGCAGTCCTTCTGCTCCTGGTCACGCATTCCCAGCCGACCCAGGCTGAGAGTTTTGACTCACGTGGGTTTCCCATGCACCTTCTCTCTCGCATCTTTCTGCATGGGTGGAGGGAGAGGAGGACAGGGTTCTTTTCGGGGTGTTGGAAGTTTTGTGTCCCAGCCAAGGTCAGTTCAGCATTCTTATTACCATAAGGCGAATAATAGATGCCTAAAATGCAAGGACATAAATATTTTAATGTGGCCATACTGTGTTGCAGTTTCTTTCAGACTAGCACTTCAATTTTTATTTACTTTTATGTGTTGCTGGCTCAGGGCCATGAGGTTTTCCATCAACAGAAATGGCTGCTGATTGAAGCTATTTGCTTTCTGCTCCAGCAAAGAGGAGAGACCTTTTCTCCAAAGCAGGTGTTTTTAGATCAAGATTGGCTGTTGGATGGCACAGTGGGGAATACACTTAGCAAAGCAATGCAGTAAATTGAACTGGTGTCGGCTCCTGATTTAATGCTTTCCTCAATTTCATCATGAATTATATATTCTTTCTCAGATTGATCATTTCTCCCACTGATAAAGGGACAGGGCCCCTGACCTAAGGCATACTCTGATGCATCAAAATTCCTTGGGATGATGACTTGGATGAACTTGGGAGACTGTAAATCTGCAGAGCAAGTGAGGGGCAGGGCAGGCTGGGTGAAGACCACTCCTCTCTCTTCCAATGCATCTGCATTGACTGCCATCAAGTTCCTTGTGAGCTTTGCACACAGTGTAATTTGCAAACTGATGGCTATTCTTTGAGAGCCTTTCTTAATTAAATGGTAACTGTGCTTATTACCCTCAGACAAAGGAGATACATGAGCGTCTTGACAGAGGATAGGCTTAGTGCCTTGGATAACAATGGCTGGCCTCTCTGATGTGCACTACGGTATGGTTAACCCCAGGATAAAGCAGTTTGTCTACAAGGAGTTCGAGCCAAGTGAGCCAACATCATCTTATAGAGAAACACGCATAGGATGCTTTGCTTTGCTTCTCAGGGCTCTTGTTTCAAACATTACCTCACCATAGCGTGTGTCTGACAAACAGTTTCTGTTGGTCAGGTGGGGAAACTGAGGCACAAGGAATTTAGAGGTATGCCCAAACTTGTCCAGAGCAAGAACAATGGCACTAGAATAAAGCATGAGTGACCTTGTGCTTCATGGTGAGTTAGATCCAAATGGGTTTCTTCAGCTCCATTTTTTTTCCCTCTGGAGGTGGCTTGAATGGCCTCCTTTCTAACAAAGCCAGTAAGCTGTGAATCTTTGATAGCTATCACAGACTGTTGCGAATGTGTGTTGGCCTGGGCAACAGCTGGGGCTTTTGATAAAGTGCTCAGGACATGTACCTTCAAAGTTCTTCAGTGAGTTTGATAGCCAATCATAGTGCCAAATACATCTCCAAGCTTTTATTTTTATATAGGACCACACAAAGAAATGTGAAGCAGAGTCAGGATGCGTGACATTTGACCCCACCGAGTGGGGACACTTGGGAACAGGTAGTGTCACCGGGAACACCTTAGCACCATTGGAAGGTAAAGCTCGGTCCTTACATACCCTCCCTTGGAGCCCTGTGACTCTTTCCTTGATTAAACTCTCCTAGCTTAGGGCCATGCCAGCTTAGCAGTTGGTCCAAGGTAATGCGTCCCCTTTATCCACACCGATCCCCTCATACTTCTCAGTCCTCCTTGCTTCCTCCATCAGAATTTGTCTGTACTGTCTGAGGTCTGGCTCATAAACTGCCTTTTCCATGGCTTTCTCAATCTCTCCTTTCTGAAGCTCCCCCTTTCCTTGTCTCTCTGGGACTTGGTACCTCCATGGCTTCTTTCTTAGCTATTGTACATAAGGATATCTCTCTGTCATCCTGTGGGAGGGATTCACTTTCCATCTCCGTGTCTCTCAGCATTAGCCACCACAGAGACTTAGAAACTTGCATGATGGCATTTATTTGTTGAGTTCAGTTGACAACTTAACTTACGATACTTTTGAGCAATTGGCCCAAAAGATCCTTTACTGATTAAACACACACACACACACACACCCATACACAAACACACACATATTTACCAACTTCTAGGGATGGAATGGTTGACAGGTTTATAGAGACAACTGTTACAGGCCACAGATAGTCTATCTGTGTGGACATGACAGACACAGCCTTTTTGAGACTGTTGAGCCTAAGGTTCTTTCCACAGTCAGCCTGCACACTGTCTTCCTGTATGTTGAGGCTAGTTTTAGTTTGGCCTTTCCCCTATTGGGAGCAGAGAACCATTTCTGCTCCATCTGTTCCTCTTCTCAGGCCCCTCTCTCCTCTAATCAAATTTGACTACCTGGCCTGTCTTGACCCGCCATATTCTAGTCTTCAGCAGTGGGCTCCAATCAAGACAGGAGTGGACAAAACAATGGTACTGCTTCAGCGGGTGGTGCCCTCGGTTGGAGGGATAACAGGCTGCAGTTAGCATTAGCAGAGGGCTCTACCTTCTCTGTTCATCTGTAGATCCCAAGCTGTGATGGGACCAGGCCCTCCTCGTGAACCATATCCTGTCTGGTAAACTTTCCTAAAGTGGCCTTGAATGAGGTATTTAGACAAAGAGGGTGTAACAGGGACTTGGAGAGTACAGAACGTTGTGTTAGAGCAATAGAGGGGGGACTCAACCAGCTCTCAGCCACGTGTTAAGTCCAACCCTAGTCCACCTAGACTCTGGCCATTCCGAGAGGCTCTGGCACTGTGCACACACATGTGGTTACCTTTGATGAAATCTCTTTTCTCTCGCTCTGCCTAGGTAATCTTGGCTTAGCTTTGGCTATCAGCTCAAACCTGTTCACCAAGGCCAGAGGCCTTCCTTGAAACCTCCTGACCAGCTTTCTAGGTTAGCACTATTGAGATCTCAGGACTGGCCACTTGCAGGGCAACATCGAGGAATGCTCAACAGCGTCTCCATCCTCCTTGCCTCTTGGAGGCTGAGGATTGTCCTTTTCCCACTGAGGAGTGCTGCTTCACGCTGCCATCTCAGCTTCTCTCTCTGCTTCTTTTTCTTTGTAATGTTTACCACACTCTTTACACTGCTAGCTCTCTTTGTGTGCATGTGTGGCATACGTGTGCGGGTGTGCGCACCCATGCAATGTGTGCAGGGACTGGAGGAAGAGGTCTTTTTCCCTGCTCTGTTCTCTGTTATTCCTTTCAGACAGGGTCTGTCACTGTATCTGGAACTAGGCTGGCAGCCGGCAAACCCCAGTGACTACTCTCCTGCGTTTGTCCTCCACAGTGCTGGGGTTTCAGGCTTGCCCACAGCCTTTTTACACGAGAGCTTAGGATTCAGACTCAGGGTCTCATGCTCATATAGTATGGGCTCCTACCCCCTGAGTCATTTGCCCTGCCCCACAGGCTTATGATGCTTGTCCTATGTTCACCCCCTTCCCTAACTACCAGCATCCTGATGGCAGGGACAGAGTCTAACGTTCCTTGCTGTGCCTAGCCTTTCCAGTCATCATGATACCAGCAGGGGAAGGAAGAATGAAAACTTCCAGAGGGTACGAGATTCCTTCTCACGGCAACTGGACACTTGTGGAAGAATTGGTAGAGGGGATTTTAGTTCTGAAAGTGTGATCTTGAAAATGACTTCAGTTCTGAGACGGTGGAATTTCCCGGCTCCCAGCCAAGCACCCCATGGGTGACTAATTAAACTACAACGGCTCCCTCCCTCTGTGGTCAGGTGCTAAGTGTTCCCAAGAAGGGGCTGTTGTAACACGGGGAGTGACCTTTAAGTGGATCAAGAGTCACATGAATATGGAATGCCTCTCTCTTCTCTCTGGAGAGGTCATTTGACACATGTCCTGAGGGGCAGGATCACGCTTGAAAGCTTTAGAAAACAGCCCTTTCTAATTCCCAGCGTAGCGGGCACAGCCTTCTGCTGTGTGGTGTGGGCAGAGGAGGAAGTCTAGCACTCTGCAGGGTGCGGGATTGCCTGCAGCAGCGTTCTTCAGACTTGAAGGTTCCAGCACATATGATTTATTGCTTTATTTTTCTCCCCTTCTCTCCCTTTTACAGCTGGCCGAAGGACCATCAGCTGAGACAAACGGAGACCCCGCGGGCCCACATTTTCTTCCTCGGGCTGTGAAAGAATCAGCCTCATCCTTTGTTGGCTGAGGAACTGTGTGCCAGGCCCTGTGCTAGGAACATTCATGTGCATGATCTCAAGAGGCCCCATAGCCCAGTGACAGTGAGCAGGTCATCTGCTTCCTGGAGGAGAGAATGAAAGGGACAGCTAGCAGTTGTATCACACGGCTAGAAAGAAGTCATCCACTTCAGGGCTTCTTTGTGTCTGCCTCAAGCCTGACCTGAACCCCTTTCAGCCTATACTTCTGTTTCAGGAGGTACAGTGAGTGGGCTGTGGCATGATAAAGCTGTCAAGTCAACACCGCACTTGACTGTGCCTTTGAAAATCTCTATATGCAACTGCAGTTGAATTTTCCTTGTCGTTGCACTTCTGAGATAAACTAGTTCTCCCTAGAAACAAAAGAAAACCTGAAAAATAAAGAAGTGTGAAGCCTGAAGGACAAAGCGCAGGGGAAGCGTCGCAACCATAGTCTGGGAGAGTGTGGCTGGAAAAGTGAACACAAATTCCCTGGACAGTTGTGTGGAGTGTGTATAATCCAAGGGTTTGGATCAGGGATTAAACAGGGTGTAGGGTGATACGGGGAAAGACAAGAATATAGAGCAAGTCCCAATTGCAGAGTCTCAGGAAGAATGGAGGTGAAGGAAGCTGTGAGGCTCCTTCCACCTCTCATCTCAGTTGCCTCGCCCGTGCTTTCGGATCTCAGCAGAACATGCCAACATCTTCAGAAGATGTCTGCATGGGTGCCACATACTGTCAAACCTGGGCAGACATCTGTCCGGGCAAGCAGGTCTTGAGATTAAGATTTGCACACCGACCGACGGGCTCCCAGTGACCCTTTCCCCAGATGGCCCTCAGATGGCCCTTTCTCTGGTTTCTATCAACCCCCCACCCCGCCCCATGGAAGAGAATTCTCTTTGAGGGAAGAGTTAAAACCTCTCCCAGCATACCCACATATGTTAGCCATTGGCCGCTCAGCTGATTTGCTCTGCCATGCTGTAAACTATCGTACTGCAAAAGCTGTTATCTTTTGCTGTTACCTGCGAATTTGCTCACCTGTTCTCCACAGCTTAGTGGATAGCAAGCTGTCCTTGATTGACATCTTGGTTTGATAGCAAGCTGACTGTAAAGACCGAGGGCATTTCCCCTTTACAAGTTTTAGCTTCCTTTAGAAACTTACTTCTTCACCTTTCCCTTCCACTAGCCAGTCTCTCAATCCAGTTTATGTGTCTTCTGGGTGTTGGTCTAAGATGGATGTTGACTTGGATCCACTTCATAGGGGTTAGTGGACTTAATCCTGACTCTGTGCTCTTGGAACTGGCTGTGTCATTCAGTGTATTATAATGTTAGTTGGTTGTGAGTTTCTTATATCTTATGCCATCTTTCCACCATCCTCTGAAGCCTTTAAACACAATACCGGCTTCCTGGGAATAAATAACAAGTGATTTGAAGCTTTTTGTGCTCCTGCCAGATTCCATTATCTAGAAATATGTTGGCAATCTTATATAAACATATGTTTAGATTTCTGTAACTAAATGTGTCCTGATGTATGACTTATTATTATGGCTGAATATGTCTATAAAAATGTAACTATATTTACAGGTGTGATCTATTATATGAATCTACATTTTTATTCAATCTTATGTGTACCCAACAAAGAATGTGTCATATTTCTCCCCTTTGGGAATAAGATTACATTATTTGTGAAGACTTAGAAGAGATGAAATTAGTGTAAGCAGTAGTTACTATACTGAATAAGTATTTCCAACATATAGAACAACCTAATGTTCAAGGATGATGTTCTGAAACATTTCAAGGTGACTTTAGCTCCAGAGCTAAAACAAGAAAATGTGGTAAAGGCTGGCCCAAATGTAGAAAGTCAGGACAAAATAGGTAGGTATGGGGTGAGGTTTGAAGTCAGATGATGGGTCCACAGTTTTCATTTATTGGCTCTGTGATCTCAGCATGGACACTTCACCCTCCAATGGGTCCTGTGTGGATGGAGATCTCCTTAATCATTGCCTACTTTGTTATGCGTTGAGTGATTACATTGCAAGCATATTTGCCTATCAATTGTTACACATATTTTAATTGCTGTGGATCTAATTCTATTTGATTTGTTGTTTTGTTTTACCCCCTTGGTTCCAGTGCTTCAGAGCAAACACTTGTTGGGTGATAAATTATTGAATTTGTGAGACAAAGTTTTACAATTGTTTCTGCCCACATCAGAGTCATTTATAAATACTTATAAAGATCACTGACTTATACAATGTTCCTAGATAACCAGAGCATTTGATTCAGAAATAAAAGAATTAACTTTTATTATTAACATTAACAATTAAGTTTGGGTTTTCAAGGTCTCCTGATTTGGAACATTTAATAACGGCAGTTATTATAAGAAATTGTCATCATCTTGCTCAAAATAGGAGATCATAGATTTAAAAAAATCTTAGACTCCTTATTTTTCCCATACAGGGCAAGTGAAGCTCAGAGGCACTTAGAAACCAGTATATCTGTATAATTTATCCCCTTTGCAGATCTAGAGCAATTATGGATTCATTCACGGAAAGTATACTATGAAAGTATCTTTTTGAAGATGTATTAAGCATCAGGGATAATGCAAGACAAAAATATGTCCTTAACAAGCTCATAATCTAGACTTCCTCAAAAAATCCTCACTGGACTGATGCGCTGAGCTGGGGCCGTACAACCAGCAGGGTGGCTCAGTGGTGGTGGCTCGGCGGTGGTGGCTCCGAGAGGAGCTGTCCTCACCTTAGAGGAGAGCAGAGGGTGCTTCTGGGAGAAACTGGAAAGGGAGTTTGGGGAGCAGGGGTATAAGATGGCTTAAGCAAGGGTAGAATTCTGCTCACACCCTATCCAGGACTGATTAACCTGATCCTGTGTGTGGGGGGGGGGGGATCCTGGGAGGGGAGCTACACATCAGTTTGCCCTTGTCTTTCATGTAAAACAACTCGGCTTTTTGTAGTCTTGTGCTACTTGGCCATTGGCTGAGGGCCACGATTGGAAGGCTTAGAAGATATGTTGACCACTGGGCACTCTTAGATACATACTTTGAAAGTACGGCCAAACCGGCTCCTGGAGTCTGAGAAGGGGGTTCTGAAGAGAGTCACAGGGTGGTCCTTTAGATGCAAAGACATGCAGAAGGATGCCAGATGCACAGAAGCAATGGTCAGGGTCCTAGGGAACCCTGGGGAAAGCAGCATCAGTTCCCACAGCACTGGCTTGATGACAGAGGTTTGAGGTAGGAAGGACAGTGCAGGCGCTGTAGCGTAGACAAAAGACGTAATCTGCTTCTATTCTCTCTCTCCTTTTCCCTGCCACCTTCCCTTCATTCTCCCTTTCCTCTCTCCTCCTTCCTCATCATTCTCTTTTGTTTTTTCTTCTGTAATTTGGTTTCCTCAAACAACAGGTCGGGATATTTACCCTGAGAGAGCTAGGAAAGGCCTAGCCCTGGCTCAAAGCAGAAGCAATAGAAACAGCAGGTCTTACAGAGCTAGAACTTGACCCAGGACAGACAGGACTCACGAGTCTTCTCCTGTGTGGAACTAAGATTGTGGCTTACACATCTGCTCTAATCTACCGTATTCCCACCATGAAGTGCCCTCCACACACTCTATATACCATTGCCTCTCCTGTAACCAAGTGACCCTTTCCATACCCTAAGGTTTTCCTGTATCCCAACTTTTAGCTTTTTCTTCTGTTTCTCCCTATCCCCTGCCCTCAGCGTGTCTGACCTCAGACTCCAGGGTAAAATGCTTGTTCCAGGAGGTGTTCAGTGATAGTGCAATCACAAATTGCTGCTCACTCAGTCACTGAATTAAATTATTATCCCGAACCCAGATGCTCAAAACTGGTCCAACTGACTTTGCCTGAGGTAAAAAAGCAGGGTCATGCAATATAATACTAGTACCTAAGCTCATGCTCTAATTTGGTATCTCTGTTGCTCTACCAA
The DNA here is from genome assembly GCA_028658305.1 of Pachyuromys duprasi. NCBI lineage: Eukaryota > Metazoa > Chordata > Mammalia > Rodentia > Muridae > Pachyuromys > Pachyuromys duprasi. Next base: position 11,167,107 of record CM053748.1, read on the forward strand.
AGCCAACTTGGGGGAGAAAGGGATTTTTGGCTTATATATACTGATCATAGTCTATAGGCAGGAATCTGGAAGCAGGAACTGAATGATAGACCATGGGGAATGCTGCTCCCGTGGCTTGTTCAGCTGCCTGTCTTATACAACCCAGAATAGTTTACCCATGAGAGGAAGGGCCCTCTCACATCACTCAAGAAAATGTGCCCCAGGCCATGATGGAAGCAAAGCTTCCATTGAGATTTCCCCTTTCCGGGTATTTGTAGATCTGGGTGGCGTAGACAAAAATAACCACGCAGTTTTATTTGGCACTGTGCTGAGTACATATATTAATTAATTTATTTAATATTTTACATATATTAATTAATTTAATCATTTCATTCATTCTATCAGCACACATTTAACTTCATCCATATTTATTTAATTATCCTGTAAGGTTGTTCTAAAAGTAACTGCAGCTTGCTGATAAGAAAACTAAGACCCAGATTTCATGTAATAGTAGTGAATTTCTTCCATCAAGGGGCTGTGACCCAGTCAACTTACAAGGAATCCCTGGAGGGAAAGACCTCAGGGTTTGTCTCTAGTCAACAGTGGCTTGTTTTCCCATGAGATTAAAGTACATCAATTGTAGTCATTAAGCCACACATTTATATTGATTCAATACTCTGGGGCTAATAATAATAATAATAGTAATAATAATAATAACAATAATAGTTGCCTTTGCTGCATCGGTTTCTCTACTAGCTTCAGTTCTGACATTAATTTGTTTGGGTGAGAGCCAAGGTGTCTAGTAATTGAAAACAAAACTTGGGAAGTCTGATCAGTGGGACCATGCTCCTTGAACAAATCCTGTGTTTTTGGAGATCGCTCTGTTACCACTGGCTTCAAGAGCAGGTCTTCCCCATCATGAGGGGCCTGTCAGGCAGGTGCATGGAGCCAAAGTACCACAGCTCTCTCTCCCTTCTGTAGCTCAAGGGATTCTGTAGAAATGATAAATCTGATGTCTCCTGGTGACCTTGAAACTCAGAGTTGGAAGATTGTTTCTATTTAGTCATTTTCTTAAAAGGATAGAATTAAGTACTTTTCTTTTCTGGCTCGCTTTCTCTCTTTTTAATTGAAAAGAACCACAAAGAGAGGAGAGTGTTTTGACCCTTGTCCATATATCACCATGCTTCATCAGGCAGACATGCCCTTACAAAACCTAAAGAAAGATGGTTGGGGATGAGGAGAGAAAGTAAGCATGACTTCTACCTCTGGCTTCTCACCACACTGAGACGAGTCAGCTCACCTTCTCATGCACGGGACTAGGTCCTGAGTCTTGTAATGAGGCGGTGATGTGGTAGATCCTGGTACCCACAGAGAGGAAGGATGAAATATACCCACTGATGGAAGAACACCTAGGGGACCCCATCTGAACGCCACCGCAGGTATTTTCTGCCTCCCCCTGCCCTTCAAGCCCCCTGATGATTGGGTGGCAAGGCACCGGATTCAGGAAAAGGAGCTCTCAGATGTGGTCTCTTCAGATCTTGTCTCGGCTTCTAACCACAGTTCTGCATCATAGTTTCTTGTCTGTAAATGGAAGTTTTCAATGCGCATGGTCTTTTTCACGATTAATGGAAACAGATTTCTCCAAGTATGGAGAGCTTCAGTGACCCAGACTCACCAAAGGAAAATTTAATCAATGAGGGATGAAAGTACTAAGTCTAGCATTAGTTGTATTTCAATTAACTTCTCACTGCTGTAAAAAGAGCAATTAAGATCAGCACCAAGGAGGAAAGGTAGACTCTGACTCAGAGGTTTCAGCCCTTATTTACTTGACTCTATTGCTTTAGGCCTGTGGCCACACCGTCGGTCACGACAGAAGCATGTGGCAGAGGAGATGCTCACGTTCTGGAAAGTACAGGAGGCAGATGGGTGGGGGCAGGGTTCTAATATGCCCATCAAAGTGCACCCCCAACAACCTAACCAGTCTCCATTCACCTGAGAATAACATTGCAGACTAGAAAGAAGCCTTCAACACGTGTGTCTTCAGGAAGCATGCCAGACACAAGCTGCTTTTGAAATCTAGTATGTAGCATACATGAGTCTTAGGGCTTCTATCACTGCGATCAAACACCATAACCAAAAGCAACCGGGGGAGGAAAGGCTTTATTTCAGATTATAGATACACATCACAGTCCATCGCTGAGGGAAGTCAGGGCAAGAACTCAAACAGAATAAGAACCTGGAGGGCAGGATCTGGTGCAAGGGCCACGGAGAGGTGGTTTCTATCGGTTTGCTCCTCATGGATTTCTCAGTCTGCTTTTTTTTTATAGCACCGTGGACCACCAGCTGAGGGGGCACCACCCATAATGATCTGGGACCTTCCACATCAATCATCAATCAAGAAAATGCACCATAGGCTTTCCCACAGGTCAGTTTGGTGGAGAAATTTTCTCAACTGAGTTTCCTCTCCCAAAATGATCCTGGTTTGTGCCATGTTCAAATAAAATGAACCAGTACACTATTCTGTCAGTCAGTCCGTCAGTCTGTCAGTCAGTCAGTCAGTCAGTCAGTCAGTCAGTCTCTCTGTCTGTCTGTCTGTCTGCCTGCCTGTCTGTTCTTCATTCCTATGCCACTGCCACTGAGCCAGATTTAAGGTTGCACCCAGATCTCCTTTCCAGGCCATAATGGTTCCTAATATCCTCTTCTTTTTCCCATAGTACTTTCTGCTGAGGCATACACCATGCAAACAGGAAGAAACATGGGACAGTATTTCTACCCTGGAGAGAAGAAGTCAGAAAGTCAGGGTGCTCACTGAGGTCCTTTCAAGGTCCTTGTGGTCACCCTTCTAGAGCCTCTGGCCTCCTGCAGAGATGTAATTGGAAACACAGTAGGCCCCATTTTATGCTCATTGATCTCCTTCCAGCTTCTGCTTAGCCAAAGGGCACATGGTCCTTCCTTCCAGGAGAAGAGAGACAAGAAACCAACACATCCATAGAAGCCTTTTCTATGGCTTTGCTAGGTTCTTTCCCATGGCAGAGATTTTCACATCCTTTTGTTCATTATCACATTAATCCTTGTCAATATTTTATTTCTTGTGTTATCTTTTGTTTGATTGTTTGAGATAGTATCTCACCATGTTGCTAGGCTTGCTTTGAACTCCTTGGCTCAAATGACCTTCCATCTTCAGCTTCCGAAGTAGCTGACTCTATAGGCATGGACGAGTGTACCCAGCTCTATTTTCTTCTATAACCAGTGACAAAAGACTTCTGTACTTTATTCAGACAGGTGAGAAAGAAGGGAAATGATGGATTTTCCCATTTCATTGTTAGTCAAGGAGAAGGAAAACTGCAAGCAAATTAACAGGAAAAAGCAAAGGAGGGGACCGGGCTAAGCTCCAGTTTCCACAAAAGGATATGAAAATGGAAAGCCCCAGTTCAGAAGACTGCATAACATGGGCCCTTATTATGAACATGCCTCGGGAATAAGTCTATATTTAATTAATTTTTGTATAAAAGTACAAAGAAAGATATATTTCTAGATTTTTTTGAAGAGCCTCCACACTAATTTATGAAATTTGCAGGTAACTAGATAGATTTGGAATAATTTCTGCCGGTGAGGTAACTCAGATCCGGAGAGGAATGTCACACATCCTGCTCATAGGTGGGCGCTAGCTTTAAATCTTTAGGTGTGCATGCTTAAATTGGAAGACCCTTAGAAGGGAGGAGACTAATGATGGGTCACGGGGGTTTTCAGGTGAGAAAAGACAAAATGCAGGTGGTCTGAAAAAGGAATGGAGCCAGAAGGGTTAATAGGGGTGGGTGATGGGAGGACAGGGTAGAGACGAGAGTGTAGGGAGCGATAACTAACATTAAAAGCCTTTGAAAGGGCCGTACAGAAACTCACTACTATTTAACTTTCCTAAAGCATATACTCATAGAAAAGGAGTGTAAAAGAAGTTGCCTTACCATGGAGGGATAATGCCTATCCCAGATACCATTGGTTATCAACTAAAAAGCAAAGTGCTTTTTACTTGCGCTTGAGTTGTTTGTCAGTGGGGTCCCATAGGCCCTCAAACATTACAGGCTAGTGTCTTTACTCTTGTTTATTCTTCCTAACCTGGCAGTAAGACCCTATTTATCAAGACACCACTTACTTGAGTCAGAAGACATGGAGAAATCCAGGTATTCTGACCTGGAGGCTTCAGTCTTACTGGCTAGCTTCCATAGTGCTGGAAGATGCTATGCACACTGCCAGGGGGAAGCTGTGAACCCTTTAAACTACAGTAAGAGCTGGCCTGGCAATAGATGTCCACTAATGCAGTAATGACATGAATGTTATGAGAGTAGCCAACAACTTTTTCATTAGATTTTTGAGGTACATTCTACAAGACATAACTCAGGTCTTATTCCCACAGTTAATGAGAATAAGAACTCATGGCTAGCTAGGTCAGAAGCCCTAAAGGAAAATATATTACTATTAGTCTGCTCAATGGACATAGAATGAAACACCCTTTTAAATTCTTATCTTTATACTCATAGATCAGTGTATCCCTCAACCAAGAAAAAATAGCAGCGTAGACCAGGGAGAGGAGTCACGAAGTCCTACTCAGAAGAACTAGTAGCAACTGATGGCTACTGTGAGAGAGGCAGTTTTCTTTGGGAGTGTGTCCCACGAGAGTCGTAGGGTCAAGTTTGCCTTACCTGGACTACTGGTAATTGCTGCTACCTCTGGGTCTCCTATTTACTTCTGAAGTTCCCTCTGCAGACAAGTTCTCTTCTGACACAAACCCTCAGAAACCAAAATTAGAGGGGTTCATAATTTACCCAGTCAGTGACATCCTTTTATGGCAGCAAGAAAACAAGCGGGAAGAGTATTCAATAATGTGGTTTCTTTAAAAACCAAAAAGAAAAAAATTCAGTTTCAGGATTGGTTGCATTTTAACAAAAATAAATAACTATGGATGTTCTCCTCCATGCCAGGAATCCCTGCCTGTCCCAGAATAGAGACCCATAGCAAGCTGAGCTGTGCAAATGCTGAATCATGGCAGTTCAAAGCTCTCTGGCGATAAGGGTTGTACGAACTGTAAATCCGAAGTGCTATGGGAGTTCAGGGAAGGGAGAGATTTCAATTTTCTTTGAATATTGACTTGCTGCTGCATAATAACCGTAATATCTTCTAATAATGACAGCCAGACATTTCTCACAAGGGCTAATGAATCACTCCATTTAGCTGTGACAACAGCAAGGCGAAGACATATCTTCAAGAGCCCAGACGTTATTTTCCCAGCCTTGTCCCAGGGATATAATGTGCTTAAAAAGTTATGACAAATTAACTGCTTGTGGCAAACCTACATGAACCTTTCAAGAAAAAATGGAAGTCTGGGCCCGAGTTAATGGGTTATTATTGGCAAGGGGAATAAAATTTGGATAGGGAGGTTACAGCCTGACAAGGAAGGACTTTGAAAAGGTGTAGAGTTTAGGCTTGGCATAGGATGCCAAAGACCAGCAACTATTCAAACGACATGGGCAAGCCTTCCTTCAACCACAAGCCATTGTGTATGCAATGTGCAATATTCATTGCATACACTGAGGCTGAGGGCCCAGCATCTAGACAGTGCGCAGAACAAAGTAAAGGAAGTTTTTTAAATTATGAAAAAAAGTGAGTTAAGAGGGAAGAATGTGGTGCTATGTATTGTTTAAGCTGTCCTAGTTTGTCTTACTGATATTGTTTTCCTAGACAGGAACATCCATTAATTTCACAGTGCCACAATTATGCTTTCATTTGCCCAGGTACTATTTGGAATAGCTGACCAATGGCTCTTTTTATGCCTTTGGGAGGTGGAAGCTATACCTTGTCTTGGGAAAAAAACATATGTCCCTATGTCTACATTATCTTTTTAAGTTCAAAGCCATTGTCAATGTCATCATCATCATCATCATCATCATCATCATCATCATCATTGCCCTTTAGTAGCTTCAAGTCCTGGGTACCCTGTGACCAGAAGACATGCATAGAGAACTGCAAAATAAAGCAGATTGGCAGAAAAGGAGCAGACCCAGGCAGTCTTTCAGAAGCAAAGCATCTACATTTTCATCCTAGCTCCTGGATTCTTACTCACATCTCTTCTGCTAACGGGACTCAGCCATCTTGTAAATGCCAGCTCTTTTTTTCCGCTCTTCAAGGTGTCTCCATCACATGTCCTATGCCTTCTTGATCTGTGAATCTATGGTTACAGTCTCCTTACAACCTGGCTTCTTCATGGCTTAAGTGGCCCCAAGTCTTATAAACATGGCCTTTTCCTTTCTGCTTATATCTGACTTCATCCTAATTGAAAATGCGATTGGACCAGTTTGTTCTGTTTCATAGCAACTTAAATAGTTTTATAGATGTGGTTATTTGGTGAGTGCTGCCAGTGGGTTACATGGTGTTGACCTGCAGGAGAAGAAGAGGCTCAGTCTTGTGTGGTTTGCACTGGGATGTCCTCCAGTAGTGTAGTGGTTTCTGTGGGAATGACTCCCATAGGCTCATGTTTGAATACTTGGTTCCCATTTGTTGGAACTGTTTGGGAGGGATTAGGAGGTGTGGCCTTATTGGAGGGAGTGTGTCATTGGAGGTGGGCTTTGGGGCTTCAAGAGACTAGCATCATTTCCACTATGCTTTCTCTGTCTCTGCTTTCTGTTTGTGGATCATATGTAAGCTCTCAGCTGTTCCTGCTGCCATGCTTTTGTTCTACCATCATGGACTCTGACCCTCTGGTGATATAAGCACAATTAAATGTTTTATTTTCTAAGTTGCTGTGGTCATAGTGTTTTATCACAGTGGTGTGAAAGGTAATTAAGCCAAGCAGGGACTGTAGGGAGATACATAAAATACAAATAGCCATCTCTGAAAGATCTTCCCATCATCTGTTCCCATAGCCTCTCTGCCAGTTAGTAGGACCAAGGTCTGTTGGTCCCTGTCTAGCAGGAGCCTGGGCTTTGTTAGATACTCTTCTGGGAAGCTTGAGCCCTGTGGACAAAACTGGAAGTGTGCACTCCAGGCAGAAAAGGGTGAATCACAGAGTCAAAGGAGATCAGGGCTCTGAAACCTGAGCCAGGCAGCAAGGAGAGTCCAGCCTGACTTGGGCAATTTGGGAGCTGCTTCATGAGCAGCCAGTAACGGAGGCTTGCTCAGAGCTCTGAAACAGAACCCCTTTTTGTCCAGGTGGATAAAATGGCTGCTTTGGAAACAATTAGCTACTTGCTTCTGCAGACAGGCACTCTGTGGTCAGAGCGGCACTAGAAAGATGGTGGCTGACATGCCATCACAGTGACCAGCAGTGCATGGCTGCCTGGCCAGCAGTCAAACTCTGAGGAATTCTTTGGAGAGAAGGGGAGCCTACCTTCTCCAGAATAAATGGCCAGTCTCAGATGGTCATGGTGAAATGGGTGATTCTGGCATGTTTACTTCGTGTGAAACAAGGACTTATAAACTTTGGGTAGTGGGAGGAGTTGGGAAGGTGAATGTGTTTGATTCCATGAGGTTAGGGTTGCCAGGACCCTTACGATCCTTTGCCACTACACTCATGAGAAATGAGTGCTCCACATATCATTCTTGGTGGAAATGAGTACTCCAGATGCCAGCCTTGGTGGTAATGAGTGCTCCACATGTCAGCCTTGGAACAATGTGCAGTACATACCTACAGTAGGAGACATGATTACCTTGTCATATCTCAGTAGGGAAGCGAACTGTAGGTCTAATATGCATAATATCTTTGAAAATATACTTCCTTAGTACGTTTTATTCACCTTTTTTATTCTTATTGAGAATAAGCTAGATAGACCAATGCTTACATGGATAGGCACACAAATAGAAAGGTGCGTGGGGGCTATGTTGAAAGCTTCAGCCCAGGGGACCAAGCTTAACTCCATTGATCATATAGACCTTAAATTACCATCTGTATCACAAGGATAATAGTACCTACTGTGTAGCATCAAACTGAGAGTTAAAATTAATGTATTGAAGAACTTAACAGAAGGGTTGGTCCAAAATGGGATGTTACTAACTGCTGGTAGGGGTCATTAAGGCTGGGCTATTTGGTTACCATGGAAATGAGAGAAGGAGACAGAATCTGAGAGTGATGGAAGAATTGGGACAGGCAGGCGTTGGTGATGGATAGGATGATAGATGAATGCATGAGAAAATGACTCATCAAAAAGTATCTAGGACTTATTGATGAATCATCTTCTGATTAGTTCTTAGCATTAAATTATTTTGGTTTCAGCTGACACTTTTCAGATAAAATAAAAGAACAATCAAGAATTTGTTCTGATACAGATTTGTGGGATTTCTGAGACCCAAAAGATCAACTTAGCTGGCGATGCCAGAAAGAAACTGGGAAAGAGGTAATATTTCTTCCATGTTCTTTATAAAGAGGAAATGACTAGAAACATAAAGTAAAACTCTACCTCTGGCTTTACTAGTCAGTGCCCCCACACGAAACCAGTCTCTGCCTTAAACCCACATTTTAAAGGCAATAGGGTAAAAGCTGCAATCAAATCACTAATTCACCTTAGGGACTGAGAATTTCATGAGTAAAGGAGTCACACCCACACAAAGACACTGGTCAGAAGTAGCCTATCATCCAAGTCTCACCTCCAAGGCCCTGAGCTGAATGTCCTGTGCCGTCACTTGAGATCAAGGATCCCTAAAATTTTTGCCTGTTGTTATGGGAGAGAGGTGGTGCTTTCTAAGCCCACATTCTTGTCATGGTAGCTGATTTCCCACTGGGCTCATACCCTCTAGCCTAGGGTAACTGGAGGATAAGAAGTGAAATTTGTGGATAGCCTGTAGAGGCCTCAACTTGTTCTATTCCTGAGTACTCAGAGTGTCTTCAGGAACCAGAAGTTTCAGCATGAGCTTGGGAATTTGGGGGAAATACACAGTCTTAGTACTGATACATGAGACCGACTCAAACCACCCGTATTTTGACCCTGTCCCCAGAGAATTGGGGGACAGCATTAAGTTCTGGGGATCACTGTCTAAAGCAGTGCTTATCAACCTTGGTAATGCTGTCACCATTTAACACAGTTCCTCAGGCTGCGGTGACCCCGAGTCGTAAAGTTATTTTCACTGTGACTTTGTAACTGTAATTTTGCTACTGTTGTGAATCATAGTGCAAATATCTGATATTTCCGATGTTCTTAGGTGACCGCTGTGAAAGGATCCTTTGACATCCCCCCTACACCCCCAGATACAAAGGAGTTATGACGCACAGGTTGAGACCTGCTTGCTGGTCTAAAGGATGGATAGCTGGCTGAAGAAGGGACGTTTGGCTATGCACTTAAGGTCACTCACAAAGTTTCCCAGCACCTGCAGGTCACATCATGTCACCTAGCTCCAGGTGCAGGGCCACCTGCTTAACACGGACTTATTGAGCTCAGCATGAGTTGTGCGCTCACTTTCCTCCCTGAAATTAGAAACAGATTGCAAGCCTGCAGGCTATGCCACGGAGACAGCGGCAACCACCTGTTCTCTCCCCAAAGTCCCCCAGAATCTTCCTGTGCCCTGCCAACCCCAGGCCGCGCTGCCGGGATTTCAGACTCTCCTGTAGAGTAACTTTCTCCGCCAGGCCCTCCCTCCAGTTTTGTCCTTTGAAATATTGTCTACATTAGTAACAAAGCAAAACCTCAGGACCGCTCGGGAGCTTGCTGGAGAGTCAAAGCCCCAGGTCCTACCCTGGAGACTGAGTCAATACCTTGTGGTAAAGTCTGGAAATCGGTGCTAATTCACACAAGGAGCTTCCATCACCAGAGTCCAAATATGAGATGGAAGTGAAGCAACTGTTCTTTGGCCTGACTTTGAAGGGGTTGGTACTGTAGATTTTCTTCTGCAATGGCCTTCATAGTTCTAAACTATCAGCAAGAAGGAAAAAAATAGCTGAGCTCTCTGTTTTAATATATCTTTATAAGTTATATTTCCTATCACACATACACATGCTCTCCTTCTGTCGCTCTGTCTGCCTCTCTTTCTCTTCATTCCTTTTTTTTCTTCCTCCATTCCTCTCTGTCTCTGTCTTACACACACACACACACACACACACACACACACACACACTCACAGTTTTGTGCACTGTGCCAATCAGGTATTCAATCCATGTTCTCCATCTAAATGAATAAGGAGTCTATCTCAAAACCATTCATAACCTTCTGTATGACCTGGGAGTCAGGGTGATTTGAGTTTTTCCTTGTCAAATTAAATTGGATGCATGGTTCTGTGAGATTACTCAAGAGAAGACATTCCTCTGCTAATGAGGCCATTCTCTCTCATGCACACTGAAGCTGTATAGCATTTTGGTGGGGGTCTGTTGGAATAACTACACATGTGGAAAACCCTCAACTATATTCTGCCTTATTTGTGGGTTCCCCTTTCCCCCTTTTCTTAACTATAGCTCAAAGATGTTGATCTGCCTCCAGTTCCCTCTGAAGAAAGGCTTCAGCTACTCATGTCTGCTTTCTGATTCACCTTTCCTGACATTTGAAAGGCTCTCTGGGGCCCTGAGTGTGGGGATTAGACGCTGGGAACCGTGCTTTAAGGAGCAGGATGCTGGTCTTTGAGGATATTAGGGATGTCCCGTCTGTATTCCACTCCATAGCCACAGTTGTACTGTGATGAGTGTGGTTTTGACCTGTGATTGAAAGTAGGTGGGACAGAGTCAGCCAAGAGGAGAGCTGGTGGAAAGGCAGTCCCCAGCCATGGAGCTCCTGGGTCTGAGGGTGCTCTGAGCAGCTGTGGAGCATTGAGCAAGTGTGCTTAACTGGGATGAGAAATGTGAGTCCTGGTTCTCTCCCCCACCTTCACTTCCTGTAGTAGTTTGAGCATTATACTGTTATGTCTCATCTGACAGAAGTATTAATATCCGCTCTGCCTATTCCGCAGAGATGTTCTGAGTCATAGGTGCTGTCTGCCAGTGACTGTAACCTGTCACCTGGGAAGGGAAGAATGGTGAATGGATGAATGACTCTTCTAGCTGTGTGGTCTCTAGCCCCTTAGGGGAAGGGCCCTAACTCTCTGCTGTTGGTGAACAAAAATTCCTTTCAGAGTGTTCTCATAAACTTCTTGAAACAAAGCTGGGTTTTTAGCAAAGCCTTTGTCTGGACTCAGAGCCATCCAGAGGAGCAATAGAGGAGGGTCCCTCACCCCTCAGCGCCCACGAGACTCTGCTGCCAGAGTCCCCTTCCACCCAAGCCCTTTGGAGAGCACCATGAAGACAGTCTCTGTTCCCAGGAACATATCTGCCCTCCACGAAGCTGAATAGCACCCATTCTCTGCCTCTTGCACCTTTATTTCAAAGGATCCTGGGCACACGATACCCTCTGTAGCCTGTTCCATGCTGTTAGACAATAAGGGGCTTTTCACTGACTGGCCCAGTTGAAATGCCACCACCTCCATGAGCAGCTCCCAGACAGTTTTTCTGAGCTGTGAAGAAAACGTCTCTCCATTATACATCATTTAGGATGCCATACACTGACAAGGGCCCAGTAAAACAGCATGCAATTTACAAAGCACGAATTTTTACAAACTTATATCTTTATCTCTATATCTATATATATTCCTAAACCACCTTCTCACCAATCCTAAGAAACCAGAATAATCTTATTAAATGAAGATGTAAACTTTCATCCTGCCTGCCCATGGTCCTTTCTACAAACAAGCAGGCCTCTTAAAATGGCGTCTGTATAAAGACATTTAAGTGTGATAGAATAAACTTCACTCGGTTGGCTTCCCAAATGGCTGTGGGCATTAATGTGTCTAATCTGAAGCAGTTCAGCAAAGGGCCCACTGTGTGTCAGAGCAGGGCTAGGAGCTGGGAGCCTGGCATAAGAGGGTGGTTCCTTTGCCTCAGAGTCTTGCATATTTGTTGGGAATGGAATTGACAAGCCACATTCAGATGATCACATTTCCTCTGTGAAAGGAGAAAACTTGGGGTAACCTCAGACCTCTGGCTCCTCTTCTTAATAATAGGTGGCGTCACGGCAGAGCAACTGTAATACTCAGTGCCACCCACTGTTGTGTAAACAGACCTCACACCACAGCTCTGAGGGCGGCTCCCAGCGCTTGTGTTACTCTCTAGCTCACTGAAAACATAACTTCATGTCATCTCCTTTTAAACAGTGTTCAAATTTTTGGTTTAATGGAATTTATTTACACATTCTCCTTAAAGTCCCCAAGTGAGCGCTCTTCTGCAGAAAGTCTGAAGAGTGATTAGCCTACTGGTCCACACAAACTGGCCTCACCAAGGGCCTGGAGGCCATCACCACCCCAACTATTTGATTTCTGTTCTCTCTCTCTCTCTCTCTCTCTCTCTCTCTGTGTGTGTGTGTGTGTGTGAGCGAGTACATGTGTGCATGCCTGTGAAGATGAGCTGGGCATCAGGAAGTGTTACAGAATGCATGGGGGTTTAGGCAGGGAGAGAAATGTAGGTAAATGTCATTTACAAAACTCTGTGGAAGAGGAGGGGAAGCCTGAGTTTTGAAGGATGGCAGTTTGTAGTTGAGGTATCACCAGGAAAAGACAACTTAGCTTAGACAGGAGGTTACCCGATAGGCTTGGGTGAAGACTTCTGTTGGAACAGTAGTTTTCAGACATTTCATTGACCATGTGGTTAGTTGATAGTGGAGGATACTCGGGGCTGGGCTTCTTGAAGCTCAACCTTCCCTCCTCCCTCTCCCCCAAATTCCACCTTCCCAGAAGACAGCTTCCTCAGAGACGGTTGATTGAAATGCACATGACATCATCTTAGAGGCGAGGCTCTCAAATTAAACATTTATAAGTCACATGACCTGACCGAGCGCTCCTTACGCCTCGGGCCTGCCTTTTGCCCACTCTCTTGACTCTAGGGCCTGAGATGGAAGCAGGTGCAATTAACATTTAACAATTTCTGGTCTCACCACCAGCGCCGGCCCAGCAATCACAGTTTGGAAAACATTGATCTAATCCATCACCTCAGTTTACAAAGTAGGGAACTGAGGCCCAAAGTGTGCTTAGAGTTTAAAGAGAACATCAGCAGATGATTACCACTTCCCCACTGCTCGCCCTGTGCAAGGTCCGGGCTCGTTCTCAGCCCCCACGGAACAATCCCAACTTGTTACCTTTAACTGAGAATTAGCTTCTCCGATACCAGACGCAGTTCTTGCTTATTATGGAAAATGGATGGGCAAAGCTAAAGGGACAAACTAGCCAACTTTGAGATTTTTAAGCACGTGAAAACGTTACCTTAATAAAACAAATCTCCTATAAATTAAACATTCATTTACCAGCTCCCTAAGTTTATGGCCGGTAGGTGGCAGTGTCTCCCTTCTCTATACACAGTCAGCCCAGTTCATTCCCGGACTGCACACTGAGGTTACCACCGACTCTTACCACCGACCCCTGCCTGGGATGGGTGGGACTGGGCAAGCATAGCTAGAATTCTGAGAACTCTAATTGTCCCTGGTTCACACATGAGGATTTAGAGGTTTTGAAAATATTTTTATTTTCTAGTTTTAAAAAGTCAATCTAGTTATGTGCAAAGGACAAGGTTCTCATACCGTGACTAGCCGAAAACTAGAAGCAGAGAAGTCCAAGACTCCGGCGCTGGGAGTTCACTCTGAGTGAACGTTCTTCACAGCAGAGGCTTCTGGCTGCCAAAGCATCCTTTGATACATAAAAGTTGGGGGTGAGGAGGGGGATCCAGGGAAAAATATTCTAGGAACGGCATCACAGAAATGCCAAAGGGAGAGAGAAACAAGTATGTGATTGTTCGTTAAGAACCGCCAATGATTAAACATGAATTCCCCATTTCCATATGACCCGGGCTTTGCCAATGGCCCGTGGCCATAGGGTTTCCATTTTGTCAGCAGTCATTGACATGGAGGGAGAAGCTCCGCTCTGTCTTCACGCCTGTGATGTAACCATCACTGCAGCATGGGGTGTGCTGGCAGTGCTGTCTCCTTCCTCCCGAGAGCCCACACTGCTCCCCTTGGCTTATCTGCCCTGGAAAGCCACTCAACTCTTTCAGTCACTAGACGCCGACTTCTCCTCTGCCTCCTCCAATTATACAAACAAGGCTGGCCTCAAACTCAGAGATCCGTCTGCCTTTGCCTCCTGGGTGCTGGACTGGCCAGCATGTTACAAAAGCTTTCATAACTGTTTCACTACTGTTCTCTTCGGGACTATGGCAAGTAAATGTGGAGACCAATATCAATGCTGTATTACAGTTAAGGACGTTTTAGTATGTTTTGTCCTCAGAAAGTTGTACTAGATTTAAATGGCATTTTCTTCTCATGAACTTCAAACCTCAGACTGTTTTCTACATGATAGTCTGAGGTCTGGCAGTGAACATCAGCCACCGCCTGACCCTCTTTGCTTTAGGGGGGGAGGGTGAGAAGAAAGTATATATATTTTTGTGTTGCCCAGGGGATGTTGACTTCACTGAAGCTTAAAAACCCAGAGTAGCTAGAACACAGGCTCTCTACCTTATTTCCGTGGCTCTATTTTAAGATGGTGGAACGATGCTCTTGATGGAATTTGAGAAAGGAGAAACAAAGCACACAGTCAATCATCTACCAATATGGTTTTCTTCTAAGGAGAATAGATATTAGGGAGCAGAGTTTTAAAAACTGTTTATACAACTCATAAACATGTAACAAGACAGGTAGGTTTGAGTGGTCTAGCTTCCATCATGGTTAGAAACTTGGCTATTCAGATCTAGAGACGGGCCATGAAGGCTGATGTCGTGTTTGATAAAGTCACAGGGCTTGCAATCGCGGGCTTTATTTGTTGTTTTTGTTTCCTTCTCTTGAACGTGGCAGCCTCTGGTGCTTCGGCATTATATAAAGGGGCTTATATCTTTTGAAAATTCTATGCAAGGACGTTTATAAATCACATCTCTTTAATTCCCCTGTGGAGCAAACTCTCCTGGCCTTCTTGAAGCTAGGATATAGCTAGAATTTGGTTTGTCCAGCTAGCTGTATCCCCTTGAAAATGACTTGTGGTAGTCATCTTTACATTACTTTAATAAACTCACCAGAAAAAAATAAATTAAAAAGACTTAAATGGTTGTCTCCAAGTTTCCAGCAGAAAGGAAAACATAACTCTCCATGCTCTCCGATGGGGGATTCCTTTCATTCTTACTTCCCCAGCAGCCTCTTGCTAGTCTTCCTTCTGCATTTACAGGAACCCCCAGAACCACTTCCAAAACAATGTTAGACATTTGTTCGTGTACATTGTGCTCCTGAAAAAAAAATAGTATTCATTTCCAAAGGTTAAATGTCCATGTAGGGAGTGATTTCCACAGTCCCCTACACAGCACCTCACGCTAGCATGGAGTGCCTTCAACATACTGTAGTGTGATGTGCCTTCAGCACATTTTAGTGTGTAGTACCTTCAATATACTATAGTGTGCACACACTGTAGTGTGACATGCCTTCAGCACACTGTAGTATGATGTGTCTTCATCACATTGTAGTGTGACATGCCTTGAACACGCTGTAGTGTGACCTGTCTTCAACACTGTGGTATGATTTGCTTCCAGCACACTGCAGTGTGACATGCCTTCAGTACACGGTAGCGTGATGTGCGTGTTTACCAGTTTCTTCTAAATCTCAGCTCCTCTTTGCTTCATTCCGTTGCCCACTGATTGAAGCCACGATACAATGACTGGCTTTTTGTTGTTGTTGTTAGCATTTTCAATCATTTTGTAACTAGAAAATTGACATACACTTAATGCTTTAATACATTTTATCTTAAAATATTTTAACCAATTACATTTCTTCCCTGACGTTTCATACATATATACAATGTTTTCTAATTATGCTTTCCTCCTGCTCCTGTCAAACTTCCCTCCTCCTTTTTCCATGTGTCTTCCTGCTTTATTTTGTCACCCACTGAGTCTTCCTTCAGCCATAGGCTTGGAACTATCCAGCAGAGCTTGCTGGGCTCACCAGTGGGCACACAACTAAAGCCAATGACTCCCTCTCTCTCTACCCAATTGTGTCTGTGGCTCAGCATGGAGAAGTAGGGTCCCATAAGAGCCTCTTACCACGGCTGCTTGCTGACGGGCCAGTCTTGTGCAGGTAACTGCAGAAAATAAAGAGAAGGGAGACTGTTTTATTCTCCTTCATATCCCCGAGGCCCAGCAGAGAGGTAGGCAGTGGATGATAAATAAATGTGCCTGGGCTTCTAATCAATTAATCCTACTTGAGATAGCACTTTCTTCTGTTTCCCTGGTGAAACCTCCTTTTCCTACCTTAGATTTTCCACTTCTGGGCATTATTTGACTTGGCAAGTCAATAAATGCCTTGACTTCTATAAGAGAGAGCTTGGCATGAAGAGAGAGGCAGAAATGTTGAAGCAAAAATGTGTGGGTAATGAAACATCAGTTTCCCGCAGGTCCTGAACATCAGCAACATACCCTTGAGCAGCTTCACAGATGGTTCCAGCCATCTTTTTGGTCATCCTAGATAAACTGACCTTTCTTTTAAGTATCACAATTCAAGAAAATTAAAAATAATTTCTTTTTTTCTTTTTACTTCCTTCATTGTTGTGTGTTATATCCCTTAGTATTACAGTGCTTTCGACCTAAGAGTGAGGTTTTGAACATAGCCCTGTTTTAATGTGAGGGCCTAGTTCAGAATGCATTTAAAATCATCTGTGTGATTGGCTAATGCTTCTGTTACCAGCAGAGGTAGGGATTAGTGTTGTGTGGCACCACCCCAGGAGGAAGCAGCAGCTGCAGCCAGGTGCTGTGCTTGGCAGAGCAACACACCAGAATTCACCACGGAGGACCCCAGCTTGTGCAGAAGTGCTGTCCTCAAGTGTATTTTCTTTGCGCCCCAAGTCTACGGTGATTTCTAATACCTTCCCAACACAGCAATGCCAGTTACCTGTGGCCATTTTGGAGGGATGTTATCATGCTGGAGTGAGAAGAACTTGGAGGGTTTCAGCTTTGTGTGCTCAAGAAGGTAGCAAATGGTTACCAAACACCTGGAGCAAGGGAAACGCCCTAAACAAGAACTCTACATCCCAGAAGGCTGACGTCTAATCATTGCTAACCACATGGACAAATATTTGAGATTTACAAGCGCTGTAGTTATTATGAACAACAAATTATACCCACACTTACATTTTTACAAAACCAGACATATAGTGTATACTTAAAGCAAGACAATCCCACAAACGCCAAAGAATCCTCTCCTAAGCGTGATGATGTCCAATGCTCATGTGTGTCTTTCTCACTATGATGCCTCTTCTTGACCCCAAAGTTGGAACTTTATTATTTCTGTCATTTTTTTTACAGTTTTTACACTTATGTCTCTTTATAGCCTATTTGGAACTGCACGCAAATGGAATATAATACTGTATGACTCAGTTTAAATGTGTGTGTGTGTATGTGTGTGTATACAGATGTATCATCATTCTGAAATATTTTTTTCCTCATTCTTTTGGTTTGAGAATTCTTCCTATTCATTGCTTTCTGGTACTTTACACAGACAAATAAACATGTTATTTATCCAAACTCATCAATAGGCAGTTAACTCTTCCCAGGTGTACAGATTCCCAAAAGGCTGTTAGGCACATTCATGCCGTGTTTTGAAGAATAAGTCCAAATATCTTCTGAGATCAAAATACTTACACCAGAAGAAACTCCATCTTAACTTTGACTAGGTAAATGCACTGATCACACAGGCAGAGACTGATAATGTGGGTGCTTAGGAATTTTCCCTAAAATATCCAAGCAGCCTGTTCAAGAGAACACTGATCAGCATGAGACAACCTGGTTGGATGGGAAGATGGGTGTTCAGGCTGGAGAGGCATAGGGTAGCCAGACAGTAAGGACATCTTTTTCCCAGAGTGCTCCCTTCAATGTACACTCATGCCACATACCAGGGAGTTCTGATGCTTCTACAGTGTTTGGGTTGGCTGTTGCCAGACTTCTACACTTAAGATGATAAAGTAGGAACAAAATAATTGAGGTTTTAATTTGCATCCTCCTTTTGATAAAGTTGAAAAAAATATGTTTTTAAAATATTTATTGGCCATAAGTCTTTCTTTGTCCACTAAATGCCTATATACATATCTCCAATTTTAATGGAATTCATGATTAATTTTAGATATTATTTATACATATAATATATTAATCCTTTGTCAGTTATAATGTGCAGTAGGGGATGAGAAGATGGCTGCCACGAGAGAACACTGTGTCTGAGGAGTAGGAGAGCAGAAACAACGCAGCGACCAGGAGACTGAACTCTGGGACCTAAAATGCCAGCATTGTGAGTGCCAGGTGAGCGGAATTCCTACGGTGAGAAAATCAAGTGGGAAAACCCTAGAGACACCCAGTTATTACCTGGAGAAATTTCCCTGTGACCAGCGGCGCACAGCTCTGATCTGGACGAGCGGCTGTGCTGGGCGCCCGCAGCCTCCATTA
The DNA here is from genome assembly GCA_028658305.1 of Pachyuromys duprasi. Lineage (NCBI taxonomy): Eukaryota > Metazoa > Chordata > Mammalia > Rodentia > Muridae > Pachyuromys > Pachyuromys duprasi. Next base: position 11,185,531 of record CM053748.1, read on the forward strand.
TAGACTGTCTCCCGGGCAGTCTCAGGAGGAACCAGGTGCCGTTTTCACTGAACTGCGCCCTACGAGCACACACTGCACCCGGGTTCTGCTTCGACCCACGGGTGTGCTGCGGGTTCGGTCCGGTCATCAGAATCACACCAGACTGAGTGGATTGGGGGACCATTTTGACCAGTCCGCACATTGCCGGGGCACAAGCCGAACGCCAAACGCCCCGCCAGCAAAATCTCAGTCAGTGTGTGAGTCCGCCAGCGGATCTGAGAGGATCCCGAGTTCTGCCTCAACCCACGGGTGTGCGGTGGGCGCGATCCAATCGTGGAAACCACCACAGACTGAGTGGACTGGGGGACCATTCTGACCAGTCCGCACACTGCGGGGGCGCGGGCCAAACGCTTCCGCCAGCAAAAACCCAGTCAGTGTGTGAGTCCGCCGGCGGATCTGGGAAGAACCCGAGTTCTGTCTCAACCCACAGCTGAGAGGATCCTGGGACCATCTTGACCAGACCGCACACTGAGGGCGAAAGCTACACGCATCCGCCAGCAAAAACCCCAGTTCAGGTGTCTGTCCAC
>CM053748.1:11186596-11221938 GCA_028658305.1 Pachyuromys duprasi
AGGACCATGTGTGGATGTGGACTGGAACCCCCGCACGGATGGGGCCCATGATAACTTGGTGTAGGGCTGAAGACCCTATTCAGGGAAACAGGGACTGTTTCAGTCATGATCTTGATGGCTGACTCTTTGACCCTCCCCCATATAAGCCGGGGAGTGACAGACTGGCTAGATCCCAGGGGAGGACTTTGCAGCCAGCCCTTTGCAGGACTTTGCAGGAGACAGGATAAGCTGGGGTTGGATGGAAGGGAAGGAGGTCCTCCCCTGTTGGTGGACTTGGAGGGGGAGGGGAAGAAGGAGATGAGGGAGGGAGTGGGAGGGTAGGAGGGAATGGGGGAGGGGGCTACGCCTGGGATTCAAAGTACCTAACCTGTGATTGAGATAAAAATAAATAAATTAAAAAAAAAGAAATCGAAAAAAAAAGAAAAAATAATAATGTGCAGTAAATGTTTACTAGCTGTGAGTCAAATTTTAGTTTCTTTATAAGATTATAATAATATTTGACTATTTACTACATACATATATACACAGAGAAAGTAAATTCTGAGCTATTTTACATCCTGGTGCCTGGCACGTAGTAGTGTTTATTTTCAGGAGGTTTCAGTAGAATTAAACAGCTAAGGCCTTGTCCTTACTATTTACATCCTACACAAAGGAAATACTTGGTTGGTGCCGAGTGGTTGTTCATAGAGAGAAGGAACTGGAGGCAAGTTCCAGTCATTCTCTAGTTGCTATTAAGAGACCATTATAGTTCAGCTCACCCTTTCTCCCCAAAGAAAGGGAAAGCAGAAAACACAGAGGGGGCATTTGCTGTGAGGCTGAAAAGAGTTGGGGTGACCATGGTTTTCGTATCCACCCTCTCCACTGGCTTCTCAGCTGCAACTCTTCAGGACATCACATCCAGTACCTCCCTTACCATCTCACGCCCAGCCACCAACTGCTTATCTGTCGTGTTTCCTCCACTCTAGTATAGACTGTAAATCTCCATGAGGTGTTAGTCTTCTGTTGATCAGGTGTCTTGGTGGTTCTCAAAACAAAACATCAAGCAAATAACAGAACTCATGCTCATTGCACATTATATAAACGAGCTGTTTGTTCCCCCTGCTCTTTCCTGTTCCCCCTGCTGTTATCTTAGTTTGCGGTTTCCAGGGTGTATAGCTTCGTGTTCTTTCAGAAACTCACCTCCACTCCTTCAACACAAAAGAAGATTCATTATCATTTATGGTTGAGATAAATATACTTTGATTTTCTGTCCTGCTCAACTTGTTTTTTTTTTTTAATCAATGGTTTGGACAATGCCATTGATATCATCTTGATGGAATATGCATCTGTGCAAATCAGGCAGGAAAGGGGTGAGAGGCTGTGTCCATATGTAAAGGATCCAAGGAACCCGAGCATTTACCTTCCCAGTAGGTGGGGACAAAAGAGACAGCAATGCTAATTGTAGGGGGGATGTCCACGTAAGTCAACGGTAGGCTGAACTGTTTGGTCACTTCAGTGTTCACGAACTCTCCTTTGGTGAAAGCACCTTCCTTCCTCACCTTCTGGCTGCTTTACAATTATGCAAATTGTAGATCGCCTATCACAGAGCAGAATTTTCTGTCCTGTGGAAACTTAGGTGACACTGTTGACTGACGAGCTCTGAATCCATTCAAAGCCTCTTTGGAATGAGTAGAAAATATCTGCCTGGTTCGTTCACTAAGTAATGAACTGAATAAAATCTTCACTACGTTTTCCTGGCATGCTTAAATGACAGTCACAGTTTATCTCATTTGGGGAATTATTCTTTGACAAAACAGAAAAAAGGAAACCTAAACAATGGCTCCTGTGGAACACATTTGTGCTCTTAGCTTAGTGTGAGCTACCAGAGGCTGCGGCTGAGCACTGCTTCTTTGGATGTTAAATATGTCGCTTGGGATTATTATTCTAAGCCCGTGGTCAGCTCTTTATTCAGTGGTGGCCCAACAAGTGATCACTTCAATAGCTGTTACTATAAATCATTTTAAAACCTGGTGGAGAACGCCATTATAATTTTTTTTTCTTCAACAGAATACTTCAGTGTTCCTGATAACTTATTATTCTAGAAAATATGGGTTTGTCAGAGTCTATAAGATATTCTGCTCGGATCTCAGTTTTGCAAAATGTTTTCTTGGGAGTTATTTTCCAAGTATACATGGTCTTTTCAATAAGAAGCTGTGAGTGTGTGTGTGTGTGTGTGTGATATGTGTTAAATACCTTGATTAAAAGCAGCTCGAAGAGGCAGGGTTTATTTCTGACTACAGTTTATAGTCCATTGTGAAGGGAAGTCAGGGTCTGAACTCAAGGCAGAGTCATGGAGGCAGGAACTGAAGCAGAAGCCATGGTGGAGTGCTACTTAATGGCTCGCTCAGCTTGCTTTTTTAAGAATCACCTGCCCAAAGGTGGGGCCTTTCCCATCAGGCTGAGTCCTCCTACATCAATCCTCAACAGAAAAATACCCCCACAGACTTGCCCGCAGGCCAATCTGACAAATGTATTTTCTCAAATGAGGATCCATCTTCCTAGATGAACTTAGCATGTGTCAAGTTGGCAGAGAAATAAACAAACACCTAACAAGGACAAAAAAATCCCTAGCACTGTGTGTGTGTGTGTGTGTGTACTTGTGTACATGGATGTATGTATGTGGCTGTAGGTATGTGCATGCGTATGTGTGCATATCTGCCATTATTACTTTCTTCCATTTCTTCCACCAGGAAGATATAGAAGTTTATATATAAAATTTAAAAGTTGAATAACTAAATTTTTCTTGAATAACTAAATCATTATGTCTTGAATTAAATAGTAATACACTTAATGGCTTTAGTTTCAATAGAAATTTTTATTATGTATCTAACTGCTTATCATAAGTGTAAAAGAATAAAATTGTTATGTCTATTTTTTTCTAAAAACAAATGCTAGGGTAAATGTAGTGTATTTTTATCAAATTAATACTTCAGCGTTTCTCTGATGCTATTTTTAAGTGGGTAGAAATAAACTAGGAATTCCTGTTTTGAAAATATCCTTCACACATCTGAAAAATCAAAAAGGACTGAGAAAAAAATGGATTCACCTTTTCTATCTTAAAATATAGCCTGAGAAAAGGCTGCTTTTAGGCACAGTTATTTTGGGACAAGATAGTTACAAATGCCGACTGAAATTATATGTCTCTCTTATTCATACTTGACCAAAGATAATTTAAGGTACTGCTTCAGTTCTGTCACTGCCTGTACCTGAAAACTAGCACCAGGAGTGACCGATCCTGGATGCTGCTCATGGAGTGAGCAGCATTCAAGACTGTCAAAATTTGAAAATAGTACTCAAAGATGAGGCAGAATAGCCCCTTTCCTAAGAATGAGCACATTTTCTTCCTTTCCTTTCCTTTCCTTTCTTTTCCTTTCCTTTCCTTTCCTTCCTTCCTTCCTTCTTTCCTTCCTTCCTTCCTTCCTTCCTTCCTTCCTTCCTTCCTTCCTTCCTTCCTTCATTTCTTTCTTTCCTCCCCAATTTTTCTTTTCTTAATCTTTGGGAGTTGCTATCTGTCATTACCAATCCCATCACCTAAATTCATTTACTCACCCTCAGCATTGCATAGACTTCATTGATTTGACTTAGAAATTAGGAAGCCTTCCAATCCCTCATCACATCATCTGTAAAATAATGTTACAAAGAGGTGTTCTTTTCTCTGTATGGTTCTTTGATTCAAATAAAATGCAAGCATGGTTGGTCAAAAGGACTTTTAAAATTAAATCCAATAAAATAGGTCCTATCTACTTTGTGCTTACTGTGGTTCCGTGTAATTATGGAAGGATGTGTGTCTCAGCAGGTAAAGATGCTTGCCACCAGGACTGATGGATGACTTGAGTTCAGTACCTGGGATGCACAGTGGAAGTACAGAACAGACTTCTAAGCTGTCCTCTGACCTTTGCATGAGCATTGTGGTAAGGACACTCACGCACACTCATGTGCTCACACTAAATAAATACATGTAACTGAAAACTCCAAAGGCTGTGAGCACAAGTGGTGCAAATACAGTCTCCAGAAAAAATAGGCTCAAATGCTCATGTGCACATGACACACCCAGAGTCACGCTACTTTACAGGTACTGATTTGATAGAATCAGTGGTTCTTCATTTTAACTGTTCTCAACTGATACCCAGGTCAGTGGCTATGTCTCAAACTCTTGATGTGGCAATGAAAGGCAGAGACAAGGAAAAACTAGCTACTTCAGTATACCCAAACATGAGGAAAACTGGAAAGATTAGAAAAATACTTATCGTCATAAATGAGGGGGAAAGGTTCACTTATGATACCTTGAGATTGCTTCTACTGTCGCCAAGGACACAGAACTCAGCACCACCCATGCCAGTCACATGTTGGATCACCTGTTGAGGGTTCCAAGTCAGTAGGCGCAACAATGCTTCTGAAACAGGGTATGAATCTATTTAGCTAAAACGAATGACACTAATTCGCCTCTTGGAGTCAATTGCACACCGTGTGCATACATGTTGAAGCTTTGTTAGCTCATATTCTTTGTATGTACATGTCCTCTGACGTGTGAATTCATTGCCTGTCAGGGCATTTTCTGTTATCCTTTGTAGAGAAGCCACATGCCTTATGTTTGTAAAAATATTAAAGTCAGTGTTTAGATTTCATTAACCATCAGTTAGGCTCCTGAGAGAGTGAAGGCAATTCCTTCCTACATACTGAGCAACTTGCACTGGAATGACAATGTTACTGGCTTCTTATCCCATGGGGTGTCTGCAGCAAAGAAACAGAACTGGATAAGTTCATCTTTACAGTCGACTGACTCATTAGATGTCCCCTATCTTGGTGACTCAGCTCCTGTTCTTTTTCCTGGGGTCATGACTACCTTGTACCAATTTTCTTTGCTCAAACCCCATCCTACTCCCCAAATTTTCCCTTCCTTATCTTCTCAAGTTGGAGCTACCATTACCAACTCCTCCTCTCTTGAAGACTCAACTTCATGCCTGACTTCAGCTGGAGAATTTGTCCGTTGGTGCCTGAAAGAAGTGGCCGGATTCTTGGCTGGGAGCCTTCTCCACCCTAGTCTTACACTGCCGTTTGGTTTCTTGTGTTCTGCCCTCCTCCCGCTCTGTCATTCTTTGCGGGAATCAGCTGGATCCTGCCTATCTTGAGCCCAGCTCCATTTCTGCCTTTTCTTTGTAAGCTTCCAAGTTTTCCCCAGTGCAAGCCCCCATACATTCTTGTTTAAATACCAGGGACAGTTAATTCTTCGTCAACTTTCCTGTCACTGGTTTTCATCCATTATTTCTTCTTGACACCCAGAGCTTATATCCAGCTCCTCAAACATGCATATCTTGGCTCCCTGTGCAGAAGTTTTGGATTATGTATGTTTTTGATACGAGAGTCTTAGACAAGAAAGTGTTTATTAAAACATTAGTGATAAACTAATTTCAGAATTTCCAGGGTGAATGCAGGGGCCTTTCAACTCAAATGTTAATTGGGGTTTCTACTGGTATCTCTGAGGAGAAAGATAATTTTAGAAATGTGGATGAGGCTATCAGGGCTCCTTCCAAACAAATCCCAGAGCTGACCACTGTCCGGAGCCTGCCTGTTTTCTAGGGTCATCCTGATGCCATGGTAACTGTGCCCTCAGTTGCAGTCCAGCCCCTGAGCTGCCAAATAATAGAAGATGGAGAGGAGTATGTTTCTCAGGAATTCTTTATCTGGCCTCATTCTAGTCCCCTTGCCCTCTATGTGAGGAGAAGAATGCCACCTTTGGAAGGAGCACACAGAATGAAGCTGAGAAACAAAGCTCAGCTTAGGGAGGGCACAAGGAAGTGACCGCATGCAACAAAGTCACCGGGTCGCCCCACCCTATCTCCACGGCTCTCCGGCTCTCCGGCTTGGGCCGGTCATGACTGTCCAGCTTTATCTCTCCCTCATCTTTGACCACCCTTTAATGGTAGGCTGGAGAATAGCCCTAAGCTGCCTGCCAGGTTCTCTGTCCCCTGTGAATGAACTTCCCTGCCACTCCTGCAAGGAAGACAGGCTAGCCTTCTAGCTCTGGGGGCTGGGGGAACCACTACATCATAGCTCACTGACTTCTCCCAGCCAACAGCTTAGGACTTCACTTCACGGCATCAGCAACTTTGTGGTGTCAGCACTGATTTCAGAGTACAACATTCCTTCCTCCCACCCCAAACCTACTTAGAAACTGTAAACCTAGTCCCACCACTGAGAAAGGCTGTGTGCTACATAGCTCCCCTGATCGTCAATATCTGACATACTTGAGCTTTGAGAAGGCCTAACTACCACCCAGGAAAATGTCTGGGCAGAATCCAGCTTACCTGTTTCGTTTCTTGCTGGCAGCTGTAGGATTAGCAGCAGACTTGTTGCCCCGAAGAGGCAGAGTTCCCGGGCCTTCTGCCCCAGCAGCCCTATTCTTCTGACTTAGGCTTGTCTTGTTTTTCTTCTGTCCAGTCTTTTCTCTGAGCCCCAGAGGCTGTTCCTGGAAAGCTAAATACTTACAAATGGCACTCTGTTTTCTAGGTGGAGGAAGGGTGTGGTGAAAAAGAACTAAAGGAACCAAAGAAAACCTAAAAGCTTGAGAGGAGAAAGTAAGCCAAGCCAAAGAGCAGTGTGTGGTCTTGATCTCCAGCGCTCTGAACCCACAGCTTGACACATTAGATTCTTATCTTACTGCATAAGCAAAGCTATATTTTCCTTCATGTTCTCCTCCATTGCTATGGAGAGACTTTTCTGGTATGGAATCAACAAAACTATTTACGTATAGTCTTCTTTGTATTTTAAGGAGTTTCTCTTTTGATATTCAAGTGTTATAATGTTTTGGTTTATGATGTTGGTCTAGGGCAGCCTTGGGGATCAGGGACCATATCAGAGGAGCTGGATACACACAGAAGGGCTTCTGCTTCTGCTGCTCATGGGCACTGTGCAGAACCACATAGGAGAGAGCGAGATCTTTGGACCTCTGACAGGTCCTGTTTTTCGTTTTTAATATTAATTACAGTTTATTCACTTTGTATCCCAGCTGTAGCCCGCTCCCTCATTCCCTCCCAAAGGTCTCGCTTTTGAATGATTCTCCCTGTGTGATATTTGATGCTAGATGCAAGAATATTAGTGACAGAACTGTGAGATATTAAGAAATCCTTTCTCACCCCTCTCCAAAGAATAAGACAAGACAAGAAATAATGCACTCACTCTGTCGTCCCCACCCCCCAATGGATCCTATATGAGATAGGGTCTTACGTAGCCAAGATTAACACTGAACTCACTACATTGCCAAGGATGGTCTTAAACCTTTGATCTTTCTGCTTCTACCTTCCTAGTGTTTGAGTTACAGGTATGAATCATCATGCCTGGTTTTGTGGGTTTGGGTGATTCGGGGAATGAAATGTAGGGCTTACAATACTCTAGGCAAGCACTCTACCAACAGATTCATATCTTCTCCACCACCTGACCCCCATGTGTCAAAGGGGGAAAATGCAGCCAAACTATAAAAATTTAGGAATAGCTGAAAAAAAATCACAAAAATCTGTATGCTGCGTTAATAGAGTGTAATATACAAGTACAATATGTAAAATGAGAAAGCACTATTGATATAATTTTGTATTAAAATAAGAAAAAATTGTCAACCACAACAGCACCCATGTATTATCTTCCCTCTGCTGCTATGACAAATTGCCACAGACTTAATGGCTTAATACTACACAGTCAACTGTTTTAAAGTCCTGGCCTGGGTCTCATGTGTCTCAAGGCCTTGAGCCATTTTCTTGTTCACTAAGATTTGGTAGAGTGCATTTCCTGATGTTGACGGATTGAGAGCCTGGTTGTTGCTGTCTGCTTTCAACTCTCAAAGTTCCACAGGTTTAAGAGACTTCTCACTTTCTTTGGCTCATGGCCCTTTCCTTCATCTTCAAAGACAGCACTCTGTCAAGTTTCTTCCCTACTTCAAGCATCTCTCTTAAAAATCTTACCTTGCTTCACAAGGACCTCTTGTGACGATGCTGCCTCCAGTAAATGAAAATCTCATTGCTAGGCATGGAATATCTGTTTATGAGCCATTCCCTGGTCAGGGAGAATCCAGAAGAACCCCAAACAGCACACAGTATTGCCACTGCTCTTGGTTGCCTACAAGAACTAGATAGTGGTGGTGGTACACAACTTTAAACTCCAGCTCTTAGGAGGCAGACAGAGCTTTGTGAGTTCTAGGCCAGCCTGGTCTGTAAAGTGAGTTCCAAGATAGCCAAGGCTAGCTAAATAGTGATATCTTGTCTCAAAAAACCAAAGCAAAATAACAACAAAAACAAAAATGAAAACTTACCTTGCTTAGGAAAAGTCCCTTTTAAGGACTCATACTGTTATACTGAGTGTACCTGGAAAACTTAGGACTCATAACCTTAACCATGTCTATAAGAGACATGACACATCTCTTCTTGTCAGCTACGTATTCATAGGTGCCAGAGATAAGACATGGATATTTTTGAAGAATGCTATTTTGTTACCATTATATATTAAAGATGTTACAAAGATATGTGCATAAATCCATCTTAAGAGCCAAACATATGTCAGGAAAATGTGTTATTATTTAAGAGCTATAAAATTAAAACTTATTTTTATTTTTTTAAAACTTCCAGGAGAGAAAAGATTTAAACATGAAAGGGATGGTTGTGGGGAAGTAAGGGAGTTCCAGAAGGCTTAATGGAAATAAAAGGTGCATGAAAAAGCTATGTGGAAATCTAAAATCTTTCAACACAAGAGAAACTAGTGGGGAATAGTAAAACCTAAGCAACAGGAGAAGAGGGGAAGGGTGGTTTAAAGGTTTAAGTGGGGATAGGATGGGAGGAGAGAGTAAGAAATAGATTAGCCAAAGTTAAAAATATATGTGAAGAAGGCTTATGGAAACCCAGTAGTTTATAAGCTAATAAAATAAGGAATGTATTTCAAAATGGAGTTGAATATTATGACTTTGCTTTGATGGACGATGCTGCCTCCAGTAAATGAAAATCTCATTGCTAGGCATGGAATATCTGTTTATGAGCCATTCCCTGGTCAGGGAGAATCCAGAAGAACCCCAAACAGCACACAGTATTGCCACTGCTCTTGGTTGCCTACAAGAACTAGATAGTAAGATGCTATTGGTGAAGACATTTCTTAAGGGCAAGTGTTGCAAGATGTGGCCACTAGTGCAATGTGGCATGACAGTTACGGGATCAATAAACCACTTTCAGATAGGATATGGTCTACTTCACAGGAGGGAATTTATGGCTATACTGTAAACCTGGTCAAAAGCCCAGGACATGGGAGCCCAAGGGTCCTAGGAGGAAAGCTGCTATTATTGTTATGTTAAATGATTACGCTATCAAACTGCTTCCTAAATATTTATAGTTATACTCATTGATTTATGTTACATTCAGCTTTGGTCGGAGAAGCTCTCCCTCCTCCCGCTCCCTGCCTCACCCCCGCAATGAATAGCATTTAATACAGGGACTCACCATTGGTCAAATGACTGAATATATGTGTGAGTGCTCAGCTATGGATGAAACATCTATACTTGCCCCATCCAAGGCTGAGGGAACATCCTGAAAGAGAGGGCAGAAATAATGTAAGGGTTGGCTAGTAGAGAGGAGAGCGGTGACATGCTGACTTCTGGACATGACATGGCTGTGGCCCACATCAACTCAAAGCAGTTGTAGTTATCTGCCCAAGATCAAGTCCGTCAAAATCCCTCATCGAAGGGAAAGGAGCCCAGAGGCCCATCCTTGGTAGAGGAGCTATTGTCAGTTGATGGCTACTAAGGGAAGAAAAGTCATTTTGGGGGGCTGGAGGACTGGCCAGTAGAAGGTTGCTCACACTACAGAAGATGGTCCCACACCATGTGCATATGAACAAAGCTAACTGGACTCAGGGAGTATTTGCTAACAACAGTAGCAAGAAAAGGACATGAAACCATGAAGGACATAGGATGGTGGGCAACAGAAGGTATTGGAGGGAGGTGGTGGTGGATAGATGTGATTCAAATATGTTGTATGAGTGTATGGGATTTTCAGAAAACAAGAAAAATATTAAAAACTCTCTAGTACTTTTAAAAATTTTCCTAAAGCCAGGAAAAATATTGACACAGTGATTTGGGTTGTAATAACAACCTAATAGGGGAGCAATTAACATGCTGTTAGGGACTAGTCTGTGAGTTTCTTCTTCAAGGGGGAACTTGTTTGTTTGTTTTAATATAATTTTTATTTTTATATTAATTACAGGTTATTTACTTTGTATCCCAGCTGTAGCCCCCCTCCCTCATTCCCTCCCAATCCCACCCTCCTCATCTCCTCCTTGGCCTTTTCTAAGTCCACTGATAGGGGAGGATCTCCTCCCCTTCCATCTGACCCTAGTTTATCAGGTCTCATCAGGACTGACTGCATTGTCCTCCTCTGTGGCCTAGCAAGGCTGCTCCTCCCTTGGAGTGGGGGGTGGTAGTCAAAGAGCCAGCCACTGAATTCATGACAGAGACAATCTCTGTTCCCCTTACTAGGGAAACCCACTTGGATGCTGACCTGCCATGGGCTACATCTGAGCAGGGGTTCTAGGTTATATCTATGCATGGTCCTTGGTTGGAGAAACAATCTCAGAAAAGACCCCTCTGCCCAGATAAGGTCCATGTGGCACTTCTGTCCTCTCCAAGTCTTACTAACTCCGCCTTCTTTCATATGATTTTCTGCACTCTGCCCAAGGTTTAGTTATGAAGGAGAAAGCCCAGGAGATAATATCCTATGGAATTTGAATGCCTCTTTTACTTTCCAATGAATATCAGGAACATTATTCTTTTACTTATGCCTTTTTTGGAAGGTGCTGAACATTGTTCTGAAGGACAGTCAGTCAATTAACACTTGTTGGGGTCTTTTATATCTCACAGATGTTGCTAGTGGTGTCCCACGATGGCTGAGGTCAGAAGGTTGTGTATAAGTATATGCAGGTAGGCAAGAAGCAGGGAGGATGGAAGGAGACTAATGGGTTAAATAAACTAAGGAGAACGACATTCTCTGATCAACACTATGAGGTTCTGCTTGGTACTGAATATTGTCTATTTTCTGCTCCTTTGACTGAAGGTCTATATTGGACTATGATGCTATCATGCCTTTTCTTTCCCTATAGTCACTGTGTATTAACAAAATCCTGTTCTAATCATAGAAGGTATTTTTCCACATAACTGGATCCTATAAACTGTACTCTAACCCTCCCTTCTGTCATCCTCTAGTCTGTCTGTCAATACTGTTTCCTATGCTTACCCTCCTTTACTTTAGAGGCCCACGCTACCAAGGAGAGTGGCTTACTGCAAAGCAGCATAGTTATGGCTATCTTTCCCAAAATAACTTTCCTGAGAGACACTTTCTCCATCCTTATTGGTACCTCCATGTCCTCTACGCCCTTGAATGGTCTTGTGTTGCTTTGGGGTTTTGTGTGATTAGAGCAGTGGAGAGAAAGAGAACAGGCAGGAGAGAAGTCTAGAGTGGCAGTATCTTCCATCTCAGAGCTGTTCCTTTGCTGGGATGACTCTCATGCTCACTCCAAGCCAAACAACTTGGTTCTCACTGCCAACTTTAATAGACACTTCCAGTAAAGAGTGACAGTCCTAAGCTAAAGGGCCATTAACTCTATCTTCAATAAAAGGATAGGCATTGCTCCCTGGGCTTATAATCAGTCCATTAGCCCACACTTGGGTTCCTTGACTCCTTGCCTGGCTACTTTGTTGTCTTCATTGCTACTTTACAGTCCTGTCCCTTAGCTCTGTGTGCTCTCTGCACTGTTCTGCCCAAACTCCCAGAGGTCAATTATCACTTTCTCCGCCCTCTGCCTCTGCCTATTGTTTGTTGAGAAAAGACACAGCCCACATTGGCTGTGCCCACTGTGCATTCCTGTATTGTACAGTATCAGTTTTTTGATTTCCAGTTTATTTCCCATAATGAGGACTTCAAATATGTCAGAATCCACACGAGTCTTCCAATAATAATAATAATAACAATAACAGAATTATGATTATTATATTATGATAATTATGATTGCTAATAATTGTACATTATTGTTACATGCTAATACTATCAGGAAATATTGCTATGGCAAATAATTATATTCCAAACTATTCTAAGTGTTTAACAATGATTAAGTCACTGACTCCTCCCACTAACTAGAAAATAGGAAGGTATCAGTAACCTTTCCATTTATAGAGTCACAACATGTTTAAAGAGCCATTGGTGGTCAGGTGCTGGGACTTAATACTAGGTGACAGTCTATGCTCTGGATGGCTCTGTGGGGTCACCTGAGTGTATATCCATTTCCATTCTCTCAGTGGACAGTTTCTCTCGTGAAGTCACTGAGAAAATCAAGGCCATGTGGGTTTTCTGACTTATCTTCTCTTTCTGTATTTTGTCTTTCAGCTCCTAAGATCATACTCATTGCCTTACTTCACTCTCAGAAAATGGGGTTTTTCCTGCCCCATTAGGCAGCCTTGATGAGTTCTTGGCCTGTTCTCTCTAAGGAGTTACATTTGCATCAAATTGTTCATGTTCATTCCTAGTATCTTTAGCTCTTCCTTCCTTGAGGATCTTTATTCCCAAGACCTTTATTATGCATTGGTTCACCTCATCCTCAAATAGGTCTGAGCCTTGACAATTGAGCCAGGAAGAATGTGGCTATTCCTTTCTTCCCAGGCCATGTACCTGCATCCAGGTGCCTGCTTTGAGCTCCGGGTCTTGCCTTGCCTTTCACAACTTTGGACTCTTGGTTGTGTTTAGAGAGCTGTTGTCCCAGTGGGTTACTTACCTTATCCCTGTCTGTCTCCTAGAGGTGATTACAACCCCTTAAAAACAGAATTTGTTTATGTCTCCACCAATTAATTAGCTACTTAATGAGTTCATGTGTCTACTGTAAAATAGAGACCCCCAACAAGAATTAGAAACCCAAAATGAATGTGAATGACCTTGAATTTGTCCTGGTAAAAGGTAGCTAGCTACTAGCTACAGTAACACAATGATGACAGTTATGGTGGAAAATCTGGGCATAATAGGCACTGTTAAAAATATTCTCATATCATTTAAACTTTAGTAAAAGAGTCATTACCCACAGTTTAATGCTGAGGCAACTAGCCATATGCAAAATGCTGAAGTTGCTCAGTATTGTGCGGCTAAATGTATGGTCAGAGTTCCCAGCTCATTTTCTGTCTAAATTCTGTCATGTACAGAATGGCTAACTCGAGAGTCTAGAGCACAAATATTTGGGGATGAAAGCCAGTCCACAAAGTGCTCACCAGCATCTAATTTTTATCGTGGAGAAGAAATAGGTGTTTTCTTGAACTGGAGCATGATCTGGACAAAAGAGATTCCCTGGCATAAATTCCAGAATGTATAGTGCTGTGAAGAAGACAGAAGGTTGAGTAAGGTGCTTCAACGACACTTCTATCTACACCAGTATTAGAGTACTAAGTGTTCCGTACAGCAGGTTTGGGGACATATGCCAAAATGTTCTTATAGGCAGACAGTAACGCAGTTCTTTCTTTAAAATACATTAATTCATTTATTCATTTTATATCCCTATCATAGCCCCTCCCTCCTCTCCTCCAGGTTCCACCCTCCCACCCCTTTCCTCCTTTTCCTTTCTCTTCTGAAAAGGCGAGTCCTCCTTTAAAAACAAAAACAAAACAAAACAACAACAACAAAACCTGTCCCAGCCCATACAGTCACATCAGAACTTAGGACATCTTCTTTTGAGGCCAGGCGAGGCAGTCCAGCAAGAAGAAAGCAATCCGAAAGTAGGCAATCAAGTCCATGTCAGATAGGAACACACACTCCTCTTGTTGCTAGGGGACCACATGAGGGCCAAGCTGCCCAAGAATTGCATGTGTGTTGTGGGCCGAGGTCCAGTTTATGCATGCTCTTTGGTTGGTGCTTCAGTCTCTGTAAGCCTTTATGAGCCTACATTAGTTGACACTGTTGGTCTTCTTGGGGGGACAGTTCTTGTCCCGTCTGGGACCTTCTAGTTTTCCCCACACTCCTCCATAAGACTCCCCTAGTTCTGCCTAATGTTTGGCTGTGGGTCTCAGCATCTGTTTTGTTCCACTGCTGAGTGGAGCCTCTCAGAGAGCAGTCATGCTAGGCTCCTGTCTGCAAGCACAGCAGAGCATCACTAATAGTGTCAGGGGCTGACTTTCTCCTATGGGGTGGCTGTCAGCTTGGGCCAGTCATTGGTTGGTCATTCCCTCTTTCTCTGCTCTGTCTTTATCCCTGCATGTCCTGCAGGCAAGGTAGGTTTTTAGAGAAACCCAGTTCTTGTTGATTTAAGATGCATGCCAGTAAGCTGTGGCATAGTTAGGCATTTTTCAGATCAGTAGAAAATTATATAGGAATTGTGCAACTAGTCTTTCTCAAATTATTCTTTTTTAATATCTTATGCTGTTCCTAGAATCTGTTACATGTACGGTGGGGTAAAAGTTTGAGATACTTCTCTCTGTCTCTCTCCTCCAAACAGAATTAGGTTTCCTTAGCCTTCTGTCTCAAAACAAAGAAGATAAGGTAGAAAACACAGGTAGCCTATGTAAGTCTATGGCATTGAGTTCCAAAGGCCTAAGTCCTTGGAGTAAATCAGAGGATTCAGAGCTCCTTAAAAAAAAAAAAAAAGGATCTTGGGTACACACACATGACAGAGATGGGTCCTTCTGTAGACCAGAAACAAATGATAAAGGAAAACGGCAAAGAAGAAGCAGACTTGGAGTTGGGGAGGACGGAACTCACAGAGCTCAAGACTGAGGCAGATGAACATGGAAAGGCGTGGAAGAAGGTGGTGGCGTGGGACATGCAGGGCAGAAGCTAAGCTGGCAGTGCCGAAAGAGCTTCATCTTTTGAGGCTGGACAAGAAGCCGCAGCAAGCTTGGCTGGAGCTGAGCTTAGCTATGACTGTGTGTGCAGATGAGGGACTCTGGGATCCACCCTCCTTGCCCCGGTGATGGATGTTACCTCCATCCCTGAGAACCTTTCAAGGAGCTGTGTGGGATGAAGGATACTTGATGGCTTGGGTTTGAATTCCTGATCATCTTGATGGAGTACACACTATTGTAAAGGACTGGGAGTTTAAATTCTCACAACCTTTGCCTTTTCGAGGGTTGGAGATACCCACATCCAGGTACTGAGTTGAACATCTACCTCCATGCCGATATTTCCAGCTCTGGAGGTTCCTCCATGCTTATGTCTGCCTTCCATATAATTGGCCCATCATCAGCCCAGCTTTCATTCCTCAATATGTATCATAGTGAACACACAGTGTTCTACAAATCTGGTTCTCTAATTGCCAGGAACCCGGATAATGAAGCTCCATAGACTTAAGTAACAAAAGGGACACTGGTTATGAGAATCAGCTTGTTTTCCTCATCTGCAAAGTGATCTCGCTGTGACTCAGCATCCCTGAGGTCGCTCCAGTGTTGGCACACTATGATTCCTCTGAATAGAGCAGGAGGAGCTTTTATGCACTGTTTTTGGAACACTTAGTTTTCTCTTGTTTTCTTAATTGAGGCCATATTCTCATGGGATGAAGTGGCTCAGTTTGTGTCCTCTTGTAAGGTGACATTACCTAGTTACTCAACTTATAATTTAATCATTCACTTACATATTATTGAGCCTTTACCATATTACCGGCTTGCAAAAACTAATACCTGGTCTCTCTTTAAAAACGTTTAAGGGTGAAGGCATTGATTTTCAATCTTTCCTGCAGCCAGCAAACCCTGGTGGACACTGATAAAATCCTTTTATATTAGAAGTCAATGTTTATTGAGCACTTACTGCATGCCAGCTTCTATTCTTCTCTCAAACGTAGTTTTTATTCCTCATTTCTTTTGGGAAGTTACCTTCTACTACTTACACGTAGAAGGTTGGAAACTTAAGCCTGAGTACATGAAGGTAATGAACATTTAGAAGCCAGACTTACTCTGAAGCAGCTCAGACCTAGAGCCTACATTCTCTACCCTGAGCAATACACATTGCTTCTAAAGCCAACAGCAGCAAGAACCACACTGTAGAGTGGCAGGTTTTGAAATTCAATGTCACATGCTAGTCATTTGCTACAGTCATTGTCTCATTTGATACTGATGACAGCTCCTAAATGGGTAGTTTCATGATCTAAAGATTGCAGAGAATGTCTTTACTTAAAAGGCATAAGTAACTTGCCTCAGGGTGCTCATCCAACATCAAAGGGAGGTTCAAAGTGCATTACTGGATACAGCTTTAGGTGACTTCCAAAGCTCCTTGTCCACTGACCAGGGGGAAGAGACCCAGAGAAGCAAGTGCAGCAAGGGTAAAGTGTAAGGGGACAGCAGGGATTGGTCTGTGGATTAAGGGAAAGCTCACCTGTGAGCTGAGGCATGAAAAGGGAGGAAGGGCCTAATTGAGAACCCTGGGGAGAAGGGCATCATGGGTAGAAAGTGTAAAACACAGGAAGGCCAAAGCAAGACAAGAATATAAGGCCAATAAGGTGAGAAACTGAGCACTCAAGGCCCTGGAGTTAAGCAAAGGAGTTCCAGTGTCCTTTGGAGGCAGCCCCACGGACAGCCAATGGGTTTCCGATGTGGGAGTGGCTTGCCACTAGCAGACTGTTCAGGGAAGAAGGGAGGTGTTTGGTAGGGATGAGATGACCGGTCCTGGGGCATGTGTGTTGTGAGGAGTAAGGTAACCAGAAAGAACAAAAGGACTTAGACTCTTGTAACCAAGGCTCAGTGTGATGAGAGGCCAAGTTAGGCAGAGATTAATTCAAGAGATGTTAAAAAAGAAAAGAAAAAGTGAGAGGAAAGACATGCGACAGTCTAGGAAACCCCCAAGCAAAGCCTATCAGCTGTCTGGGGACCGGGCTAGAAGGCTGAGGAAGGATGACTGACAGTGAAGAGGATGACAAGTGATAGTGAGCTGAGCTGATGGGGAGATTCCAGCTGGGAATGTTACATCATCTCTACTTGCTGCGCAGAGTGGCTGAAATGGCACTGAGGGCTCACACTCCTGAGGGACGCAAAGTGCTGTGAGTTGGATCCATACTTTAGAATCAAACATCTTTTTGAAACAAGATCATTGCAGATATGCTTACTTTAGACACAGTCATTGTGGATTAAGGTGACCTCTAACCCGATAGGACTGGTGTCCTTTTGGGAGGGGCAGTTCTTTCACACACACACACACACACACACACACACACGCACGCACGCACGCACGCACGCACACGAACACACACACACACACAGACACCTCTGACACAGTAAAGACACTGCCAGACGCTATGAGAGACACATAAAACACGGACTTTCTGAACCTTAGGGAGGAGCCAGCGCTGAGGAAATCCCAGAACTGTGACACAATTTCTCTTGTTCAAGCTGACAATATAGTGGTACTCTGATCTGGTAGCCCTGGCTAGCCAAAGCACCAAGTAACCTCAGACAGTTCCTATGGTGAGCTTCATGTCACAATGGTAAAGCCAGGGATGTGCATCGGTCATGAGAGCCAGGTAGAACCAAAATTATGACCAAAAAAAAAAAAATGCACCTGCAAAGGGAGAGAAGCTGGGAGAAGCCACTGAGGTTCCAGAAGGGTTGCAGGCCATTGATCATGACAATAACTGTAGTGAGGGTGAAGATAGGCGCTCAGGGCAGGGGGCAAGCAAGAGGTAGCCTGCTGTATCCATTAAGGGGGAAATTCTACACACACAGAGGGTTTGTGTCCATACAGCAGACACATGAGCCTTATTGTGTTGTCCCACTGTGAATGACACGCCTCCTTCAGCTGTGAAATTTGCCCCCTTATCATAGTAACAGGAGCTACCTGGCTGTCCTTGTGGTTTAGGAAATGCGCTGTGTCATTTGATGGCAGCATTGGGTCTTGTCTTTCCTTTATTTTATGGTCCAGAAGAGAGTTAGTATATTAAGGGATTCAAGGAAGAATGAATGATAAAAGCCCCTTTCACATGGCCTGAGTTTGAGGGGTAGTTGAGTTCTGTCACTTTTGGTGACCGTGGGTTCTCTTTTGGTAGACATGAGTTTGTCTAAATCATCACAGCCACAGGGTAATGCCTTCCATATCTCAAGATCTTTGTTTTGCCAAATGTGTTCACCTGCACTTGCCTCATATGACCCTTGCAAGCCATTGATGTGAATTCTGGCATGAATTTACACAATCCATCATGACTGTCATTAAGAATTCATTTATTGACTCTGTAATAATGGTCATACATCCACTTTTCAGATGCAGTGGGAGTTACACTCTCATGCAGTAAGAAAATCAGACTTTCAGTGAATTAGGAGATCTTTATTTAGCCCATAATATGAGCAAAATGCTGGACTGGGCATACTATGTAAAGATTCAAGCAGATATCAGGCAGGGAGGGCCTCTTAAAGAGAGCATTGACTGTGAAGATAAAATGTTCCAATGAGAAGCGATGATCCAGTAAGAGCCTCTTACCAGAGCAAATGCGTAAAGCAGTTATGCTTTGGATGGTGAAGGCTCTGGAATGTTCCCTGAAGAGTTCATTGAGAAGGTGGGGCATAATGGAATTCATGCCGCTGGAGGGTGGGGAAGGCTCCCAGAAGAGGGTGCTATGCTCACCTGTCCACGTGGCAACTTAGTTTAACTTTGATTTGCTTTTTGGAAAATGCCTAAGGATTGTTGCGAGCAGGTCCAACATGCCTGAGGATAGAAGTGGTGTTTCCTTGTTGAGTTTTGGAGATCTCCTACCCACTCTAGTTCACACTTTAGATAGTATCCGGGGTGGGGGGAGAGGAGGAAGTGGGCAGAGCAGAACATTAAGTATAAAAGTTTCCATAGAGATGCCTAGAACTATCATTTTAAAAGCTTCACTTGGAGTGAAGAAGGGAAGGTAGAAAGGAGGGAAGTTAAGAAGGAAGGAAGGAAAGAAGGAGCAGACATTTCTAATTTGGGCGTTAGACAGTGTACCCATTTGTTCATTGGATGGCCTTGCTACTCAGAGTGGTCCATGAACCACCAGGATCAGAAATACTGGGTGGGCTCTTGTGGAAATGAAGACTACCTGACCTTACTGCAAACCTAGTAAACTTTGCTCTGTCTAAGGGCATCCGTTGTAGAGTCATTTAAAAGACAGCAATCATCTAGTTCAGAACATATTACTACTCAAACACTTAAGGTTACTTATTTAACCCATAATGGTCCCAGTGATATCAATGCAGAGATCCAACCATCAGTTTTTATTGTTAGATCTGTACAGGAATGTGCTGTGTGTGTAATGGCGGCCCTGGGAAGAACTGTTTCACCCCTCATCACCATCCACATGGCAGCAGGGATGCCTAACTTTGCCTCAAGTTAGTTTGGGAGACAGTGTCCTCACTTCTGCTGAGCCACGGAGGAAAACTTGGGGGCTGTTCAGTTGGATGTGGCTTCAAATCTGACTTACCTCTCAAAGCCTATATCCTTTATAAAATAAGGTCATGAATATTGGGATTTTTATCTATCATACAGGGCTTTTTAGCATACTGTTGTATAATTTCTAAAATAATACGTCTAGACAATTACTGGCAACCTGGTGTTTGTTTTTGTTGCTTTGTTTTGTTTTGTTTTTTTAAATCAAAAGCCTCACTAATTCCTACCATCTCATCTACAAGTAATATGGTGTCCAACTCATTCATCCTCCTCCCAACCTGGCTTTGTCATGTGCATCATGAGACTCAGTTGGCTCTTAAGATCTTTCCCAAGATGGGACCAACGAACCCCTCTTGTGGATACCAAGCACACACAGGGATATGTTCCACACTCTGCGGACCCTTGATTCATCTTTACCTCTCAGGCTACCACTGAAGTCCCAGCCAGCTGTCTCTGAAACCAAGCCTGACAGCTTAGAGTAATTCCCTTGAGGTATCAATCCTTGCCCCGCAGGTTGGCTGGCATCCTAGGTGGATTCCACAAGGTGAGAAGCACTAACTCACTGTAGATGGCTCATGTGAGGAGATAGCTCCACTGAGCATCCTTGGCTGCTAACACAGAGAGGGTGGCTGGGCTACACCCTGTTTCTGAGACATTATAATCCTACTTAGAGACAACGTAGAGAGCCCAGGACTTAAAGGATGCCCAACAATGAGTCATTCTTCTTACCACGAATATAATGAAACCTTGTAGTCATGGACTCAGTCTTGGGGGGAATGTCACAGTAACTTACACATTATCAAATTAATTTTTAAAAAGCAGTTGTGAAATTCCACCTCGGCTTGGCAATGATAGTTAAGCAATTTTGGCTTTGGCTAGGGGTTCTTGAAGAGAGAGAGAGAGAGGGTTGTTTGCTTTGTAGCTGGAGCCTCTGAGGGGCACAGAGCCAAGATGGTTAATCTGGGTTTTGTCTTTTTTGCTGACATAAGGATTTTACCTGAGCCCACTGTGTTTTTTCCCCTGGTCCTTCCAGAGGCGCAAAGGCAAAACAAAAACAAAGCCTAAGGAAGACACAAACCCACTGCTTGCATCTTGGAGGTTTAGTGGTGAGGAGTCAAGGCTTGCCATTTCCTTTGCTGGGGCTTGCTTGCTGCTTCTGGAACTTGTCTGTCCTCTCTTGGATTCTTTTCTTTTCTCCCCGCCGTGTGCCTGTGACACCTGGAAGCCTCCTCCTCCCTGGAGCTCTGCTCTCGTTCTCACCGCCACTCCACAGCACCATTGTGTCCACCACCTTCAGTGGAAACTAGAGCCCTTCTCAGGGAGGCAGCTGCTCCACAGCTAGGAAGGTCACTCTTTGCACGCTTCTATCTTTTCCTTAAAGAACACCGGATCTAAGTCTTCTGAGTTTTTGAAGAAACAAATGGTCAATATGTTCATAAACATTTATCAGGTGCTCAGCTTCATCTGCCCTATCAGAGGTGTGGATCGCAAACATGACCATAGGATATTAAATGGAGAAATGCCTGTGCTCCAGGCTCCAGAAAGAACCTGGCACAGTTCTAAGAGGAACAGCTGGGTGGTGATCGTAGCCTACGAGGCTTGCTGCAGAATGCAGATTTCATCCGAGTTTTGACTTAGAAAATATCTCACTCTTTAAAACATTTACTAACGATCATGTACGATTAACATGTCAATTATTCTCATGAAATGAAGCTGATGCTCCTTCTGGAAAATACTCCTTGGATGCTTTTCATCTCTCCAACAGTCAGTGTGGACTGCAGCGGTGTTCAGTGTGAGGGTAGGAGCCCAGGAATTGAGAGTGCTTGCTCTTGTCTTTGTAGACCCATGTGACCAATATTTTCAGTCAATGAGAATCCAGTTAGATTTGAAGCCGAGTGTGGTGATGCATGCCTGTAATCTCAGTACTCAAGAGAGGAGAAATAGGCAGATCTCTGTGAGTTTGAGGTCAGCCTGGTCTACAAAGCAAATCCAGGACAGCCAAGGCTGCACAGGGAAACCCTTGCTCAAAAAATAGATAAATAAATAAATAATCCAATTAGATTTCAAAGAAATGTGTGTGCTCTGTCTTCAGCAAGTTCCAAATGCACAGTAACAAGATTACAATGTGTCAAACAACTAATGTCCTGTCTCTTTCACAGAAGCGGTCCTTGATGATCATTTTGACTACTTGGAGCTGTTTATTAGTGGTTGGTAGAGTACAGGTTCTGAACGGGTTCAGAAAAAAAAGATCAATGCAGAGAGGTGTGGGGTGAACAGGTGCTAGAGAAGCTGGTGGGAAGCTTCCTGTCAATGGCAGATGGAGTGTAGTTGTGGTGGCTGCCAGTAAAGATGTCAACGGACAGGAGCTTCTCAGCCTTTCTGAGAAGTCTTGGCCAGGAGGAGAAAAGGCCTGTTCCTCAAGCTGGGAGGCCGTGGGTTCTAAGCTTGAATGCTTCCTCATGCTTCAGTCTGCTGCAGAAGGAGGCTTTGCAGAAAGTGTGGCTTCCATCTCACTCTACCTCATCCTCATGTCACAAAAGTTCCTCCTTGCATTCAGCTTCCCTGCCTTCTTTCTCGGTCAACACCCCTCAGGATTCAGCTCTGCTCTGTTAGCCCGCGTTTATTCTATGAGTCAGTTCTCTGAAGTACCTGTGACGCTTGGCACCAGTCGTTCCTTCTAGACTGGATAACAACCCCATCGTTTTTGCCTCTGAGTAAAAGGGATTGGTGGTAGGATTCTCCTTTCTCTTTTAAAGCATCATCTGTCCCAGGAATGAAGTCAAAGCTGGCTGTGTGGGTCATTCTAATCTAAGAATAACTACGAAGGCAAAAAGACTGGCCTGATCTAGCACAAAATAAAATGTCTGGAGTAACATAGAAGAAAATACTGAGATTGCCAACTTCTCCCGGTCTTCAGGTAGAGAGCTGTTTCTAAGGAGAATAATGGAGCAGGTATCAAATGTTCCACAGCTTCCCTTGCCCCACAAGCATGACCCTTATGGGGCAATTGTATTTTAACAACCATAAAAATTCTATGGAAAGAAGAGAAGGAAAGGCTCATGTTTCATATGTTCTGCCTGGCCATGCATGGGAGGGAAAGGCTCCACTAGCTTCTTCCAACCCTTCCCAGACTTCTTGGCCATTCTTGCTTGGACAACCTTTTCCAGGCCCTCCTTATAGCCTCACAGTCAGCCAAGGGCACCATGTTTTCAGTGCCTGTGCAATGGAATGAGTTGGTTGAGAGTAGGAAAGGCCTTCTTCAGAACAAGGAAGACCCAGATACCAGTGCTCCTGATCATTGGTCACTGTCCGTAGCCAATGGGTAAAGGTTTGTGCAATCTGTGTGGTTTGTAAGCCTTGAAATCACAGAAAAGCCCGAGTTAAGCATGTCTCAAGACTCATCTACACTCTGATAAAATCTAGATGGCTGCTGTTGCTGCCCAGGAGAGGTTGGGACCACTAAAATGTATAATGAAGCCCTTGTTTTCTGTAATGATGGTGTGGGTTTAACCAGGGCTGAGAAAAGTAGGGCACCAAGCTGAAGGCAAATTCTACTAAGAATTTTCATGCCATGTCCTAACAGCCAAAGACCATAGATAATACAAAGCAAAGACTTGCCCAAAGAACACTTAAAAAAAATAGTAGCTGAAATTTTTATCCCAGAAATAAGTTTTCCTTCTTCGTTTAGAAAAATAAAGTTGTCATTTTCTGTAAAAACTGAGAATAGCAAATGTATCTTTAAGCCTTGGAAAGGAAGTTACAATTTCAGTTCCTCACTGTGGGGTCACTTTTTAAGTGGTATAGCTTCGGGTAAATTGCTTAATATCTCTGAACTCCAGATTCCTTATCTATAACAGAGGGATGAGGAGATGCCCTCCCTGTGATTGGCGGGTGTCTGCTGAGCTCCTGAGTCCCAGAGCATGGCTGCTGAGAGCATCAGGCTTAGCCAGTGCTTCCCATGACAGTAGGCTTCACTGTTGGGGTAGAGGTTGGGTAAAGGCCGATCAACTAATTTTTTTTAATTAATGAGACAGCAGACGGAAAAACTCAAAACGATGCAGCTTCCAATTGACATTGTCGATGATTGTTGCCTAACTGTGGACCAAATGCTGCACTTTAATGAATGGGAGTGTGAAATTTATTAAGATTAATGACTGTCACAGCTGGTAGCCAGATGTTTACAGGATTCCCCCTGTTTCATTGTAAATATACCAGTGGAAGGGGTTGAAAGACAAAGTTAGGCAAATAAGTGCAATATTTTGAGAATAAATACACGTTGTTTTAGAGGGCAGGAGATTAAGATCCTAATATATCTTGATTAGGCTAATATTGAAAATTAACATTCATAAACCAGTAATCTAAGTGAGGTAGTTTTCAACACAAGTGACTTGTGCAGGGGACTGGTACAGATATGCAAGCTTCTGGTGAGACAGCCAGTAATTAAATAGTCCTTGTCTTGCAGAGCCGAGAGAGTTAAATGTGTCTCTACTGGCCTCAAATATGAAAGGGCAAATCATTGTCTTTAATCGAGGAAGGATAAAATGACTTTGCTTTGCACATGTATTTATGTTCTATTTTAGCATCATAATTATTTTTGCAGCCGTCAGAATTTTACAAAGCCTAATAGGGAAATAGATTTGAATCTAGAATATCTCTGTACTTTGCAGAGAAGTCCAGTAAATAAAAGCTCCTCACTGACTGACTGACCTTATTCATGTCATTGCCCCTGAGCTCCAACCCTTGAGTGAATGGGGAAAAAGGTTAATTAGTTGGAATAAGTTTATGGAATTTTTTTTAAAGAAGCAGCCTGAATGTAAGTGATTACAGCTGCACAGATGAACAAAGGGTAGAACTGTGGGAAGATAGGTCTGGAATAACTGATCATCTTTACCATGTGAGGAAGATGGGAAAGAGTGTCTGCCCATTCTGGTCTTGAATAGTCAAGAGTCAGAGTCAGAAGTGACCAAGCTGTGCACAGGAGAGAGCTGGGGTGGTGTGGAGCGCAGTTCAGAGCTCCAGTAATTACATTTACTTTCCTGACTTAGAAAGTCAGATCACAAATGTGCATATTAACTCCTCACTTCCTCCTCTAGTAATAGGGAAGAAGAAATTATTCACAGGACATCTAAAACCAGCATTTAAAACTAGATACCCATAAACGCTTACTTAACAAGTGTATTTATAGAAATTTTTTTTTGGTCTTATATGTGTCCTCAATAAGCTGCTAACCCAAAACTGCAAAGAGGAGTTCAAACACGTGAACTGTGGTGGGCAGAGTCCTTGACCTCTCCAGTGTTATCTAAGCCTGAATCTTGGAGGTTTTGCATACATTATGTTCCCCATCAAGGGAAGACTAAGAAGCAGAATTGAGTTCGCTAATCAGTCGACCTTAAAATAGGAAGATTTCCTTAAATTCTCTAGGTGGGCTCAATCTAATTATAATGCTATTGAAATGATGGATGAGGAGGGAATGTCAGGATGAAACAACGTGACATGTGACATTCTGAGACAGGGTCTTGCATTGGGTAGGTGGAAGGGCACAAGACATGGGACATGATTGACTGGGCTATATTCCGAGCCCTGATATTAATGTCTGAAAGGAAAGTCCATTGGCAACTTCCATTTGACTTTATTAAGAACCTTATATCCCTGGCAGGGAAGATGACTCAGTGGTAAAAGTACTCACTACCAAGATTGAGACACTGAGTTCCACCCCCAGGCCACACGGTAGAAGGCGAGAACCAACTCCTGCAAGTTGTCCTTTGACTTCAGCAGACTTACAGATCCTCCAATGATAGCATACTACTCCACTTGCAAAGTCTTTTCTCGGGAATATTCCAGAAAGCTTTGAAAGAAGTTAGGGTCACTCTCTGGACACTCCTTTGTGTAATCTTGGTGAGGAGGCAACTGTGTCAGTAGGGGAAGAAACTTTTACTAATGGGATCCTATTGCCTCCAAACTTGCTCTTCCACGGCTCTCTGCAAACCTGAGCTCCAAAGAGTTCACAGCTACAGACATCCTAGAGGTGTGACTAGCATGTGGCCTCATGTTCTCATTTGTGCCCTGCTGAGCCTTCCCACTTGGCTTGCCCTCAGGACCACACATGGGTAGATAGTGTACAAGCCTTGGGAGATCCCCAGAACCTACCATGGAGGTGAAGTTCCTCCAGTACTGGTGTTTGTGGAATGCCAACCTTCTATGCCCTTTCAACGCACTTGCTGTGCTATTCTTGTGAGCACTGCCAATCTGTTGAAAATTACAGGATGAATTTTTATGAAAGACTAAATTTGCCTAGCTTTGTCTTCCATTGTTTATTGAGGATGGGAAAAATACTTTGCTTTTTGCACACAATTTGTGTGGCTTTATTGGACATTGTTGGGTTAAATGTGCTCTGCTCATTCACTGGCTTGGGATTGCTATGCATGTGCTGTCTGCTGAGGCTTAGCGTTAAACCATCTTCTTTTGTTTAGATTTGCATTGCTGTTTCTGCCTGCAGATTAGTTTACACAGTGCCCACCCCCAATGCACACAGAAGTCTGGAATTAGATATATTTTAGATCTATTTTCTCATTGCAAAGTTCAGGACCCACTAATGACATAAGTGCTGAACTTAGGGTTGGTTAAATCCTCTTCACTTTGGTCCTTCATTATCCTGCAGTTATTGTTTTTAAGTTTAAAAACAAACAAGCAAATAGCTAAAGGAAGACATGAAGACTTGTGACCATGCCTGGGCTTCATTAGACTGGCTCCTTTGGCATCTTCAGTCAAGCGGGTGTTGTGAGAGGCTTTTTGAGCACTGTATGGTTTTCAGCTGCATCTTTTGCCTCTGTCCTCCAAACATGTAATAATAGCACATTCCTTACGTCTTAACATTAAAAACAGTCTCCAGATATTGCCAAAAGTTCCCAAAGTGAAAAAATTTTACAGCTGAGAACCAATACATTAGAGAAGTGGTTCTCAAGCTTTCTAATGCTGGGACCCTTTAATACAGTTCCTCATGTTGCAGTGATCCCCCACCCCCAACCATAAACTTATTTTTCGTTGCTACTTCATAACTATAATTTTGCTACTGTTATGAACCAGTGTTGTAAATATCTGACATGTGACTGCAGGGGAGGGGGTGTTCAGAACCCACAGGTTGAGAACCACTGTATTAGAGGAATCATAAGTAACCAGCTTCAACCAACTTGTTAAGGAAGCTTCCAGAATGATGAGCAGGCTCAGCTGTCACTCAGCTGTATGGATCACCTGTGGTCAAGAAATTGACAAGATTGTTGAGTTACAAGGCTTGGGTGTATGGTCTTCCCTACAGGCAAAAGCGCCTGCACTCAGTAGGTGGTCAGGCTGGAGAGCTGGGATCACACACTCTGCTTGGCTCTGCCCTACAGCAGCTGGAAGGCAGCTTCTTTAACTTCTGGCTGAGCGTGATGACAGCTCAGACCAACAGTGTGACCCCAGTGTATATGAATATGCTAAGTAGAAGTGGCCATAATCATATATTATTCTAAAATTATTCTTCCTCTTGCTTAAAAAAAGAACATTCAAGAAGTTGGGAAATGACGTAATATTTTATTGACTTTTCCTTTAACAGATATGGATCTGGCCTGACACTGGCTGCATGTCCTGATGGCATCCTAAATAGGACCCGAGGCCAACTTTATTACCATTTGCCCCCAAATAGCATTTCAAAATATCTCATATTCTTTTACCTAACCTCCGGACAAGAGGTGCCTCATTCCATTTTTCTCCTTCAGCCCTTCTGATACACAACCACCGTCTAACCTCTCAGTGTACAATTTACACATTAACTTTCCGAAACCAAAAGTTGGATTAAGCTCCATTAAAAATGCAAAATAGCTCTCAGTAGCCCAGAGTCTAACTCTGATATCTTGAAAGTTATGGCCTGTATTCTGTCTGCTTAGCGTGTAATTTTTTCTTCTTCCCTCCCTCCTTTCCTTCCTCCATCGCTTGAGAATTACATGGTCCAGATACAGAGTGTTTTAGCTGAGCTGACAGCTTTGTTTTAGGCACAGGCATAGCTTTCCTATGGTGCCTGCGGCCTGTGGGGCAGGTCGGAGTCACCTGTAAGCCCTTACTATGTTTTTCCTGGTATTTATTGCATTCCAACTTAGCATAACTGGAAGAGAAAAAGAGAGGGAAAGACAAGATGAGGGGTAGTGGCTACAATTTATGTGCCAGAAAATGTGGCAGGTACTTTACACTGAGAATTTCATGAAATATTATAACATTGCCATGTACCTTATAGAAATGGAAACTGAGGCCTGGGAAGGCTGATGACTTACACTTCATAAGTAGGTGAACTCTCATCCCAAATCCACAAAGCCAGCACTCACCTATGACTTCACACTTCACTGGTCTCTTGAAACAATTGTATTACATCTTTTAAGGAGGCAACCTTTTGGGTATAAGACCTTGACAAAATGCCACAGTGGAATTAACAATGACCATCACATCAAACCAACCTTTGCTTGAATTCTGGTTTTGGCATGTCCTGGTACCTTCCAGATTGACCTGGGGGATGGCCTATGCCTGTGGCTAGAAAAAAAACAGATGATGAGAAGGAGGAGGGTACATAGGATAGCCAGCCTCTGTGTGATAGGAAGGATGGCTGGGAGTTTCCACCTGACTGCTGTTTATATCCCAGAACTTAGTGCTAGGACTAATCAAGCTTGAAGGAAAGTTATACGATGTTTTTCATTGTTGGTATTTGCTAGTTTATGTGACATTGACTCCAACTAAAACATTTAGGGATGAACGACATTTAGGGGACTCTCTCTGTGATGTCTCAGCATAGTAAATACCTGTTGTCTTTCCTTGATTATGCTACATCACTTTTACCATGGCGACAAGATGCTCAAACAAACAAGGGGAGGGGAAAGAATTTATTCCCAGCTCAGTTTTAGAAGCCTCTGTCCATGGTTAGCTTGGTCTGTTGCCAAGGGCCTGAGGAAATTCAGAACATCTTGGCAGAAGGAAGGTGCATCACAGAGGAGCTGTTTGCATTTCATCTCACAGAAGGCAGAAGCAGAAAGATCAAGGGGGAGACTGGGGGCAAGATGTACCCTTCAAAAGCATGGCTTTATATCATTCTGGGGTTCAGACCTTGAATTTCCTCTCTGCGTTAATCTTCTCCACCAGGCAATGTTCTGGGTCCAGTGAGTTAGAAAGGGTACATGATTTGAGCCAAGCCAAACACGACAAATAGAAAAAAAAACTCGTCTTGCCTTTGTCCAGCATATCTTCCAAGAAGTGCATAGACCATGGAGAGGTAAACTGGAGGCTGTTGGAGATTTTAGAGCTATTTTTGGAGGGGCATACGCATGGGCAGGAAGTGGGTTGTGGTGAGACCACTTGGTCTCTAGACATTTTCCTGTTTGAAGCTAGGAGCTATCCTGCAAGTTTTATATACGAGTGTCAGTAATTTTCTTATTTTGCTCAAGCTGCTTTGAGTAGGATTGTTCTGTTTCTTGTCATTAAAAAAAGGAAATAGAATTAATAAATGGTCAGTATTAAAGATGAACATATTAAGATATTTTCAAACCCCCCCCCACCACCATAAGAATCTTTGCACATAGTAGGTTCTCTAGAATTGATGACTGAAAGAATAAGAGGTAGGTAGGGAAAGAAAGGAAGATAGGAAGGAAGGAAACAAAAGAAAAGAAAGAAGGAAAGAAAGAACCCTATGAAGCTATAAGACTTTGTTACTTTCTTTTGTTTCAATTGTCTTTCAGACCACATTCACATCCAGGAGTCACAATTATGAAAACTATTCCAGAAGGTCTGAGATGTTTCTTACAATTTGTCTACACACCTCTAGTTGCAGGAAGTCTGTGTCCACCTGTAAAAGAAGAGCCACACCCAAATAGTTTTATACGTGTCTTTATAACTTCCTGGTGATAGCATGTGGTGGGATCAACACTCAATGTTGCCGTGCACGTTCTCATGTAGACGACTGTGCATCCCTGCCGGAAGCAGACAGAGGAAATGATTCTGCCACATATCTTTTCAAGGGGGGTGGGGCATAAGAAACCAACTCAAGTCCTTATGATGTGAGCCTGTTTTGCTTTAGAACGGAGCGGACTCTCAATAAAAGGCACATATAGTAAAATGAGTAAAACAGAGAGAAAGGACACAGTCATAGCCGATTGCATTTGTTAATTGCAAACCTTGGTTTTGTGGTGCTTTTTTTTTGTCTTGTTGGGGTTTTTCCTGCTTTTGAGGCAGACTGAGCCATGGCTAACTCTGACAGCAATCCTCCTACCTCAGCCTCTCCGCTGCTGGGATTATAGGTATGAGCTGCCATGTCCAGCGGCAAGCTCTCCTAGTAACAGCGGCACTCCCAGACTCTGTCACAAAGAGCCTAAAGCACTGTTCTAAGCAAACTGTTATCATTTCACCTAATTCTCGAAGCAGCTCCTTGAAGGCTGTTCCTATTAATTAGGATTTAGGATAAGGAAACTCAGAGCATAGTCATTTAATCATTTTTTAAACATTTTATTTTATATTAATCACAGGTTATATACTTTGTATCCCATCTGTAGCCCCCTCCCCCATTCCCTCCCTATCCCATCCTTCCCTCCCTCATCTCCTCCCTGCTCCTTTCCAGGTCCACTAATAGGGGAGGACCTCCTCCCCTTCCGTCTAACTCTAGCTTATCAGGTCTCTTCAGAAATGGCTGCAATGTCCTCTTCTGTGGCCTAGCAAGGCTGCTCCTCCCTCGGGGGCGGGGAGGTCAAAGAGCCAGCCATTGAGTTCATGTCCAAAATAGTCCTGGCTACGACATCTGTCACCCCATTGATCGCCAGGGTTGATTCGGCTGATCTGGTTGGCTAGGCGGGTGTCCCCTTCCTCCCTCACTGCTCAATGTGTGTCCCTCCCGAAACTTCGGACAACCTTCCCCGAATAGAGGAGGACAACCTTCCCTGAATAGAGGAGGACCAGTCTTCGGTCAAGGGTATACGAGTAGCTGCGCTCCCCTGCTAGAACCTCCAAAGAAACTCAAGGTCCATTTAATCATTTTTTAATAATTTTCTGACAAATAGCTTAGTGCCAGACAAACACTAGATTACTAGCTGTGGATAGTCATTCCCCTCTCTCTCCCAATGTCCTATATGAACAGCGTCATTCATCTTTTATTGTGATGTTGCTGTTATTATAGCTCAGTATTTACGATGAAACTTTACACATTAAGAGAAAAAAAATTTGGGGGTGCAAACTAGATAACAGACAGGCAGTGGTAGGTTGTCCAATAAAACTGTTACGCTGTCCTCCAGTGACTCTGCCAATCTGCAATAAGCCTTATCAGATAGAAAAGTGGAATTGGCAGGCAGGCTGGCCAGCTCTCTATCCTTGTGCTTTGGAAATGAACTCTCTTGTTTGTTGTTGTTAAGCAAATAGAGAACAAGCTCCCTTTCTGAGTGTCCTCCGAGGAGGGAGAAAGAGTGCTTGTCATTCAGGGCTTGTGACTCTAGGAGATGGGGCACCAGCACGTGACTGTGAAGGGACAGTCCCGTCACAGAATTTCTCAAGGGGACAGCGCCACTGACCTGAAAACGCCATCACCTCAATTATGCTATTAAGTAGTATGTGTGTGGGGACAGGAAGGTATACTCATGCACGTGCACACGTACACGCATACAGCTACACATGCATATATTTTAGATGACCGAACCCACAGGGGTCAATGCTTTCCACTTTACCCAGCTACTGCAAGCTGTGGTTGTAAGGAACCTGTGTTGTACCATTCTGAACTTTACTCACAAAGTCAAGGGCGAAACAGGACCATGTGGCCTGGGACAGAGTTCCCTGCCCTTTCTACTCAGGGTCTACATCTTAATCAGAGGAGTACAGGTGGTCCAACACTCAGATGACTGTCTAACCTAAGTGTTTTCTGTAGGGAAGAGAATGCAAAAACAATTATCAGGGAAAGCCCTTGACTTGGTGCTTGTACAAAAGAGAGGAAGCAGTACCTCCCCCCCCCGCCCCAACACACACACCTGCCCTTGCAGGAACTGGCCTAGTTCTCTGTTTTCCATTTCTCTCACCACCTTACTCTCCTCCATTTGTTCTTCAGCACGTTTTCATCTGTCTCTTTCTCTTGGTCTTAATTTTTCTTGTGAACTTATCCCCTGGTGGTGCATGCTCTGCACAGGGGCCACAATGACCATTGCCCATCCTGCTCAAGCTAATTCTCTTCCTTCTGTTTAACCTATGATGTGCGGTGCCCCTTGAGGTCAGCACTCATTATGATGGAACAAAACACGGTTAGAATGGTGCTGTTATGTCCAGTGATATACATGCAGGACTTGAGAAAAGAAAAGAGCACTTGTTTATAGAAGCTTCATGGTTCCTAGAATCAACACATTACTGCAGCCAACAGGCAGGACACTTGCTTTCTAGTTCCTCTAATTCAAAACATCTGAAGTTAGGTCTATATAGTAATAGAGGTATAGGAATTGTGAGCAAAAGGCAGACACATCAAATCAAATAGTGTTTTTTTTTATTTGTTTATGTTTATTTTCATTTCTTTGCAAAGGGCCTATTCCCACGTAGTCTTGATTCTAGAAAAAAATCTAAGTAAACAAGTAGAAAGAATGGGATGGCTTCACAGATGAAATCACGGAAGACACTCAGGTCTCCCCATCAGATTGTAGAGAGTAACCAAAAGCCTAGGCAACAGCCTGTGATGTTTGGAGGTTTCCAAGCGACCCCTTTGGCCAATGTCCTCAACAAAATGTCACCCACTTTAGGCACTGGAGGTTTTCTTTGATGGCACAGGTTTTCTATTGTGAGATTCTCTCTCCAGATCCACCCAGATCTCTTGGATTTCTATTCAGGAATGACACAGCTTTATTAGTTAAGAGCGAGTTCCTGGGTACTCTGCCCATGTCCCAGCCATTCCGTGGTGAGCTACTGGGAAGCCCTGGGTAGCCTTTGTGCAGGCTCAGGGTGGGTTTAGGGTGAAAGGCAAAGTCTCAATGGCAT
The DNA here is from genome assembly GCA_028658305.1 of Pachyuromys duprasi. Lineage (NCBI taxonomy): Eukaryota > Metazoa > Chordata > Mammalia > Rodentia > Muridae > Pachyuromys > Pachyuromys duprasi. Next base: position 11,219,023 of record CM053748.1, read on the forward strand.
GGGCTTGGCTAGCCCTTTCAGCTCTCTAGGCTGCTAGATGCAATTCCATTTCATCTTAAAAATAATATTTTGATCCCAGACTGTTTCTAGCTAAATGTTACCCTTGACAAGCTTTGCACAAATTACCATTCACAGTCACACTCCCTTTGTGGCTGATTCCGTTTTTAGCAATGTGGAAGGGAAGGAGTGCTCTCAGAAAGATGTGTGTGCATTTGATATGCCTGTCCTGCTCGTCTCTGAAGGTCAGCTCTAGCATGCATTCCTGGCAGGCTGACATTCCCCAGGCTCTTCACACATCTCCTTCTGGGCTCAGGAAGTTTCCTAGCCCTCCCCATATTAGACCACGAAGTAAACTTAGATGCTTCTCTTTAAGTCTAGCTTTGGTGGCCTCTCTGCTGAAAAAGGGAAAGGAAAGGTGAGATTCTGGCTGCCATCTCTCTGAGTGTTTGAGGATTTGTATAAGTGTGTGCATTCCCACTCAGAATTTTGGGAGGTTATTTTATTGAGGGCAAATGATAGGTTGAATTCTAAGCTTGAGAAAGAAATACAAGGTCTGAGCATCAACTGTCAAAGCTTTTATTGGAAAATTTATATGCTGATTTGAAGTTCACTTCATTTTTATTTTGCTTTTAGTTTTGCATGCATCATGTATATGAAAAAAGCAAAGAATGCAACACAAAACACTCACGTATATATTCTTATGTTTATATATGTGCATATTTCATAGTATGTAGCATAAAGAAAAATAAAGTGAACTCTCATATAATTCAGCATGCTTCTTTAGAAAGATGACAATGGGGTATCAAGAGCCTGTATCCACAGCTCTGTGTCCTTAATTGAATTTTCCTTTCTTCTCCTGTCTGTTGTTCCTTTCCATTATCTAATTGTTGTTGCATATGTAAGAACTCATAAGGAAGCATTGGCAAGTTTACATGTTTTAAAATATTATACGAATAGACTTTTTTATCATTGAACCTTACTTTTTCTTGCAATATGATTTGAGCTTTTTAAAAAAACTAATATGTGTATATAGCTACAGTTCATCTATTTTCATACGCTACGACTACATCTCAACTTTGTTTATGGATATTGATAATATGGCCTGTATACACGTCTACCATATCTCTGATGTATATAAGCAATAGTTTCTCCAAAGTATGTATGAGAGAGCAATCTCCAGGGAGATCCACCATCTATTTTATTGTCCTTGGCTAACTCACTTTCTAAGGTATCTGTCGAGATATATGTGAGAGTTGTATGTAAATACTGGGCCACGCCAGTGTTTTGTATTGCTGACCAGAGTGTCTGCAGTATGGAAGGAGACATTGCCAAGCTGTTTGCGTTTCTCTGCATCCTCATGGGCCTTAACATCCTTGCAAGCCTTTGTTTACTATCTGTATCTGTTTGAGAGTTGGATTTTTTTTTTTTTTTGGCTGTCTTTCCTCTGAGATTTTTTTTGTCTCTTATTTGTCGGTAAATAAAACAAATTAAAACCATATTCAGATACTAACCTTTTCTAAGATTTCCATGTAATAATTGCTTACGATGTCTTATGATGCTTTAATATATACTTTATCTACTTCATTTGTTTACTTATTTATTTATTCACGTGAGACAGGACTCACTATGCTGTTTGTGCTGGCCTGGAACTCAGCCAGTAACTCACTCTAGCCTTGGACCTCCTGTCTCTGCCTTCTGAGTTCTGGAATTACAGGTGCACACTGCCACACTGTTCAATTTTAATGCAGTTCAAATACCAGTATTGGGCTGGAGAGATGGCTCAGTGGCTAAGAGCACTGGCTGCTCTTCCAGAGTTCAATTCCCAGCAACCACATGGTGCTCACAACCATCTATAGTGAGACCTCTGCTGGCCTGCAGCTATGCATGCAGGCCTAACACTATAAATAATAGAAAATAATATTTTTTTTAAATACCAGCATTTTCTTCTATGATTACGTTTTTCATCATGTTTGAGGAATCATTTCAGATACTAAGATCTTAAGCTATTTTATGTTCTCTACTAAAAGTTTTCAACTTTTATTTTCATGCTCCTGTCTGTAATGTAACAACAGTTTTTATGTGAGGTGTGGGAACACCAAGGTTTTGTTGGTTTGTTTGGTCAAGTGGAGGACCAGGAGTATGTGAACCTGCCCAGACTGAGCATAGCAAGAACTGCACCAGACAGGTTAACATACAACTCATAGTTCCGGAGGCTGGGAACTACGCCATTGGGCTGCCTTCTAGGGGTGCCTCTCTTCCTGGATTGCGGTCAGTCTCCCCTAACAACTGCTGATAAGAACTCTCTGATTTTTTTTTTAGCTCCATACCCTATTTTTTAATTGGATTACTTGGTTTCTTGCTTTTTAACTTCTTGAGTTCTTTATATATACTGGATATTAGCCCTCTGTCAAAAGTAGGATTGGTAATGATCCTTTCCCAATCTGTAGGCTGTCGTTTTGTTCGGATGACAGTGTCTTTTGCTTTACAGAAGATTTTCAGCTTCATGAGGTCCCACTTATTGATTGTTGATCTTAGAGCCTGCGCTGTTGGTGTTCTATTCAGGAAGTAGTCTCCTGTGCCAATGAGTTCTAGGGTCTTCCCCACTTTTTCTTTTCTTTTTTTAAATAAATTTATTTGTTTTTATATCAATCACAGGTTAGGTACTTTGCATCCCATGCATAGCGCCCTCCCTCATTCCCTCCCACCCTCCCCAACCCTCCCTCATCTCCTCCCTGCCCCCTCCAAGTCCACCAACTGGGGAGGACCTCCTCCCCTTCCATCTGATCACCTTGTCTCCTCAGGGCTGGCTGCAATGTCCTCCCCTGGGATCTAGCCAGGCTGTTACTCCCTGGTGTGTATGGGGGAGGGTCAAAGAGTCAGCCATCAAGTTCATGACTGAAACAGTCCCTGTTTCCC
>CM053748.1:11222438-11317411 GCA_028658305.1 Pachyuromys duprasi
GATGGAAGGGGAGGAGGTCCTCCCCAGTTGGTGGACTTGGAGGGGGCAGGGAGGAGATGAGGGAGGGATGGGGAGGGTGGGAGGGAATGAGGGATGGGGCTATGCCTGGGATGCAAAGTACCTAACATATGATTGATATAAAAATAAATAAATTTAAAAAAAGAACTCTCTGATGTCACTTTCTCTTGAGGCCCCATTCAATCAATAGCCTTCCTTTGTGACTTTATTAACTTCTGTCACTTCTTCATAGGCTGGATTTCCAAATGAAGTCACAGGTGGGGATTATGGCTGTGAGGTATGGACTTGGGAGAGGAGGTGAACAAGGCTATCTGTAGCAAGTGTGCCACCAAATTACTGCTTATTACATAATAAGAGTCTCAGCTGCGTCATGTGTCAGGCTCCTGTATGTGGGGGTGTCTGCCTTGAACTCCATTCTGTGCTCTGTATTCTAGTCAGTGGGTCTATTTGCTACACCTGTATCAAGGACAAGTACTTAAAGTGTTTAAGCCTTGGCATGGAGCATGACTTTTTACAGTCTCTTCACCTTATTATTCTGCCTTAGGGGTATAGACATTCAACCTTCTGTTGATCTATATAAAATTTAGATGCAACTTTGTCAATTGCTATTAACAATCTTCTAAGGATTTATGTGAGGAATCATTGAATCTATAAGTCATCCGGGGAGAATGGACATATATATTTGAATCCTTGAACATAAATTCTTTCTGTCTCTGTCTCTCTGTGTCTCTGCCTCTCTCTCTCTCTCTTTCTCTCTACCTCCTCCCCTCCTTTCTATCCCTCTGTCCTTCTGCCTTCTTTCCATTTATTTTTTTCTCACAGGAAAATATTTTGCTCTGTTTGATGTAAATTCCTTGTACATATCTTAGCTTTAATTGTCAACTTGACCTTACAGCCTAGAATCATCCGATCCTCAACAAAGGAACATATTGGCCTGTGAACATGTCTGTGATGGGAAAGAAGGGGAAGAGTGTTGGTAGGTGCAATTATTGATTCTTAATTGGCCCAGAAGAACACAGCTCTCTGTAGGTAGCACCATCCTTAAGCAGGGGTCCTGAACTGTGTAAGTAAGCTAGCTGAGTACAGCCATTCCCACGAGCCAGCTAGCAATAAGCTTGGGTCCTGCTGTATAGTGACTGTACAGTGAGTTCCTTGACCAGAGGTAACTGTGTGGAATAGCAAGCTGGCTTGATTTTAAGATCCTGCCTTGAGTTCCTGTCCCAATTTTCCCTCAGTGGTGGACTATAGCCTGTAACTGAAATAAACCTGTTCCTCCCCTGTTGCATTTGGTCATGATATTTTCTAGCCTCTGTTCAATCTAACCTAGTCCTAAATGTTTTCAGCCTCTGAGACTTACTGCTTAATAAGCTCACCCTTTCTTCTTCTTACTGAGCCCTGGGCTTACTAGTGCAACTCAGCTGTTCTGGCTCAAACTCCTCTCCCAGCTGACTTATTCAATCTGGCTTTTCTCTTGGCCTCAGAATTGCTCTTCTTGGCCTCAAACTAACTCCAGCAATCTGCGCTAATCAGGTTTCTTCTTATTCTCTTGCTTGTTCTGTCTTCACCCGTGTGAGGCGTATTCTCTCTCTGCATCCCATCATTTTGTTACTGTCCCAGAAAAACTGTCTCCTCCCTCTCTGCATTGCCCCTTAAGTAGCTTCCTCACCTCTCTCTTCTGATGAGAGTTGGGCATTTCCTACTCTGTCAAATCTTCTCTGATTCATCACTTTTTCTGCCATGCAGTTAGACATCACTGTCAAACATGGGTGCTTCCTTCTACTTTACCTTCATTGTTTGGGACTAAAGGCATGTACCACCATGCCTGGACCTAAGCTTTTCTTTACCTAAAACTTGCTTTAGGTTGGTCTTGCCAGGTTGGCCTTGAATGCAGAGATCTGCTTGCATCAGTCTCCTGGATTAAAGATATATATGTATTCCCGCCGGATCACACACACCTAAAAGGTCTTTGGATGTGATCTCTTGCCAGAATAGCCATGTTCTGAATTAAAATTCCTCTACACGTAGGAGACAATAAAACCAGGGCAATATGTATTACTGCAACATAAGCAGTAATTTTGAGTGTATTTGAATATTCATAACCGCTATTATATAACATATTCTCTTCTTATCTTACCAGCCTTGTTTCTTAGCTATATCTGTTTATCTCAACCAACTGTTACTACCTGGAGACCAAAGCAAATAACCTTTTAAACCTATCAACTTGCTTCCCAGTTACCATCTCAGAAAATATTCGCACTTTCTGTTTCTCTCCAAATTTGGTAAGTCATACTTTTTTTTAATACAGAAATGTGTTTTTTAATTTAAATGTGCTTCTTGGCAGTACATATCTCAGTATTCTCTTACTATAATCTACTTTGTACCTGTAGGCACAGCCCCTTTTATTCCTTATTTCTTATGTGTTCATCCTTGAATATTTTCTTTGCTGATTTTCCCATAGATTTTTTTAACCTTTTCCCCCAAAGGGTCTTTTGAATATGTTGATTCACTATTTTATCTGTGATCCTCGTTGTTATGAAAAAATTTAACGCCTACATCATTGATTAGAATAGGCCATGCATATTCTTATATGTATAACAGTACACCTTATCCATAATCTTGTTTTGACCTCATAACTTTTAAGAGGGAAATACTACATTCTGACTGTAAGACAAATAGGAAATTCATAGGGCTGTGAGAATGAAACATGGAGATTCAAACCCAAGCCACATACACGGATCTCCTCTAAAAGCAAAGCTGGAGGAAAGACAGCGTGTAACTCAAGGAATAAGTTAGAGGTATTAGGTATTTGGGTGTGCTATGAAGTCATGGCAGAATTTGGCTGAATTTAGATTTGAAGCCGCACGTAGTCCCTGGGTCTACTTTGATGCTAAGGACAGCAGACAGAGAGAACTCAATTACCGTGTGAGTCCCCCATAGCCTTTGCATTTCCAGAGATATCTGAGCCAAAAGATAATGGAGTGCTTCCTGCAAATTATCAAATTGTCTTGCTATGGATTGCGATTTTTGAAAAAAAATTCAATTTTTAAATTAACTTGCAAGCAGCTTTCAAGGCATTTTCAAAGCTGTTTCTAGTTTTCACACTTTTGACAACTGCAGCAGCCATTAGGCAGATAGGCTGTTTATTATAACCAGCCACAGATGAAAATATTAGGAGTTAAGCGACTTGCTCAAGGTCGCTGATGTCACAGGCGGCAGGACAGGTCGAGAATGCAGACTCTCTGTCTCTCAGCACGCCTACTGCATTTTCACTCATACTTTCCACATCCACGGACTATTAGGTCTCTCTGTAAAGGCAGTGTTGGGTAAAACAGTGTAACAGAAAATTGTGTACTATGAAGGTACAAGATAGTCATGAAAATAATTTAAATATCGTTAATATTTAAATATTGTTATGAGAAATTTTATGTGTGTATCCTGCAAGTGTGTGCACACCCAGGTTTGTTTGTAGGTGCATGTGTGTAAAATATTATGAACGATTTAGTTAGAGGATTATGGTAAGTGTGTGTGTGTGTGTATATGCAGATGAGTACTTGTGTGTGAGTGGGTGTAGGTGTGTGTTAAGTTACATGTGGGGCCAAGGGCAACCTTGGAAGTTTTTTTCAGGAGCCATCCACCTTTGTTTCTGAGAGAGGGTTTTCCAGTGAACCTGGAACTTACCATTTAGGCTGGGCTGGCTGACTGGCAAGACCCCATGGTCCACCTGTCTCTGCCTCGTGGGTGTGATGAAATTATTGGCTTTTATGTGTGGGGTTATTTAGCTAGCTCTCCACTCCTGGATTATGGAAAATTTAAGAGAGGTGTAAGATTTGCTTTCGAGTGGAAAGATGAGGATGCTAATATTTTTCCTACTGTGCTCCAAGCTAACCTAAAGAATTCAACAAACCTGGAAGCTTGGAGAATTATATAACAATTTTGCAACCTAGTATGTTACATCTAATATACTAAGCCAGCCAGAATACCCGAGGGATTCTGTAAATATGGGTAAAGGATAGCTCAGTATGCTGGGAGAACATTCTAGATTCCTAGAGGATATGATGAGCACTCTTGCAGTAGAACACCACCTACTTTTCCTCTATCTAAGCGATGAGAAAGCTGCAAACGGTCTCAATTCTGTACTTTGCTCTCGTTGCTGCCCCACTTTGACAAAAGCGTCTATATTCTTAGTCGTTTTTCAGAACATTCATCATTATCTTCTCCTAACCTGTATCTCCTCTGCTTTCCTTGCTACCGACTTTATCTCATAGAGTGCCGTACCAAGGACCCAAGAAGTGGTGATTGGCTCTCTTTTTATCATCTGTCATGGCTTCTCCACCTCTTTTGTTCTCAGATACCTTGAACATGGTGAAGCTTATAACTTAGATCCAGTGGTTTCTTGCCCTTCTCTCTAGCAATCCCTTTCTGACCCTGCAGCCGCATGACTCACGGAAACTGATGATTTGTACCACTATTCTTAAAACAGTTTTTGTTCACAGTCCCTGGTCTGACTTAGAACAATGTCTTCAATCCATCAGCTTCATCCACTCACTGTTGTAGCTGAATTCTAGACTTCACCATCTCCAGATTTCAAGTTCAAATATGCCAACAGGGTTTGTGATGCTCAGTTGATAAGGTATTTGCCAAGGAAGCTACTACTAGGTCCTGGGTTCAGTCTCTTGCAGTAGATAACACTGAGCATTGTGGCACACACCAAGAAGTCAGGAGATTCAGATTATCCACAGCTACATATGGAGCTTGAGGCTAGCCTGGTCTACACGAGACCCTATTTCAAAGAACAGAAAACATTATGCTAACACGTTTCTTCCAGTATTTTAAACAAGTTCCATCAGGAACTCCAGCTCACTTCTCAAAGCTCATTTTACTATGTGTCATATATCTCTTCTCATTTATGTTCTTTTTCACTAAATCCTACAGGCCAGCCCTCCCTTACACCTACCTGAATCTCCTTCCTTTTCTCTTTCTATTAGGCCCACTTGGCAAAACCACAGCCTTGGTTATGTGGGATCTTCTACTCTCTCTCCTCTGGCATCAGCATAGGGTGTAGCCAGAAGAAAACACTGTCACCTTGCTGCACAGACCCACTTTAAATTTACAATCACAGACCTTACCTGGGCCCTCAGCACAGCCTAGCCAATTTCTTATTCTCTCTAGTCCATTTACTTTCCCACTCTTTAGGAAAATTATTGCACACCCTCTGTCCCTTCAGACCTATTCTGCTCTTTTCCCTCATAGCTACATCACTGAGAAGCAAGAACAATCAGAAGAGAGAAAACCCCTCCCATCAGTGAACCCTCAGTATCAAGGCTCCCATCTCTTGCCTCTGCTCCTGGTAAATGGAGTGGACCATGCTAATTCCTGCTGAATGTTTTGGCCTCCTCTCCACTTGCAACCACACAACCTTGCCTTTTCTCCGTTTCTATTGCTTTCCCAGACTCCATCATCAAACAGGCATGGAAGAACACTCATGCGGTTAGGGAGGAATTCTTCATACTCCTAGGAGGGGCAGAAGAGTAAACGCTGCTGACTGACAAGGAGACTTAAGTTTGCTTCTGCCTTCCTTTCTCATTCCCCTCTAGGCTCTCTATACCTGAAGAAAGCCCACCATCCTTTCCTTCAAATCAAGAGGGCAGACCCGGAAGAAGAGTGTCCATTGTTGTCCAGTGACATGGGAGATGAAAAGTAAGTGTACCTACCACTCTGTAAAATATTATTCGTTGTTTTTAGTTATTAGAAACAGACCCACCTATCAACAGTTTAGTAAGCAATGCATTTAATAATTTGATCTTTCGCTGCCTGTTTCTCATTTCCCAGAAGCTTAGCACTTTGGCATATGAAAGCGGAGGAGGGGAGGCTGTTCTTATCCAGTTCTTTCAAACGTCAACACTTGTCCTTAAACATCTTTTTTCCCCTTCTCTCGGTCCCTCTTTAGAAACGTTCTGCCTGTTAAAGCCCAAGACACAAATTCTATTTCAATTCCTGTTAGCTTGCCCTAATGCCTTTATCTTCTACCTCTTAGATGAAAATTGGCCCAACGATGCCACTATATGTCCCCCCCCCGACAGAATGAGCGTCAACGTGGTGTAGTGGTAGACTTATTAAAAACCAAGCTAAGCGTACACTTTTGTAGCCAACAGTTGTGCCTCGGTCCTTTGCAGCAGCAGGACGTCAGTCAGTCATGGGTGGCTGACTAATCAGATCCTGTGCAAACCATGCAAAGGCCCAGCCAACCAATCAAGCTGTTTTTTATCTGCGAATCCTGCCTGAAGCAGGGGCTCTGCACACCTCTTCTGTTTTAGAAATAAGCCCAATTTGAGAACCACTCTCTGCTCGATTAAATTCTGCTAAGTTTAATTTGTCTTAAAGTTTTCAGTTGAACGTGCCTCTTTCAGCTTTCAATATATCCGCGGGACTGTTCTGTCAGGACAACGGGCGTTTATAGATGCCAAGTTCGACGGTCAGTTCTCAGCGCTTGAATCTCTCAATCTTTCTGCATCGTTTGTCACAAGTGATTACTCCAGCTTCCTTACGATGAAATGCTTCCCACCCTCACCGCACCCTCCCAGAACACCAGGATGTTCTTGGACACTTCTGAAATCAGTTCCCTTGGGTTTTACTGGCTCATGTTACTTCTTTCTCATTCTTTATTTTCCTACACTGAAGTCAGCATTTGGTACAGGGTGTTCTTAAGGTCCCTCTGTCCCAATTCTTTACCAGACTACAAACTACTGTAAGTACCCCTTGGCACTGGTCGAGACAGTGTACTCCTCTTCATTCTGACCGTTGTAACATAAGACTCACTCTACCAAAACTTGGCTGTCTTCTTAAATATTTTTTTTAAAATTAAAATACAATTGCGTTATTTTCTCCCTTCCCTGTACTCCCTCTAACCCATTCCACGTACCCACTCTTGGCTCCCTCTTAAATACATGACCCCTTTTCCTTTCATTGTTATTGTTATGACAACAGGTGGTGTGTGTGTGTGTGTGTGTGTGTGAGAGAGAGAGAGAGAGAGAGAGAGAGAAGAGGAGAGGAGAGGAGAGGAAAGGCGAGGAGAGGAGAGAGGAGAGGAGAGAGGAGAGGAGAGAATATATAAATGCACCTGCTCAGTTGATTTTGTCACTTGTACATATTATTACCTGGTTACTTGTACATATATAATTTCAGGGCTGAGCTGGTATTGGACAACAGGTATTGGCTAACCTGTTAGTGGTTTCCTCCCTGGGGAAGACTGATTTTCCCGCTCAGCATGCCCTAGTTGCCTGTAGTTGCCTAGGGTTGGGGTCCAGTCAGACCCACCCCTTCCATGTTAGCATGTCCATTAGTATTGTTCCAGGCTTGTTTAAGCATCTGCCTCACTTCTGATGAGGGCTTGTCATATGCAGCTCTTACCATACCCAGTGTTCTTCAGGGTGGAGAAGGGCTATCTAGCTCTCTTTCACACTGCCAGGCCATTTCCATCCACATGTGTGATAAACTCTTCTTTTGAACCCCCCTTTTGGACCCCCACCATTTTCATCCTTTCCCATCATCCTCTAGGTTGGCACTGAATCTCACAGGTGCCAACCTCCATCTTTGGTCTTACTTTTTTTTTTCAGTGTACCTGTGGAAGTGTCTTTGCTCACATCATCACTTTCCCAGTTGATTCCCCCCTCTTCTCTCCCATGGTTCTCCTTTTACGGCCATCCTCTCAGAGACCTTCCCTCATCACCCTATTGTAAGTCAAAAGTCTCTGAACTTAACATTCCCTGGTTTTTGTTTGGTTTGGTTTGGTTGTTTCCTATTTATCTGTGTTTTGTCCTTCTCTCCAGGTAGAATATAAGTAAGATCTGTGAAGACAGTGATTTTGCCTGTTTGGTTTCTGCAAACAATGTCCAGTCACAGTAAGCCTTCCTGTATTTGTTGAGCAGCTCAACCAGTGACTGACTCAATCCTAGGGGCAGCCAGCAGTCCTCTATTTGACCCTCCCTGTCTGGCTCTCTTGAACCACGGCTCTCAGCTTCCATCTCCAGCTGTCAGCATGTTCCATCTCTGGTCCAAGCCCCTATATTCTTTCAGTATTTTTTTTTTTGCAGAAACTTCTCAGAGATCATTTTGACAACATGTACATACAAAAATATTTTTAAAGCTTTCTATCCAAATTCTTTGTATAGAAACAAACACATTCTAAGGAACAATATGTATATGTATATATATGTATATATATGCACAAAGGTGGTTATCTCATCTTTAATCAGAGAAATAAAAAAGTTGAAATAGTGTAAATAGTCATTACACATGAATTGTATAGGCAATCAAGAAAGGATGACTAGATATGTGTCTCAATATGGGGACATATTTCTGTATTAAGAAAGGCGACTCTCAGGCTATAGGATTGTGTGGTGGTTTGAAGAAGAATGGCCCCCAACAGGCTCAGATATTTGAACTCTTAGGCACCAGGGAGCTGCACTATTTAAGAAGGATTAGAAGGTTGTTGCACAGAGTGTGTCACTGGGGGCAGACTTTGAGATTTCAAAAGCCCATGCCAGGCTCAGTCTCTCACTCTCTACCTGAGGACCAGGACATATCTCTCGGCTCCTTCTCCAGCACCACACGTGCCTGCCAACATGCTCCCCACGATGACAATAGTGTACCAAGGCTCTGAAAGCATAAGCAAGCCCACAATTAAATGCTTTAAATTAAATAGAAGAATTTCTTTGGTCTTGGTATTTTTTTTTCATAGCAACAGAACAGTGACCAAGACAGATAGTTAGTATCTCATTTTGTTAACTATGAAATAATTAATATATGAGATATCGGGCATAGACACAGAGTCTTAAAAGCGTATCTGTTCTTTGACTCATTGGTAGAAAGAAAGAAGCAGGGCTGCTGGATGAGACTTTGTAAGTTCAGAAATAAGCAGATACACCAGAAAAGAAAAGAGCGATAGAGATTAACATAACTCCAAAAGTTCACATAGATAGAAATTACATGTATGTGAGAAGCTAGTAAATGTCTTCAGTAAATATGAAATGGTTATATAAATACCTCATTCAAACTGCTAAGGAAAGCACCATGCCTAATTGTTAAGAAGAGACAGAACCAGCAAAGTCACAAGTGAACTTCCTGATCACGGCGATGAAATATCAGTGACTCATTGTTGCTGTTGTATTAGAAAAGAAAAGGACAGTGTAACTAAGGGTGCTTGTGAGTATACATGTATATGCAATAGTCTATGTACATCTGTGTGTATATATATATATATGTGTGTGTGTGTGTGTGTGTATGTATACACACATGTATGTATGTATGTATGTATGTATGTATGTATGTATGCAGGTACGTATGCCTACCTTATTTCACCAAGCTATAACAGTCCCATCAGGGACTGTTTCTGTGTGATAATCTTCTTTGTCAAGAATGCCCAGCTGGAAGAGCCTTGAACTCATTGGTAGAGGAGACAACTTCCTGAACAGAACACTAACAGCACAGGCTCTAAGATCAACAATCAATAAATGGGACCTCATGAAACTGAAAAGCTTCTGTAAAACGAAGGACACTGTCATCAAAACAAAATGACTGCCTACAGATTGGGAAAGAATCTTCACCAACCCTATATCTGACAGAGGGCTAATATCCAGTATATATAAAGAACTACAGAAGCTGAAAAGCAAGAAATCAAGTAATCCAATTAAAAAGTGGGGTTCAGAGCTAAACATAGAACTCTCGATAGAGGAATATCTAATGGCAGAGAAAAACTTAAAGAAATGGTCAACGTCATTAGCCATAAGGGAAATGGAAATCAAAACGACCATGAGATTTCACTTTACACCCATCAGAATGGCCAAAATAAAAAACTCAAGTGATAACACATGCTGGAGAGGTTGTAGAGAAAAGGGAACCCTCCTCCATTGCTGGTGGAAATGTAAACTTGTACAACCACTCTGGAAATCAATGTGGTGCTTCCTCAGACAACTAGGAATAGTGCTTCCTCAAGATCCAGCTATACTACTCCTAGGCATATATCCAAAAGAGGCTCAAGTAGACAATAAGGACATTTGCTCAACCATGTTTGTAGCAGCTTTATTTGTAATAGCCAGAAGCTGGAAACAACCCAGATGCCCCTCAACTGAGGAATGGATACAGAAATTGTGGTACATCTACACAAAGGAATATTACTCAACAATAAAAAACAAGGATATCATTCAATTTGCAGATAAATGGTGGGAACTGGAAAGGATCATCCTGAGTGAGCTATCCCAGAAGCAGAAAGACACAAATGGTATATACTCACTCATATAGACATATAAAATAGGATAAACCTACTAAAATCTGTACACCTAAAGAAACTAATCAAGAGGGAGGACTCTGGCTAAAATGCTCAATCCCCAGCCAGAAAGGCAAAGCAGATGGACATCAGAAGAAGAAAACAGGAAACAAGCTAGGAGCCTGTCACAGAGGGCCCCTGAAAGGCTCTGCCCTGCACAATATCAAAGCAGATGCTGAGACTTCTGGCTAACTGTTGGGCAGAATGCATGAAATCTAATGAAAAATGTTGGAAATAGTAAGATAGGGAGAGGATAGGAGCTCCACAAGGAGATCAACAAAACTAAAAAATCTGAGCACAGGGGTCTTTCCTGAGACTGATACTACAACCAAGTACCATGCATGGAGAAAACCTAGAACCTCTACACAGATGTAGCCCATGGCAGTTCAGTATCCAAGTGTGTTCCACAGTAATGGGAACAGGGACTGCCTCTGATATGAACCAATTGGCCTGCTCTTTGATCACCTCACCCTGATGGGGGAGCAGCCTTACCAGGCCACAGAGGAAGACAATGCAGCCACTCCTGATGAGAGCTGATAGACTAGGACCAGAAGGAAGGAAAGGAAGACCTCCCCTATCATTGGACTTGGGGATGGGCATGTGTGGAGGAGGAAAGGAGGGGTTGGGAGGGGAGGAGGGGGAGGTTATGGGGGATACAAAGTGAATAAAGTATAATTAATAAAATAAATTAAAACAAAACAAAACAAAGGAATGCCCAGCTGCGTGGCCGATAGAGCACTTAGTGAGTCTCTGCTATGTTTGTGCACTAGTGCACACATGGGTGAATTAATGGGCATCCTAATAGTTCATTTTTGTACTATATGTCTTTCCAGTTTACGAAATGATTTCATAATCATCAGCATTATATTGTTTGATTATAGTCTCTAAAACAATACAATAAGTATTTTAGGTGTGGTGGTACCTGTAATCCCAATACTAAGGGAAGCTGAGGCAGAAGGGAAATAGTTTGAGGAGAATTTGAAGCTACATAGAGAGAAGCTATCTTTAAAAAAATACAGACATACTGACCCAGTGTTTTAAAGAGGTTTAATTATTCTGATGCTATTTTATTTGTAATATATTTTTCTGTCCTTTATCAATGTAATCTTACTTACATCGTGTTTTAGTGCAACTTACAAGAAAAATAACATGCCAGAGAAAATTGCTTTGTAAATGTAAAGCTGTAAATCAAATAAAATCCCATTGCAAGTCATTGGTGAGGCCATCTCTAAACACTGATTACCGGGACAAAATACCATCAAAGCAGCCACGGCCTCATTATGCAGACTGTAAGATGAACTTTAAAAAAAACTTCAAAAGGTCAATGTCTTTCTTTTTTCTTTTTTTTCAATCAGATTATGTAAAAACAGGGCATTAGAATGAAAAACTATTAAAACCGTACTCCTTACTTGGGAGCTGAAAACTGTTTACAACGCATAATTCTAAAAAGTGTGAGTCTCACTACGGCTTTGACGCTTGGATGATTTACTCTGCAGCTGAGTAAGATGTGGAACATCAGGAGAGTCTCAGAGGCAAAGGGTGGTCATCTGGGCACTGTGGCTCAAGGAACCCGTTGTTGTCATAACCCAGGCAGCAGTCAAGATGTAAGCCTTCAGGCCAACAAGACTCCACCTTTTAAATCTGGGGTGGAGTTCAAAGGTCAAGTGTTTCCCTAGTATACCTGAGCTTCTGAGTTCAATCCCCAGAACAATAGGAAAAACAAAACAGAACACATGTGAGCAAAGAAACCTGATCATGCCCACTCAAAACAAACTTTCCACTAATCTCCCTCTTCTCACAGGGAAAGAAATACTTACTTGTCAATAGCTTTTGATCAATACTGACATTCCTACATGTGGGTTTGGAGAGTAGCTGACACATCCAACGAAGAAAAACACTGGGGTCTTTAAAAAACCTTTCACTACTTGCTTGGCTTCTCTGCAGCAATTTTCTGCCACACCAACAGCCCATATAGGTCTGGCATTTTAGTTTCCTTGGTTGACTCTCTTCTTAGAAGATCTACATACCATCCTTAGCCTGGTCCCTGGTTCTCGTACACCCTTGACTAAAGTTAACATCTTTTGATAAGAAGGACATGGACCCTTTACTCCCCAGACCTAGGCTCTGCACTCTGATTTGCAAACCTGGCTTTCTGTCTAGACCTTCACCTTAGCATTTATAGCCTAGCACAGTTCTTTACCTCTATGCAGTCCTCATTACAAGACTCTCAGGTAAGATAACATGGGCCATTGCATCCAACTTTCTCTCTCTAGTGACTGGATGAATTTTACATTACACATCCCCCAATTCATATGTTGAAACTTAACTGTCCAGTATGATAGTAGTGGAGTGGGCCTTGTAGGGAGTGACAAAGGTGAGTTCTCTAGAATAAGATGGAGCCATGGTTGAGACTGCTTTTCTCAAAACGGCATCAGTAGAGCCTGATACCTCTGACAGATACACCAGGCTCTCACCAGATACTGAGTCTTCCAGTACCTCGACTCTGAGCTTTCTAGTTTATCAGCTAGAACTGTGAGCATTCCATTTTGTTTGTCATGAATTAACTAGTCTTGGGTATTTCGTTATAGCAGCATGAGTACACAGACATGGCTCATACTGTACATTTGAGTGACAAATGAAGGGTACTGCTACATAGTTTCCGGACCGCAAAACCCGTATGGGAGGCCCAATGATACTATCTTATGAGATATAGGAACAGAAGGGAGATATTGAAAAATATCCATGATAAACTTGATTTTTTTTCAAATCTTTGTTGTAGAGTTTGTGGAAGAAGCCAGTTCTTCAGACAAAATTAGCTGCAGAGAAATTCCAACCAGGCAATCACACTTTCTCGATTCCCCTGAGGTTATCCCCAAACCTATTTTCTTACAAGTCCCCTCTTCTCAGTTGCCTTTCTGATAGATAATACCAGGAAGCCAAAAGTGGGATTCCTGGGGGAACCCTTTGGCTTTTTTCTGGGCTGAAGGTAGGGAGCTTCTCCTAGAGTGAAGTTATCTACGGTTTCCTTTGCTCAGGTCTTTCTTAGTCATGTGTCTAGACAGCATACGACTGAGAATCACACACTTCAGTAAAAAGCTTGGGCAGTTTTTGTGCCCTATTCTCCCACGGCTCGAGTTAAATCTGTTTAGCTGGTGGGAATTATTGAGAGACCTGCTGAAGGCTTTAGATAGGGAGCCGGAAACACCCATATCACTGTGAAGGTAGACTCCTCTCTCCTTACGGCTCTGTGGGAGGAAAGCCAGTAAGGTTCGCTCATCAGGACTTATTCAAGGCCTTAGAGAGCTTCCTTAGTCTCTATCACAGCCTTCAAAGTGCTTTGTATTTCCTTCAGAGAAATTTATTTCCAGATTATAGAGCAGGCCCCTTGATCGGCATGAGAAAAGCAGACTATGAAGCCTGATGACATACCCAGCTTGCTCAAAGGCCCTTCCTTGCCTGCTAACACCCCGCAGGCTAAAAACAATTACGTATGCAGCTTCTGGGCATCATCCTAGAGTGTTGCTGGAGTTAGCGAATCACAACCCCAGAATTCTGAGCATCAGAGTTCAGACAACTTTATAACCATTTCTACCTTTCATCATGTCAAATTTATTGCACCAATATGCCCCAAACTCAAGGAGATTGAAAGCGTAATGATCACCAAAGACTCTGCCTGCCCGTTGAGACTGTTGTAGATCAGGACCATCTCATGCAGGGTTGACCCCAGGAGGATGTTCCCCTCTCTTCTTCCCTTCTCCTTTCCCTCATTATCTGTCTTTCTCTGTCTCTCCTCCCCCTCACAGGATTAGAAAATTGAATTTTACGCTGGCCTTTGGGAGGGATTATTTGTTCTTTTCTATAGGGTTCCAAGCCTAATTCTCAGCTCCAGGCCAAATCGTTGCTCTTAGCAACCACTGGGGTCTCATTAAGGGCAACTTGGTCCTTGGATCACTTCCCAGGGCTTCTGAACATGTCTCTTTTCCAGACCCGATCTCTGAAGTCCCTTTGCAGTGCTTTCTAACCTCTCCTGTCTCTGGCCATGATAAAACACCAGCTGCTTACTCCTCAGTTGCCTAACCAGAGCAGTTCATTTTCCGGGGTTTATTCCATCCTCTCCTAATCCCCTTTCATTTAATTGCCTCTCCAACCCCTTCAAATCCCTTTCAGTATCTTACTCTCTTAGTGTGTTTGCTGGCTGTTTCTTCCTTCACTATCCTGTTTCTCAGTCACCGATGACAGCAGCATGTATCATCAGGTCAAAGCCTTTAACATCAACTGTTTGCTTCTACTAAAACAAAATCACTGATGTCTTTAATAGATGCAGAGCTAGAAAAGTCAGCAGTTTTCATTGTAATCTGTGTGTGTGTTTTCTAATATTTACCTTGGATTATTCTAACCTTTTCTGGGGTGGCTTGCCTTGGTTGAGTGGACTTAGAAATTTGGAGATGGTAGTACTAAAAGTCTGTTTTCCACTATACACAGAGAATTTGATTGACAATTAGGGCAGGGATTGCAGGTTCGAATATAATGTTTCCATTTCTGAAGAAATGGGAGAAACCCCACAGTGATGGTTTTTACTTACACACAACCTTCTCCTGCATTTGTTTTCCACCTCACCCCCAGCTTCACGTTTTCTGTTCACTGTCCTGCCCTGTCCTTTTTGGCAGACGTGAAGGTTGAGGGTCCATTGTCTTACATATTTCCTATGTGGCTGAATGGACACCAGAAACAATATCCAAGGTAGCATCCATAACATATAAAATATGAGTCTGTTAGTAGGACTGCAATTCCTACTGAGAGTATATTTGAAAAAATGGCTGGGGCAGTTTTTCCTGTGTGAGGTGAAGAGAACAGGCCAGGAAGAACATCCGAACGATCCTCAATAGACTTTGTCATAGGCATCAATGGGACTGGTGATTTCTCTGTCACCATAGTCTACCAAAGGATGTACACTACAGAGAAGGCCATTTGTCTAGTTCAAGATTTGAAGGGTAAGGTCGGGAGTTTGACATTGAGTTTCTTCCACTATAACCTCATGGGGGAACATTAAGATACAAGGCTAATGAGGAAAGCTCCTGTATGTTATGGTTAACATAAGTCCTGTTTAATAAGGTGAGTCAGGATTTTGAAGCTGGCTGAACTATGAACCAGAAACTTTTCATCAGAATCCTGGAGGTCTATTGGCAGTGCCTTCCCGGTAAGAGATGCCTTGTCCATGTTCCAGTAGAGGGGGACACAATGGGTCAAACCTGAATGAAGTTCAGGTTCTATTTGTTGAAGTCAATGCTAGACACCAGCCTCCATGAGTCTGGCAGCAAGGTATCTGGCAGCCTCCGTTAATCAGGCAACATGATTGATTAGGACACAAGACATCATATTAGAGCTGTAAGAAATAGTATTCTGGAAACAGTGTTATTGGGGAGTATAGGGAGAGCTTAGGACAGAGCGGCCTTCAAGGAGTGCTTTATACAGTTTGACCTATTTTATTATGTACGTGTAACTCTATGTTTCTGTCTCTGTCTGTCTCCACCTCCTCATGTGTGTGTTTGTGCACACCTGTATGTGCCTAGGAAGACCAGAAGCTGATGTTGGGTATCTTCCCCAATCTCTTTCCACCTCCATTTTCTGAGATAGGATCTCACTGAACCCACGGCCCACTAATTTTGTTAGACTGGCCAGCCAGTGAGCCATAGAGACCTGCCTTCCTGTGCCTCTTCAGCACCAGGGCTGCACACCGTCTCCCAGACTTTGCGTCAGTGCAGGGATGTAGAACCAGGTCTTTATTCTTGCGGATCAGGTATTTTCACCTGCTGAGACATCTCCCCAGGCTCACCTGTCTTTTCACAAACTGTTGGCAAGAAAGATCCTTTTTGAAGATGGTAAAGGTGGTATTCTAAAGATAAGGGAGGAAAATTGAAAAATAAACATGGTTCGATAGTGTCTATCCTGGGGAAATTCAAGAAGTAAAAAGCTGGTACAGATTTAAAGCACACATTTTAATTTGGAAAGTAACACATGCTGATTGCTAATAATGAAGACACAACACACAGAGAGATATCACTTACTCCAAAGAAAATAGAAGTCATTTCAGATTTTGCTACGTTTCACTTCTAAACATCATTTTCCTAAGGATACATTTTTCTGCCTAGCTGAAATAATATTTCTTGATGGTGTGTGCAACTTATTAATCCATTTTAAAAAACATATTATTAAATATTCCTTATATCTTTGCATAGCCATATAAAACTCTTCACTCAGATAACTATTTCTTCATTTCTTCCAGGAGAGCAGTCTCTTGAACATCTAATTTATTCCTGTGTTAGAAGATAAACTCTTTAGTGCATCAACCTTTATCCAAAATTCAAATTATTTTCCTTAGGCTAGATTCCTAAAAGTATATAAACTAAGCGAAAGGATTGTGACTTTTTTTTCAGATTCTTGATGTATTTTGACAAATTGTTTTTGCAAGGGGTGGTACCAATTTGCACACACACCCGCAGAGGATTGAGTAAGACAATTTTCAAAGTCTTTGCTAATTGGATAAGTTAGAAATAGCATTCACTTTTGGCTTTACTTTGTATTATTTTCTTTCCACTAAACTTGAAAGACTTTTCATCTTATCAGCTAGTTGGAAAACAAGATCTTTTAAAAAGAAAATCATGTGCAAATTGAGAATCTTGTTAGGGTGTCCTACTATTTTGCAGTGGTTGATGCTAGCTGTGACATATGATGGAAGATGTCTGGACAAAAACACAAACTATGAAGTAAGCCCCTACCAACAGAACAAATTGGCATATATGCTCATGGTATCAAATGCCATTTGGAAGAGAGATGAGAGAATGTGCCCACGGATGCTATTAGAATCAGACCTGGAGGAGGCATGAGAAAGTAGTATTTTGAGAAAGCATTTCCATGAGAAGTTAAGAAGAACTAAGGAAAGTGGATACAGAGGTGTGAAGAGGTGATGTGAGTGTGGTTACCACACTTACTTTAGTCCTACAAGGATGCTCTGAAGTTGGACTGTGTGGGTCCTGACTCAGCAGCTAGGGTATCCACATGCTCAGCCATCTTTCTGGCCACTGGGGAGACAGAGTGTATGTCTCTAGGAACAACTGACTCCTCACTATCCACGCAAGTGCATGAAAGGCTGGCTAGAAAGGATGAGGGAAGGGAGAGACAGTTTTCACCCTGGAGTTTGGTCAAAGCCTCTCACCAGCTGAGAATCAGAATTCCAGCACAATCAACAAAATTTCCTGTGAAGGTTGCCTACACAGAGACAATAATCCTTTTAAAATTAAGAAATATTTTTAAATTATATATATGTGTGTGTAGATGAATATCTGCTTGCAAATATATATCTGTGAGCCACTTGTGTGCCTGATGCTTGCAGGGGCCAAAAGAGAGCACTTAGGTACCCTGCAATTGGAGTTAGTGACTATTGTGAGATTGCTATGTGGGTGCTAGGAATTGAACCTGGGTCCTCTGGAAGAGCAGCCTGTACTACTTTTCTACTGAATAAAGTTGTTTCAAAGAAGAATGTTAATATAGGAATGAACCACATTTAAGGCATAAATCACATGGCCTTGTTCCCTTTGAAGCTATAAACCTGCACTTTTCTAGCAAGCTCAAAAAAAAAAAAAGCCCTCTCACGAAAACGAAAAAACAAATCAACACTCCCACCAAACCACACATTTCCCTTGTGACCCTTGTGACCTTACCAGACTGCCATCATGTCTATGGTACCTTCAGAGCACCCTATGATCTCATTTACCAACAAGAGCAAAAGGTGTGTGTGTATGCATATGTGTGTGTGTGCATATGTGTGTATGAAGGGGGGGGGTCCTAAGAGATTGTGTGAATGATTTAAACAGAAGTGTTATGTGTGGTTACTGTGGACACAGACAGATACTCATACCACCATACTCTGAGCATTCTGCCCCAAACCACAGCCTCTCTCTTTCTATGCTTAGATTTATGTTGAAACGTCACCTCCTCTCCAATTCTCCTCCATACCTGCTTACCCTGAGGTTCCTTTCTTCGGAAAAGTCAAGAATCCCTGCTTCACTTGAGCAGAAGTATCTGGAGAGAATTTCTCTGCCTACTGCAGGCCACCACAGTGTGAAACTGGGTATCCAGCCTCTACCCACTGTCACAAACACAGGCCACCTACCAACGGGTAGCCCTTTGTCAAAGCACACGGAGCCTCCTGTGAGTGCACACACGCTCTTGGGAGCAGTTGTGCAGATAAATAGCAGAGCCGTCCTTGGCACCCGGTGAGGCACGCGTCTTTCCCTAGGAATCCTGTGATCACTCTTCACATCTGTGGGCACTGAACAAAGCCGCTTCGTCTCACTTAGACTCCCTGATATTCCCTGAGACCCAGAGTCACAGCGCAGGGTCTATTTTCCTGGTCACGGGCAGCTAGAGGATACTACAGAGGAGGCTACAACTTTGCCAAAAGGCTTGACCAAAGCAGAAGCCTCAGCTCTGTAATGTCCCAAGGCTTGAAGCCCAGGTTCCCTCCAATGGTGGTATCAGTTGCCCTTTGGTGTAGGGCCAATGCCTCCCTGACTAACACACTCACAGCACTGATGAAGCTGGAAATGTGCACTGAAACATTATTATTTTACATAATCAAAAGGACAGAGGCTCTTCCCTTTTCTTTCATGTCCCACCCTTCCCTTTCCTCTCCTTCCTTCCTGGGATATCCCTATTCCTTTCCTGAACAATTCAGAAAGCCTTGGGAGAGGGCAGCCCTCTGGAGGAGAAGGGGTGTGTGTGAGTCAGCAACAGGATGTGGGGTGCCTCCTGGGATAATGAGTCGACAAGGAAATATTTTAAGATAATGGGAGTCAGGTTTCTCATTGTCAGAGAAGGGAAGTGCAAATGGGAAAAGAGAAAATTAGGTAGGTAGATACATTAGGTAGACACATAGCTGGATAGACAGAGAACAGATCTCATTAGACAGATCCCTCAGGGTGACAGATGTGAGTCATGCATCCCGGCACTAACACAGCCACATCTTTCGGAAGAGACACAGGTGGGCAGGTGCCCCTGGGACGTGAGGGGATTTTGGAAAGACTAGTACACTTCGAAACAGGACTACCAAGGATGTGACTTTGAGTCCATCTCTGCTTCCCTAACACAGACCCTGGCTTATATGGGACTTGAAGTCTAGGGCTTGGTTTCCTTCCGTGTGACAAGGACCAAGCTAATGGCCATACAGCATCCACCCCACCCCTCAAAAAAGAACAGAATGGACCCCAAAGCCACCAAGGATGAGGCACATCAGCCCCTAAAGCTGTCCCCACACCAGGTCACACAGGAAATCTGCCTCTCTGGCATAAGCGTTCCTATACACTCCAGAGATCAAGCAAGCTATCTTTTTATCTGTCTGTCTGTCACCTATCTATGTATCTATCATTCATCTGTTGACATACATATATCCTTTAGCTCTATGCATAGACCATCTGGGTGCAGTGATAGCATAGCAAGAAGGATATTGTTTTGTTACCTGTATGTTGCTTTCATTCAAAATAAATCACTAAGTCATTCCAGAAATGAAACAATGAAAATATAGATAACACTGAAGGAATCCCTTGTATTAGAAAGTAAAGATGCATCCAATCAACAAGGTTCATGATGGAGAGGGTACCAAAAAGACACAGAATTTAGTCTGTGGGGCTCCCACTGACTGACTCTTGGACAATATGTCAAAACAAATAGTTATGTTAACAGATTAGAGACCACTGACTAACACAGGTGACCATGACTCAATGCTGACATCAATACACAAATGAATAAGTTACAATTTTGGAAAGAATGGAAAATTTATCAAGTTTCAAAATATCTCCCTAAAAATACTTACAAAATACAAAGGAAATATGGCAGAGAAACTGGCTTGGGAAATGCAGGGGGAACCTGCGCTTGAGTGGTCTTCCTGCACAGTCAAAATATAATTGCGGCAAATTATCACACAGCAACAAATAGAAAGAGGATTCATTTCTTAACCTGGCCAAGCTATGAATGGTTGGCAACAGCCTGTAACAAGATGGCATTTGTTGGCTCAACTGTGTTGTTTTGTTACGTGACCCCACTGTGACAACAGGTGAGTCCTCAATGAGAAGGAGATGATGGTCACATATCAGTGCTATCTTCCCTTTTGGATGGCTGTGCTGGGCTGCATGCAAGGAGGCTCTGGTACTAAGAAATGATGAACATGGTTTGGTCCTAACTCTTCAGTGGTTCAGAAAAAAATAACCCATTGTTATTTTTGCAGTTTCTGGCCAGCGTTTGTGACATTTTCACGCAGAAAGAGTTTGAGGAAGAAGGAGAAGGAAACAAGGAAGAGGGATAAGGAATATTAGTCCACGAGGACAAAGACTGCTTCTGGAGAGAGACAGGCAGATGGCCCATAGGAAAACGACAATTTAGAAAGGTGAAATGGGAAACTCCATGTTGGGATGAGGTGTTTCATTTTAATTGGGCGTGTTAATTATCTGAGACAAAGGGGGCTTTTGATTGCTAGACTTCCATACGTTGATAGCTGGACCCTGGTAGTCAGCCACAGGAGGAGGAAGTGACCAAATAAGGGAATAGACTTTGGTGGCTGGCTTTAGGAATGTAATCTAATGGTTTTTAGCAAAGCAGAAGAAGTGGGGGAGAAGGGCAAGGCCCACCAGAGCCAGGCTCTCCATGTCCGAGCTGGCCAGAGTCCCTTCAGTAGACTTCTTTAAACCAACAGAAATGGAAAGAAGAAGGAAGAACCCCTGACTGCAGCATCTTTAGCCTAACTGACCCCTCCAGAGTCTGGGCTGCTCAAGGAAGAGGGCCTCTCTACCTGCTGGTCAGTACCAAGCCCACTTTCTCCGATGAGGGAGGCTCCTGTATCTACCCTAGTGTACTATCATCACAAATCTGATTGTCCATCACTTACTGAGCAGAGATTGGCCTTTCAGGGATGATTGCCTCTTCCTACTGAGGGACAGTCAAGCAAGCAGCCTACTAGTGGTGATCTATGGAATCATATAGCCCAGCATCATCATTTCCAAGTGAGGAGATGAGACAGAGGACTGAAGAGGCTCTGCTACAGGCTAGTGATGACAGAGCTAACTCGAAGCAGAGCCAAGACCAAAGCCCAGGCTTCACTTCTCACCCTGTAATGTGCCTGCTATGGGCAGTGTGAGAATGGAGATGGTAGTAGCAGAATCAAAAGAATAATAATAATCAAAGTGAAAAATTTAGAAAGACACAAGACAAGGAATTGGAGCCCCAAACTTACCCATTTTATCTGGAACAGAAAGAAGAAAGAAGTCACTAAGGAGGGAAAATGAATTTTAGGTAAATCACTTGGACATTGACTAAAGAGTTTTTTCCTCAACAGCTGAGTGGGTCAAATAACTTTTATGATAGGGGCTGCCCTGCACATTGTGTGTGCTCACTAGCTTTGCTGCCCTTGGGCTACTACTCTGGGCACTGCATTTCACCTTTCAGTTAAGCTCCTTCAGCAGGTAGGTGAACAACTCAGAACAGCTTCAGGAAGTTCCTGAAACTGACCAGATTCACTAGGCCCCTCCCTGCCAGAATAAGCAATAAAAGCTGAGAGTCTCTCTCAGATGAGAGAAAGCTGAGCTACATCGAAGACTCTGGGACCAGACCAGAGTCTGGAAAAAGCAAAAATCAGCTGAGCTACCTGGAAAAGATTTCAGACAAATGAGGCACCTGGAAAGAACACTCTTCAGGCCGTTGAGCTGCCTACAGGCTGTGCAGTGTGCTCCAGCTTTGTGCTTGCCAATCCTGCTGGGGTAGGCTTTGGTGCTGCAGCTGTCTTTGAGACATTTTTGCTTCTGTAAATAACCTTGTCCCCATAATCCTATAAGCACCCCCAATAAAACTCATTGGTTCACCAAATTGGACTTTGGTGGTGTCCATACTTTGGTCTGTGATGGGCTCCCTATCTGGAGTGAGTAGCTGTGCGTGTTGTCGCATAACATGTACCGAGGATAAAGTCATTCTTGGCCAAGGACGTCTGTTTTAATGACTTGACTGGAACGAAACTGCATGAACACTGGGCAGCAGGTTATGGATGCTTAGATTCTGGCAGGCAGTGCAGCTTCAGGCTCTGGAGAAAGACTCCTTCTTTTGAATGATGACTCAACCACTTACTAGCTGCACGGCTTCCCTTGGGCTATCTAGCGCTGTCCAATGTTATCTGGGAAACATTGCTATGAGGGTCCGTCAACCACAGATGTTTAATAATTGGAGAGGGCAGGGGTGGTCGTTCAGTGGCACAGTACTTGCCTAGCACGCATGAGGTCCTGGGGTTCAACGACTGGGGGAAATGAGGAAGCTTTGATGGCTGTGTGCCAAAGTAGGTCACAGCATTCTAGATGTCTTATTACCTATTGCATTTGCTCAACTACAAATTGGTAACTGATTGTGAAATTAGATTTTTTTTGTCACTTTAAAGAGTTTCTTCTAAAAAAAAACAAACAAAAAAAAAAAACAGAACCAGATCAGTTGTGACTAAATGTCACACAAAATGTAAGAGCCCAGGAAAGCAAATAAGTTAGATTTTTCTCCTTTGCTTCAAATCCAAAAATAGATGAGGATGTGCATGTTTATTCGAAGTGAAGAAAGAAATTACATCAAACGCTTAGCGCTCAAGAGCCTTTGTTCTATGTTGTCTTGGGGCAGCGTGCCAAAAATGCTACACAGAAATGGTTCCTGAGTGCAGCCTGCTTTCTAGAACAGTCTCTGCTGCCAGTATTATTTAGGGCTCATGCAGCCAACATGCAAGAGGTTTCAGTATCATTAAACCACGCTAAATCCGTTAGTCACAGTATGCAAATCTTGGGGGGCACTGCAATAATGTTGCCAGAGTTCTTTGTGCCAGCATTCCCGGGCTTTCTGGAGGTAGCGTGAGAATGAAAATTTCCCCTGTGACGACAGCAGCATGGCTGAGCTCCCATTGCCTGAAACCTCCACATGGTGTGCATGAAGCAACTCCAGCCACGGAGTGCTGCTTGGCTGCTCTTGGCTTTCCACGCTCGTGTTACTTCCTCTGCCAGGGGTATGCATTTATTTTATTTTCTCAGCCTGGAAATGTATGATTGCATTGACTTCCGTGCCTCCTGTGACCATCTTTTAAATAATGGTGGTGATTGTGCACCGCATCTGGAATGCTGGATTTTTGCAGTGCAGTTTCGCACGCGTTAATTTACACAAACTATTTATTGCTTTTGCAATTCTCAGTAGAGAATTTTCATTTTTTTCCCCTCAAGCCCATGTGATTCTTTTGCAGCTTGCTTCTCCTCCTGCTTCTTCTTCTTCTTTTTTTTAACAAACAACAAAATAACCTTCTATACTTTTCAGTTCACAATGTTCAATCTTAATTAAACCAAGTTCAGGATACAAGCGGAAATGACTAGCAGTGAGGGGGCCGATTACTAACACTCATTGGCACATTCGTTCTAAATTTAGACAGTGCCCTTAGAGGCCTCCGGATTGAATCACAACCTTATAATTAATATTTCCTGTTCTTCCTCTCTGTGTGAAGTCGTCAGGCCCAGTGGCACTCGCTGGATTTGTAGCGTTTAGTCTCTACAGATTGTATGCCACTGTCTGTGACCTGCAGCCAGGAAGCAAGATGACTGAAAAATACAATCTAAATGATAACCACAGAATCTCAGCTAAATAATTTGATCCAAAAAAAGTCTTCATTTTAAACAAAAAATCCTCTTTTAAGGTAGGGTATATACATCTCAATGATTCAAGCATTTGCCCGGCCCTGGGTAAGGCCCTATGTTCAGTACCCAGTAGGTCAAAAGTATCTTATTTTCAAACTAAAATCTATTAACGTACATATATGAAGTCATGTCCTATTATAGTAGGAAGTATGTATGTGAACACATACTTGAACATAAGCGGATAAAGATGGGTAATGGATTTTTATAGGTCGTTCATTCATTTATCTATTATCCTTTTAGTTGGAAAAAAGCCACTTTTTTTTTACGCAATACATTCTGATTTTGCTTTCCCCCCTCCCCAAACTTCTCTTAGCCCTTCCCCACTTCCTTATCCACCCAACTTCACACCTTTCTTTCCTTCTTTTAAAAAAAAGCAAATCAATCTCTCTCTCTTACACACACACACACACACACACACACACACACACCTACAAAACCCACAAAACTAGAAACCAAAATATAGAAGCAAAAGACCCAAGTGACCAAATGGAAAAAATGCCCCCCAAAAAAGGTAGGGGAAAAAGTCTACAAAAAGTGACATTGAGTTTGTTTTGTGTTGACTGTCTCCTCCTGGACTGGGGGGTTCCCCCTAAGTGTGGTTAACATACCCAGTTAGGCCTTACTGGAGAAAACTAATTTTCCCTTTGTAAGCGTGTACCAATTGCAGATGGCTTCTTGGTTAGTGGCAGGAGGCTGTGTCTACTTCTCCCACTCAGTGCTGGGACCCTTTCTGGCCTGACCCTGTGCAGGTCTTGGGCCTGCTGCTCAAGTCTCTGAGTTCATACGTGCATCAGCCCTGCGTGTGGACGACACTGATGTCTGGGAGTCATTCACCACCTCTGGCTCCTACAGTCTTTCTGCCTCTTCTTCTGCATAACGTCCCGAGCTTTGAAGGGAGGCATTTGATGAAGACATCCCGTTTAGGGACGAGTGCTCCCAACCCTCTCACTTTCTGCACGTGGTCCAGTTGTTCATCTCTGTGTTAGTTCCCAACAACTTCAAGAAGTAACTCCCCTGATGAGGTTTTAGACCATCATATACTTTCACAGATGATCAACAATATGTAGGTATGTATAAGGAGACTGCTACTAAAATTTGAAAAGTTTCCTAGGTATGTCAGCCAACCTGGTTAAAGACACACACACACACACACACACACACACACACACCACACACACCCCTACACACCAGTTCAAGTTTGGAATCATTGAGGTTCATTGTGAGGTGAGGTGCTGGAAATTCCAAATTGTGTTGGGTAACAAGCATTGAAGGAACACAGGGACTGAGGGAGTTGATGGGGTGGAGGAGGGGACGCAGAAAGTCAGTAACCATCTAGACTAAAAATAGACAAGGCCATGGAGCCCATAATAAAAAGGGGTTTCAGAGCTGACTTCAGTGGGCTGCTCAGAGGCACCACCTGAAAGTCGAAGGGCGTTAATTGACTTTAATGCTGCTGCTGTGTAATAGTAACCAAGAGGATTTGGAGTGGTGTGGGTTGTTGTTGTTATTTTTTCCTGTAAAAAAATCACATCTTGGACAAAATAGCAACAGCTGAAATTGATGACTCTTGAGCTCTCACAGAGGCCGAAAGCTGACTCAGTTCATTTGCAGTTAAAGGATACTGGCTCAAGAGCAGGGCATGAAAACCCATAGTTAAATATACCCTATACCTGTGTCTCATCCTTGGAGAAGTTTGTAGTCATTGGGAGTGAGAGAGCCATCTCTCTGCCTGGTACGTCTCCAACTAGCTGTGCACGGGACCCCAGACTACCTATTCGGTGCTTTTGCTATCAGGGAGTGTGGCTATGTTTTAGAGAATTTTAAATATTTCTATGTCTCCCCCTATAATATCAGCCCCTGCTGATTAAGGGCTTGATTCTTGGTTCTTGATTGCTAGGATGGACTATGCTTGGTTTCTGGAAACCCGACTTGGGAATGAGGAAGAGATAGACATACAGATACAAGTACTGAAGAACTGGGGTGAGGTTGGGCTATGCTCACTCTGGTGGAGTGACACCTACCAGGGTAGGCTCCCCAGAGCCTCATCGTGGTTTTTGGTACAGCACAGGGAGAGGGGTAGGGAGAAGGAGCTGTTTGTAGACCAGCCTCGGGCTGTAAACATCCAAGAGGAGAAAGAAGCTGGGTTTTTTGCACACCAATCAACCATCCATGAATACTTGTGCTCAGAGGAAAGCTAGGTCACTCCTGTGACCCTGGCCTGCATGGATTATGGCCAACTTGCCAATTTTCCATGAAAATTATGGCTAGAGCCTCGAAGTGTTCACAACACACTCTCAGTACATCACCCATTCAGGGATTCCTCCTCTTACTTCCTACGCCTGATGTCTCTATGACCCAGCAGCAGAAAGGTCATTTTAATGACATCCCAGATTGTTCAGGGACTTCTTGACAGATGAGTGCCCTGAGGCAGTCACTGCCACCTCCAAGTTCTAGATCTTTCTCAGTGTATCATGGCGAAGGCTCTGAAGTCCTTCTTCACCATTTTCACCCACATCATTGACACCCCCATGGAGCTTCCAAGTGCATCTCCATGGCATAATTTGGAGGACGCGTCGGGCACACCCCAGTCTCCCAAAGGCTTCCTGTGGCCTTCAGGATTTAAGGCCGAATTTAGCCCTTTCTGGCCGGAGCTCCAGCTGCATCCACAGGGTCACATACACTTATCATTTCCTTGCTGGGAGGAAGTGGCTTGCTGATTATGGAAACTATGAATCTGACGGTCTGAGTAGTTTTCCGGAGGGGACTACAGATGGCGGGAGTCCAGGTTGCCCAGAATTTCCTTATGTCCTTTGAGCATTTTGTTTCCTGCCCTGGGAAGAAAATGGCTGCTTTGCTCAGCTCTCTGTCTCATTTTTCTTACTGTTCTCCCAGGGCCGACTGCAATATCACCTCTTCTAGAAGATTCTTTTCTGAGCACTCTTCGTGCTCACTCCAGGTTAGATTCCCTGCACCGAATTTGGGGCCCCTGCATATCAGGCTCAAATGGTGTGTGCAGGTTTCAGTCTTTAGAAGCAGGTGCTGACTGAGACTAAGGAACAAACTATTTATTTGGGATCAACATTTTTGGCTAGAAGACAGAGGAAGAAGGAGTAAGTTCAAGAACACTTCAAGGTATGATACAAGCTCTGAAAAGGCCTTTGAGTCAGTCAGCTTCCTGTTGCTATGACAAAATATCTGGGAAAACTTAACTTGAAAAGAGAAAGGTCATTTGGGATCATAGTTTTACTCTGTGGTTGGTTGGGCCTGAATCAAGACAGAACAGCATGACTGGGAGGAGCTCCTGGATAAGTAGCTTATCTCCAATTTTCAGAAAGGAGAGAAAGAAAGGAGTGGGGAGGAGAAAATGGGGGGATGAGGGAGAGAAGAGGAAGAGGAGGAGAGAGTGGGCAGGAGAGAGACAGAGAGAACAGGAACAGGACAGAAATGAACAGAAATGGGAAAGAGAGATCAGGAGAGAGAGAACAAGAGAGAAAGTGGAGAGGACCCGAGGGAGCCCCCGGTGACTTAAGTTCCTTTCCTTAGGTATCATCTTACCAAGGTCCCATCACCTTCCTTCCGTATCAGCCACTGGAACCAAACCTTCAGACATGGAGCTTTTGGGGACACCTAAGATCAAAGACATACTGACCTATGCCAATATAGCAGGGAGTCCTAGAGAAAGTTCTGGCCACTACATGTCTGGAACAAAATGGCTGGGACTTTCTAGCTTTGCCTGACTTCTCAGGTGCAGTCCCAAGGCAGGATGTGACCACTGTCAAGGCACCTTTCTGTAGCTGAGATAAGCCATGGAGTGCCTGGTAACAAGAAGCTGATGGGATCCTGTCCCTGTTTCTAGACAAACCTTTCCCTGATTCTCATGTATCTGCCACTCTTCACTGGTTTGTCTCTCTCTCTCTCTCTCTCTCTCTCTCTCTCTCTCTCTCTCTCTCTCTCTCTCTCTCTCTCTTAAACTGAGGTGATTATGAACTTTGAACTCAAAGGGAGAAAACATATCCTCAAAAATTAAATGCAAACTATAGCATAAGTCACTGTGCATAACAGGCACTCAGTGTACTGCTCCTAAACAAAGAGCTTGTTTCCTGAGCCCCATCCCTGTCCTTCCTCACTGGGAACTGTACCATCTCACCCTTCAGTGTGATGACAGTGTCGGGACTATGTGTGTACTGCTGGACATCACCACTATCCTCATCATCTTCCGAGTCCTTCCTCTCTGTCTTGGGTTTGTCTTCACTCCCTGGTAAAGCTGTTTGTTGATGATTTCCCACTACTCAAGCCAAGGGCAGCCTAGCTACAGGAAGAGTGGTTAGGCCTTGGTGGACAGGCTGTTGGTAACGTAGTTTCATCATGTTCGATGAAGAAGAGTGAGTGAGCTTCATAATGCAGATGAAGAAGATGGCCATGGCCTTGACCTCTTGAAGAACAGCCCTGTGCCTTCCCCATCCTCATAACTATTTGACGTCATACTGAACTCAGGCTGTAGGTGAGTTAAACAGGTTCATGCCTGGGAAGCTTGAGATAGGTCCCTGATGAACTGAGGTGCAGCAGTGCTTTGCATAGCCTTTACAGGGGTGGACCACCATTGCCCTTCAACCATCAAAGATCCTGTTTTCAAGACATAATAAAAACAAACCACAAATTCAAACTGAAAAAGTATGTACTAACTACAGCTAAATTTATATTAACTCCGATGGACATGAGATCATTTTAAGAAAAAATAAGTAGAACAGGCACAATTTAAGGGAAAAGGAGAAAAAATTTAATAAACATATGGGTGGCAAGCATTGAAAGCCCCATGTAGGTAAATTCAGAGACTCGACATTGACACTGAGTTCAGTTGCTCCACAGCCAAAGCTGAACTGAAAGCTTCTTCGTCATCTACACCCATTTCATTATACACTCTGCTTAACAATATCTCTAATCTGCGATGTAACGAATGAACTTCCATATTGTTAATTGATAGATCAAAGCTAGGTTGGCTTGATGAGAGCAGAGTGAACAAACACGGCACCAGCATGAACCTCTGTGTTCTGTTGCTGGAGAAAACAACCTTGTAGGCAGAGCTGGGCAGAAACAGGAAGCTCTTTTAGTACATGCTCTTTTAGCCCCCCAAGCTTTAGAACATTAACTTTTCTCCAAAATAAAGAGATAATGTGTTTTCTGAACTCATCTTCAGCATGGTTCGGCAGCCAGTTTCAGAAACATAACCCCGAAGTTATAATTAAATTTAAGCTTTCTGTTGGTGGCCAGAATGCATGCTGGATTTTATATGATTGGAGGTCACAGTAACAAATTAACCCAAAGCTGTCCCTTGTCACAACACAGTCCTGTGAGAAAGAATGTCCATCACATGCAGCTCACCAACTGAGTTTAAGAGCCTCCACGTTTGTCTCAATGCTACTGAACAAGGCAACACACACAGTTGCATTGTAGCGCAAGGTCAGATTGCTACGGGTATCTTAATTTTTGGTTATGCAGTAGAAAAATATAATGGAAATAAAAGAAAAATGTAATGAGCTGAGAAGGGATATTGATTGGGAGCCAAGCAAAATGCCGGCTGAATGTGTGGGGAAGCATCAAAGACTCTCACTTCTCCAAAACTGAGGGCAAAAAGGAAAATAATCTAATAGAGCCTGTTAAGAGACACAGACCTTGCCTTCCACTTTGTTAAAAAGCCTATAGCAGAGGGTCTTGTCCATGGAATTGCCTTCCTGCACCAACACATTTGAACACACTAATTTGAACATCCCTTGCAGCAAAAAGTTCTCTAGTCAAGACATTAGATGACATTAATGCACCATGCGTAAGAAAACAAATTGGAGCAAATTCCTAATTCCCTTCCATCCTGAACTGCTTGTGCAGCTTCTGCTACAAGGAACCTAGACCGATACTGCCTCCTGGATACAGGTCTAAATACTGTTTGCTTGGAAATTCTCTCAAGGTGTTATTATTTTTGTTAATCAAAACTCTGCCGTAAGACTGTGGTGTTCTAACCTCCATGTTTATTTGTGCATGGGACCGGTACTGATTCGTGCTAGTTACAAAGAAAAGCCATAAAGTATACAGTAGAAGGGTAAGAAGAAAGGGCAGACCAATTGTCATCTTCAAATTGTGTTACAAGGCTGTTGTGTTTGGTGTCTGGGCTGTGTAGGAAGGGGCTGTCCCGGCCCACAGCTCAGGCTGTTTGTTGCCACTGATGGATGACAAAGTGCTACAGGTAGGCACAACCAAAATCATGAAAGTGGAGTTCTGTGGTGTGTAGGACTTTTCTCAGGGAAAGTTGAGATAATTGCACCTGCCCTTATTCTGGCCATAGAAGCTGGGCATTCTGCAGCATCCTGGCCTACTTCTACTACATTCTGTAGACTTTTTGGTTTTGTCATTTGTTCGCTAGCAGAGCTCTGTTTACTTTGCCTTGCTTGT
This sequence comes from Pachyuromys duprasi, assembly GCA_028658305.1. Lineage (NCBI taxonomy): Eukaryota > Metazoa > Chordata > Mammalia > Rodentia > Muridae > Pachyuromys > Pachyuromys duprasi. The sequence goes on from CM053748.1 coordinate 11,252,967, forward strand.
GGGGTGTTTGGTATTTGCCATGAGCACTGGAGATGAAGATTATGTAGTCCGGGTCTGCACAGATGTGCTGGGGATTTAAAACAGAGATTTCTTTTTCCTGACTAATGAGTAGATACTTGTTAACCATATTAACTAATACATGTATATATTCTTAGCCTCAGGTCTTCCCATTGTCAATGACTTAGCCATTTTGTGGAAGACACTAGAGTCTTTCTTTAGATGCCTCATTATTCTCCTAGAATATCATGGTGATTTTAAACTCCTGTCCTAGAACTGAGCTAAATTAAAGCACACACATAACAAGGGTGTGGGGAACTTGTGAATCACAGGTTACATTTTTGTATCTCTCCTAAAATCTCAGCCTGAAGGATGAAGAGGATATCATGGATAATTCAAAGCTCTTACTTCTTTCTGTAATGGAACACGACAATAAATCGATATTTTTAGGAGGCGAAAAGAAAATAGCAAACATCAGCACCATCATGGCGGATCTCAGCAAATGATCATCCAGCTGGATTGAAATATCAGATTTCAATTCACATCTTAGATTTTTTTCCCATGTGCATTTACTACACACCAGACAAAGAAAAACAAACAAGCAACCAACCAACAAACAATCCTCTACTCTTTCACTAGGAAAGCAGAAGCCAATATTGTGTTTCTGACTTTATTGCTGGTGGATATCCACGTAGGCTGACAGTGGTTCATTAAAACCTGTGTGTGTGTGTGTGTGTGTGTGTGTGTGTGTCTTCATGCCGTCGCTTTTTTGGACCCTAATGTTTACTTCCAGTTTTTAGGGTAGAGGGTAAATTGATGATGCCGCAGAATTTCCTAGTTTTTCTGAAAGTTCTTTTTCATGGCTCCAGCTCCAGCGTTCAGAGGTGAGACCCTGACCCAGGCAGTTTTTATCACATCCTGCCTCTGAGAAGCAGCTTGCTAAGATGGGGGCTGCAATGCACCTCACACTTGGCTCTCCACAACCCCAGTTGTTGCCAGGAGGCAGGTTTTGATGTGTCAGTTCACAGAGCTCTCCGGAGGCCGCTGTCAATTCTCGTTTTTGTCACTGTGAAGTTGGTGGCTGTGGTCAGCATCATCTTCCTTTTGTGGAAGGGGGTGTCGTCTTTCCGCAAGCCGTCATGATGCATGTAGGCAAACTGTGTAAGCAATTTGGGGAATTCAACATAAACATCTCTGTGGTGCCTCAGATGCACAGGGCTCTCCTCCTCCTCCCCACTTAGGCTCGTTGTTGCAGCATGCAGATGATGAGTCGGTACTCAGGAAAGAGGCAATTTCTGCTCAAAGATGCTCAAAAATCCTCCAAGGCATTTTCCAGGCTGCATTATGTAAATCATTACCTGAATACACTGATTGTTCTCTTGTTCACCAGGGCCTTGAGACATCAGACAGCCCTGGGCAGATTCAGAACATTGACAGGACTTCTGTTATCCATATACTCACTAACAAGGATTTTGGAGTTCCTACTATGCACCAGACACAAAACAACCATAATCTCCTACTGGGCTAATCTGAAGTACAGCTGGCCTCCTGTCCAGTAGGAAAACCCTGTTACTTTCAAGTCTCTAGGCACAGGGACTCATGCCTGCTCCTTACCTCTGGTTCTATTTCCTCTTTTCTGGGATGAAAATTGTACCCCTGACCAAGCAAGTTACTGGGACCTCACTTTGCACAGAGGGAGCTCTGTTGTTTGACAGTGTGTTTGCACAGGGCTCTGAAGATTTGGGGCGGCCTGATTAGACACTTGGCTTAGAAGCCGACTACTGTTTTGTGAATGATGCAGGGAAGGATGCTCTAAGAAAGGGGCTCAGTGTTGCTCCTTACCAACATATTAAGGGTTTATTTTCTAACATTAAACACCATTCCCATCAGTTAAACCTGTTGTACATGGAGAACTTATACAAGCGTTCAATGTATTTCCAGCTTATTCCCTTTAATATTCCTTCCCTAGCTGTCTCATCTCCCTAGACAGTTTTGCTCATATCCCGCCCTCAATCACACACACACACACACACACACACACACACATGCATACGCACACGCACACACACACAAGTTTTATGTGACTTACATAAAACCTACAAGGCACAAATGAGTGAAAACATTTGATATTTGCATTTCTGAGATTGGCTTAGTTCACTTAACGTCATTATCTCCTGTTGCATCCATTTTCATCTAAACAAAACAACTTTGTTCTTTATGTCTGGAAAAAAGTCTGCGGTGTTTACACGCCACATTTTCTTATCCATCTCTCTGCTGTTGGACACCTCTCTAGCGACTATGACAGTAACTTCCCTTCCACAAGCAAGGATGTGGTGTATCTTTGTTATGTGGCAATATAGAGGTTTCTGGGTAGACAGACAGGGGTTTTGCCTGATCTTCATGGTCCAAGAAGAGGCTTCTATAACCTCAGTCATTTCTCTGCCATTAATTGTGCCCTCGGTGATTGTCTTGCCTTTTGGAGAACTACTGTGGATTGTACTTAAACACAAATTAGTCAAATATCAAGAAATCCTATGTACAAATGGGTCAGGCTGGTAAACAATTGCCTATAAAACAAATTAATATTTGATTTTCTGAGGCAGGAGTTGTATCTTAGTGGTAGAACATGTGCTTTTCATGCTCACAAACAAAGGGAAAAATTTCTTACTTTTATGTAAGGGATTAGTAGTGAACATTGCTATAATGCAATACTTTACATATAGACACCTACTTGGCCACACAATATTCCAGTGGTTATTGTAGCCATAATCTCCATTTAGAAATGCCATAAGTCTGAGAAAGAACCAGATTGATTTCCAAAGTGGTTGTACAAGATTACATTCCCACCAGCAATGGAGGAGGGTTCCCCTTTCTCCACATCCTCTCCAGCATGCGTTGTCTTGAGTCTTTTTTTTTAATCTTAGCCATTCTTATGGGTGTAAGGTGAAATGTCAGGATTGTTTTGATTTGCATTTCCCTGATGACTAAGGATGTTGAACATTTTTTAAGTGTTTCTCTGACATTTGATACTTCTCTATCGAGAATTCTCTGTTTAGCTTTGAACCCCATTTTTTAATTGGATTGCTTGATTTGTTGCTGTTTAACTTCTTGAGTTCTTTATATATTCTGGATATTAGCCCTCTGTCAGATATAGGGTTGGTGAAGATCCTTTCCTAATCTGTAGGCTGTCGTTTTGTTATGACGACAGTGTCCTTTGCTTTACAGAAGCTTTTCAGTTTCATGAGATCCCATTTATTGATTGTTGATCTTAGAGCCTGTGCTGTTGGTGTTCAGGAAGCTGTCTTCTGTGCCAGTGAGTTCAAGGAAATCATTAAATTTGCAGGCAAATGGTAGAACTAGAAAAGATCATTCTGAGTGAGGTATCCCAGAATCCCATGGCATATACTCACTTACAAGTAGATATTATAAATATAATATAATATAAACATACTAAAATCTTTACACCTAAAGAAGCTAGAAAGAAGGAGGATTCTGGGTAAGATGATCAATCCTCACTCATAAAGTCAAATGGGATGGACATAGGAAGAGGGAGAAAACAGGGAACAAGACAGAAGCCTACCACAGAGGGCCTCTGAAAGACTCTACCCAGCAGAGTATCGAGGCAGATGCTGAGACACATAGCCAAACTTTGGGCAGAGTTCAGGAAATCTTATGAAAGAAGTGAGAAATAATATGACCCGGAGGGGACAGGAGCTCCACGAGGAGAGCAACAGAACCAAAAAATCTGGGTCCATGGGCCTTTTCTGAGACTGATACTGCAAACAAGGACCATACATAAAGATGACCCATGCACAGATGTAGCCCATGGCAGCTCAGTCTCCAAGTGAGTACCCTAGTAATGGGAACAGGGGATGTCTCTGACATGAACTCAGTGGCTGGCCCTTTGATCATCGCCCCCTGAGGAAGGGGCAGTCTTACCAGGCCACAGAGAAAGGAAGTGCAGCCAGTCCTGATGAGACCTGATAGCTTAAGGTCATAGGGAAGGGGAGGAGGACCTCCCCATCAGTGGACTTGAGGAGGGGTAAGGGGGGGAGATGAGGGAGGAAAGGTGGAATTGGGAGGGGATGAGGGAGGGAGCTATATCTGGCATACAAAGTGAATAAAGTGTAATTAATAAAAAATAAATATTTTTTTAAAAAAGACAATAATTAAGTTGCAGAGTGAATAATTGCCTTTCTCTAGGTCAGAGCTAGCAGACAGTATGGCTGAAATTCAAGCCAAGCCTCCTTGATACCACATTTGTCACCATCATCCCACATCATTTCTCTGAAATTGGGGTATAATTTAGGTTTATACTGTGAGCAGTAGAAAATACTTGGTATTGTTTTAGAACTATTTATATGAACCAGTATTCTAAACATTGAAAGACTGTTAGATGGTTAATTCATACTTACATCCATCAATGCGTACAGACACACACACACACACACAGAGCCCACATCCACACTTTCATGGTGTTATACGTTTGGGCAAGAATATCGGAGTGAAAGTCTATTGCTATAAAACATTTGCAGGCCAGCATGCTCTATCATAAACATGTAACGTAATGCAATGTTTATGATAGAGAGCTCATCACATCAGCATTACGAGCTACAAGTAGTTTTCCCATACTGCTGTTGGAGATATGACTCCTCAAAGTAGAAAGATCTGGGACACTACACTGTGAATGCCACCTTCATCACCGAGACCTTTGCTTTTGAAGTTCCCCTAAAATGTTGGTGCTGGCTAATTTTATATCACTTTGCCACAAGCTAGAGTCATCTGAGAGTCGGGAACCCCAATTGAGAAAATGCCTCCATAACACTGAGTTGTATGCAAGCCTGCAGAGTACTTTCTTTTTCATATATTTATTAATTTAATATCTATACAACCTGATTCCACCCCTGTTCCACATCTCTTCCCAGTCATGCCCTCATGTCCCCATCCCCCATCTCTTCTTCTCCTTTTTTCTCAGAGAAGGGGAGGCCCCCAAGGGGTATCAGCCCACCCAGGCACCTCAAGTCACAGCAGAACTAAGCACATCCTCTCCCACTGGGTCCTGACAAGGCAGACCACCTAGGGGAAATGGATCCAATGGCAGGCAACAGAGCCGGAGACAGCCCCTGGGCCCCTTGTGAGGGGCCCCACATGTTGACCATGCTGCACATCTGCCTCATAGGTGTAGTAGGCCTAGGTCCAGCCCATGCATGCTCTGTGGTTGGTGGTTCAGTCTCGGTGAGCCCCCATAGGTCCAAGTTTAGTTGACTCTGTAGGTCTTCTTGTGGTGTCCTTGACCCCTCTGGATCCCTCAATCCTTCCCCCTACTCTTCCACAGAATTCTCCAAGCTTGTCCTATTGTTTGGCTGTGGGTCTCTGCATCTGTTTCCATTTGCTGCTTGATGAAGCCTCTCAGAAGACTACAGGAACCTATGCTAGGCTCCTGTCTACAACCATAGCAGAGTATCATCAATAGTGTCAGGGGTTGGCTGTCCCCTGTCGGGTGGGTCTCATGTTGGACCAGTCATTGGTTCGTCATTCCCTCAATCTCTGCTCCAGCTTTACCCCTACACTTCTTGTAGGCAAGACAAATTTTGGGACTACAGTTTTATGGGTGGTGTCCCCTTCCCTCCACTGAAAGAACCACTTGATTACAGGAGGTGGCCACGTCAGGCTCTTTAACCCTCATTGCTGGAAGTCTCAGCTAGGGTCATCCTCATAGAGTCATGGGAGCTTCCTCTGTCTCAGAGATGCCCCTCATACACTGATTTTTGTTCTCGTTCCTGGTCCAACCCTCCCCCCCCACCTGACCCCACTCTGATTACCCTTTCCATTCCCGCTCCCACCCAGTTTCTTTTCTCCATCTACTTCAGATATCTGTTTTATTTCCTGTTCTGGTGAGATTCAGCATCTTCCCTTGGTCTCTCTTTGGCTTCTTTGGGTCTATGGATGGGAGCATGGTAATTAGGGATGATGTGGGAAAACTCAGCCCACATCTGGGGACATCTGGTGGTCCTGTGTTCCACAAGAAAGCGGGCTGCAGGCCAGTGAGCAGCACTCCTCCATGGACCTCTGCATCTGCTCCTGCCTCCATGTCCCTGCCCTATTTGATTTCCTATACTGACTTCCATCAATGATGGACCGTGATATAGAAGTGAGAGCCAAATAAATAAATCCTTTTCCCCTCAAGTTGCTTTTGGTCATGGCGTTTCATCATAGCAATAGTAACCCAAGCTAAGATAGTCTTACATGAAAATTTCCTCAAAGATAAAATAGAGGCTAAAATTTTGTCTGTTTTTTTTTATTCACAGTAATGTTAGGAGGTAAAAATAAAATAATTTACAAATTAAAGTCCTGTGAAATTGACTATTTTAATGACATGCTGGGAGAGCTTTCCTTAAAATCAGATTATATTTTAAACTATTACCTCTAGGCTCTCCCTAGAAATAACACTATTTCGAAGTAGCTTTTATTAACAAGAAATAGCATTATCTAATAAAGGTCATGAAACTCCGCTCAAGTACATGGGAAAATCTCTCCCCCCTCCCCTCTCCCTCTTTCTGCACCCCTCCTCCCACCTCCTGTCTTTGTGTCTTCTCTAACTGGGGTTAACTTTACGGCTGTGACTTGTATGGTCACGTAGTGTCACACTGTAGAAACTCCTTTTACTGGTTTGACGTTTAATAATTTATTAGCAAGGAGCTCTCATTTTCAGTTATCCCTGGGACCCACAGAGGATATAAGTTCTCTGTTTTCTATCTCCCCTCCTCCCTCAGTCCATTGGGGGACTAAGCTCACCATGCAGGGTTAGTTTATAAAGAGAACGGCTTGTCCAGGGGTCAGAGCAGAGGAGAATGAACACATGTATGATAGAAATGGTCTTTATTGTTGCCAGTTGAGTGATGGATGTATCTTAGCCAAGTGGCTTAAGCAACGATCGAGCAACTGGGAGACTCATCTAAGTAACGACAATAAAACAAGGCTCAGGTCACAAATCGCTTCAAGCAAATCCCAGTCAAGCAAGAGGTGTTACCCAAAGACGTAGCCACTTCTGGGATTTGGCTGCTGTGAAGCATTTCTACACTCAGGGTCTGTGCTGGGTGATGGGAAGTAGGCCCCACCCACTATCGTATTTGTTGCAAGTAGGTGCTGTTCACCTCCCTCCAGCAGGCTCTCAGCTCAAGCGCACACCGCTCTAGCTCATTGCCAGCCACCTTTAAAAGCGCCTGTATTAGGACATAACTTACATATCACAACTTACCTTTTTAAACCACGCCACTGTGTGTCCTTTCTCGGTGTGTCTGTGGAGCTGAAAAATACCATGCAGTCCGCAACACAGACATAGAACATTTTCAACATCCCGAAAGAAGTCTCATGAACATACACAATCCTTCCTCAACCTTCCTTCCCTTCTCCATCTCCTTCTCCACCACTGGCAATCACAAACTCACTTTCTGACCTTTCACCTCATCTGGCTTATCAAACTCCAGGGCTTGTCACAGGATGTGTCAGTGCATCATTCTTCATCATGCGGCAATAACATTCTATTCTGTGGAAGTATGATGCTGCTATTTGAGTGTGTCTCCCCAGAATCATCTACTAGAAATTTAAGTCCTGATCCAACAGTGTTGGGAGATGGAACTTTGAGAGGCAGTTAAGCCATGTGGACTCTGTCCTTGTGGAAGGATTTATGTCACTATCATGAAATGGTCTCATTAAGGGAATGCGTGTATGCTCAGTCCCTCTCCATTCTCTTGCTCTCTTGCCTCTGAAACAGTGATGTGGCTAGAGGACATCACTGATGGTGATATCTGGTCCTGAATTTCACAATTTCAGAACCATTCCTTTTCATTTTAAATTGTACATCCTGCTAGAGCAGCACAAAGTGGGCCAACATATGTCACATTTTATTGATCTATTCATTTATTTTCAATATGGACCCACCATGAATAATGAAGATGCATACAAAGGGTTCTATATGACCATGTATGTTATGGTTTGGACATGAGGTCTTCTACACAATGCTCATATGTTGAAGGCATGTTTCCCAGTGTGGCAGGGTCAAGAGCTGGTGTCTTGGAGAAAGTGACTGGATTTGATTTCATCAATGTCTTACATTTGATGAATTCATAGAAAGTAGAATGGAAGTCTAGCTAAAGGTTCTTAATACATCGCCTGGACATATACCATCCCACTGACTCTTCCTCTTCCTGCCTGTCAGGAGGTGTTAACTTTCTGCCACATAGTGCCACTGCCAAGACACCCCGCCTCTCCTGAGACCCAAAGCAATAGACCAAGCACACCTTGGCTGAAATCTAAATCTTTGAAACCATGAGCCAAAGTAAGACTTTTTTTCTTATTTTAAACATTTTCTCTTCAATATCTGCCACAGTGATGAAATCTGATTAACATGGTGTAATAGTTACTTTTCTGTTGCTCTGATTCTATACCATAAGCCCAAACAACCTAAGGAAAAAAATGCTCATTTGGGATCACCATTCAAGATGTATTGAGTCCATAATTGGATGTCTGAGTTTGATTCTGTGTTACTAAAATAAAACACTGACCAAAAGCAACTTGGAAGACAAGGAGTTTCTTTCATCACGAAAGGAAGTCAAGGCAGAAACTCAACGTAGAAACTGAAGTTAGACCATGGAGGAACTTTGCTTACTGCCTAGCTCCTCATGGCTCTCTCAGCCCCTCACAGCTTGCTCAGCCTGTGTTCTTATACCATTCCCGTGTATTCCAGTGTCAGCATCACCCACAGAGGGCTGGGTATTAATAAAATACCCACAGACATGCCGAAAGGCTGAGCTGATGGAGGTATTTTCCCAGTTGAAGTTCCCTCTTCCTGTGTAACAGGAAGACATGGTGGCAGGAACAGGAAGCTGACCATGGTGGTTGGGGGAGGGGAAAGAGAGAGTGATCATAAAACTGAGACAAGGGTATATATCCTCAAAAACTACCCCCTGTACCCTCTGTGACATGTACCCTCCAGTAAAGCAAGGCTTTAACTCCTAATGGTTTCATAGCCACCAACTGGGGGACTGAGTGTTTAAATGCATGAGCCTCTGGGGGACATTTCTAGTGGAAACCAGCACACATAGTATACTTTTCTTTTTCTTGGGCATATTCTAGAAGTGGAACCACCAGGTCAGGGTGTATGCCAAATGCTTGTCTATATATCTGTGACAAGAAGACTCCTTCGACATCACTAGAACGAAAGTAGATACAGAGTATGGCAATTCCTATGGCTGCAAATTAGATAGTAAGGAGATCTTTTATATTTGGTTCCAAACCTTGGAATCAGACTTACTGAGATAGCCATAGCATAAAATATTTTATAATTAAGTAAATAAATCCCAGAGTAGGTATCATCCTCTGCCCCAGAGCACTGCTAGAGTGGATAATCCAGGATTTCTTCTACTGCTGCCAAGAAAGGCATTTGGCCTCCCTTCAGAATCGTGCTCTCTCCTGAGGCATTTTGGAAGGTCTGGCCTGGGTGATAGTTATAAGAAAACATGGGCAAATTTACTGGGTCATTTTGTGTGCCTAGGAGCCAGGGTTAGAGGGAGTGGCTGTGTGAGATGAGAACAGCTGAAGCAGAGAGGTCATCAAAAAAGTCTGGGCAATGCTAGGTGATCTCTTCAGACCCTAGTATCCACACGCATGCTCAGAACTCGGAAGTCCGTGGAGGAAGCTACGATCCTCATCTCCATCAAGGCCTGGACCGTAGACCCTGCAGAACCCCGTTGTAGCTGTTCTTGCTTTTTAAAACTCCGAGCAGTTCAAGGACCCAAATTTGTCTCTCCTTAGCTTTTATAGGTGAAATAAAGCTTGTAAAAGCCAAAGATCCCACACCCAGTGACCTGGGAGGAGCAATGGGAAGACACGCGCGTGCTCTGAGTCCTATTCTTCTCTTGCATAATCAGCAGATCTCATCTGGTCTTTCAATTCAATTAGGTTCTGCAAGCTTAATTAACTGGCGCCGGTTTGAAAGTGGGGCCGCTTCATGGTAGAGTGGAAAGGCAGCCTCATACCAGAAATCAAGAATAATTAAAAATAAAATGCGAAGTCTGCTGGATAGACGGTGTGCTTGGCATGAGCAAAGCCCTGTGACCCACTCTCAAAACACATCAGAAGAGGAGCCAGCTATGAAGGTGCGGGAGAGAGCGTCATCAAGCTATCTGTCCAGCCTGCCTGTCAGTCTTCTGTGCACCACACAATGGCCTTCAAGATTGTCTTAGGTGTTTCTCCCGGCTCTGCCTTGCCCAAGAAGACTCCCTCCAACCCCTTTCCTCTGGGTAGGTTTTAATTTCTGGGTAGACACTGTTTCTCAGACTTGAAAGCACACACGAGTCACCTGAGGTCTTGTTAAAACATGGGTTCTGACTCAGCACATTGGGAGCAGCCCGAGAACCGGTTTTTGTTAACAAGTGTGTGGGTGACATCAGCGTGTACCATATGCTCCGGAGCCGGGTGGATTCCTTAATTATTTTAGTCTCTGCTTCTTAGTTCTCTCAGTAGTAAACAGGCACCTCACGGGGAGCCTGGCCCCGGAGCAAGCATCTCTAGGCCGAAGAACTCCCTTTCCAAGGAAGGAGATATTTTGACTCCTTTCTTATGCTTCCTGAAGGGAGACCCTCGCCAGGCCTCTGGGACAACTCTCACAATTCTCTAGTTTCTTCAGGGACACCAAGGAACAGCCTTCTTACATTACATAATAGATCACAAAATCGCAGTGGCATGGCTTCTAAACAGAGGAACTTTTAATAAGCAAGGCGCGCAGACATTACACATTCTCATTCCGCCTTGCATTTTGTCATCCATCTTCTGGGAAAGAGGCTTAGAGATCGTGGTGTAACTCACTTAGAACAACAGACAATTGTCACGGCCCGCTAATTCCTTCTGCTTCTGACGGGAGCTGAGAATGGTTCCACAGTGAAGTCAGAGGGGTGCAGACACAGACAGGGATTTTCCTGAGGGTCCCACAGTGAGAGCTGATGTATAATTAGAAGAATGAAGGAAAGGAGAGAAATGGCTAGGCAGCCTCTGGTCAATCAGGGCTCTGTCTGCCAATCACTATTTCTGACATTTGAGCCTTCTCTCTAGTGTAAAAAAAAGGGGATGGGACTGAGGCTGGGAGTTGCAGTATAGAGGAGTAGGAACTGAGTGGTGTGAAGATGACCTTTGCTCTAGTCACAGTGACATGTTGTGTCTACATGTGGACTAGGACCTCTAACTAGAGTTCTCACCAACTAGAGTTACCACTCGCTTCAGAAACCAGAAAGGATACTGCTTAAACATCTCTGTTTCCTCGGTTTAGATTTCTTTTCCATTTTTTAATTAAAATTTTATTTTAAAAACCTTATAAATAAAACAGTATGCAGCCAAGTTAATCAGAGCCCAAATCTATACATCTCAGGGTATAGGTTTCTACACAGTTAGAACAGCCATTATGAAGCTGTGGAGAGTTAAATTGGATTTCACATTAATTTTATGAGTAAAGTTACTGGTTTTACTATATAAAATGTGTATAATTTGAGGATCACTTAAACATCACACTTCCTGGATCATCCTCAGGAACACCATTGTTAGGAACCAGGGTTCCTTCCATCTGGCTTGGGGCTTATGTGATCTTGAGTAAACAGTCCAGCCTCTTGGGTTTTCGCCCAGGATTTGTAGGTCTGTCTCTTGATATTTTCCAGTATGTATTGTGTTAAGCAAATATTGGATAAAAAAATACTGTATGTCGATCAAATAACCATGGAGTTGGGATTTGTTTCTTTGTGGCAGGACTCCTCAGAGCTCTTAATGGGCTGATCTACACAAGGAACCCCCAAAAGAGGCTAGCATTTGTTGTGTCCTGAAGAAATAATCACATCACATTTTGTCACAAAGGCTATCTCCTTTCTTTCATTTACCAGAATTCTAAATAATTTTATGAAGTTAGTAATTATTTGTAAATGGTAGTGGCTCCCAGTTTTCAAGCAGGCAACCCAGAGACTTCACAGAGCCTTCCTACAAGCATTGAAAAGGCCCTTTTGGTTGACATAAGAATTTGATGTCAATTATGAAAGCTTGAGTGAGTTCAATATTTTTCATACATTGCAAGTAAAGGTTGTGTGCATCTGAAACTAATTATTCAGGCCCTCGAGACTGCTCTTTAATTACTTGACCTGGCGAATGTTTATGTGATTTAAACATTAACTTTAATATTTTAGACTGTTGTAAGAGCACATCAGATTGATTTTATGGTCAAACAAATGGTTGAGGACTTCTTTTGAAAGTGGTCCAGAAAAAGAAAACAGACTTCAGACCGGTTGATAAAAGGGAAGCGGCACGTACAGAGAATGCTGAGGTTCGTTATCAAATAGCATCTTGGTAGAATACGGACACAGAGGGTCCTTTAGGGGTACTTTCCAGTAAGAGAAATTATGAGTTATCAATTTCCTTTAGCGCGTGGGATCTGTCCTCAGGGGGTACCATTGTTGGTGCAGGAGACCCAGTAGCAAACAGGCTATTACAGTAACCCACGCGGCGATGACTACCCATCTATTCATTTTAATTTCTTGGGTAATTGGTTTCATCTATTAGCAGTCAGCCACATATTTAAGCCACAAATGACTTTTCTCTATTAAAAAAAAAGTCTTTCCTCTTGGGTGTGATGGTCAACTAAGCCAATAAGCCTGGTGGATTTTGCTAGGTTCTTATATCAGTGACTTCAGACACTGCAGGGATTGCTAAATAAGATCTACCCAGCGACTCACCGTTTTTCTTTCTTGACAAGGATGTCCCAGAATGCTGTGCATCTCACCATTACTTTTCCTTCATTATAGAGCACAGATTTATAAAATTTACTTAGTGAAATTCGTGATATCCTCAGAACACTGCAGAAAGCAGTTTAATATGTCATTTTCGAAGGCCTGCAGGAGCTGAATTGCTTTTACAGTCTGCAGTAAAAGCGGTTCTTCCTAAGAGGCAGTACAGTGATTTATTTATTTATTTATTTTGTATTTATTACAGTTTATTCACTTTGTATCCTGGCTGTAGCCCCCTCCCTCTTCTCCTCCCATGCCCCTTCCCCAGTCCACTGATAGGGGAGGTCCTCCTCCCCTTCCATCTGACCCTAGCCTATAAGGTCTCATCAAGACTGGCTGCATTCTCTTCCTCTGTACAGTGATTTTTTTATGCTTTTTTTTTTTAATTTTTGCATCTCAAACATGGATTTACTTGGGCTACAAAATATTTACACTTTTTACAACCATCAAGTTGTTGACTTTACAGAGGAAATGTAAAGAGAGACCTAACTACATTCACTGTCACACTTCCCAAATGCCTGCATCTTCTTCTGCTGTCATCACTGCCGTCTATTAACGTACACCTGGGAAAAGCAAGCCACTGTGGCCCATTTGAAGCTGAAGCTCAAATGTTATTATGGGGAGAATGGAGTCATTTACATTATTCTTGAGAGGATGACAGAAATCTGTTCTGAACAGACAAAACAGTCATCATTTCCAGTTCCCCAGCGCTGGAATTCTATGGCACTCTTAGGGAGGTGTGTGATTTATGCAAAGCTCACTTCCTGGGCACCAGCACTGATCTCTAGAGGTCTTCTCTCCAGCTGTGAAACACAGTCAAGGGGAGAAGAAGAGGAGGAGGGATTTATTACTCAGAAGGTTAGAGCAAGAGAAGGAAATGCTCTATCCCTCAGGTTCTTTCCGCTCAATGACGCTAGCCGGCTTACGTGAATTTTTAGTGTTTAGAAAATTGATTATGAGAGATTTCAAACTCAGAAGATAATACTGTACTATCTACTGGAATGAAGAGTAAACAGATTCTGGGAGTGGTTCTCAGATAGGCCTCTTTCCCTCTTTCTTTCTTTCTTTTTTTTTTTCTTTTTGGAATTTAGATAGGGTTTTACTATGTAACTCAGGCTGGCCTGGGACTCTTTAGGTAGACTAGGATGGACTCAAATTCACAGCTTTCATCCTGCCTCTGCCTTCTGCTATTAAGTCACGCCTACCTCTTTCCCTGACACAACTTTGTAAAGGAAGTTTTACATTAAAGTTATACCTAAACTCCCCTTCCTGTTTATTCCCCCACATGCTTTGTATGAATGCAGTATTTAAAGTAAGCTTCCCATGTACACTACACGGCTATAGTACATGTGTGTCTTGAGAAACATCCCGGAATCCCACCCACATCATTTATAATTTAGAGGGCACTTAATGGTTTTTATTATCTCTATCGATAATTGAAACCATCGCCATCCTTAGTTCTATAGCTTCTTCATTGCCGTAGAAGGAAATTCTGTGCCTTTCATCCAGCCCATATTCCTTTCTTATCCCAATTCTGGTCCTAAGCCACTGCTAATCTACTTTCCGTTCCCATGTAGGTATCTGGAAATTCCACATGTACAAAATGCTGTATGTGTGTGTGTGTGTTGTGCCTGGCTTCCTTCGCTGAGCACAGTATTTGGGGGCTTTATTTATATTGTAACATTTCAGTATCATAAGCCCATGTTCGTCTGTTTGTCAGCTGACATTTAGCTATTTTTTTGTCTTTTGGCTCTCACGAATGATGTCACTGTCAACATTTACATCCACATGGGTTGTTTGGGGGGTACTATACTAATGATTGAGTGTTGGTTTATTAACGCAGATAGTCCTGTTCATTGTAACTGCTGCAAGAGGCCTTTGCTGTACTAACAAGTCTAATGTATTTCTCTTTTCTCTTGGAATTTGCTTTTGGTCTTTGGACCTCATGAAGACAAGCATGTCTTCATGCTTGTGTGTGCTCACTGGCTCTCTTCCTTCCATAGGGACGGCCACATAGTGGCCTTCCCTAGTAACTGTGCATTTCCCACCAACATCTCCCCCCACAAATACATTTCAGTCAAGACGGAAGCATCTTTCTTTCTCCCATTTCCCTGAACTCTCTGTCTCTGTCATTTTTTTTTTTTTGCCTACATGAGGCTCACACTTGCTTTATTGTCCCCGTCTTTGGACATTAGTAAAGGTGAGCCCAGTCCCATGTGCTGATAGAGTGTTTCTCCTCTCCTCTGTAGACTTTCATAGTTACCGAATGCAGCTTTCTGTCGAGGTATGGCATTTTTTTTTTGTATCAATCTGTAATATCCCTTACAGATGAGTTTATGTCTGTTAAAAGAGATTGCAAATATCCTCTCCTGGCCTTATTCATTGCCCTCAGATTTTATTGTTATCTCGTGTAATGTGTATATCTGTGACATGGCGTGTGTGAACTTGGGGGGTAGGATGCGTACATGCCAATGTATGTGGAGGCCAGGGAACAATTTTGTGGAGGAGTTCTCTTCCTCCACCTTTATGTGGGATCCAGAAATCAAAGTGAGGTCACCAGGCTTGTGCAGCAAGCATTTTACCTGCTGAGCCATCTCACTGGCCCCCATTTTCCTCAATTTTTTTCCTTGAGATAGGATCTCACCGAACAGCCCTGGCTGGCCTGAGCCTCCAAAGTGCTGAGATTACAAGTGTGAACCATCATGCCCGGCTTCCATACAAAAACAAAAAAAAACCCCACTGAAACCCACACATCTTTTCTAGATAAGGTGAAATACACCTATAATCCCCAGACTCCAAGGATAATGATTATGAAGCTAATTTAGGTGGCACAGCGGCTCTCTGTTCAGATGAAATAATAAACAACTAACTACATTGACCTTGGTTTTTAATACATATTTGTCAGTGTTTTCCTCTATAACATATATATCCTGCTTTTGAAATGACTTCCCATGGGTTGAAGAGGTCATGTAGTTGGCAAACTGCTTGCTATGGAAGAGTGAGAACTTCCCAAAGAACTCCTCAGTTTGAGCCTTAAAGGCCAAGTAAAGGCCTGGGTACAGTGACTAGTGCTTATGATCCCAGTGCTGGGTGGATGGAGGTAAACAGAATTGGTGGGTCTTGGGTCCTAGAAAATGACGCTATCTAAAGCCACAGCAAGGGTGAGTAATGCCCAAGGTTGCCATTGGCCTCCACATGCACAGACACATGACCATGTGTGCACATGTGTGTGCTCACACGTACATGTGCTCCCACACTGTATGCTCTTCCTTCCCATGACAATGTTACTCTAATTTGTCTTGTTTTTCTGAAGTGTTTAGTTTGGGGATTTTTTTCATATTAAATCTAAGTTCATTCAGAATTCTGTATGTGTGTGTTTTCATGGAGCTAATGAAAAATTTGATCTCACCTCTTAAAATTAGTGATCTATTTCGGCACCTAATTGTCCTAGCATTGTATTCTAAATACACTATTTCTCCCTCATCTTGAAATGCTACTTTTGTTATTTACACACACACACACACGTGCGTACGTGCATACACACACACATTTGTGTTATGAGAGGGAAATGAAGAAAAAGAGGGTAGAAGGAGGGGTATACTTATGCTCTCCTCTGTCTTGTGTCTACCATAGTGTTGATGCCACATTATTATTTGGCTTTATAGCTTATCTTGAATCTGAGAAGAGAAATCAGTTATCCTTTCCTCCTCTTTTACTTTCATCTTCAAAATTATCTAAGCCAGTCATTATTTTTGCTATTCTATATATTGTTGTTAATTGTTATATACATTTTTTAAAGTTCCATGAAAAAGTATTCAGCCCTTTTTATGACAGTAACATAAAATGTATACCTTTAGTCTTTATTTGAGACAAGTACAGAATACAAAGTAGAATTTGTAATTTCCAAATGAGTTTTTGGTCAAAGGAAACAAGAAAACAGCATAGCAAACTAGGATCTTTACAGCCATAAACAGACTTTATTGTGTTGACTATTCCCTTAAAACCTTCATTTAACAGAGCCTACAAATCATATTTAGAATAATATTAAGGAGAAAAAAGTGACAAAGAGAAATATGGAATAACAGAAAAAAATTGCCACAGAAGAAACAAAGTCAAACTATTAGCACTCATGATACCTGCAGATGAACTACATTCATTAATTTAAAGTTGGAGATTCCAGGCTGTAAATCTACCTATTCCTTAAAAATCATGTGTTCTACATGGTAACAAAAAGACGAAACTGAATAAATGATTTAAAAATAACATTAACTGAGCACTAACTATGCCTTACATGGATCCTGTGTGGGTTAATCTTGGCTGTCAAACTGACTGGATTTGGCATCAACCAAAAGTTAAGCTGATGAGCACACCTGTGAGAGATTTTATTGATGGGGTGACGTGAAGTATAAACTTGGGGTGATTGCAGCCAAATAAAGGAGGAGCAAAGATAAGCTTTTTTCCCTTATTGCCTCTGCCTTAGGGTGTCTATTGCTCTGTAAAAACACCGAGACCAAAATCAACTTGGGGAGGAAGGGGCTTATTCCAGTGTGAACATCCCAGGTCACATTCCATCACTGAGGGAAGTCAAGGCAGGAACTCAGCTCAAGCAGCACCATAACCTGGAGGCAGAGACTCAGGCAGAGGTCATGCTTACTGGTTTGCTCCCTACGGCCTGCTCAGCCTGCTACACAGGAATGGCACCACCCACAGTAGGCGGGGCCTTCCACATCAGTCATTCATCAAGACAGTACCCACAGAGTTGCCGACAGTCCAATCCAATGGAAACATTTTTCAGCTAAGGTTCTCTCTTCCCAGATATGTCAAGGTTTGTGTCAAGTTGGCAAGAGCAACCAGTACACCTTGACATGTTGATGGTGAGTTCATCTACCTTGTTTGCATGTTCAGCTGTCATGTTGTTGCCATCATGACTGTTGCATTCCTCTGCTGGTATCAGAACCTCGCTTCTTTTGGCTTCCAACATGGATCAGAGACCAGTGGCTTCCCAGGAACCGTCCAGGCCTTCAGCACCAGGTTGGACATGCTGTGCAGTGTGAAGACAGTCATTGTTGGACTACCGAGACTGTATCAGGTAAGCCAATCTAGTAAAATCCCCCTTTAAGGTGTCATTCTGTCACTTCTCTGTCTCCAGAGAGCCCTGACGAATACAAGCACATATCTCCGGTATCACTCACTGCACAGAATGAAACTAAACAGGAAGAGCCCAGCTGCAGTGCTCTGAATCTATATATTCCTCCATGGGCTACTCCTAGCAAGTGACATCACATGGCAGGGATCTTTCTGGATCTAATGGGCTTGGTATAGTAGTACACTCCTATACTCTCAGCGTTTAAGAGGCAGGGGCAGGGAGATCGCAAGTTAAGGTCAGACTGGGATACCTCAAAAACAAACAAAATCAACATTCTCAGGGACCCCTTCGAAGGCGTGGAACGGCTAGGTTTGCATAATACTTTTGTTTTTCAAAGAAAAATTTAACAGGATGAAAGCACAAGGCATGAAGTACATTTTAAAGAATAAATATTGGTAAATTAACCATAAGAGGGAATACTTACCAGGCCTTAAATGTAGCAATTATTAATTTTTAATCTTAATACAGCACCAAAATTTACAAAAGAGGGTTGAAGAGGCGGCTCAGCGGCTAAAGGTGCCTACTGCTGACCCTGACAACCCGAGTTCTGTTCACACTACCAACATGGTCCTGTCTGTGCCTCCGTCTAAGTAAGTGAGTAAGTAAGTGAGTAAGTAAGTAAGTGAGTAAATAAATGATATGAAATTTTACAAATTGAAACTAACAGTTATAAGAGAAAAGAGCAAACACATAATCATATTGGTTCCTTTTTAAATTTCCTCACAGTGTTGTTTAATTCCTATTTTTTCTCAGTATATATGCACATGCGCACACTTTTACTTATTTATTCATTCATTCATTCATTCATTCATTCATTCATTCATTTATTTGCTGGTTCCCACACAGTGTTGTGTGTCCCTGGCCCCTTGCTTTTCTCATAGGCTCCTCTTCTCTCTACCCAGCTTTTCCACTGTGACTTGAGGCGTGAGATCATGCTGGTTTGAATGGCCTCTGCCATGTACAAGGGGGCATTACCCACCCAAACCAAGGCCAAACTGTGAAGCTTTCTTGAAGTGGGGAGCCCCAGAATCGGGGTCTTGCTCACTGGGACTTGCAGACCACCCTGGGCAAAGAATGGGCTGCAGCTTCTTTCTGACCAGAACCAAGCAGTTTCTCAGGATCTGACTTCCAGTCCCCATGCATGGGCCTGCTTTCCATCTTGTTTTCCTTCAGGGAAGAATTATATTGTCACTCAAATCCCAAATGGAAACAGACAACTTCTATAGCATGCTGCTGACCAAGTGCTGTTTCCAAGTCCATCCTTCCATGGCAAGTCCCTCATTTTCAGCTTTATGCTGAGGGCTGTTCCTGAGGCCCGGTGCAGCGTTCCACAGACCTGGTCCTTCCGCTCTGCACACTGTGCCAGCCTCACTCTGGCTCTGGTGACGCTGCTTTGTATGCTTCCAATTCTTTTTATTGTTTGTTTTGCCATTGTTGGTTTTTACCTCTTGTTTTGATTCCATGTTTGTTTTTGGCACCGTGGGTGTTCTTTCCCTTGTGAATGGACTGTGCGTTTAAACATGTTGTTGTGTTTTTGCAGCGCTTTCTAACTCTGCAGCTAGAGGATCTTAATTTCTCTTCCTCTGCTGTCTTGTTCAGAAAAACTCCCCCTGCAGCTCAGAAAGAACTCTCCCTGCAGTAAGTTATTAGCAGCTCTGGAGCAAGAAGGCTTAGGAAATGCAGCCCATTGTAAATGTGGTTCTCATCATCAGGATGATGAAAACGCGGCTCTGCCCAACAACAGATACCCTGATTTGCCATTTCTATAAATGACTTCTAAAACTGTGCTGTTCGCTAGAAAATATAATTAGTGTTTAGTGAAACAGATACAAGAAATACTTTATGGCCTCTGTACCGAAGAAAAACAATCCACGCAGCTTGGCAGAGGATAGATAAGCCCTGGGAAGTGAGTACCGGGATCTGAGATACTGATCAGCATCTTCTGTCCAACAATAGGCTGGGGCTCATTGTCTGCATGGATCTGTACTTCTCTCCCTCCTCAAATGCTAGAGAACAAGGAGTCTGTACGGTGTAGGGAAAGTAAGCCTGTGCTAAGTTGAAATGGCAGCAAGTACCTACCTATTCTGTCTACCCAGTTAGCCATCCAGAAAAGAGAGATCACATTACTTTTCTAGACATTGCAAAGATTGGGAAATAAACATTGAAAACAAGATGATATGCCAATATGGCGGTTTCAGAGTGAGGAAGCAGTGGCCTGGGGGAATGTGTGGGGATTTGGCTGGTGGTGTTTTCCACTCTTCTTCTCATCATTGAACTCATACACGTGAATCAGCTTGTGAATCAGCAATCATGCTTTTGGAGGAAAAAAAAATACAGTCCTAGACAATTTCATGGTACTGAGATTACTTGGCTCTGGAAGCTGGGGCATGTTTCCACCCCATACCCCAACTGTTCCCTTTGTTTCACCAGCTTTCAAAAGTCCCCCCTCCCAACCCCTGCCTCAGGTGATCTAGTGAACTACTGACTCTCCTCAAGCAGTCCCAGCCATCCATTTTCCTGGCCCGTATCTGAGACCGACGGCAATCATATGACCTACTGCATGAGAGTCCGGGATTTGGGCGTGGGGTGTCTGGTGGAAGTTTTCCAGCAAAGGGCTCCTCCTTCTTGAAAGAGATTTTAAGAAGATGGATGTGACAGTGTGATAATCCAGTACTCAGAAAACTGAGGCAAGACTATCTATCGTGAGACAACTCGGGCTACACAGAGAGCCCCTGTTTCCAATTAACAAAACCCACAAATAAATAAATGAAGGCAATCCTGTTATCTGATTGGACACTGGTGTTTACCAGTATTGTGTTACTGCATGGTCTGGTGCTTTGTACTCAGATGTTAATTGCTCCCTCCTCCTTCACCTCTCCTTACCCCCTCCAGCCCCTGCCCCAAGATTCTTACTGTTCTACAAGCAGTCCCTCACACACACCAAAATGATACTGTGTAACCTTGCCTCTAAATTTTTCCCTGGTTGGCTGAATAAAGTTGCCTACACACCCGCCCAGGGCAGAAGTGAGGTAGGTAGAGAAAATGTTCTCCAGCTTGGAGATCAGAAGGATCATGGGAAGGAGAGAAACAGGAGAGAGGAGAAGAAGGAAGCAGAGACCACCATAAATTAGCTTAAAGAAGAACCACATGACCCGGAGAATTTACTCTGAGGGTCAGCATGGCTGGAAAGAAGCAACCCAGATGGAAAGCATGTGCAGGTATTATATTATTTTGGATGGGGAGTAGCCCAGATAGGAATGATTAGAACAAAGGGCATGGCATGTGGGACTGAGAGATAACCAGTTAGTTTAGGGGGTTAATATCTGCCCAGCCCCAGGTGAAATAAGGCTTATTAAAAATCTATCAGGTATTGGTACAGCAGTGGGTTAATAATAACCAGCACAATATTTATAGGCTATTAATGCTTACTATTATATTTTCCACAACAGTATTGTCTCTGGTTGTGGAGGTCATCTTTTGAGATTGAGGGACACCTCAAGATGAGGCCGGTGTTCTGATATTACACTGTTGGTTCACTAGTTTTTATGTTAGCTTGACACAAGCTAACATTTGCCCCAGTTGAGACAACACCATGAGATTGGCTTGTGGACAAGCCTGTGGTGTTTTTTTTTTTTTCTTAATTAGTGATTGATGGGGGAAGGCCTAGCCCATTGTGGGTCATGCTGCCACTGGGAAGTTTGTCCTTATGGTACATAAGGAATCAGGGTGAACAAGCCATGAGGAGCAAGCTACTAAGCAGCATTCCTCCACAGCCTCTGCATGAGCTCCTGCCCTGACTTCCTTTCATGATGCCTGTGGTCAGGACATGCAAGCTAAAAATAAACCCTTTCCTTTCCAAGTTGCTTTTAATCCAGTGATAAAACCCTAACTGAGACACTGTGGAAAGAGGGAGCCATCATCTTAATATCCCTGGGTGGCTTTGTGGAGCTGCTTTGTTATACACAATCACACAAGTTCTTATATTTAAGCCAGAGGAATAGGGACATATTCTTACTTACAGCACCAGGCTTCCCAATTTATAAATAGAAAAACTGGGTAATTTTGGCTTACTCACCCCCCCCCCCCAGCCATTATGAGAAACGACAGAGTATCTGTTTCTCAGAATACCTTGAAGGAGAGGGCAGTAGATGTAAGATGAGGAGGCTATGGGTCTGACACCAGGACTATTTCTAAGAGTCTATCTGTGGTTCAAAGTTCTATTACTGATCTCAACAGCACCTTCCAGCCGTGCTGGTGTTACTCTAGAGCAGAGGACCTGACATTCCAACAGGGGTAGTTTAATTAGTGATATGGCTCTTGCTTCAATCAAAAGTCCAAAAACATTAGCCTTTAAAAACATTGTCTCAAGAAATAAACACCATCCAAGATGCTTGCTTCTGCAGGGAGGAAGGGCAAATGCAGAAAGCATGTTTGGCACCTTAGCCCTCTAGCAGTAGGGGATGTCTACAAGCCTGAACTGTCTATTTACAGACATAAAACAGCAGTATGTCCTACCACATTCCTAGGTGAACAGAACAGTTCCGAGCAGCAAACTGTCAAGGAAACAATCCAGTCTTTCATCTTGGTTTATTTGTCGGTTATTCTCTTCAAAATAGCTGTCGGTGGCCATACATCTCAGGCCTCCAACTGTGAACTGTCAGTGACAGTAAGATACAGGTCTTTGGGGGCTGTCCCAGGGCAGCAGGGAAGATGTTCGTGTGAGACTGAAGGATTTGCTCTTTCGTAGGAACCACAGGCCCTGGCAGTTGGTGCCAAAGAGGAATAACACCCCCAGAAGAACAGAAACCCAGCCTTCTACCTACTCCTCATCCACCTAACTCAAGTACAAACACAGAGACAGGGGGACACTGGGAGTTGAATTTCCTACCCTCACCCCCCAACCCCACCCCTTATCCCAAATGGACTACATCAAGCTTTATAGACCTGCCTTTATTTGGAGGTGGGAGAAGAACAAAAGCAAGTGTGAAACGCTCAGGATTCTGGGAAGAGTCTAGAGGACACCAGAGGACTCAGTGTTTCATCAGCTTCTATTTACCTCTTACAGTGACTGGGTGGGTACTGATGGGGAAGAAAGCACTCAGGAGGTCTCAGTCAATCTCCCTTTGTAGTGCTTTGTTTCTGTTTCTGCTATCACCTGCCTTGGGCTTCTGTCTCAACAAAATACAAGGGATATAGCATTAAAACAAGAAGATAATCACCCAGAAATCAGATTCAAACCTGAGTGACTAAAGTCACTTTGTTAGAGAAATAAAAGTGTTAAGAAGCCTTTTTCTCCTCACAAACAGACTTGGGACAACTCACCCTGGGTCTGGGAAAGCCACCCTGTGTGTGGAAACAGGCTGTATTTACTTGGATTGAAAGCCCTTCTAATTGCTCAGAAGATAAGGACAGCTCTTCACTGATGTGGAAGAATTGATGCTTATCTTGTTCATTGTCAAGGCTCAATGCTACAGGCCTATCCTTAGTTAGATCCCAAATGCTGCCCCCTGCCACACAAAAAAAAAATTACAATGAATGTCACACTGCCATTGTACAGAGTTTAAAAACTTTAAACAGTTTAAACTTCTGTTTAAAAACAGAAAACTTCCCACAGTCACATCAGTGTTTCTACCTGGAGCAATAAAGTTATGCTAAAAATACTTGCCATTGGAGGTCACCTGCTGTCAGCAATTGGGTATAAACTCTATGTCCTCTGACAGTTTTGTCCCATGCCTTCACTACTTGAAGAAGTATATCTACTAAAGATGAAAGGGAGCCACTCTTGGTTCTGTGAGTCTCTGAGCTCTGAGTCTGATGACCGTCATTTGTTTACAGTTCAGGGTTTCTTACACTATATATTGAATCAGAGAAAATTTGCACCCAGTGTTTCCTTGCATCTTCCCACAATGCCCTGCTCCTGTAAGCATTTTCTGTGCAGATCACTGATAAGAAAGGCTGGCTGCCTTTGATAAATCTTGGCATTGAAGGAAATAGGAGACCAGCTTTCTTGCTCTGGGCCAAAAGATGAGAAGTGCTAGTTGCTTGATCAGCCTTCCTCTACGGCTCTGAAGTTTTCTGACTTATGCTTTTAGACTATTAATAAATACAATCCTCATTCACAACAGAGGAAAAGTTGTTTTCTGCTTGTAGTTGTGTGGCTTAAGAAATCTTAAAACACAGAAGTCATGACATACATGAATGACAGAGACATTCACGTATTTCCAGACAACATGGCAAAGAACTCTTAATGCAGACACAGCTACAAAGCGAGGAAGACTTCTGTTGATATTATGAATGTGTTAAGCCCACTGTTTCTTACCTTTCAGATTCAAGCTCACTGCAATGGAGGACTGTTGTCAGGGAAGGGTATATAGGAGTTCTGTTTGTTGTCTTTTATTCTTTCCCAATGGGCTTTGTTGTAACTGAACAAATAAAAGGCATTCGGAATTTTCTAGGACAATCTTCCAGTGTTTGGACAATACAGTCTTCTCTGAGATCAAGTTTCTGCCTGTCTTTCATGAAGCCACTTGAATAAGTAGGGAATGTTCAGTAAGAAAGAATGGGCCACTGTGAGCTACAATAATACCCAGTATGACAAGACACATCAAATGGTGGAGTAATGGCACAGATATTACAGAGGTAACCAACAGCTGTCTGATTCAGTTTAAGGCCCATTCAATAGAAGGGAACTCATGCCTAGTCATGTAAATGTAGCCAATAATCCAAGGCTTGAAAGGTTGTAGAGGCGAAGGGAGAGCCAACCTATCGATATCATTTTTATAAATTGACATTTATTCAACTACCTGCTAAGTACTTATTCTTATAGCCATAGATGAGTGTTACCCTCAACCTTGGTCAGAGAAACTTTCTTTTGCAAAGCATGGTGCTTAATACAGGGACTCACTCAAAGTACAGAGAATAAGTGATTGTTCAGTGCTCATCCCCAAATTAGCCATTTACATCACATCTTCGGTCTTTAAAGCTCAGGGAACACCACTGAAGAGGGGATGAGAAGATTGTAAGATCCAGGAGACCAGGAGGTCTACTCTGACATTTCTCCAGAAAGGGAGAGGGATATTGTACCTGTGAACTCTCTACAGCGGTAACCGCAAAGGAGCGCACAGCTAACATGAAAACTTAGGTGGAAAATGGACTCATCAGGGCCCCTTCTTGCTTGTGGAGCCAAGATTGTTAATGGCTGTTTGGGGAGAGATGGCCAGTTTTCTTAAGGGACACGGTCCCTGAGCCAAAGATAAAATGTACTACATCCATGTGTATATGGACAATATTGACTGAACCTGGTAGGTTATATAGGATGTGGTTGAACCCTCTGAACAAAATTGTGCTGCAGAGACTGGTTGACTGATTAAAATTTCAGTGCTGTGGGGGAGATTGGAATGTTGCATGTCCAGAGACTCACTACCTTATCGTGAGCTAATTCTAGCCTTCTGAAACAGCCATTCTTTGGCCACCTATGTGTCTGAACTAACATCTTGTGACTAATAGAAGGAACCCCTTGAAATCTATTAACCTAGCAAACCACGAGCTTCCACCAATCTGAAAGCCAAGAATGTCATCAGATAGTATCTTGGGCCTATAGGAGAGTTTTCTCCATCTTCCTGTAACTTTTGGGGGGGGTACCAGAAAATGTTTAAAATGTAAAAGTTTAAAATGTGTTTTAAACTTGCCTTGATTTATGACTTTCTTTGTTCTGTGAAAATATAAAAACCTCATGAAACTGCTTCCATGTTCGAACATAAAATTTTTGATAATCTAAATCTGTGTTTGAGGTCCATGGCCATTCAAAATAGTTCTAGGATAAACTATTTCTTATTATTTTTAAGATGAGAGCTGTGATTTTGCATTGACATATATATTGACACATATATTTGCATTGATATATATATATCAATATATATATCAATATATATATATATATATATATCAATGAGAGAGAGAGAGAGAGAGGAAGTTGAGAGGGGAATGTGGGTGGATGAATACGATAAGAATGCACTGTGTTCACAAAGAATTTTAAAAGGGAAAGCGTAGGCTAAGAGAATAGATATTAGCAGGGCTCATTAAGTCATTTGCATAGTGTGACTGCATCTGTGATCAACTTGTATAAAACGTGCAAGCCACAGAAGACTCCTGTGAGGGGTTTTCTTCATCAGATTACTTGAAGCAGGAAGACCCATCCTAAATCTGGCAGGAACCTCTGGTGGCTGCCCAGATAAAAGGACGTATTAGAAACTGCTTTTCAGCTGTGTGCTCTCACTCTCTTGAGGAAGCTCATTGATATCATTATTGTAGCTTTCCTTCACTGATATTAGAATGGAGTTTTTCAGGCTTCCAGCAGAGACCAGCAGCTCTCCTGGCCTTTGGTGCCAAACTAGCACTGTTGAGACTTCCAGCCTCAGGAATTGACAGCTGCCAGATTGCCATCTTTCCAGTGTGAGACAGCCACCACTGGACTTCCAGACCACAGCCTGTAACCCAACCTGCTAAATCTCCTTCACACACACACACACACACACACACACACACACACACACACACACACAGAGCCATTGCTGTGGTGGGCTTTCAGCCTTTTCCTTTATCTTGTGTCTTTCATTTCTCTTTTACCCTACTTCTTCTGCTAAGCTTGTGTTCTTCAGAACGCTGCAGGCCCAGAGACTATTTTATCTTGGGCTAGTTCTGGCCCTCTGGAGCCTTACAGGAAGGATGATAAGAATGACAGTATCATTTTGAATCTGTTTATAGCACTGCTCTCATTGGAAGAACAGATGCTTTACATATAGAAGACACAATTTCTTCTTCTTCCTCCTCCTCCTCCTTCTTCTTCTCTTAATCGTTTAGAAGGGCCATGGGTTTCACCCAAACCATATGCTATGGTATGCTGGAAGGCAAGTGATCTGTAGGACTCCAGGGGTCAGTAGCCATTGCCATAAAATATGGGAGCCATTGCCCTGGGGATTGCTGTTTTGGGGTAAAGATTACAATAATAAGCATTTTCCTATAGACATGATACATCTGTAGTCAGAACTTTCCTTCCGGCTCTTTTATGTTCATGTAGGCAGCACAAAGGAGTAGAAAACTTTGATAATGGGGTTCACTTTAACCCATATAGTGTATCCATTTCCATTTACGGAGAGTAAGTGGTAGCTTGACATTATTTGGAAACTTTCTTATATTCAAAGAATATGTTATGTGTGCAAATCAATGCTTCTAATTGCCAAGCGGGAGCCCATGTCTAATTTAGTCTTTCCTATTCATCATCACATACTTCACCAGCTCAGACATCCATCCCATGAATGGAAGTCCTGTTCTAAACATCCTGTGCATGTAAACCCAACTTATATGTGTCAACAACCCCATGTGGGTCAATAATTTCAGTTTCTAGATAAGAAACTTGAGAAGAGGGCTGGAGAGATGGCTCAGTGGTTAAGAGCACTGTCTGCTTTTCCACAGGACCGGGGTTCAATTCCCAGGATCTACATGGCACCTCACAACTGTGTGTAATGCCAATCCCAAGGAATCTGACACGTTCGCACTAATGCACATATAATAAAAAAATAAATTAAAAAACTCAGCTAATAAATACTTAAAAAAAAAAAGAACGAAACTTGAGAAGAAAGGTTGGAATATTTATCCAAGATCATATCATTAGTTCTTGGGGCAGGGATTGCTGACTCCTCCCTGTCAGTGTTATTTACTGATAGCACATTTGCATATTCATGCTGGTTAGGTTTCTGAGATCCCTATTCAGTCAGATTGATGCTTAGTACAGTAGTGTTACAGAAAGGCTCCTTTCTATACTATCTAAATACCTTTAATTACTGGATGGAGCGAAGGTTCAGGATCCCTAGGGAAGGACAAGGACCAGGCATCTTAAGACTTGGAATTTTTTTTTTTAATTGTTAAGGAGAGAGTATTTCAGTATTTTAATGATGGGAAGGCCCCAGTGTAAGTGCATCCTTATGTGACTTGAATACTTACATGAGTCAAATACTTTCAATCTTCCTTAATTGAAAGCCCCTTTCTCTTTAGCTGAGAAGAAAGGCACCAGTTACATAATTTCTTCAAAATACACACACACACACACCAGTATCATTCATTTTTAGAAACACAGACTATATCTTTGAACTCTTTATCTGAAATTAGTTTAGTTGATTAGTTTAAAAGCAATATTTACATGTATAATTCATCTCGAAGGTAATTATAGAATTAGTAAAGAAAGGCAGCCCAGGGATAAGGGAGCATCTCCATTTGCATTTGCATGTTACAGGTCTGTCTGGTAGTGCAATGGAGTTTAACTATCCTCTAAGGAGCCCAAATGGAATTATAAGAATCAGATATAGAAGTCATTCACAAGATATATTCATTTAATGAGATTAGGTACCTTGAAAGAATGAATAAGGAGTACACGAATGTGAAGCTGAAATTACCCTTCAGCACTTTAAACACCTGCATTTATTTAAATATGTTACTGAATGCAAATAACCTACCCTAGAGGGGAAGTGAGAGCCTTAACAGTAATATCTATTGAAAACAAAATGCATGCTCAGATCAAGTGCTTCAGTCATTGTTTGCACACAGGTATGTATTATGAGTAAAGTGTTTTAAAAAATAAAATGAAGAGGCTCTTAGGTTGGGGTGGCCTCAGTACTTCAAGAGCCGCCACAAGCAAAACGTAAAACAGGCAGTGAATTTCCTCCTAACCTCAGGCATATGTTTTCAATTCCTTCCCAAATAAATTTCTAATCATGGCATATCTGGGATTAGCTTTGAATTGAAAGTACACTCTACTTCTGTCTCATGTCAGATGTAAAATGAAACTAGAGATGAGGCACAGCCAGTTGGTGTAGTGAGAATTTTGGTGCCTCTAAAAACCTAGTCATGTTATGTAAACATGTTTTTGTTTTAATCCCAGGTGGAGATATGGGGCTGCTTCAGATTATTGGCCTCTTTCGTGTTCTGGCAGAAGGGGGATTCTGCCAGCTGAAGACGATTTAATTCTGGGAGCGCTAGGAAGGTGTAAAAAGACCTGAGCCCCAAGAGAGGAGGCTCATGTTGTACTAAATTTAAAAAATATGGAGTGCTGGGCTATAGAATGTTTATTATTAGCCCTAAGATTATCACTGTGGTACTATTTAACCCGCTATCACAAATAATAAGACACAGACACCTGTTAGATTTTATAATTGCCTTATTTACCCTGGGCCGGGCAGATACTTCACTTATACTGTCTTGGTAACCTCACCATACATCTCCCAGCCCCCATCAGATATAGAAGTCATTCACAAGATATATTCATTTAATGAGATTAGGTACCTTGAAAGAATGAATAATGCCATCTGCATTAATTCTCCTCATCTGGTCTACCTTTCATCCATAATCCCATGGTACTTGCTTTTATCCTTTATCTGGGCCTTTCCATGCCATCATTGAAATCATTTCTCCAGTCCCACATAGTTCCTTCTCCAAGCTAACCCATTTGTGGGGTCCTCCTTCTTCCTCTCTTCCCATCCATCTATTTCCCATAGTTCTCTCCTGATCGCACAAGCCTGGGAGCCCTAGCCAAGCATATCCCATTCTGCCCTGCCCACGTACAGGCTGTTTAATCAACCAGTCAGCTATGTTTACACAACAGGGATAGGTGTAACCAGTCCTAAGAGCCAGTAACATGTATCAGACCAACCTTCAATAGGCTTGGCTGTTCCTCCTGCTCCTGCTGCTGTTGCTGTTGCTGGTTTGTAAAGTGCCCAAGAGAAAACAGACAAGAAGAAGCTGGATATCCTGACAAGTCAAAGATTGAACTTACCTCAAGGAACTCAATGGCCCTAATCAGCAGGAAGTAGTCTAAAAAGATCTCAATGCCCCTTCTTCCCACTAACCTTCTGTTTCATTTACCTGGTGTTGGGGTGTTGAAAGGGCATGGGGTGGGTTAGGATGGCAGATAAGAGAATCCAATTAAAACTGGGTTTTAAAATATATATCTACAAGTTGGAAACCACCAAATGATAGCTACCTAGCAGTTTCTGTTCTCATCAAACTTATTTCTGTTTTTGCACCCAGTCCATAATTACTGACTATCCATGCCAGGGGCAATTCTGCACATCTCTTCTGGCCTGAGTACTGTTTGAGTCATAAGTGCTCCCATGCTCAAATTAATTCTATTAAATTTATATCATCTAAATTTTATTTTAACTGATGAAATTGGCTTACTTCCCCGAAGTATAGCTATTAAGCACATCATCCCCTCCCCTGCCCCCCAAAATAAAAAAGTTTCTATCAGGCCACTGGAACTTGGACAAGGTAAATCAGCCCTCATTGATCTGGTAACTTTGTGTTATCAGATACTAGCAGGCCCTAAGCTGAGGATCACATTTTAATAAACAACAACAAGCCAGACCTTTAAAGCTACTAGGCTGCTCTCCCTTCCGCTGAGGTCCCAGGCCAGGCAGGATTCTGGTTCCTTCTGAGAGGTTCATCAGTGATTCTCCTAGAGACAGTTGCTAATTCTGGGAAGGCAAAATCCGTGAGCATGCTGTCATCCCAAAGACTGCTCAACTCAACCTTTTCTGTAATAAACAAGCTGAAGGGGGAAAACTTAAAATTGCCTTTGTTGGGAGGGAGGGGGCTAAACTCCACTGTGATCGATAGATGTAGCCTGTTCTCTTGCAAACACCCCTGAGTTCAAGGCATGTGGTCCAGAAGTCTAGATTTGTTTGTTGTTTAACTGGCTGCTTTCCAGACCTCCCTGAACAGATGACAAGCCAGTTATGGGGCATTACCAGGCAGGAAAGAACTGAACCAGTTGACATCACAGCTTTCCTCCCATCCCAGGCCTGGATGTTTTTAATGCTGTGCTTGAATTATGTGCCCAGAAGGACTGGTGTCCTTGTCTGCTAGCCTTTTGCTAGCTCTGAAAGGTAGAAGAATAGCAAGTATTACAGTGCTGGGAGCAAGCCCTCAGTCTGACTCAGCCTGAGAGCATCCACTTAGCCTGAATCTGGCCAGGCCTTCATAAAGCACTTCTCTAGGGGATAGGACTGTGGTCCGACCTGATATTCTTATCCCAGTCACAAGCTGACTGGGCCACTCTGTGATTACAGGGTTCCTGGGCCTCAGGTTAAAATTTACTTCCTTAGCTTTGAATGGCAGAGGCCACTCTGGAGGGTCATTTTTTTTTCTCTCCTTTATAACTCCTGTGTCTTCCAGGGGATGGGGCAATACTGTACAATGACCAACAATAGAGACAAAAATAAATCCAGTCATAAATTAATAGCCTTTCACTGCCATCTCACTGCAACTTGAAATCATTTTCATTCTAGAACGTGAGGCACAGTTGTTTGCCACAGCCTAGCCACCTTGTGTGTGTGTGTGTGTGTGTGTGTGTGTGTGAGAGAGAGAGAGAGAGAGAGAGAGAGATTTACTTTTCTCACAGCCAACAGTTTCCATAAGCTCTTCAGTGGCTGGAACCTGAGCCTGGCAGTGTGGAGTGTTAATGCTGCATGCTCCAGTCAAAATGAATGGCTGAATTATTGTGACATTAGTAAACCAATAATTCGTTTCCTGTGTCATTGTTCCTCACCTCAAGCTGGTTAGCCAAGCCTTTTCAAAAGCCTGCCTTGCTCGACCTGCTACCGGTTATAGTCCATTTCAAGCTCTTCTGTATAAAATGCAATCTTGTCAAAGGAAAGACACCTGCTCACGGCAGGGAGCCTCCAAGCTGCCTGCCAAACCCTGTGTTACAGTGTCTAGAAACAAAATGATCTTTCCATCTGGAATGTGTCCGCCATGACTGCCTGCCTGGAGTTGACTGCCAACCTCTGGTGCCAGAAAGAGACAGGGAAACAAGGCAGGAAGGCTCTGGGAAATGAATTTTGATGAGTTCTTGACACTGTGGTTGTAAAGTTAGTTTTCTCTGAAAGGAGGGCTGTTTACTTCTGAGTGACCTCAGCTAACTATATATGTGTGGTTCAAATGGGTGGAGATTCTCTTTTTATGGCCTAAATTTGAGTTTATTTTTTGTTACCTATTTTGAATTTTTACAAAACCTGTTATTGACTTTCATTCTTCTTCATGAAGATGCCCTCCTCTTTGGCATCACAGCCTCCCTTTGAGGTCAGAGAAGCCAGAAGGTTGATGTGTTTCTCCCACCCAGAAAAGCAGCTGTTCACACAGACCCAGCACACCCATCCTTCCCTTTTCATTCCAAGTTCATCATCCTGGCTATAATTTTTAACAGTGTCAGTCAAGTTTGTTTGATGAGTAATGGGTGCACATTATCCCTTTAACTTGGTGAGAAATTATCAGCGTCCACATGATTTCCAGCTGCCTGCTGACTGGAGCCAAGGAGAAGCAGAGGACATTGAATCGTTTCCATGATTATTCTCCCTTGATACCTACTTAGCAGAACTTGGAGACTTCAGCATATTCGATATAGTTGCTGTTGACTGGATGTAGGCCATTGAGCTCGGTATATTGAGATGGGGTATTAGAAAGAAAAGCTAAAGCTATCTCAAGGCACTCTGTAAATCATAAAACATAACATAATTGTTATTTTAGTTGAGTCCAGGAATTAACTGTTTGAAAATTGTCTAAATAGCTTATCATCAAACTCTGATACACCTACCCCCTTGTAGAAGCCCAGCACTAATCTCTTCCCCCAGATTCATCTTCTCTGTAGGTAAGTAACATCCCGTGGGTTCCCTCCTCACATCCCATTTAATTAAAACAGCAGTAATCAGCAACTCATCTAGCTCGCTTTCAACAGACTATTGTGTTCTCTCAAGTCTGCTTTGTTTACTTGTTGTTCCTTGTCCTGGAAGAGAAAAGGATGAGAAAAGGTAGATATGGGCCTGGAGATGTATGCAAGGAAACTAAGGTACCAAGGGAACAAACTCCATTTAGCCTAAAACATTTCCTCCCCTGAAAGTTCAGACAAGATTTCCAATTATTTGCAAACAGATAACATTGCATAGTTTCCTACACATTAAAGATGAGACACCAGAAAACAACTAGTGTGACAAATCTGTCCAGCATCCTGTTAGCTGTGTGGTGCTGCTGAATGTCTATCATGTGTGTCCCCTGTAGAATCTGCTAAGGAGGCAGACAGAGGGAAGGAACTTCCTACCAGGACTTGGAAAGTTAAAAGATCAGAAGCAAGATAAGGTTCCTCCCGCTGATGCACCCCCTTTGGAGGACTGAAGCAGGGGCAGGGGGGTGTATGTGAGTGTGTGTGTGTGTGTGTGTGTGTGTGTGAGAGAGAGAGAGAGAGAGAGAGAGAGAGACAGAGAGACAGAGAGAGAGAGAGAGACAGAGAGAGAGAGAGAGAGAACATGGATGGTAGACATATAGTGAAAGCAAGCTATGGATGAATGTTTTATTACAAGCTCTCTCTGTACTGCTTGGTGATTACTCGCTCAGTTTTCAAGATTGAAAAGTTATTTTTCTCCCTCATCTCAATATAGATAAATTCCTATTGTAACTATGGTACAACCAGGAAGCAACTCAGCCACACTAAGCCTGAGATGCTGAGACAAGATAAATGACTCTAGTTCAGTAGTGCATATTTAAATCCTTCCAAGCAGCATTTTGAAAGTTGGTCCTTTATTGTTTTTGCCATCCTAAGGTGTTTTCTCCTCATATGCTAGAAGTGCATATGGTGTCTGTGTGGGTACACTCTAAACAGAAATAAATGCCAAACTAAAAATATTACAAAAAAAACCTGATATAGCTTAAGTATCTGCAATGATGATATTAATGCTTTGAACACAGAAAATAACAATTAAATACAATTGGCTATTCCAAACATTCTAGAATTAGAGGCACTCGTTTTAAAGCGAAATTTCTACTTGTGAGTTCAGCAATCTGGTAAAGGGCCAGAGTTCTGAGCGCCATCTTCTAATCTTCAAGGTTCGCCCCTGTAATTACGTATGTAAAGAAACTAACAGAAAGATAAGGTCACAGCTTTCAGGTAGCTAT
Source organism: Pachyuromys duprasi (assembly GCA_028658305.1). Classification (NCBI taxonomy): domain Eukaryota; kingdom Metazoa; phylum Chordata; class Mammalia; order Rodentia; family Muridae; genus Pachyuromys; species Pachyuromys duprasi. The sequence continues at coordinate 11,286,921 of CM053748.1, forward strand.
GGAACGGGAACCCAGAGGTCACTCTGGTGACGTGCCCTCAGCTTCTAGGTTTGTACCAGTTCGTGATGCTGAATCAGATCTGACAGGAGGAAGTGATTTAGGGAAAGAGGAGCCAATCATCAGTGGTTCAAAGTCAAGTCCGTCGATGGGCATCTGCTTCGGAACTATCTGGACTTGTCATTAGAAATCCACATTTGTGGGGCCCCGCTTAGGTCTTCTGCATCAGTCCTTTTGGCTTAAGTACCAGGGCTCTGCATTTGTTATTGGCCTATTCAAGATGTGATCAGTCTTGCTGGCCAGAAATGCCACTGTCTCAAACAAATCACAGTGCAGGAGCTGTACTCACCTTCTTCACCTTTATCACTGGATTCATTTTATCCCACGAAACTGTTCTGGTGTTTGGGGGCCTGCTAGGGTCATTTTAAACTATCACTACTAAGCCCTTCTACATGTATGCATATATTTTTAAATCAGGCCTGTTTCTGCACTGTGATGATACATGAAAGACACATGCTTTGAACTCAAGGAAGAACCATAGCTTCCTTCATGTGAGACCCTGCCACTATCAAAAGAAGATAGGCAATTTTTTTTCTAATATATGCTCTTTGTGCTATCCCGGCAATAGTTTGGCAAGTGTTCTCACGTTGTCATACCTGGCAGGAACTGACCCCAGGACAAGAGCCACAGATGTGAAGGCCAGAGACAACAAGATGGTAGCAAAGCAGAGTGGCCCTGCTCAGCATTGTTGTACCCTCTGCACGGTTTGGGAAGCCGCAGGCTGGAGCTCCCCCTGAGGAGTGAGACAGAGCCTCAGAGATTCGCAGCCCAGGCGAATATGCTGCCACTGTTAGTTAGTCTGAGCACAGGTCAATCTATAACGTCTTTCTCAGCACACTACTCAAGTACAAGAAGACCATCTTCATGATTGCAAAGGATGTTTAATTCAAAGAAAGGGCCCAGACAGATTCCAAAGGTAACAGAATTAGAATAGGTTTGGACTATTTTCAAGGAGATAAGTTCTTGAGTGGTGTTTGACCTACACTGGGCATGCATCATAATCAGGGGGCAGAGTTCTCCAGCCACTAACAACTGTAAGAGCCTGGATATGGAGATGCCCATCCTCACTTTGTAGACTTTTGTCTCAGTAAGGGGAGTGGAGCAGGAGGATCAATGAGAACAAACCATGAGAATTCCACAACAAAATCCTACTGCTTTGTGGGGTATACTGGTTGTTTTTTTGTCAACTTCACAATTACCAGAGTCACCTAGAAAGAAAGAGAAATGCTCCTACAGGTTCAAATTTGAATACTTGTTCTCCAGTTTGTGGAACTGTTTGAGGAGGACTAGGAGGGTTGCTCCTGTTGGAAGTATTCCACTGGGAAGAGGCTTTGAGGTTTTAAAGACTCATGAAATCTCCAGTATGCCTCTCTCTGCCTCCTGGTATGGATCAAAACATGAGCACTCAGCTGTTTCTGCTGCCATGCCACATGGACTCTAAATCTCTGAAACCATAAGCCCATTAAAAACTTATAATTTGCCTTGGTAATGGTGCTATAGCACACCAATAGAAAGGAAACTGGCACATTGAGGCGGGAGGACCCAGCCCACTGTGGGTAGTGCCATCCCTAGGGCAGGTGGACCTGGATTATATATGAAAGGTAGTTGAGCAAGCCAAGATCTAGTGGAACTTTTGCTTTTCTGGGATAATAAATCCTGGTTAGCTGGTCTGAAAAATCAACTATGATAAATAAGACCAGCAGCATTGAGGTGAAATCTCCTGGGAAGTATTTCTTCAGGGTCAGCACACAGAAGCTGTGGTCCAGAGGGTGTGAAGGCTGCACTGGCAGCCGAGCTTGGCAATTCTGAAGGGATCCCCACATGGTCGTGGTTTGAAGGCAAGGGGGTGGGGGTCACAGATAGCAGGTAAAGGTTGGCACTAATTAATAGGGTCAGAGCTTCCCTGAAGAGAGGCCAAGAGGCCATTTGTGAAGGTGCAACTTTGGTTATAGTAGAGAATCTAGAATATTGGAGATGCCAAGGCTGTAGGTCGACTACCAAGGGAAGAGGCAACTGTGAAGTGGAGCTCACCTAAGCCCAGGAGACAACCTACGTGTTCCGTGGATGGCAGAGCTGAAGAGTAGCATTGCCTAAGCCCTTTTGGAGACCAAAAGACAGTGAGTCAGAGACATGAGATACAGAGGTATTTACATTGTAGGATTTTGGTTTTGCTTTGATCTTATTGTAAATGTGAGCTGGTTCTTACCTGTTGGAATAAGAAGTAGTTAGCTACTTTCTGATAAAAAAGAAGCCACAATTAAGTGTTTTAAAGAGACACTGAACTTTTAAGTGACAGCATTTTAAAGAAGATTGTAGGCTTTTAAAAGCTGACCTACATTTTACATTGCAATATTAAGATGAAATCTTGGGGACAAATCAGAAAGGATTAACAGTTAATAAGAAGGTGTTTGTCAAGTTAACAGGGAGCCATTTGTGTTGCTGATTTCTTCAGCCTGACACAAACTAGAGCCACCTGGGAAGGAAGAATCTCGGCCGTGGAACTGCCTCCAACACTGACTTACTGACTTGCACCACTGGTTGGTAGGCACACTTGTGGGGCATTTTTTTATTTATAGTGGTTGATGTGTGAGGATCAACCCCATTGTTGGGGTGTGCTATCCCTGGGCAAATGGTCCTAGGGTATATAAGAAAGGTAGCTGAGCAAGCCATGGAGAATAAGTCAGTAAGCAGTATTCCTCCATGGTCTCTACTTCATTTCCTTTCTCTAAGTACCTGCTTTCAATTCCTGCCTTGATTTCATGCTTTGGCTTCCCTTGATGATGGTTTGGAAACTCTAAGCCAAATAAACGCTTTCCCCCTCCATATTGCTTTGGTCAGTGTTTTATCATAGCAACAGAAAGCAAACTAGGACATGCGGTATTTAAAAATAATAAAAATATATCACATTCTTGGATGAAAAGAATTGGGTACTAAAGCATGGATGCATTAACTATTACACTCATCACTAGCAGCAAGTGAAAACTGACTAGATGATGTCATTTGTTAATATGTACCTTTTGAGGGAGGTGTTGGTGTCCTTAGTACTTCAAAGCTTTTTATAGTGAGAAAAGCAAAATGCCGTTGTGATACTTGTTGACTCTGAAGGTTCTGCCATACGCTATGAAGGGAGATTTGGGGGAAATGTTGTTTAGTCACCTCATTACCCATTTCCCCACTGAAACCCCTTGAAGCCCAAGACATATGTCACTTTGATAAAGTCTTAGGGAATTGTTTCTTCAGCCAAAACTAACTCATTCCTCTGCGTTCTGGAGTTGGGGTTTTGTTTTTGTTCCACCTCCCAAAACGTATGTCACTCTGCATTATGTGATAACTGTCCCATTTCTGTGTCACCGGTCAAGAGTGGGTTCCCTGAGAGCAGAGTCTTCACCAGTACTTACCACTCTGAAGCCCATAGTTAGTGACGTGAGGGAAGCAAGAGTTCCTGAAACATCCATCAAGTTAAAGTTTATAGATGAATAACAAAAGTGATGAGCTGGTTATATACACTCCAAAGGTGTCTTTGGTCCATATACATACATACATACATACATACATATACATATATATATGATATCATATATCTCATATATATCATATATGGCATATCAGCATATTTCACACTAAATTCTATGTCTCTGGAATACCCCATGACTGTAATCAGTTGGAACAGAAAAGCAGCTGCATCTTTAGAGGAGCCTTGCTCTTGTTGCTCACAATTGCTTTTCACCCGTGACTCTCTTGGTGGAGGTCTTCTCATAGAAGCGCTTTTGTTTTTGCCTTCTCCAACATTTGCCAAGATGAAACACCTCTATGGGAAGATGTATGGTATATCCATATTAAAAAAGGTGATCTGGAGCCAAAGGTTCTGTGTTGGTCTGATTTGACCAGTTACTTGCTAGCAGCCAAGCAGTCAATTAGCTGATGGTGCTGGATGATCTGATCTAGCTTCCAAGTTGACACAAGTGTCTGATCATATTTTGGTTTACTTTTTAAGTCTTGTTGGCTTTATGGAATACTAATCAAGCTTTGGTGTAAGATTAGTACAGATAAAATTAATATTAACGTTAACTCCTTATTCTTAGACTGACTTTCCCTGAGCTTGACATTTTTATAGAGCCTTTCTCCTTAATTATTTCTACAAATCCCTGCTGGGCTTTGTAAATTGCCATGGTTTGCCCTACCAGAGGCCTGCAGCTGGCTATCTCCTACGCTTTCTTTGATATGCTTCAGGCTGGTCTCAGACTCTGCTGTGCTGGGACTCCGCTCTGGTAAAGGCTCCAGGCTTCCAGACGATGGGTAGATATCTCTCTGCACTCTTTCATCTCCTGCCCGTCTCTCCTCTACTGAGCAGCCCATCTTTTCCTTGAACTTGAAACACTGCAGTCTTCATATATTACTTCTAGCTACCTGGCTTCTCTGGGCGAAGTATTTTCTTATGTATTTACCTCTACCCAATCAGCATTAATTGTCTATGAGACTGAGTCCTGGTCTTTTACTCACCCCTACTTCAACTTCTACTCCCTTTAGAGTGATACTATTTGTATGTTCACCAGTAGTCCCTGTCTTCCCATGGAGCCATTAGCTAAACTGCATCTTCCCTAGGATGGCTCAATGGAGTTTCAACTTTAACATATCCCAAATAAATGTATAAGTCTCCCAAACTGACCCTCTTCCAGCAAATGGCACAGTCACCCGCTTTCTACTAGTTTCTTCTTCTCTGGTGTATTTAAATATATGACCAAAATCAGCTTACGGCAGAGGAAGTTGGGTTTAGTTCACAGTTCAAACGTATAGATGCCTTAGCATGGAGAAGTCATGGAGGCAGGTGGCTCTGTGTGAGTGTATGCTGCAGCTGCTGTTCTCATTGCACAGGAAATAAAGACTGCCCCCCAAAAAGGCTCAGAAGTCATGACCCACCTCCAGAGACTCACTACTTTTGTGAGGTTTCAACTCCGAAAGGGTCCACAACCTTTCAAAATAGCACCACTATCTAGAGAGCAAATGCTCAAAGACATGAACCGATAGAGAACGTTTTACATTTAAATAATAAAAATTCCACTCCAGCCCCATAAGCTGATGGGCAGCTCATAAAGCAAAGTGCTCTGTGATTGACTTCAAAAGTTCACATAGTCTTATAGTCCCAAACCTATTCAAAAGTGCAAAGGTCAAAAGCCATCTTCTGAGGCTCCAGATAATCTCTTGTGTGGGGTCCCTTGAAATTAAAAACCAAGTTATACACTTTTAATGGAAAATGGCACAGGGTAACCATTCATATTTTAGAAAAGAAAATTGTGAGGAAAGCAGTGAAAATTTGGGCCAATGAAAATAAGGACCAAAACCTTCTAGGGTAAACATCAAGCCCTACAACTTCCCTTAGCTCCAATGGGTCAGACTACCCCCACTTCTCCAACTCTTACCTACAGCATGCATGCTATGCTGGCTACTTATGTATCAAATTGGCACAAGTTAGAGTCATTTAGTAACAGAGAACCTCAGTTGAGAAAATACCTCCACCAGATTGGCCTACGGTTAAGCCTATGTTGCATTGTCTTGACTGATGATTGATGTGGGAGAGCTCACTGTGGGTAGGGCCATCCCTGGGCTGGTGGTCCTGGGTTCTATAATAAAGCAGGCAGAGAAAGCCTTGGGGAGCAAGCCAGGAAGTAGCACTCCTCCATGGCATCTGTGTCAGTTCCTGCCTTCAGGCCTGTCCTGTTTGAGTTCTTATTTTGAATTCCCTTGGTGATGGACTGTGATATGAAAACAAAAGTTGAAGTAAACTCTTTCCTTCCCAAGTTTCTTCTGGTCATGTTCTTTATCATAGCAACATAAAAGAAACTAGGACATGGTCTCTCTCTTGCTCTGTGTCTACTTGGTGCCTACAGATTTTCTCTGCAAACAGTCTTTGTTGCTGGTATCTCTGATAGTCTGTAACCTCTTTAATTTAACTTAGGTCTTTATGGTTTCATGCCCAACCTTCATAAGAACGCTGCACATTAAATCTGTTAATGCAGTCACAGGTTTTCCAGTCTCAGTGGCCTTCTGGAACCTTAGCACAAGCCTCTGTAACTACCTCATTCTTACATTTTGCATGTCTTCAAAGTAAGCACCATGTGGATGATGCCAAGTTCTTGAGATACAGCTTGGTTCCCTGACAACTGCAGGAGCTTCTGCGTGCCTTCAAGGCTAATCCCGGGAGAAACATTTGCTTTGGCATCAGTTTTCCAGCATACCCCCAAAGGCTCATCTTTTTGGATATTTTCCTTTATATTAATTCACGCTGTTATACCCTGGATCTTTAGCTAAGTGGAGCCCTGTCCTCCATGCATCCTTCTTATCGTCTCCATGCAAAGGCCATCATTTCTCCTTAATGGAATTAGTCTAGAGCTATACGCAGCTGTCCTGTCTTCAACTTTAACTACATTCACACTCCTTTTCTTACCACACTGTATGTTCATATTTTCCAGCTCTGCTTTCTGTTCTGAAAATCTGGGTAAATGCCGTAAGCAGTACCCATGCCACAACCTGATGTTATATTGTCTTGACATTTCCTTCACCAAAAAGTTCACACTACTACTTTTGAATTTAATCTCATTTTTTTCATCATTGGGATGTGAGGACGGACACACACACACACACACAGAGAGAGAGAGAGAGAGAGAGAGAGAGAGAGAGAGAGAGAGAGAGAGAGAGAGAGAGAGAGAGAGATTATCTGCCAGAATATAATGCAAATCATCTGTAGCTCATTTCCTCGTAGAGTCCTTGTTCCCTTCTGAAGCCTTGTTATCACTATCTTTAATGACTAGATTCCTGCTGGACCACTACCATCATGGCCCATTAAGTTCTTTTCAGAACATTCTAAGGTTTCTCTTTCCCTACAGCTCCGAAGAGTTCAACATTCCGCCCATAAACCACTTGTAAAGACCCATGAACCACATGGTTAGGTTTATCACAGTAGTGGCCCATTTCTTGGCACTGATATTCTCTGTATGTGTGTGTGTGTATGTGTGTATGTGTCAAGAAGTTACTCAGAGAGAAGAAGTTTATTGAGGCTCACGGTTGAGGGGAGATAGCCTGTCTTGGTAAGGAATGCATGTCATCAAAAGGCAGTGGGAACGTGTGAAGAGGAATTGGTCACATTTCAAGGGAGCAGGCAGCAGAAACTGGACAGGAAACAAGCCCTGCAACAAACCCAAGGCCTACTTCCTCTGGGGACACTCTGTGACTTAAGGGGACCATACGCTCCTGAAGCATCACCATTAGCTGGGATCCCAGTATCCGAACACTTGAGCCTGTGGGGGAAGAGTTCACATTCAAACCACAGCACTGTTATGCAAATGAGAACATGACATCATTTACCTTGCATACCTCCCTACTTGATGATATCCTTCACCAAGCCTAATATTCACATACCTTGAATCTGTCCACTTGCCTCCCTCTTATCCTATTCTGATCCCAGCTACAATTATCTATCACCTGGGTAACTTAGCTGGCTCAATAACTGGCCTCTTCCAGTTCATTTCCTACATAAAGTCAGGGTAATCTAAATGCAAATGTGATCATGCTTAAAGAACCCCTTTAGTGGCCTTTCATTGCTCCTAGAATAAAGATCAGAATGCTTAAACAAGGTGTGCTTGATTTGCCCACCATCTTTTTTAGTCCCACTTACCAATCCTGTCCCATTTTTCACTGTGCACTGACTGCACTAGACATCTCTGCATTTCGAATGCTGTATTCTCTGGAGAATATGCAGTCTTTGTTTATATGGTTTATAAGAAGGATATAGAATCTTTATTTATGTGGTTTCTTATGTCCACATCCTCACGCTTTATTTCTAAGTCATACCCCTTCAGTTAAGTACTTTCTTCTTTACTTTCACGTTATTCTAAATAACACGTTTTCAGAAAGCCCTTATTTTCTTTCTGTTCTAGTTAGCATCTCTGATGTTGTGCTAAGACGCTGATGAAAAACACCACGGGAAGAGAGGGATTAATTTCACCTTTCACCAGGGACAGCCCATTACTGAAGCAAGTCAAAGCAGGAACTCTAGGCAGGAACCTGGAGGGAGGGGCTGAAGCAGAAACTGTGGAGGAGAGCTGCTTACTGGCTTGCTTTGTAGGGCTGCCTCATCTACTTTTCTTATACATCTCAGGGCCACATGCCCATGCATGGCACTGCACACACTGGACTGGGCCTTCCTAGTTCAACTGTTAATTTTAAAAAATGCCCTATCGATGTACCTACAGACCACCTTTATGAAGGTCATTTCTCAGTTGAGGTTTCTGTCTTCCCAGGCAGAACTGTGTAAAGTTGAAAAAAATAAATAAACAGCACAACTGACTTCTTATCAACCTGACATACAAATATCACTTATAACATAGTCTTTCCTTTCTTATTTATCTCCAAGGTCTTGTTTATCCACATGATCTCATGGTAACATCCCAATGCAAAACACAGTACAACTTTTGACATTCTGTAGTCTTTAATGGTTTTAACAGTAGTCCAAGATCTCTTTGAAGTCCAAAGACTCTTAACTGTAAATAAAAAATAAATGTAATAATTTATTGTTCCAATAGGAAAGAACCAGGACACAGTTCCAATCAAATCAAAGCAAAACCATAATCCAACAGTGTAAACAGCACAGTGTCCAATGTCTGGGGCTCATTCATAAACTTGTGAATTCTAAAGGGCTTGAGCAGTTCCACTCTCTGACTCTGTCATCTGTAGCACACATAGGTTGTCTTCTGAGCTCAGGCCGGCTTCACTTTACAGCTGATGATGTCCTTAGTTGTCATAGCAGTCTTAGCATATCCAATATTTTGGAGTCTTCACTGAGGCAGAGGCTACACCTTCACGGATGGCCTCCTAGTCACTCCCACCCTGCCACAAAGGGCCAAGCCTCAGCTTCTCCCCTGACCCTTACGATCCTGCACGCTTTACTGCAGCCAAAGGCTGTACCTTCACCAGCAGTATCTTCTATCCTCCAACAGTGCCAGCCTTCATCTCTCACGCCAAAAATCAGTACCATGTCAGAGACTCGTAAACATTGTTAAGTTCAGCTGCCAGCCCAAAGTACAGCTTTGCACCCCTACCACCGGGCCATGGCTTATGTGTGATGAACTGGAAAAAAACAAAACACTTCTCAGAAGATTTCACCTCAGTGATGTCAGTCTCTTCTTCATCAGGTGGTTTCTCAGTCTCAGGGAACCAGCATCAATTGTCCCAGTAAAGCAAAGGTCTCACTTCAGTGGCACTGGACACACAGCTGAATTTTCAGGCGCAGCTGACCAGAACTACAGACTCTCAATATCATACGATGGAGTCGAAGTTTCTATTTTTTTTTTCTGAAGGCTCAGATGTGTCACGTGTTTTGCTAGAAGCTGTCTTGTGAGAGGGCACGTGATGTCTTGCTGTGAGCTGTCTCATGTGAGGGGCTTGACTTTGGCCAGCAGAAAACATCCGTGGGTGGACTCTGAGGAGAGGAGACATATAGAGGCCTCTGCACAGTGAGACAATGTTACTTGGATCGACATTGCTGTGCTGGTCTTCGTGCTTCAGCACTTGACTTCGAAAAGGAAAGCGTTCCAGAGAACTTCTCGGGGCAATCCAAGTGAGTCTTGCAGCTTTTGTTGACTTGTCCCTATCTGCTGAATTGTGCTGATTTGTGTTACTGTTTCATGTTAGTATTTGGACTGGACTGCCGGTATCCGGACAACAAAGAGTGGACTCATCCCAAGGAACTACTTCTATAAAGGTCTATAACCCCCCCTTTTTTTTTTCTAATAACCTTTTCTCTTATACCTCTGGTCAGTGGGTGGAAGGAGGTAGAAGCATTGAAGAATCCTAAATAAAGCAGGTTTGGTGAAAAATCTAAGCCTACAATAGGAATTGTCAGATCCAAAAGAAGCTCAGGACATGTGGCCATTGGTAGTGCTTATTAGCATACCAAAGCCCATGCTGGCCTTGGCTCCCTCAGTATTTGTGGCTCTTCTCAGCTCTTCTCCCTGTGCCCCCTACTTTAAACTTCTCTAGCTCCTAAGCTTCTTTTCCCCAGCTTCTTATTCTCATATAACCCTGCCATTTGCCTCCCCTTCTTTGTCTCTTTTGCCCTCACTTTCTTCTTCTCTTCTCTTGTTCTCCCTATCTCTCTTCTCATGGCCAGAATCAGTCTACTGGTCATGTTTAGTCCACTGCTTCCTCTCCCTGCTCTGGGTTCTCCCTGATGCCCATGGCTGTCCTCTCCTTCACATCTATGATAAAAAACCTTTTCAACCATTCCTTGGAGTGGTCATGTCCTCACTTTATACACCTGGTTCTGAAGTCTCCACCTTATACAGCAATGGCCCTGGTAGATTTTGAGGGACTTTTTAAACTTCTCTCTGAAACTTTACCAGCCAGGCTTCTGTTGTCATCCTTTTTTTTTGGAATTAACTTCCAAGTTCCCACAGAACAGCTCATTAAGATTTACCAGCCCAATAGTGCAGGGAATCTTATGAAAGAAAGACCTGGAAGGGACAGGAGCTCCACAAGGAAAGCAACAGAACCAAAAAAATCTTGGCCCAGGGGTCTTTTCTGAGACTGATACTCCAACCAAGGACTATGCATGGAGATAACCTAGAACCCCTGCACAATTGTAGCCCATGGCAGCTCAGCATCCAAGTGGGTTCCCTAGTAAGGGAAGCAGGGGCTTTCTCTGGCATTAACTCAGTGGCTGGCTCTTTGATCACCTTCCCCTGGGGGGAGCAGCTTTACCAGGCCACAGAGGAAGACAATGCGGCCAGTCCTGATGAGATATCATAGATTAGGATCAGATGGGAGGGGAAGAGGACCTCCCCTATCAGTGGACTGGGGGAGGGGCATGAAAGAAGATGAGGGAGGGAAGGTGGGATTGGGAGGGGATGAGGGTGGGGGCTACAGCTGGGATACAAAGTAAATAAATTGTAATAATAAAAAATTTTAAAAATTAAAATTAAAAAAATATTTTCCAGCCTAAAGTTTCAAGTGCTTCCACAATCTTTTTTTGTGAAGCAGCAGCATCAGATTCTTTGCAGTAATACCCACTTTTCTGATACCAGCTTCTGTCTTTGTTTTATGTTGCTATGATAAAAACACTCAGAAAAGCAACTTGGGTGGAAAAGGGTTCATTTTATCTTACACTTTATAGTCCGTTGTTGAGACCAATCAAGGCAGGAACTCAAATTGGGGACCAGGAGGCTGAACTTGAAATAGAGATCACAGAAGAAGAGAGGAATGCCGCTTACTAGCATGCTCTCTTTGGCTTGCTCAGCTGCATTTCTTACACAGCTCAGGTCTACCTGCCCAGGTATGGGGCAACTAACAATGGCCTTGTCCCTCTCATATCAGTCAGTAATCAAGACAATATCCCATAGATAGGTCAACGAAGCAGTCTGATAGTTGTAATTCCACAGTGGAGGGTCTTCACAGGTGACTCGAGTTTGGGAGTCAAGCTAAGAAAAACTAACCAGCGCAATGTCTGCAGTAAATCATCCCTCTAATGACTTCAACTATAGGTAGGGATTATAAATTCATTTTTCAAGGTGATGAATGTACTCTCCCTGATTTTTTTTATCAGTTTCTTTAAATTGCTCCCTAGCTCTTGTGTAATGCAGATGATAACATTTTATTTTAGGGAAAATTTTTATTTGGTAATTCTGTTTAACAGAAACATCTAAGCCCAGCATAACCAAACACACTATCATAATTCATCAAGCCCCTGCCTACTTTGAGCACTATCACATCAGATAAATTGTCTACAGAGCAAACTGCAGAGAAATGCCTTATGAAAAACAAGAACAGGTTTCTGTGTATGTAGCTTGAAATCATCTCTACCTACTCCCTAAATTAAAAAAAATGTAGCTTTAGAAAACAAAGTGTCAAAGATGAGTAACTAATGGTAGAATATTTAAATCACTTCAGTAAAACCATTACAAGGAAACTGGGGACAATATTTTGATTGATTTGGCACAACAAATAAACTGCACCGATAAGTTTCTAAATTGCTACTATTATGATCTTTAGCAATTGTGTAGTGTAAATCATTTGTAAATCAAGCATTCAACATACTATGCTGTGTTCCAACAAGGATAGGCCAGATATGAAAATTAGGTGAGAGTCTGATCATTACATGAAAATGAAAATAGGGCTTCTTTCAAGAGCATGGCTATGTGTGGCCATCCGGGTCTCTGTATGATATACTAATTATGACTCCTTCTAAAGCACAGGTGTACTAATGAACTCCTGTTTCACTTCCTGTTATGACTTGGGTTAGATATCTTAAGAAGAGTTCCCTAGACTCATTCTTCAATTTCTAATTACTGTTTTGGTAACTGAGTAATTCCTGCCTTAAAAGCTCAGGATGGGTGGTACATTTTTTTTCTCATTCAGACAATAATGGATAGACTTCAAGGGGGAAATAAAAAGCTCTCATTCACTACTGAAAAGCAAGAGACTCAGAGCAAATATTTAAAAGCCAAAAGGGGTTATGATCTCTGGGTTGTAGAATATTTTTATGGCAAACAAATGAAAAAATGAAAGCAGAAGAGTGTTTTCCAGGATTTTCTGTTTGGCCTCTGAATTGCCAGTTCTTAGTGACACAGACTCATCTGGATGCAAAACTATATGTTTAACAACCTCACCACTCCACATCTGGATGTTTTCCATGTCAGAATTGTCATCCGTGAACACAAAGGAAGACAGCCATTGCTTAAAGGAGCATGAGGGTTGAGGCACCTTTCCATCAGTTTGTGGTTTGTTTGGGATCAACACTGATCTACAGTGGGACTTTGCACACAGCTCATGCTGAACTGCCATTCTGAGCAACAAGATCATCCAGGAACTGAATTCTCTTACACAATCGATGGCACTCATTTATCTTCCCAAACCACATTTGACTAATCAGATTCTTTCCTTGTCCTCATTGTGACTCTCATTCACGTTTCCTTTTAGATAGAGGAGAAACAGAATTATCCTTCCAACCTTTCCATACAATTAACATCAAAGAGAAATAACAGACTCACAGTTATAGGTTAAAAAAAATCCAGTTATGCCCTGAAAGTGGGACAAATCATTATGTCAATAAAATCAGTTGGCACAAAAAAGCCAGACCCATGAAACCAGGAAATTTGGCAGAATGCAAGACTTTTGCTGGCAGGAGAATTTCGCCTCCTCTTCTGTCTGTCACCTACTAACACAACTGGACACATACACAGTGGTTAATTGAGCCAGAGATGTGAATAGTAAAGTTGTAGCCACAGCCACTTAGGGCCAACTTAATCAGCAGACCTGGATGCATCTGTGTTCTGGACAGGAAACATTTCCTTCCTCCCTGTGCAAACCTTCACATAGATACACCAACTTGGCATCCCCTTGGACTTTCCTAACATTCTCTCACGGATAACCTAGAAAGGAAAGGGAACACTTTAACTATTTGAATACTGTTTTCTAGATATTCAGGAGAAAATGATTCACAGCAATGCATCTTTGCAAGGAAACCGTGAGCCTTCTGCAAAGAAACCTCCCCTTCTGCAAGGATACACTGCAGGCCTCTCTGACTGCTCAGCCAGTGGCTTGCAGCAGATCCTTCTGGATTTTGGAGCCAGGCCATGTCGATCCAAAGTGTTCTGTTGGCTCTAGCCTTGCAATCCCAGTTCAAAGGTAACATCTGCAATTCCAGTTATGAGTTTGTAGACAAGGATGTCGATGCTCAAGACTGAGTTGATCTGATATTATTAAAGGACTAGAAATCCAACTCCCATCGGCTATGCAGAGCCTGGATTGGGTCTATAGTAGCCATGTGAGTCTTGCTATCATATGTGTATCTAAATTCCTACTAAGGGAAAGTTAGGTGCTTGGGAGGTTAATTAACCATGGCTACTTAGCATAAGATTTCACTCATTATTGCTATAGTGAAGTAATTTTACCTTTGAAAAGGTACAGAGTAACTGTCTTTCTGACTGCTAGAGGAATGCCATGTTGGCTTGGCCTCTGACATCATAACCATGTCCCCGCCATCTCATTCTCTAGTAGAAGTGCCTCCTAAAAACTATGAATCTACTTGTCGGACAGGACAAGGACCTTGAACTTAGCAAGGGCATAAATGTAGACTCTTGTAATCATAGATTTGAAGACCCCATGGTACTTTTTTTTATTGGTATTTTTTTATTGGTACTTTTTAAATGTAATTTATTTATTTTTATATCAATCACAGGTTAGGTACTTTGCATCCCAGGTATAGCCCCCTCCCTCAGTCCCTCCCACTCTCCCCATCCCTCCCTCATCTCCTCCCCGCCCCCTCCAAGTCCTCTGACAGGGGAGGTCCTCCTTCCCTTCCATCCGACCCCAGATCATCTTGTCTCCTCAGGGCTGGCTGCAATCTAGCCAGGCTGTTACTCCCTGGTGTGTATGGGGGAGGGTCAAAGAGCCAGCCACCCAGTTCATGACTGAAACAGTCCCTGTTCCCCTTACTAGGGTCTTCAATTGGACACTGAGCTCCCATGGTAAATTTCTAATAACCAAAAAACTAGTTTGACTGTTGTGCTTGAAAACATTACTGAGTCTATTTCCAAGCGGGTTCATTACTTTCCCTTAAAGGACATCATGGCATTGGCAACAGATGCCTGTAGCTGTTCGTCCAAGAGAAAAGCGGAAGAAAGATGGTCCCCTCGTGCTGTGCCTTTCCGTGCCAGATGAAATGCTTCTGAGCACCATGGCCAGAGAGCCAGCTGTGTGAGAGGAGGGTAGGGTGAGGAGCCAGGGTCAGCCAAGCTGCCAGCTGGACATGAGGGAGTGCTCTTTTGCCATGCCATGTGGCAGTCTGATGACCAGGAAGAGTGGCTGGTGCTGAGCTGGGACAGAAAGGGCTTTGAAATGTTGATCTTCATATTATGTAACAGATTCCTGGCTGTATTCATAAAGCATCAAAGTAAAGACTCAAGAGTTTTCTCTTCTGAAAGACAAGGGGTCTCTATGCATGAACTGTAAAAAAAAAAAATCTTAAGAACAACCAGTTTGAACTCCTCAGAGAGTTGAACTCCTTGGAGAGTTCAGTGTGTGTGTGTGTGTGTGTGTGTGTGTGTGTGCGTGCACGCACGCACGCGTGCGCATACCTGTCTTGTTGCCATTGACCTCTGAGTGAAAGCACTCTGTAAGTGACCATGTCTGCTGCCTCTGAGAGATTTAGAGAACAAAGATGGGGCTAAGAGTTGGCTCCTCCTCTTCCCAGCCTGCGTTCCAGGCTGACTTGCCATACCCCACGGGGCTCCAGTTAATGTTTCCCTCACTCCTCTCCTGAGCTCTGATGGGATAAATGTGGTGACTAACTGAAGTTCTCTGCAGAGCAGTGTAAGAGGGACACAATGGGAGCTGAGCCCAAGCTGTGTCCACTGTGTATAGCCTGCGCACAGGAGAGTCAGCTTCCAGGGGTGGCCGGGGTGAGAGTTCACAGTTAAGATAGCCACATCTGAAGCTTCTTAAGCTCTTTCAGTGCCTGGGCCACAGAGGGGTGGAGGGTCATGGAGAGCAGTGTCTTCTGCCAGTCTACATTTATTTTTAAAACAAGTCAGTAAATACTATTTTTGAGTGGTTTGAAGTTTGCTGAAGAATGAGAAGCAAGGACAAAGTTCCCAAAGGGTAGTCTCATGTTTCCCCTTCCTCCTCCTCCCCTTTACACCTTGAATGAGTGTGGTATATTTTTTACAAACTGACAAACTGACAGGTCATTAATTAGCATTTCTAGCTTACACGAGGACTCACTCTTCGTGTTGCACATTCAATTGATTTTGACAAATATATTATGACAAGTGTTCAGCACTCATTGTCACACAGGGCAATGGCATTGTCCTGAAAGTACCCCTCGCTTGTCCCATCTCTCCTCTCCACTAGCTCCTAGGTATGACTTGTCTTTCCTCTGTGTCTCTAGCATTGCCACTTTCAGAATGTCATTTAGCCAGAATCGTGCATAATTTAGCTTTTCAGATTGCATTACTTCATTTAGTAATGCGTAAGTTTTCGTCTGTGCCTTGTTAGCTCATTTTTTATTTTCAACGCCAAAGGAGGCTGCGCTGGGTCATTTATTCATTAAATGCAGGTGGACATCTTGGCTGCTGCTTCCAAGTTTGTAAAACTATGTTTAAAGATATTGAAAACATTCGTGAGAAGTTTTTGACTTTTTTTTTGTACCAATCTATAAAACCCCATAAGTCACGGGAAAAGATAAGTCTGCTAAGCACACATCCTAGACACACATCCCAGACACAATACATTGCTGTGTGGCAATAGTGGCCTCATTAGTATTGGCTAAGTAAGCAACTGAACTAACAACCGATCTGGTACATGATATAATGGACAGAACCTTGTTCTTTCAAGTTCATATGCTGAAACTCCAGCTTTCAAAGTGGATGGATTGGGGCTTACTGTACTTATAGTGTTTTTAAATGAGGTCATGGGGGGTGATTCTGATAGATGTGTCCTGACAGGAAAAGACACCAGTGATCTCTCTAGGTAACAATCCACAAGACAGGAAGATTCCTCACCAGTAACTAACTCTTGTACCTTGGATTACTGGCCTTCAGAATTGTGAGAAAATTTTCTGTCTTTGAAGAGTCCAAGCTGGTGTTTCTTTTGTCATAGCAGCCTGAGTAGACACATAATATGGAGTCTGTTTCCCCACAACGTTGTTGGTGAGGATGGCAGGTAGGGAAGACAACACCAACGGGGGTCCAAAAGACAGGAGTCCCTTCATTCCTGGCTTAGATGTAGCTTCACTGGGCAGACAGGAGGTGTGGAAAGGGGCTCTCATACAGCATCTTAACCACTTCCATGAAATACATTCCTAGTCAGGGAATATCTGAGGTCAAAGCGCACGCTCAACTTGAATGCAATGCCACGCTGCTGGGTCTACCTGCTCATGTTCTCCACCACCATCCCCGAAATATCTGAGCACATTTATCTCTGCTGCTGTTGTTGCGAGAAAACACAAATCCTATCAACATCTGACAGCTTTTTAAATTGGTATTTAGCTGGTGGTTATTGAGGTGGGATATTTTTATTTCTTCTGTGACTTATCAACTCAAATACTTTGTTCCTCTTACAGTATTTATTTCTCTTACTATTTTGATGAAATAGTAAGGAATCTTTGTATACTGAAGAGACTGGTCCACCACTCAACTGGTAATTTCCACCATAAATCTTAGGTGATTTGGGTGTGATATCTGCTGGCATTTTACGTCACTACAATTAATAGATCTATTTGTTTACCTTTCTGCCTTCCACACTGTGTTCTGAAATTCTTACAGGGAGGATTAACATGCAGTTCTCTGTATCTGCATTCATTGCTTTGTTTTGAATTTTGCAATTAAATCCTTAATTATCCTGGAAATTCCCTGTTAAAAAAAAAGTAAACAATGTGAATATTCTGGCTGCATTTAGAAAAACAAGATAGCTACTCTGAGATCCATTTCTCCCATCCAAGTACTAACCAGGCCCAAACCTGCTCAGCTTCCAAGAACAGAGGAAGTCAGGGGCCATCAGAATGGTGTGGTCAGAGTGCTAATGCTCTCTGACATCTGGAAATAGTTGTGCTGAACTTGAAGGTCTCTTCTCAGCAGTTGACAACAGACACCAAGAGAAAAGGAGGTTGGAAGAGAGGGAAGAAATGAAACGGGAACTGGAAGGAAATTTTGCTTTATTTTAAAAGCCGAGTAGAAAACTCAAGTGAGAGTTGTAAGCAAGTTGGGCCGGATGTTCTGTGGAGCTTCAATCCAGAGACTGAGAACTCTCGGGAAAACTACATACCTCTTATCTGCCTTTTCCAAAACAGTCCGGGTACAACCTAAACATCTCGGAGCCCAAATTACGTTGAAGGTCAGGGATGACAGGGAGCAGCAAGGATCTTGCAGAACTTGGACCTCAAATCGCTTTTTTGATAAGAATACCGAGCCCTAAAGCTTAATGGACCTACCCAGAGTCCCAGCACTCAGCAGCTGCAGAGTCATCCTGGGACCAGGCCCGCACATCTCATTGTGGCTTCTTCTCCTTCCTAGCTCTTCAGCTACCATCGCTTCATAGCCTCTTCCTTTTCCTGTCACTTTCCTTCTGCTCAAAATTCCTTTCCCGTCCGCTGGATACGGTGTTGCCTGACAGTGAAAGCCGCGGAAGGAGACTTGCAACCAGAAATGTGTAATGGCTGGGGTTTCTCTCATGAAATTTACCACTTAAGGCTGCCATGTGTTTTTAGTCCCATCTCCCCAGTCCGCACCCCCCTCCCCCGCCGCCGCCACGCTGTGGGCATTTTAAAATATTGTTCCCCCAGGGAAATGAGAGATCTTTTTACTTTTCTTAGAAGAAAGCGATTACAGCCAAAGCAATAAAATCCTTCCTTTTTTGCCTAAAAGCAGTGAAATGATTACCTATATCCTTAATTTAAATTCCCACTGACAGCTGAGGTAACGCTGCAGCTGGAGGGGATGACCGTCTCTCATCTATTGTCAGCGCAGAGGCAGAAGGGAATTTTATTGACCAGGGAGGATAATGCGCATTAGGGAAGTCAGGCAGGTCTGCTCTGACCTATTGGAATATAGTGCGGGGTCAAAGGGCGCAAGATCCGAGCTGGAAAGCATCGTTAGCTTAAATGCCAGTTGTGTCCCTTTGTGTATTCTGCTGCGACACTTGCCTGGTCATCTGTACCTCTGGGGCTGGCAGGAGAGTCGCTCTCAGCTGCTCTTTGCTTATCCGTGGTGTTGAGAAGAGATTGCTGCCAATCCCCCCCGGGGCTGCTGCTTTGGAAAAGAACAGCAAGTGATTGCTACATGGTCAATCCCCGAATTCCATCTGCATGTCTTCAGAGCCTTGGTACAGCAGGCCCCTCCTTAGGGGGACAGTTTACTGTGTTTGCCTTTGAAAAGGAACCCTCAGAAACCACTCGAGGGAATGTCCAGCAGCAATCCTGCTCATATTATACCCTTCCCCCTCTCCTGCTAAGTGTCTCTGAAAAGGGCCTCTCCAGGGACACTTGTTCCTGGTAATATCAAGACCCAGTAATGCAAGCGACTTCTTGTTTATTTTTTTCCCTCACTTTCCATGCACAGGGAGACAGGGACTTGCTCCGAGGTCACTGTAAGTTCATCCAGTGTCCTGGGAACTGGCTTCAAGCTGCCTTCCCTGCACAGGCTTCAGCCTCTGTCTGCATACTTTATGTGCTTTTCTCCTTAGGTAGGCATTGCTACTGTTTCTACTTGACAAGAGAAGAAATGTGACCCAATGTCTTAGTTACTTCTGTTGCTATGATAAGACACCATGACCAAGACAATTTATTAAAAAAAAAAAAAACACCAAACATTTAGTTTGGGGCTTACGCTTTCAGAGGGTTAGACTCTAAGACTTACATCATGGTAGGAACAATGGCATGGCATAAGAGCAAAAACTGAGAGCTCGGATACTGAGACCCAACCACAAGGCAGAGAGAGAGAGAGAGAGAGAGAGAGAGAGAGAGAGAGAGAGAGAGAGAGAGATTATTCAAAATGGCACAAGCTTTTTAAAACCTCAAACCCACTCTCAGTGAAACACCTTTTCCAATAAGGCCACGCCTCCTAATCCTTCCCAAACAGTTCCACCAGTTGATGACCAGGTGTTCAAATATATGAGTCTATGGGGGCCATTCTATTTCAAACCACCACAATACCATTTCCTACTTAGCGGCAGTATTGGCTTAAGGGCAGTTCATGGCTTTCTCACCTGCCTGGAATGATGCATATCTCTTCATTCCAGAAGTTGTCCAAGCTACTAACTGATCACCTTGAGGTACAGTTTCTGCTGTGGGATTCTCTGTGGGGTTGGGCTAAGGCAGTACCAGCTTAGACCACATGCTTGCTTAACTTTAATTCCTTCACCTACTTTACTTTCCTAATCACCCCATCACACTCCTGCTGCTGCCTCTCTTTCAAAACCCTCTTCTTAAGCTTGTCTAGAGGACCAAAGGTCAGGCACCTCCCAAAGTCTCCTCTATGCCTTTTTATATTGTTTTCCTACTGATACTTACTTTTCTCTATGTAACATCACCATTGGCCCATGTGGCTCCCGTCATGTTACCCCCAAATAGCTTTTCTCTTCTAGAACTTTAAGATTCTTTAAGATCACCTGGGTCTCCTTGGCCAGTTTGGTGAAATGGAGGCATATGATTGACAATACAAGAAGGAAATGAAAGCAGATGGGGGCTGAGGTGCCAGCAGGAGATGCTTCATGGTGCCATGGAGACTGACAAAGTGATATGGGATTTCTTGCTACATGCTGTCCTGTCAGAGCCATCATAGAACAAAAGAGCCTTCAGTCATACACCTACTGGGATGACTCCAGAAAAACGGCCATCACAGATTGATGTTGTAATTATCTGTGAACACGAAGCCAGGGACTGCCAGGTGAGATAGGAAGGGAAAGTCGGAAGGTTGGGAAAAATAAGGGTGGGAAAGACTCCCGGAATCCACCTGGCTTTGACTCTGTCTAGACAGAAGGACAAGCAGATGATGATGCAGCTTTGCATCATTCTCTGCCTTACGTGAGAATTTGTGGCTGGCTAGGGCAGAGGTGCTTTCTTCCTGGTAAACAGGCATGGCTGTGACTTTCCAGCATAAGCATCAGCTGTTCCAATAGTATTAGCTCCAAGTACAGATGAGGGGAGGGTGCTCCCCCAAATTACACAGCACTACGACTCTAAGCCAAGAGGATGACTTCCTGCCTCTGGCGCTCCGTGAGTCAGCAGATGGTGCCTTTGTTGCTGGGCAGAAGCAGAGGAGCTTATATGCCAGCAGTGCCAGAGAAGCCTTTAAGTCATAAGCAAAGGATTTAGGGCCCAAGCTTCCTCCCTTTGTTTTCCTCTAGAGAGTCGGTTTGGGATGTATCTAGGCTATAGCTCACTGATGGCCATTGAATTGACTCATGGTTGTTGGCAATGTCATCACAGTTTTAGCTAGGAGACGTTTGACATGGAGCCAGAACGAGGGCTTGGCTGGTTTCAGACAGAACAGATTGGGAGGCCAAGACCCTGAGCATGCACACCCTAGGGTGCTCAGACAACTCGGGCAGGTGGGAAGGAGGTCTAGACAGGCAGGTTGTGCTCAGCAGGAGCGGGGCACACTCACACAGGTGCCCTGTGGAACTTGACTGAGATAGGTTCCGATTGCTGCCACAGACCGCGTGCAGCAGGTCCCTCCAGCAGAGAAGGGGTATGGGGGAACTACTAATCAACAACAAGTGGTCCAAGGTCTGGATCCAGGATTTTAATTCACCAGAAGTCAGGAAAAGACAGCACAGAGGTTTGCTTGCTGCACCGAAGCCCAGCCTTTTAACTTTGTTGCCGTAACTATGTCCTGACTGGTGCAGGACACGGGTCTCCCTAGGTGGGGGTGCTGATTCCAGTCCTCTCAGTTAGGATTGCCCATGTAAAAATCTAAACATGTGAATACTCAACGCTTAAAACTTGGTGGTTCTGACCCAGATATGGTGACAAATACCTGTCTCTGCGCTTCAAAGTCAGTCAGTCAATCAGTATGTAGGTAGGTAGGTAGGTAGGTAGGTAGGTAGGTAGGTAGGTATGCATGCGTGTGCACCACACTTATGCAGTACCTGTGTAGGACAGAAAAGGGGCGTTGGATCTACTGGAACTGGAGCTGCAGTCAGTTGTAAACTACCATGTGGGTGCTGGGAATCAAAATGATGTCTTCTGAAAGAGCACCCAGGGCCCTTATGAGCTGAGCCACCTCTCCAGTCCCAGCTCTCTGCTTCCTAGATGGCACCTTCTTGCTGTGTTTTCAGATGGGAAAAGAGCCAAGGAGTTTCCCTAAAGCCTCTTCATATGGATGATTAGCCTGTTGGTGATGGCTCTTCCCTCACAACCTCATTATTTCTTAAAGGCCTCACCTCCCTGTGTTGTTGGAAATTAGGTCTCAACATGTGAACTCTAGGAGGACACAAATATTCTACCTGTAGAAGAAGGCTTGAATGAGTAGGTGGGTTGCAAGGTCAGGCTTATTAAGGCTGAGACTCAGGGCTTGACTTGATGAGTGCGACTGATATCTTCTGGAGGAGTTTTTCTTCAGGTGTGTGGCCGTTAATTTTGAGTGTTAACAAAAGGACGAGGAAGACTCAGGATGATGGCTCTAGTCTATCTACAGAACACACAGACTAACAGAAGAGTATGTTAAAGGGGTGCCACAGAGCTTACTGATGGAGGGTACCAAGTAGGGATCAAGATGGCAGGGTGAGCACTCAAATCCAGACTAGAAAAGGCCCTACAATGTACTTCATCTCTGTTCCAGAATCTGTCTAAAGAACCTTATTGTCATCTTCCTGGTGCTCCAACCCTTTCTCCTGTCCACTTACAGATGGCCCCTTTTTAAGCAGGGCATGATTTGAATAGTTTGTGCAAGATATGAAAGTAGATATGAAAATCATGGCAGACAGGTCAAAGCATGCCATGGAGGGAAGGGATGTAGTATCTAAGTCAAGTTCTAGCATTTGAAAAATGATCTTATCCCCTTTTCTCAAAGAAAACAAATCCATGCCTGACACTTATATGAAAGGCACAAATGATCTAATCAAAGTAGGAATGAATGCCCACACATCTGTCCACTCCACCTCCCTTGGTCAGCACATGCTTCCCAACCTTTGTTTCACTGATAGGGACACTGGATTCCAGGAAATGAGAAGTCTTCCCCGTGGTACTCATGGAGCTCGGGATGGGCATCAGGAACCTGATTCTTCAACTAAGGATGCAGTCTTTCCATGTGGAGATGAATATTTTTCATTTAGATCACACGAGTAGCACTCTCATTGTAGATAGATTTTAATATAGAGATAAGGATAAAAAAATAAGTGACCACTAATCTTGCCAAGAAAGAATCATTTTGAAAAATATTGTAATGTATGTCATTTCAATCATGTATATATATATATATATATGTATATATATGTATATATACATATATATATAGGCTGCTACATAGACATTGTTTTATAACCCTATTCCTTCTCTTCATAATTTCATGTATTTCCCACCTCATTAATTTTTATGACACCATTCAATTATAAGTTATCACAATATACTTACTGGATCTCTTATTAGAGTTTGTCCACTTCTTTTCATCTTTGTAGCGATGAACTGAATTGCAATCAAATGCATTTTTATGCACATCTGGCTTAATCTGAGTAAAGTAAATTACGAGAAGAATGCATATACATGGGTGAAAGTGAACACATATGTATTAGGTTTTTAAAATAATGTCTGCCAAATTGGCTAGAGTTCTTCCTCCATAGCACCAGGGTGCCTTTCCCTTCTGCATTGCATGATACAGATGTTCACCCTTGGGAAGAACAATGTTCAGTGTTTTTCACAAGATCAAACCATAGCAACATTGAGTTGGAAGGGACTTTAGAAGCTGGTTGGTCCGTCTGTTTCTCTAGGCAAACAAAATGTTTAAGCTGAGGATGAGAATTGACAAGAAAGCCAACAGCAGCAGAATTTCAAGACGCTGCTGTACCAGAGCCATTCATGAGCTTTGCCCAGATGACTGTGTTTTATGGGTGGTGGGTACCCGTGCCAGAACTGTCTTAGGAGAAGGAAACCAGACTCGTCACAAGGATTTTAGAGGGCGCAGAAGACTCCGAACACCATGGTTACATCCTAGTGCGTGTGTTTCTTACTGCCACTATAGCTAATTACCGTAGATTTAGGAGCCCAAGTGAGAGGATTTTTATCTTAAATTCCCAAAGCAGAAGTCTGAAGCAGGTCTTAAGGTAAAACCAAGATGGGGCAAGGCTGATTTCTCCAAGTCTGTAAGTTGTCTCGAGCTTTGGGGCTGCTGGTGCTCTGGAGTCCATATCAATGGCTGCTTCCGGTGGAATCACATTACCTTCTCTTTTGTAGTCAAGCTGCTCCCTGTCTCCCTTTTACAAGGACACCTGTGATTTTATTGAAGCCAACCAAATTAATTTACAACAGTCTCCCCGTGTCTGAATCCTTCAGTTGGCCCTACTGAGAGGGCCAAATGCAGGCCTGGCTTGAAGGTCAAGAAAGCTGTGACAAGAATGCCAAGGGAAATGCTATGATGTGCTACATCTGCTGCCCAGAGAATAGTAAGGAATTTACAGCAGCTTGGATCAAAGGTGGAGAGGTACCACTCCTGGGATCCCAGGCCAGGAACAGGTTTCACTGAGGACCACCCCATAAGAATAAGGCTCAAGTGACGCTGCTTGTGGCCTTGGAATCATTACTCTGTGAGACACTGGTAGAAGAACTACAGTAGAACTATATATTTTTACAGTGTTCACTTGGCTGAGTGCCTTCTACTTTAATTATTAAAGCAATATGGAAGAGGAAAAAGATGATTTCAGGAAGGGAACCACAAGGACTATTACTCAGAGCCCACAGAGAATATAGACTGAGGAACTATCTGATGTTTTGAGGAGCTTACACTGAATCAATGTGGTGTGTGGTGAGGTCAAGACAGAGATTTTATTTTATTTTGCTTCCCAGCCAATGGCCACTTATCTGCAAGATGGTGGACGGAGAACAACGTGGCTGGTGCAAACATACTGGTATTGTTTGACACGGAGTAGGCTGTGTGGCACAAAAGACTGTCCTTGCCAGTCAGGGATGGCTGACAAGTGTGGCCACAGTTCTGTGGAAATTTCTTCCTGATTTCCACTCCCCTTCCTGTGCTCAGCACCCCAATCTAATCTACAATTTTTTTAAGGTAAAATGACTCTGGTAGACCTTTCAGATCACATTTCTCTTCTGATCTTTTCCTTCTCTAATTTGAAGCACTAATGAAAACAGCATTGCACGAGCCTATTTAATACGATTGACAAGAAAGGTAAGCAAAATGTATCTTGTAAGGGGGAAAGTTGTAAACCGGTGTCTCTAGAGGATGGAAGAGAATCTTGGCTTTGGGCTAGAGGTCAGCCTGGAGGTGTCACTTCTTCTTGCTACTGCAGCCCTACCCCTCAGGGCTTTGTCCCATGTGGCTCTCTTCACTTGAGCAGAAATGGCTGTCATGATCCCAAACTTCATATTTTGGAAACTGTCATCCAAAGAAAAATCTCCTAGGAGTTCTCTTTGAGGGTGAAAATATTTCTCGGTGGCTTCAACAAGTAGCTACCGATTTACTAGGTCGTTATAGATGACCTTCAGTTTCTGAATGAACATGGGATGGACTGTGGCTGGTTCCCCCAGGGGAGTCCACACAGAGCCTAATAGTCAAAGAAAGAGTAGCCAAAGGAGAGATAACATCAGCACCAACAGCGGGGAAGCGTGGCTGTCAGGTACACCTCGTGCCTACCCAACCAGAATCTCTTTTTATACAGGACCCCAGATGGTTCCACGGTGCACTCACCCCTGAGAAAGGGGGAAGGAAGCTGGAGGGAAGCAGCATGCGCCTGCCACACAAATCGCCCTGTGAGGGGGTTAAACTGATCTTGGCAGCATTTTTCATAGGGAAGACTACAAAATGATTTGAACAGTTCTCATCTCCCGGTTTAAATGTTTTCAACAACAAATGAAAAAAGCCCCTCAACTCAACGGGCTCACAGAATAAGGAGAAATTGTATCTTATAATACAAAATATTACAAAGCAGGACTACTCCTGCCCTCATCCACTCCTTTTAGACTCCCTTCCCTTTTGCCAATGCAAAGTTTTGTTATGTATCAAATGTATTCAAGGCCAGCTTAAACTGAAATCCTGTTGCCTCAGCCTCCGGGATGCTGGGATTATAGGCCTGTGACACCATACCCAGTTTAATTTTTTCTTAAAGATTCCCAGTGGCTTCCTTTCAAATTTCATTGGCCAGGACTGTCATCTACACCTGCCTCTAACTTGATTCTACCAAGGCAAAGCATTATCACCACTTTGACCATTCAGAGTGTACCTATAGCAACAGGAGGAAGAGACACCAAGACCAAATTAGGTCCTCCTCTTCCAGGAGGGATGGTCATTGGCACCTAGGGGGTCAGTCACAGCTACAGATCTTTTTAAATTTGTTATTATTTACACTTCCTATTTGTCTCAGGGTAGCCAAATTATTTTGAATCTGGTGGTTCATAGCTTGACCTGAAAATAATTAATTTTCCTTGCTTATACATTTGGTATTTTAAAATGAAGCTCAAAAATGTTTTAGAAAGAAAAAGAAAATAGACCAAGAACAGTAGGAATGGGTTTCCATATTCAGAGTTCTGACTGAATGTGACAAAGGGCAGAATAAATAAAGAAGGCACTTTACAGAATCCTCTAGACGAAAGGTCTTATTTGGTTTGTGTTTGGGCAGCAGAGCCTCCTTTTCCCAGGCCTGCCACTGAGGACTGGGCTGTTTGTATCTACCAGAATCAATACAATTTTTGGCACTGTGCTCCAATAACCCTGGGGCACATGTTTAAATTGTCATAGTTGGTCTGCCTCACAATGACATTCTTCAGCAAGGGAAGCGAAAGAGTGTGTGTCTGGTGAGGACTGTGGCCAAATACTACCCTTCCATGCAAAGAAAGTCACAGGCTTTTTAACACCTAGACTTGTTTTCCTTCATTGAGGCTAAATAATACCAAGTTCACTCTTGGTTTCCTTAGAACAAGGCCCAGCAGTGGGTGAATTAGAAGCCACTTAATTATGCCTCGTGCTGCGTCAATCCTCTGAGGGTGCAAGGGCTTGTAAGGGAGGTTGGGCAATCTGAACCCCTCCGGCTGCAGCCTGTGAATGGCTGAGATCTCCTTGGGCTCTGTCTAATAATAAGGCTGCTCTCCAGTGGCCCTTGGATGCCTGCCTTGTGACCTGCCAGGCTGTTGTGGTCAGGGCAGTGGGTGGCTTTGCAGTGTCTTTATTTGCTTGTTGAATGGATGATTTCCTTTGTTCTCATTTTATTAGCAATCTCCCTGTGCAGAGGCATCCGCACAAGAGTGGACGCTTCGAGGAGGAATATTAGGGATTTCACAGAGCTTGGAACAGTCACTCTGGCACTTCACCCATCTCAGAGGGTCTTATTCTTAAGTCTTGGGCGTTTTGAAAATTCATAGATTTTACAAGACTCAAAGTAATTTATAATTTAGGGTGGTACAGCTGCCAAATCCTTTATTAGGCCTCTTAACCTGTAGCATCCAACTCAGTGCTTTTAACTGCTCTGCAGCAGGCAGCATTATCTCTAGTCTGTGAGGGACTAAAGCCTAGAGAGACTGATTTTCTCAGGGTCACATAGGTCATAGGTGGTAGATCCAGAGGGGGGGGGGGAACAAATCTAACACACAGCGAAGCTTTGTACTCTTTACTGCCCAGGATGACAAAAAAATCCTTAACTTCCCCTTTTAAATTTTATTCACGAAGGAAGATGAGCGGTGAAGCATGTGCACAGCACAATTCTTCAGGTGTTTTTCTTGGTGGTAAACCAGGAAGCACAGTTCTCACTTTTGTGCTCAGAGATACTAGCACACTATCCCTGAGGCAGGCTCCTGACTCTCCAAAATACGTACTTTTATTTACGAGCTTCTGTAGGCCCAGAACTAAAGGCACCAAATTCACAGCACCAATACTATTTCTCTCTGTCTCTGTCTTTGTCTCTCTCTGTGTGTAGGGGGTGTTCATGTCTGCGTGACACAGGTCACCGTGTTGTTTTGGCTCATGGGTTTATAGGATTATAGAGGCTAAAATGTCCTGTAATCTGTCTGGCCACATTGTTGGCTCAAGGGAACTGACGGTGTAGGCTCAAAGCTAGAACCTTGGCTTGATAGGTTCAAGGATAGATAGTTGGCACAGCTTCCAGTCCAGACCTAAAGCCCTGAGAACGAGGAGCATCAACAGCAGAAGATACATGAACCAACTAAGGCAGCCAGACAGAGCAAAGGCAACCTGCCTTGGCCTTTTGTCCCATTCAAGCTCAACGTGAACTGGATGGTGACCATCCACTCAGGGAGGAGCAGCTGAGTTATTCATGCCATCAATTCCAGGATTACTGTTGTCAGTAGCATCCTCAGACACACCCCACATAATATTTAACAAGATATCTGGGTATCCCATGGCCCAGTCAAATTGACACACAAAATTTACCATGACAAGTATCATCGCCTGGATGAAGGTAGTGTCTGCAAGATATTGAAATGGCAAGGAAGACAGGTCCTGCTTCCTTCTCTTTTAACTATGACCCAAGCATACCATTTTTGCCTCGTAGCTCAAAATTTTAAACGGTTGCTATGTAACACTGGGCAAGGCGCTGAAAATCTCTGAGTATTGAAGATAATATTCACCACATGGTGTTCTGAGAGGGTTAAACAAAAGGTGACAAGGGGTAGATTTAGCAAGATATTTGTAAGCGGCAAACACTGTCATCATTATCATGGTTGTTCGACCCCATTGCAAATAACAATGTCAGGTTGGTTTCTAATAGAGTGAGGCTTTTGGTTATTTAGATGCTGTGTGTCACAGAAAGGCTTGGGCCACCCGATCTCGGTGCTTTCAGGAATGGGCCTGGAATTCTGACAGGGAGCTGGGCATCTATGGATTTCCACTCTATACATCGGCTGCCTCTCTAACACCTCTGTTCCTCAGACTAGAGACTTTGCCTATCCTAGCCTACTGTAGCCATCATCATTTTAAGAAACAAATATTGGACTACTCCCTTCCCAGATAGGTGAGCCTCACCAGCGTTTCCCCCTTTGAGTATTTTCAAACTAGAGATTTGTATGGCTCATTCAGAACCATTTTACCAGAAAAGGCAGCCTCAAGGAAAATGACTTAAAAGGACATGTGAAAGATGGACTCAGTCTGTCTTTGCGGCAACAGAAATATTGCTGTTATTAATATCAGGCACTTAGAGAGCTCTGCCTCCCAAAGGAGCTCAAAGCATTGCTCATATATTATCTTATTGTTCCTTGCCATATGCAAGGAACGTAAAAGATAGGAATAAGAAATCTTTGGGGAAAAGGCACTGTTCACTGAGGTGAGTTTGGGTTGACAAGACCAAAGTATCGCAGTCTGGTGTGGGGACCTAATGAATCACTTTCCGGGAAAAAGCTGACTTCCGGATACGTGTTGCTGAGTGGCAGGTGTGTGAACTCTGCACTTTCAGGAAGACACCTGCATGCATGTCTGGGGAGGGGTTGATGCGCTTTGCATCTCTGGACTTCACAATGCCCTCCAGGACCACAGCTGACCCCCTAGATTGTGCCGCCTCTCTGAGATGCTGATTCCAGTGTCTCTCCCTTGCCATTTCAATGATTTCAACATCTTACCTGCTGACCTCATGTCTAAAGGCACCATGTAAGGTAAGGTAGCAGAAGATGCCTCGGGTTATGTTTTCCTATTGCCTAGCAGGGTGGATTGTATGCAGTATTACACACATAAGAAGCTACCTTCAAGTTATGACATTTATTCATGTTCCACACTTTCAGCCTTAGCCTAATCTATACCATTCCAGTTCATACCCGTATTCATTCTAACTGATACTTGACCGAGTGTGACGGTAGCAGCAAAGGGTGACAGACCCATGCATGCACAAACACCATGACAACAACCAATTGTTGTCACATTGGTTATTAGGGCTGGAGAGGGAGAGAGAGCAAGAGTTTTATAAGCTTTGTGAGCTGAGCTAAATGACTAAACAATGTAGATGCCATTGATGGACAAGAACCCATTCCTTGTTCTCCGGGATATGTAGCGGCTCAGCTACATTTGTTCTATTTTTGCATTTTAGTTGGTGATATAAAATCCCTAGGTGGGCTTAGTAGTCTTGCTATAAAAGCAGTATGAGAAAACAACAAGCAAATGTTCCTCTGAGTTGGGGAAGTTTGAGAGAGCTCTGGGAATCAGCAATTTCAAACACGCCAATTACAGTTTTGTTTTGTTTTTGTTTTTTGTTTTCTATCAGGGCTGACCTTTGAGGGGATTGCCTCACTTGTAAAAGGTCAGCATCTCCTGTTCCCCCAGCACAAGTCCAGCAACAGGGGAGGACTTCCTCCCCTTCCATCCAACCCCAGCTCATCCTGTCTCCTCAGGGCTGGCTGCAATGTCCTCCCCTGGAATCTAGCCAGTCTGTCACTCCCAGGCATGTATGGGGGAGGGTCAAAGAGTCAGCCATCAAGTTCATGACTGAAACAGTCCCTGTTTCCCTCAGTAGGGTCTTCAGTCTGACTACGAGCTATCATGGGCCCCATCTGAGCGGGGGTTCCAGGCCACATCCACACATGGTCCTTGGTTGTAGAAACCGTCTCATACAAGACCCCTGTGCCCTGCTCAGTTTGGTCTTTGTGGAGTTCTTGTTCTCCCCAAGTCTCAACAACATCCCCCATTTCTATCATCACTTCTCGCCCTCTGCCAAAGGCTTGATCGCGAGTCTTAATATCTGCTCTGATACATCGCTACATTGACCCCCCCCCCCCAGAGGTCCTCCTTGGC
>CM053748.1:11327848-11392627 GCA_028658305.1 Pachyuromys duprasi
TTCACAGAGCAGACAATGCGTGGTGTGATGCGGTAGGCCTGCTGTGGAGGGAGTGAAAGCTCACAGAGGAGGTGGGCTTTGAGCCAGGCTTTCAGGAATGCTGGGCACTCCTGGCAGTTGGCAGAGGGAGGGTGGGGGCTGCAGTCCAGGCAGAGAGGATAAAGCAGAAAGCACACTGCATGTAGGGACAACAGGTGGTAAAGTAACTGGGCTCTGGTGAGATGGTTCTGGAGCCATGCGCAGGCAGATTGTGAGAATAGTAAGCGCTGGGTATTTTTGCCCTGGGGATTTTCCCGTGTCTCCCTTACTCTTTAGAATTAAAAACAAAAATCTGGCTAAAGATGGAGGCTATGGAGTCTTCTAGAATATGAATAACAATCATGCTACGTTTGGTAGTGATGGTGGCCATGATGGCCTCTTCCTCCTTCCCCCTCCTCCTCTCCTTTCTCCTCTGTTATAAAATATAAGAATGCTTTTTTGTTGTTATGATTTTGCAAACAACAGTGCATAGATTGTCCACACATGGAGATATTGGGTGCCGCTCTGTACTAGTTTCCTATTCAGAAACAAGACCTAGTTATTTCATAGATACCCAGTGTTACTGAGCTAAGCTCTGTGTGCTGGGAGCCCCACTGGGCAGGATCTGCTGTGGAGGGCTCTGGGCGGTGCTGGGTGGACGTCCAAACTCAAGGAACCACCTCAAAGCCCTATTGTAGTAAAGTGGCCCTTAGCGTGAATACAGATGATCACACACAGGCCTGTGGCCACAGAAAGGGGAGCTATCCCACCATCCTGAAAGGTCTGAAGTTTTCAGTAGCAGCATGGCTGTGGACTTACCTCCTGAGTTGAGCTTGTGGATCCCAGGGTGGGGGGAGGAAGGAAAATCCGAAGTGAAAACCTGTGTTCTGAACAGCTGTGACACCCCAAAGCTAACATAATGACAATGACCGATTAATTCCACTGGAGAGCTACTGGTAGGACCCTAAGACCCAGAACTGTGATGGGTCCCTTAAAGGTTAGCATAAGCCAGGCGCCGCACTGTATTGTCCATACAGACACAACCTGGATCCTCAGGACACATAGTTTCTTGGCCTGGCTTTTGATAAAGTGCTCTTTGCTTATACATAGGATTAGTTCTAAATCTTTGCATCTCACCTAAATGCCATGCTCTTCCAGCCTCCAAAGAGCTTAGGCAGCAGGCTTCCGACCTTGCAAACTCACCACCATGAATACTTTCCTGTGCTCACATAAGCCACCCCAGAAACTCCAACACGAATTTCAGAGAGGTGTAAGAGATCAATGAACTGACTTTGGGCCAGCATAAGCTTCTTACTCTTTAACCAGTTTTTCCAAACTCTGTGACAACTCTCCTCAGTCACCTGTGACAATTCCTCATCTGTGCCAGCTTCTTTCCCCTGAAGTTCTGTCCCCCAGTCAAGTGTGTCACTTTTATATTTGCTCATTCTGTCCTTTCCTACATCAGCCTTTTTAAAAAAATCCAATTCCTTACTTTTCTAGCTTTGGAGGCCCTGGCTCTTATTTCAAGAGAACGAAAATATTTTCCCCCTTTTATTTGCATTTTAACTGATACTTATAGGATGGTGATCTTGAGTCATCGTTACATGCTATGAGGAAGAGGATGAAAATGTTCCGTCATCTAAGACCCTAATGCTGCAGAAAGATGGGAGTTTAGAATGACAAACATGCAAATATGGAATTGAGAAGTACACAGCAAACCGCACCCACAGCCCTGGGAACCCCAAAGAAACAGAGCGATGCTGGGGAATCTAAGAGGTACCGTAAGAATGGCTGCGTTTGAACTTAATATAGATAGCTTTTGACTTTCTACTGTTTTCCATACTTTGATCCTATTTGAGGCACCTAATTACACACAGTGCAGCAGGCATAAGCCATATGATCAGCTTTGTCAAGTGTGGCAAGTCTGATGTGGAAGGAGAAAAAGCTCCTCCAGCCTGGGCCCCATCCTAACATGCTCTCACAGTCCTCAGCAGACAACACGTGTTTGGCTTATCCACGTAGCTCACAGATATGTCATCACAAACGGGAGTAGGAAGGGTTTATAATTGCTTCAAGGAATCTGAAGGGTAAGGATGCCTGGCTTCCTTAAAATAGGGTGTTTCAGGCTGGAAAGATGGCTCAGTGGGTAAGAAGGCTTGCTGTGAAAACAGGAGACCCTGAGGTCAAATCCCTGGCACCAGGTGAAAGCTGAGCATAGCAGCATATGTCCATAGCCCCAGTGTCGGGGGTGGAGTGGGGTGGAGGGCAGTTGGATGCCCAGAGCTCACTGGCCAGCCAAGCTAGCTGAAACAGCAAGCTTCAGGTTCGGTGAGAGAGCTTGTCTCAAAAATATATGTGTGTGTGTGTGTGTAGTGGTAAAGGAGGTTATTCAGCATTTTCTGCAGGGCTCTGCATGTTCACACATGAACACATACACACACACACACACACACACACACACACACATGCACATACACCCCAACACACACAAAATAAAATGAGATGCTTTGCACAGAATAATTTCGGTCTTTGTGATACATTTCGAATATGACTATTCTCTGTAAAGCATCTTTCCACCACCTGCCCAGAGTCTCCAGAGATGCTCTCTGGGTCCCATTGAGATGCTGAGATATTGGGATCTAAATTTAAATCCAAAATAACTTGTGGCCTCAGATCAACCTCTTCCAGAATATAGTTGTCTCATGGTCCAGGGAGTAGTGCTTTGATGTCAAAGAGACAAGCCCATTTTCTGCAAAAAAAAAAAAATAGACATTTCATTTTTATTTATTCCGTGTTCTTATGTTCAAACATTTGTTGTATTGGATGGTGAAATGTCTGTGGCCCCACACACCTCAGGTCTTCTTCTGAAGGTCTTCCCTGGTAGTTATTCTGGCCACTCTTTTTGTCTGGTAGAATCACTGAGCAGGATGGGACTAACCACGCACGAGCCATTGCTGGCTGTAGAAGCCTTCTCAGAGGCTCTGTGTTTATGTCCCCTCCCCCGGCAAACCAGAACCTGCAGAATCTCCACATATCAGGCACCTGTACAACCCTGTTCTTTCACACACAAGGGTATAGAAGCAAGGTCTGACCACTTGAATGTCTCTATGTCACATTACTGTCATTGTCACGCCTTCATTGTCACACAGCGGTACCCTTTGGATCAGAAGAGTCCCGAGTCTAAGGGCTCGATTTTCCGGACCGCTGGCTTGTGTTTGAATATGTTTCCCAAGCATGGCACCAAATGGTTCTAGGAAATGCTGATACGACTGTAGCAATTTTCTCCAATTTGTTCCTGACAAAGAATTCTCCTCAAAATTGAGTTGGCTTCTTTTCTTTTGTTCAAAAAATGCTGGTAAACACAATTAGCCTCATTAACCCCAGTTTCTATTTCATAACCGAAAATTAGCCTACAATCACTAGTTTGCTGGAAAGCACAGTTGTAATTAGTCTTTAACTGAGTGATACAAAAAAAAATCTGCCTCTTTAAAAATTTTCTTTGACATCTCAGTGCATATGAAAACAAGTCTGAACCTTTCTGCTTTAGCACTGGGGATGGAAGTAAAAATAAATTGGAAGTTAAATCAAGGCTCTCAAGCTGAGACATGAAAAGTGGTATTCTTGGATGTGGAAACTGGAGAGAGAAGGCATTTGTTGGGGAGATGATGGTGTGAAGGTAGGTACTATGAAGCCAATTCTCAACATGTCTCATGCCCAAAGCAAGTTCCTGATGACGCTAGTCAACATGCCATCTACAGACAAAATCAAATTATCATTTGAAAAAAATTTAAAGAAAGAAAGAGATCGGAGAAAAGGGATTTGCTCTCTCGGCACAGTTGAAGATGACACTTTCAGTCCTTAAAATCCACATCGTTGGCTGGGTTAGGTGCCGACGCCTTTTTTGGGAGAGATGTGAAAGTCCCATTCTGAGAGCAGCCTCCACATTGATCTTTTTCAGGCTATCACTTGAAAACAGCCCTACCCACTCTCCCGATACGCAAGCTGGGATCAGGGGTCCAGTCAAGAAGTTGCCTGGTCATTGTTGATACAGTACCCAAAGCAAAAGATGACGTTTCTTTTTATTCAACATCTAATCTGGAAAGAAAGGGAAAAGAACTTGGAGTAGTTCAGTTAGGTCTCTGGGAGGAGTGAAATGTACATAGCCAGAGAATTCAGGCCACAGTGGGCACCCATCATTGGATGGAATGCATAACTCTGATTCGCCATTGGCTAGCTTAATTTGTTGTGGCTACACAGTAGACTGGACTGCTTACAAATAGCAGATACTCATTTCTGACAGTGACATGGCTAAGAAGCCCATATGACGGTAGAGTCTCTGGTAGGAATAGCTCAGTTCCTAGTTCGTAAGGTGCCATCTTCTTGGCCAGCTCTAACATGAGAGGGCAAGGGGGCTCTGTGGGGATCTCACTTAGAAAGACAGTAATGTTGTTCATGAGGGTTGTTTCTTCATCACTTAACCACCCTCAAAAGAGCTCTTGACATCATTCCACTGAGCTGGGAAGACTTCCTTGTGGCTGAAGGTAGAATATAAGCATTCAGTGGAGGACCTAAGTAGCTAGTGGGGTGCAGAGTCCCAGTGTTTGCCTTTCTGGGATGCTTGATTTGTGGACAGCATTTTAAAAAGAAATATTTCTGTGCTCAGAACCCTGAAACTAGTAGGACCCCATGTGTGTGTGTGTGTGTGTGTGTGTGCGCGCGCGCACACACACACGTGCATGCATGTATGGGAAATAAAAGAAAGTATATTGGTTTGTTGTGGTCAAGTTGGTACAAACTAGAGTCATTTTGGGAAAGGGAAAGTTAATTGAGAAGATGTTTCTATTAGATTGTCTATAGGCGAGTCTCTGGGACATTTTATGATTAGTGGTTGATGTGGGAGGCCCAGGTCACTGTGGTGTGGTGTCATTCCTGGGTGGCATGAAAGTCAAACTGAGCAAGCCTTGGGGAGCAAGCCAGTAAGAAGCATTTCTGTACGGTCTCTACGGTAGTTCCTGCCTTCAGGTTCCTGCTTGTGTTCAGCCTTCATTGAGCTTTGGCTTCCTTCAGCGAGGGACTGTGATTGAGACAAATTAGCCAAATAAACCCTTTCCTCCCCAAACTGTTTTTGGTCATGGACTTTTCACAGCACCCTAACCAGACAAGAAGCTTTGTAGGTCCTTAGGCTGCATCTGGGGTAACTTCAGATATGATTTGCAGAATAGTGCTCTCCTAAGCCCAGGAGATAATAGATATATATGTGGAAAACAACCCTTCTGCTTTAGGAGTCAGCTTTGAAAGTCTCCAAGTGGAAACTAAACAAACCATTGCTAAGACATTGTCTGTCCTGTCCTTACCTCCTCCCTCCCTCCTCCTCGTAGGACTTGGCAAATTCCTCACTTCCAAGATCTTCTCCTCTGGACCAGTCATTCCCAAGCTGTGGGTCATGACCTCTTTGATTAGAATGACCTTTTCACAGGATTCACATATCAGATATCCTGTGTATCAGATACGTACATTATAATTCATAGCTGCAGTAAAATTACAGCTATGACGTAATGAAATCATTTTACGATTGGGGTCATCACAACATGAGGAACTGTATTAAAGGGTCACAGCATTAGGAAGGTTGAGAACCACAGCTCTAGACTTCGATGATGCCCCTGGCACACGCTCGGTCCAGGACTCTGCTCCCTGTCTGTGTAGACACTGGCTGGAGGAGAGCAAAAGGAGTCCAGATGTCCTGTCTCGGTGCCCAGATTACAAATGAGAAGTCTCATCATTCCCTCATGTCACTTCCTGGACCTCTTCTCAAGCCCCACAATAGTGAAATGACATAGGTACCGAGTCAGGAAATAATCCAGGACAGTAAAGTTGTTTGGTTTTGTTTGTTTTTTTTTCATTAGGGACCTAAGGCATCAGATGCAAATAAATGAACGGAGAGATTGGTATTATTTTCTTTATGGCTGGTTGGAGAGAATGGTGTGTGACAGCTCACTGCATGGCAGTATCTCTGAAGCATCTTTCTTGTTCTCTCCAACTTGAGAGGCTTCATTTGTGCCCGTGGAAATGCTTTTATTACTGGGAGGTGGATCTCAGCACAGGAACTTTCTTGACAGGAGCATCTCACTTTGACTTGGTTTAGAAATGTTCAGCAATGTACCCCTACAAGAACTGCTCTTGTCCCAAGAACGACACTCTTTACTTTGTGAAACATGGCATTGCTTGAGTGTGTTCACCCCCCCCCCAAGCACATTCTGCCTTTTCTGGCATCCTAGACATAACGCGTTTTCCCATTTTAATCTCCATTTGTTTCAAGCTAATATCACATATCCTCCTGAAAGAGGAAAGACCCTGGGGGTGGTTATTTTGACAAGCTATTCCGGATAGGAACCTCTCTCTTTCCCTGACATTCATTTCTTGTTTCTTTTGGGTAATTAAACACAGAAAAGGTCACCTAGCATTCCGGCAATAACAGGAAGTGGGGAGGGAGGTAACAGCAAACAATACGAGGAAGGCAGCACTATTTTTATTTTTCGTCCCGTTTCTCTAAGAAGGATTAGTTATTTATTGATTATTCATACGCCACCTACTTCCTCTAAGACTCTTGAGGCAGTGCAATTTGCAAGCACCCCAGAAACACCTGCATGCTACTAAGTTTAATTTCTTGGCAAAACACCATCGCCAGCCACGCCAACTCGGAAACTTGATTTGAGTGCTTCTAAGTTTCAGTGAAATGGAAAATTTGTCTCAGCTACAGCATCTGTTCTTGCTTGTACCTGTCCTCTGTTCCACCATCCACTTCTGTCAGCTTCAGGGAAGTGTTTCCCCTTTCGCCTTGTGCTAAGATGCCCAAGCTAAAACAGTGCTCTGCGCGATTCCCCTCCCATTTCCTGTACTTCCTCATCTCAGCTCCATGAGGGGTGCAAACCGCACTTCCACATCCCAGCATTTCAAGGCCCTAGGTGATAATGAACCTCATTCAATGGGGAGTCTTAGCTGGCTGATGATTCTGTCTAGGCCAGTTCAAAACACGATAGCAGTTGCAAATCTGGGCCCATTTTTGTTGCCTCATTCCCATGGTTTTGCCGAAAGCCTGCTGCCATCAGAAATGTGAGAACCGGTTGTTGTTCTCAGACATAGGTACTCGGTCAGCAACCAGGAACAACAGCACACAGCAGCCCTGACCTACCTCCCCCGACTGCTCTCCAGCCGTGGGGGCTGTATGGCTTCACCTACATTCACCCACCTAACAGCAGACATCAATATGCCACTCTTGGTTGCGTTCTCTCCCATGGAAGGGGCTTAGGAAGCCATGATGTAACGTAGGAGGTCAGTCAATGAGACTGCGTTTCCTCCACACGGTTCTTCATCTTCCGTTAGGTGACTCTGGTTTGGTCTTAGGATGCTGTCAGTTTTGTGGGAGGAAGAACCACAAGAACGGCACCTTCAGCCACAGCTCAGGGTTGGCACATCAGCCTTTAGGCTTGGCTCCATCCTTGGGTTTGAGCAAGGCCACCACGGTTTCAAAGCTGAAGAAAATGAGTTGTACCCTTTGCCAGCAGGACTCACAAAAATCACGTCTCCCCGGGAGAAGATGGAAGGAAAGAGTGAGAGAAACGTGTGCTATCAATCTGCTACAAAGCTTTGGGTTACCTGGCTTGAAGAAGGTTTCAACTGTGCTTTGTTTCTGCTGTTTCTGAAAGCTATTTTAAAATGGGTTTATTTACACATTTATTTTATCTCCATTTATGACTCCTTCACAGTGGGGAGCTGAATTTCACTTATTGTTTGGGCCTCGGGTTGCTCAGCACACTAGACATATCTCAAAATAGAAGCATTCTAATACCAAGGCAAGACAGAAAAGAGACGCAGAAGAATTTTAGGTCGGGACTGACCTCAAGAATTTATCTCTCCCGTCACTCAGGTTGGGGTGACCCTTGCTGAGTGGAAGGGCAATAAAAACAGCCACTGGAGAACACACAAGAGGCCTCATAATCCAGCCTCTTTGCAGTTCCTAACGCTTCGCCTTTCATATTCCAACTTCTCATCAAAAATCAGCCATCTTCTCATTTTCTCCTTTGCTTTCCCTGCCTGCCTTCCCACACTGAGTGGCAACTTCACACTTCATTGGTAACAGAGATGACACTGTCTTTCCTAGTCCCTGAGCCCAGAGGCACGGAAGGAGATGGCTTCCACCTTACAGTGATCTTCTAATCAAAGGGTTTCCAGGAGAATTACCAGGTAGTATGGGGGAATGCTGGCTCCCTGATTCTTCTTGTGCTCCTGACACCAATGCACCTAGCACGTTGACTCCCCTCCACTTACCATGTCCTGCTCCATGTTTCCGATGGAGCTAAGTTTTGGGACAACAAAGGCAGTCTAGTGAAGGGTAGGTTGCTCTCAGGAGGAGAAATGTGGAAGTGGCTCTGCATAGGTTTGCTGGTGGGCAGAGCTCTCTGATCTGCAAAATGGAGTTCAGTTCGTACTTCAAGTTTGTGATGAATCTTGCTCCCACCATGACTCTTGCTGTTCCTGTTTGAGGCTTTGGTTTGCAGAACTATGTAGTGAAGGCTTTCATAATCAGGACACATCCCCATGGTTCTCTTGATTTGATTTAATTCTCTACTCACAAAGCTGAGAAAGAGGAGCCTGTATTTAGTTCTGGAAAACATGTTTTTAAAGAAAGACACGTAGCTCACTTCTGGGCCGTCTTTTGGTAGATTTTAGCTATTTTCTAGCTCAGTTATTTTGTCCATTTTCTGGCTGTGCAGAGCCTTTCAGATGCACCCTGAGCTTTGTGACTTTGGGATAATATGATGGCTCATTCTTTCTGCACACTCATTCTTCCCTTTGACTATTTCTCCATCCACAAAGCTAGGTTGACTGGGGTTCTGCCAAGCTGACTACCATTCAAGGTGACTGTTCCCCATAACTCTCAAGCATCCTTCTTCACCAAATTCCAGTCACCTTTAAAGCTTAGCCTTCATGTCAGAAAATAAAAGACATTTTGTCTACATTACTTCTACAGTGGGTGGGGAATCACTCCAAAATCAGTATTTTTTTTCCTCCACAGTCAGGATCTTTTTGAAAATTCATGAGTCAGTTCTCTCCTAAGACTGTCTAGAAATGGTTATTAGACCTGAAAATTTATAACATGCTTCAGGAAAAGAGAAGGTGTTTGTCTGAATTCTTTTAGATCAAAGAAACCCAAACACAACTTTACCTCGAGCAAAATGCAGATTGTATTGATCCATATAAACCAGGGAAAAAGCAGATACAGGATCTTGGCATATATGTGTGTGTGTGTGTGTGTGTGTGTGTGTGTGTGTGCGTGCTGTAAGTATAAATTATATATTACATGTATGTCAATATTTATGCACAATATCTATACACATATGTAGTAACACAAAGTAAGAAGCTCTTTCACTGTTTCCAGTCAGTCCCCTGCAAATCCACTCTATTGTCTTCCCTCTTCAGAGATTTTGTAGTTGTTTTCACATTAAAACAACAAAACAAAACAAAACAAAACAAAAAACCGGGGAGAAGGTTCCATTGGCAAAGTGGAGGTCCTGAGTTTGATCTCTAGCACCTACATGAGAACAGTGCACAGGTCTGTAATCCCAGTACCCTAGAGCTAGAGGCATCATGGTTCTTCAGGTGTGAAATTCATACAGTCTTGTGAAATTGGTGAGCTTCTGGTTCAACAAGAGACCTGTCTCAAAAACTAAGGTGAGTCGTGATTTGTAAAGATCAATGCCAACATCTCTCTTCCATACACTGTGTGCACCCCAGCCCAAACACACACACAGACACAGTCAAAACCTCACACTTATAAAACAAATGAACAAAAAAACATGTTGATTTTATCCTTCTAACAAAACAAAGTCTCAGCCTCAGGAGCCACACTGTTCTTCTCGGGTCTTTCTGCCCTTGATGGCCTGTACCCAAGAAGTCTGACCACAGCAGGAGAAGGCACATGACTGGTGTTGTGGGTACCCGAGGTTGGCATTTCCTGAGTGTAGCAGACGTGGACGGTCTGCTCCATGTTAGGAGCTTCCTTAGATGTGTTTCCTAGAATGGGAAACGTCACTTCCTCCCGAACACCTACACTTTTAGGAATCCTTGCCATTCTCTACTTTTGACACAGGAAGCAGGGACCTTAGCCCCAGGTAACTGCTCTCCATCCTAAGGCAGGAAGGTGATGGACACATGGCTGTGTGACACCTTGTCACACCTCTTTGTCGTTGCTAGATCATCCCTCCCTCCCCTGGTACTCCTGACCTTGCTTTGATACCCAAATGTCGCTGCTCATTTTCTGATAGCAGACTGCTTTGGAAGCCCATTCCTTTCCACTAACAGGGCAAGGAATTTATGGGCAAGGAATGGAGTTTGCAGACACAGTTCAGCTATCCAGGAGTAGGCCTAAAACCCTTCTTACTGAAGGGAGGAGTCAGGGCATTGGGAAAGAGAGTGTCTTCCACAGGAGACAAAACCAAAAAGTTGGATCTCCCCACAGAGAACATTCAGGGGTACCATGTGGGGATACCTGATGATTCTAAATTCAAACCTAGACGTCAAAGTTTGTGAAAGCATACTTGTGAAGTTAAGCCGACAGAACGTAAGCTTCATATGTAAGTCAGCATGCTTAGAAATGTGGTAATGGTACCTGGCTTCAGGCAGCTTCAGGCAATTGGGTTCCCTGACCCTTTCTTTGTACAGTGTTATGGGGACAGCTTCTGTGAGGTGGCCTGTCTTGGCTCCTCCCAGAGTGCCCTGTCCTGCTTACTGGAGAAGCAGACCTTTCACCGCTGACTACCTTCCACTCAGTGTTGTCCTTGTTCAGATGGTGTTTTGGCAGCCATGTTGTTAAGGCTTTATTGATGTGGCTTCCTGACATTTCTAGGAGGCACAGCACACGGCCATCATCCCCCAAATGTCCCCATGCGCTCTGTCGTCTCTTCTCTGATCCTGAGCCTCTGATCTGCTTCTGTAGTTGGCAGTGTCCTAGATTTCTCTCTAAATGGAGCAGCCTGGCCTTTTTTTAAAATTTGTGTTTGGAATCCTTCAAGATAATTTTTAATTTTGAAGATCAAAACATAGTTATGTCATTTTCTGCTTTCCCTTTTCTCCCTCTAACCCCTTCTGTGTGCCCCTTCCTTTTTTTTTCCTCACTAATTTATGGCCTTTTCTGTTTGTAATTCTCTTCCCCCCTCCTTACACACACACACACACACACACACACACACGCAGACCCACTCATACACTTGCACAATCTGTTAAGTCCACACAATACACATACACTTGTATGTGTATAATTTCAGGCTGACCCTGCAGGAGACTTTTCGGCAGGTGGGGCGTCTGTCAGTGTTGTCCTTGTTCAGATGGTATTTAGGTAGCCATGTTGTTAAGACTTGATGCAGCTTCCTGATACTTCTAGGAGACACACACTCACAGCGGACACCCCAGTCCTCTGGGTCTCGCGGTCCTTCCCGCCCCTTCTTCCTTGGTATTCTGTGACCCTTAGGTGAAGGAGTTATGCTGCAGATGAATCAGTTGGGGGCTAGCACCACGCGATTACTTATTGCCTGCGTTTCTACTGGCTGCGGTTTTCTATAATGGTCTCTGTTGCAAGGAGAAATTTCTTTGTTGAGAGTTGAGAGCTACACTTATCTGTGGGCATGAAGGTAAATATTTAAGATGTGGTGAGGGATCATGGTTGTTTAGTAAAGTGGTAGTTGTAGGTTCTCCTTCAAGATCCCCCTAGCTCTGGGTATTTGGCTAGATTTCCAGAACCAGGTGTGATTTCTCTCTTCTTGAGCAGGTTGTAAGTATTTTGATTCTCATCCAAGTTGTTTTCTGAGAATTGAAAATCTTGTCCTTTGTTATTGCTTAGTCTCCAATCGCACGGATGTGGAAGTGCCTGTTCCCAAATTAATGGGGAATTTAGTTGTTTTCAGTTCTCAGTTCACACACGTTAACACGCAATGGGCATTTGTGCAATGCTTTGTGTGAAAGCATAATCTCAGTTCTCTTAGTTAACACTTAGAAAGAGATGGTGGTGTGCGGGATCGGAGTACAAAACGCCTTAGCCTGCAGCGTTTCAAGTCCAGCAGTGGTGCAGCCTTCCCTGCTCTTCAGTGCGTCAGCCCGCTGAGGCGCCGTAACTGCCAGAAGAGCCTTAGCCGTGTTTATCACCATCTTCCCTGGGTAACTTCGTGTTCAGTGTCAGCATCATTAACTGAGGACGGGACCCCTGGGCACAGGTCTCACTAGACTCCGTGGGGGGTCTGCTGAAGGATGGTGATGAATGGGCCACCCCCCTCCTACCACATTCTAACATGTTCCTTACAAGGGAGCAGACACGCAGGCCCTCGTCCCGAGTCAAGTTGTAGCCAAACTGAAACCCCAGTCTTTCCCGGAAATTGTTCCTCTTTCTCTTCTTTGTTGTTTTTATTTATCCCTTTGAGAATTTCATAGAATATGTTTTCAGCCTCTCAGCAGCAAGGGCTTTACTCGCTCCGTTCTCAGTTCGATGTTAGTTAAAGCAGTACGATCTCATCGGGGTCGTATTCTTACTAGTGGCGTCTTAGTCTCATCTCTCCCAAAAGAAGACACCGATAAAGTTTGGATTCCCAGGTTTGTTCTGAAAAGTGTGTTTCATTTCTTTGGTCTGGTCTCCTTAACTGCTGTTTTCCCATGAAAATGAGACCCCAACCCTCTGCACAGGGCCCCTTCCTCCCTGCCCATCCCCCCAACAAAGCCGGCTGCCTCCCACTATAGAATTGAAATCCCCCCAATTAGTTGGAACATCATGCACAACATATGGAGATTATGTGAGCTCCCACCGCTACCCAGCTTCTGCCCACCAACCATAGCAGCTATCCATAATTCTTGCCTGGCTTTTATGATAGTAATTTATAAATGGAGGGTTTTTTCCCCCCAGACATTCCTGCTAAGCTGTGTTGTTCATTTTCTATAGGAAGGATTTTCTCCTGCCATCCCTACATCTATCTGCTCACTCTATGACATCAGCGGAAACGGGTTCTGGGATAACTGTTTTATTCACTAGGTTGTAATCCTATTCTAATATTGAAGTTCATGTTGTCAAGTTTGTCTAAATCAGGAGATCCCACATTTGAGATTCCTGCTGTCTGCTTTGTCTTTGATGGTTTTACTTAGTTTGTATCACATCAAAAGATGCTTCAGTTTTAGCTTTACACAAGTCCTGTTCCTTCTGGACATTTGTGGATCATATGTGTGTGTATTTGTATGTAAATGTGTGTATGTGCATAAATGTGTGTATTTATATGCATGTGCATATATGTGCATGTACATAAATATGCATTTGTATATATGCTTATTTCTGTGTATATATATGTGTGTATTCACATGTGTATCTGTTTGTTTTTATATGTGTGTCTGAGTGCATATGTGTATGTTGTATGGATGTGTTCATATGTATATCTGTGTATTTGTGTGCATGCATGTATATTTGTGTATGTATACATGTATTGTTTGTTTGGGTTTTGGCTTTTGCGTTTTGATTTTTCAAGGCAGAGTTTCTCTGTGTAGCCTTGGATGTCCTGGTCTCTTTGTAGACCAGGCTGGCCTTGAACTGACAGCGATCTGCCTGCCTCTGCCTCCCAGGATTAAAGGTGTGTACCACCACATTCTGCTGTATGTGTTTGTGTGTGTGTGTGTGTGTGTATGTGTGTACACAGCCTGTATTTTGTCCATTTACCAGCTGCTCTTGAAACTGTGAGTTCTCCCTTCTTCTTAAAGATGCAATCCGGTATTGCAGGGCTATATTGGTTGTTTTCTCTTCACACTTGTGAGTCTCCTTTTTCACACAGAGAAGCCTGAGTCCCGGTGATGGCTCCTCTGGTGTCCTGCACGAAGCTGGTTACCTGATCCTACTTGGACCTGTTGCCTAAACCCCCTGCCTTACTGGTCTTATGATACAGGAAGGAAGGAAGATGTTCATGCTTTTTATAGAAGGAAATGGGGGATAAAAGAGCAGTGCTAAGAATTCTCCCCAAAACTGCATTCATTATTCCCACTTCTTTTTGTATTTAGGTAATTGC
This sequence comes from Pachyuromys duprasi, assembly GCA_028658305.1. Lineage (NCBI taxonomy): Eukaryota > Metazoa > Chordata > Mammalia > Rodentia > Muridae > Pachyuromys > Pachyuromys duprasi. The sequence goes on from CM053748.1 coordinate 11,341,951, forward strand.
ATCTTTCCCACTTTTGCAATTATTCTCGGTGATAAAATTTATTCCATCCTCTGCTCTGCTTTCCTTGTGCCATATGCTGTTTCTATGCAGTCATTGCTCCATTGCTTTTGAGCTTGGACAGAACAGCATTTTGTGCTGTGAAGAGCATAACTTCCGGTTTAGTCAAAATACATTAAGATTAAGCTTTACTAACAGGCACCCCAGAACCTTGGTGCCTTGATGCAGGGAGCTGACTCCCCTCTGGCTTTTGCAACAGATCTCTGGGCAGCCTCTTGACAACCCAGACTTCACTTCTGCCATCTCTGCATTCTCATGATGAACATGGCTGAAGGAAGACATTGCCACTAACTAAGCTCAGGCTTTTCAGTTTCTATGAGGACATATATGGTGTCAGGCATACTGACACCAGTCACATGACAACACTTCCTTGGAGATGGAAAAGATGTGTCCTCAGAAAAATTGGATAAGAGAACTGATGACTCCCAGGATACCCAAGGACAGCCCTGTCCTGCACCCCTTCATCCCTCACTCTCCTGTTGGTTGGACCTTGTGTTCTTCCTGTTTATCCATCTGCAGAACAGGAAGCCAAGCTCCTGGCATCACTACAAAGAGAAGCAGTGAACGTGTTTTGTTAAATGTGAAATACTACATAACAGTGAGTGCCTTATAACTCTTGTTTTTCAATAATCATGTCTGTCCTTACATGGGCAAGAGGATTCAATATTACCATTTTTCTGTACAAACTAATAAGCGCCCAATTTGCTCTGTGCATGTGTGTGCATGCTGTGTGTGTGTATGTGTGTGTGTATACACAAAAACCTCTGGTCTCCAAACAGAATGGTTGAGTTTTCATATATGTAATACACTTGCTGTCTGCGTAAAAATTTTAGTAGCTGAAATTATGGAAAATATTTTTTATTTACCTTCTCTTTTATTTATTTACTTATTTATCTGTGTGTTTGTATAAGAGAGACACAGACAGACAGAGAGCACATGGCCCTGGAATCTGGAATGCCACAGTACATATGTAGAGGTCAGAGAACAAGCCCTTGCCTTCCCCCTCACTGAGCAGGACCCCTTGTTTTGGCTGTTGTGCTTTAGACTCCAGGCTAGCTGGCCTGTGGGCTTCTTCTGCCTCCATCCCCATCTTGCTTTCGGAGTGCTGGGATTTCAGATGTGCTTCACCACATCTGGCTTTTTTATATGGCTCCTAAGAGTAGAACTCAGGTGCTCAGTCTTGTGAGGGTAGCCACTTTTATCCGCTGCACCAGGTCCCCAGAATACAGGTTTTCTAAACCACTTCCCTGTGCACCGGTCTTACCATTGTTCCCTAGAGTTTGCCTACTCTGATTTGAGCGTTCTCAACAGACTGATCACTATGAAATGCCGCTCTCATTTTACAATTACATATAAGAGGAGATAAATACAAATGTTTTAAGTTTATTGATGAGAAGAGAGCAATCGATGAGACTGTTCCTATTACTTAAACTATATTTCACAGTTCTCTCTCTTCTCTCTCCCTGTCTCCCTGTGTGCATTTGTGTATGTGTGTGCTTGTATGTATGTGTGTGTGTGTACTAAAGGTCAAATGTGGGTGTCATTCCTCAGGACAGTGTACCTTATTTATTGAGACACATATCTCAGAAGGACCTAGAGCCCACAGAAATGCTTAGATTGGCTGGACACACAGCCCCAGGAATCTGTTTGTCTCTGCGTCCCCTATTGCTGAGATTACAAGCAAGCACCACCACATCTCACTCTTTACCTGAGTTCTGGTGATGGAATTAAGGTCCTCCTGTCTGTATGGAAAGTACTTTACAAACTGAGCCATTTTCTCAGCCCTTCCACAGTCATTTCTTCTGTCATCACTTTAACCACATAGCCAAGCCACAGTGGCTAAAAATGGCACATGTTCTCTTCTCTTCTCCCTGGGCTTTTGTGGTTTAATTCTTTTGTCAAATGAGCTCGCCAAGAAGTGTATGCATGGGTCCTGGTACTTTCCAGGGGTCATTTCCTTAGTCTCTATCTGGCTTTCTTGGTCTATGCTCAAAATACCCTTCTTCCAACTTTATACTGCACTTTAACCTCCCACACTGTCTCCTTTAATCGTTTTTTTTTTTTTATCAACAGATCTCTCCAGTGATTGGATCAGTTCTCAGACTCTCTGTTCTTCTACAATTTACCAGGACAATGGGATTCTCATTTTAAGTGCTTACTCTTCCAATATCAGTACCCTTTTCATATTAAAACCTTTTGTCTACAGTTCTGGGTACTGACGACAGATGAAAGCTAGATCAGGCTCTGTACTTGGTTATGGCCGCTGGTGGCCATTTTGGGTGGTTAAATGTCCGGAGAGCGTGGCCGCACAATCCCAGCTACTGGGAAGGTAGAGATGGAGAAGTGAAAAGTCCAAAGTTAGTCTTGGAAATTTAGCAAGATTTTGACTCAAATTTTAAAGATGATTATTTTAAGGAGTCTGAAGGTATAGCTCAAGGTTACAGCCTGGGCCTCCCATGGGCAAAGGCTTGTGTTTCACCCTAGTATAACACAAAGGGTATCTAATAGAAGGGCTCATGATAAAGAAAGCTGACTGTCCAAGATTCAGAAATTTTGTGAAGCATTGTTTAAACTACCAATAGCTCGAAATGTATCAAGATGGATATATTTTTTGTCTCCCTGAAAATGGGCATACTACTGTATTTGGGAGCTTAAAATAGAGTGATGGAAAGAAAGAAATGTCTTCAAGGAATGACTAATCAGACAAATTTTATTGAAAATAGATTTTTAATTGAAAGTACTTTTAGGTAGGAGGGAATGGGGGAGGGGGCTACGCCTGGGATTCAAAGTACCTAACCTGTGATTGAGATAAAAATAAATTAATTAAAAAAAAAAGAAAATGGCAAAAAAAAAGAAAGAAAATACTTTTAGGAGGTCCTTTGGAAGTTTATGTCAAAAGGCCATTCAAACAGGTAGGCAAGTAAAAGTAGGTTGATAAATTGGATTTCCCGGAGTTAAATTTTCTTAACTGCTGTTTAAAAAAATGAAAAGATACACCACACACCAGAGAGCAGAGCCACAAGGTGACTAAGAATTAATGTTAAATATATAGACACGCCTACAAGTCACCAACTGATAAGATGCTTCTATAATGAAATGAGGAAAGGTTTGAAAAGTTACTTCTCAAGTGGGCAATAATCATATAGGAAAAAAGCTTGATATCATCAGGGAAATGAAAAGTTAACCCACAATGAAGTGGGGCTCCACAGCTCCCACAACAGCTGGGTGGAAGACAGAGAGCAAGAGGCAGCTGGGGTTCTCACAGGCTGCTGACAGAATTGTAAAATGTAGCTTCTTTGGGAACTTATTGGCAGCTCCTTATATGTTACACATACATGGCCCTTTGATCTTGTAATTCTACTCCTACCTGAGGGAAATAAAACTTACCCACAAAAGACCCTTCACGGCAGCTTTATTCACAATAGCTTTAAGTTGGAAACACCCCAAAAGTCTGTCATGCCAGAGAGAATGTATACATTGTAGTACATTTATAGCATGGAGTACAAGTAAGCAATAAAAATGAGTAGAACACTCACACAGGCATCAACATGAATATTAACATTTGTTACACAAAAGAATCAGATGCCAAACTCTATATTGCTCCTATTTATATGAAATTCAAGAACAAGCAAAACCACCTTTGACATCAAAATAGCAGTTACCTTGCAGAAAGCCAAGGCAGTTGGAGGTAACTACAAAGAGATGCAGGGAAGTTTCTGGGGTGACAGGTTACCCAGCGTCCTGCTTAAGGCATCAACTCGAGTACATGCATTTACTGTAGCTCATGATCTGTATTCCCACCAAGGTCTACATAATAAACAAGAATAAAATTAAATCCCACCCTCAAAAGAGCTACTTAAAGAACAAAGGCAAAAGGAAGAGATTTCTTGACATCTCAGGGAGAGGAGGAAGCAATGTTTTATCTGCTTTAATGATAGAGGGTACAGGCCATCCAATTAAATCACAGTGTTACATTGTGAAGCGAAAGTGCACAAAGCAGAAAACAGTTTCCCTTATGACATCACACATTTAGCACGACATTACCTTAATGTCCTCCACCAATCACTGCCCTTTGGCTTAATGGGGCTCCAGGAGTCATACTTTTGCTCCATGTTTGGCCTGTTTATTCATTGGTGGAAGTAATCATTTCAATAAATCATTGCATGCCTCTCCTGCTCTTTGTGGGTGCCCAGCTGATGACTGACAGGTTAGGCACCAGGCTCTGCAGGACCTAAATCACCAGCTTTGCTGACTGCCACACAGACAAGGAGATCTGAGACGGTTAAAGGAGCAGTTGGTGAGCTGAATCTTTCCAGTCACTGTGGAAGTCTGGAGACTCAGGCTGACAGAGACTTTCTATAACTAGGTGTGCTGTCTGCTTGCACACAGGCTAACAATATGCTCTCAGGGCAAGATGGCTGCCTTGTTTCCCACTGAAAGAGGCCATTCCAAATAGTCACTCAAAAACGGATCTCAAGTCATGGACTTATGGGCTTTAACATTAAAGCTATAACATTCCTTATTGTACAGAATATGTCTTTAGTACTCTTCTGGATGTTTCTAAGAATTCCTGCATGGTCTCTGTGTCCCATGGCATCACCCTTCAGCACTCTCACTTTCTTCTAGTCCGTGAGATCTTAGGACCTGCTATGTGAGGCCAGCTCACCCAAAGTGGCTTTGCTACCAGGTGGATCCTAGATTCCGTGCTTGACCAAACTCTCTTGAAGCAATAGGGAGACATAGAGACGATTTTTTAATGTTTATTTGTCATTTATTTTTATATGTAAGAGTCACCTACTTGCACATACATCTCCATGTCAGAAGAGGACATCAGATCATATTATAGATGGTTGTGAGCCACCATGTGGTTGCTGGGAAGTGAACTCAGGACCCCTGGAAAAGCAGCCAGTGCTCTTAACCTCTGAGCCATCTCTCCAGCCCCATAGAGACGATTTGTAACACTTTCTGAAAATAGACTAGAATCAGTTGCCTTTGTTTGGGCCACTTTTGCAAGTATGCAACAGGCTGGGTCCTATTTCACATGGAAGCCACACCCTTACTCATGACTGTCTGATTATGCTCAGTAACACGCTTTGTCTTAATAACCATGTGCCTGGCTCTGGCCTTGATTCCCTAACCAAAACTCCTTTAAATAAAGTGGTAGTACATCTCCTCCTCACATAGACACCCCTTCCCATTTTATTGAAAAGCTGAATTGATAGTAGAACATGTTCCATTTCTTATTATTCATTTAATATAGGTTAGAATGTGTGTTCCTGATACCAGTGACATTTAAGCTAGTTATCTGTGGAAACTCTTAGCCCAGGACTGAGGGGTAAAAGCAAAGGTCACTGCTAACGCTTGTTGTGTGTCATACTTCTTACCACCTCTTACTTCCCTGCATTGTGGGCACGGAGAATCTGTTTCTGTCCCCTGACTCTCTTCCTCTAGGCCTGTGAGGTCAATGAGGTCTTTGAGTCTGAGCCAAATAGACAGTTTGGTCTCTCTGCACTTGAAGACACCATGCAATAGACACCCACTTATGACAATTGCTTTATGGCTGGCCAGCTGCTTTCTCGCCAGCTCTCCTCTCTGAGCCTGTGGCGGGATCAGCATTCTCTGGTCTGCTACGTTTAGCCTCGTCTAATGTTTTCAGACCATAGTTTTCTGAACCCTGATCTCCCAAATCAGTTTTAAGATAGGCATCGCCAACTTCTTCATGTCAAACAAGGAAGCAACCAAGACTGCTTGTTGTTGTCTGTAGCTTCCACTCCAATCTCCTCTTTCATAAGACTCTTGACCCGATGGTGAAGCTAATTCACAGGAGCAGGGATGCCGATGGCTATGCAGAGTGGGAGCTAGCAGGTTGAGCCCCAGGGAAAACAAAGCCAGATGAGAACCTTAACACAGGCTTAATCAAAAGGAGGGCCATCTGCCACAAGAAAATCCGCTCTTTGGAGCATTCTCAGGCCATCTTCAGAGCGTCTCTCCTGTCTTTGTCTTACTGTCCTGCCGCCATTTTATAATATTTATGAAAAAAAAAACCAGGAATGATATGGGGCCTGGGAGGTTTGGGACTTGCTGTCTGGCAGTGTTTCTTCCACTGTGTGGGATTAAGAAACTAGAGCTGAAAATGAAAACGTTCACCAGCAATTTCTCCATCAGTGCGCCAGGGGAGACAGTCATGTAGCATCTTCCTCCTTCTTTTCCCCTGAAGTGACTAACACTAAGAATTACAGACAGGCACAGCTTGGGATAACTTTAAAAGCCCACCCCTAGACTCCCACTAAGATAAGCAGCCTCCACATTAAGGGGCTGTGCCATCAGCTAAAAGGGATGGCTGGGGCCCACAGTAGGAAAGAAGGAAAGATGCTTTTACAAAAATAAGATAATTTGGCTCCTGGAGAAAAAGAAGAGTAAAATACAGGCGGTGGTCCTCGTGCTTCCTTTGCCTGCCTCCTCTGTGGAAAACTTAAGAAACTTGGTGCTCATGCAGGTGAACTCAAAATGAGAGAATGATGAAGAAGCCCCATGAAGGGGAGGAAGAGAAGTTCTTGACTGTGGGGGTATCCAGTAGGCTCCTTGTGTGTTTAAGTAAAGATTTAGGAAGGAATTGGGCCCCTTTCTAAAGTCTTCCTTCAGCAAAAGAAGGATGACTGACTCAAACTAATGCAGAGGGTAAGCCCAACAAATTTGAAACCATTCTGTTTTCCTTTGGAGAAACACTGAACGCATATTGTGTGCCCAGCATTTTGCCTACTGGAATATTCATACACACACACACACACACGACTTAACCACAGAGCTCATTTTGGTAAAAAGAAGACTTTCCAGGCAACAAACTAAATCTCAATGGTTCAAAGGACTCAGATACCAGCCACAGCTGAAATACCCTGTCCTGGGTGACTTCTGAGTCTCTACAAGTGGCCATGCAAGCATTTATCTTCTCTATTCTTCTACTTCCTACAACTCAATTGCGTGCAGCACATGACATCACTTACGTGAGACAGTAACCAGATTTATTGCCCACGGTTGACCTCAGTTTCTCTGTATGTGTTGCTGCAGAGTCATCTGGTTCTGAGTCATTCAGAGCCTTGCGGCAGATGCTTGTTGCACTCAAAACCATTATGTGCTTGTTTGCAGTCATGGTCCAGACATACCAGTCTGTCAGTCAGGGCTCTGATTAGTGTCTGCACATTGGATCTATAAAATGCCTTACTGAGAGATTCTGGGGTGCACTGAGTGAGATGCCTAGCTTTCAGTTACCAGGCATTCTTCTTTCCTGCTTGGTGAATACTAAGACTGCCCAAATGTGCATCTTATATTTGGGAGAGTGCTGTCAGAAAAGGAATTCTTCCACTTGGAAATGCAGCTGGGAAAGTGACTGCAAGCAGATGTAGGTGGCTACACTACTACTTTGTCTTTTTACAGCCTAGGATGTGGAGAGAGAGAAAGAGACACAGAAAGACAGAAAGACACAGGGAGAGGTGCTTCTGTGTCTGTATGTCTGTGTGTCTGTGTGTATAAATGTCTGTGGTGTGTGTGTGTGTGTGTGTGTGTGTGCACGTGGGTTCGTGTATGTGTGGGCATGTGATGGGTTTGGAAAATTGGAATGAAATGGAACTAGGAATTTTTGCAGAAATTAAGCAACTATAATTTGTTGATATGCTGCCAATTTATAAATGACCCCTTAACAGCATCAAAAGAACATTGCTTAGAAACTGAAAAATAACCATCTCAGGGAGCAAACAGGTGCACTGGTCTAGGTGGAAAATCTGAGACTTTCCTTACCTCCCCAGCTACCTAGACTCCTGAAGCCAGGACCTCATACTCCCCTTAGTCTGAGACTCCCAAAGCTCCCTAGAGCCTTTATGTTCTGACAGCAAAGCAAATCACTTCTGGAGAAGACAATGACTTGTTTATTTTCCATTGAATTGAAAACTGAAGATATTTTATAAAAGATTGAAGATATCTCATAATAAGCTGAAGATATTTCATAATAGGATCTGGACATTTTTACCGAATATTTTATTGCACTATGTTCCTCTGGCAAGTGTACAAGATATAGTGCTGAGAAAGACTAATAAATCTTGGTGAGTATGAAAAGCTTAGGGACGATATTTATAAAAATCTTGACCTGTAGGAGGAAGCCTTTCTTCAGGTGATAGAAGAAAAAATTCTTTAACTCTTTTGAAGCATCTCAATGAAGTCAGTATAAACTATAGATGCTATTTTCTCCTCTTCTTCTTTTTTTTAATGTTTTTAGAAGGGGTATCATATAGTCTCAGCTTTTGTTGAACTCATTATGAAGCTGAGGATCACTTCAAACTCTCCATCTTCCTGCCTCCGCCTCCCAAGTGCTGGGAATCCCAGCGTGTGCCACCATAACCCTGGCTATTTGTCATTCAGATTTGCCTATATTTATTCTTAACCCCAGAAGAGAGAAACAGATCTTCTCCTACATCACTTTGGAGTAGCAATCAGACAAACGTACCCTTTTGAAGACTTTTTGTTGTTGCTTGGCCCAAGGACGAGTGTAAGAAAACAATTCAAAGATGTGTTCAGATGCTAAGTCCATTCCCAGCGCCAAGTACAGAGTCAGGAAGCGTGGGCTTGTTTAACTTCTCCTCCTCCTTTTCAGCAATTCTGAGTTTCGTAAAAGCAAATGGCAGTAAGCTGTGGCATTAGATGGGGGTGCAACAGCACAGACTTTATTCTGGACATGTGTGCCATAGTACCCTATTTCTAGATGTCTTAGTTACCTAATGTCTGTTACCAAATAAGCTCAAAACTATACAGCTCAAGATGACATCTATGCATAACAATTTTTATGGGCCAAGAATTTGAGTGCTTAGTTAACTCAATGGCCTGGTTCTGGATCATTGACAGGTTGCCATCAAGATGTCTATAAGGGCGACGGACATATGAAGAAGACCTTATTGTGAACAGAGGAATAGACACCCATATCACTGTGCATGGCAGGCCTCAGTTCCTTGTGGGGTGGATTCCTCTGTATGTGTGAAGAGTCCTCAAGATGTGGCAACTTTCATCTCTCAGAATGTGAGGGCCTGGAGAGATAGTGGGAGAAGCCACTGACGTCTATGATTTAGTATTTAAAACGCTGTGCTTGCCTGATTCCATTTATTAGAATCAAGTCACCAAGTCAGGCCAGTGTTAAGGAGAGGGGAAACAGCCCCCATCTCTTGAATAGGAAAAGTATAGGTACATCTTCGAGTCATCCCACTGGCTGAAGAGAAGTTCTGATTTGTACAGAAGGAAAGGAAAACTAGTCTCTTCAGTCGGTTTAGGTCCCTCTTTATGCTTGTCCCTCAGATAACTGGCCTTCCAAGCCCCAGGCCCACCCACCCTGACTCCATTGATCTTCCATTAAGAAATCTCGGCACCATGCTCAACCTGCTTTTAAACAGAATTCAATACAGACAGACTCAGATGATCCTGAAACGTGGAGTTGAAAGCCCCGATCACCCTCAAACCCCCATGAATTCAGAGAACAAAGGTGAAGTAGGCAGGGAAAGAGGAGAAGCAATCTCTCTCCACCCATGGGATTCTGCCCTGCTCTACAGCATCCGTGAGTTCCCAGAACTGTTGCTATGGCTGCCCAGAGGATTCCCTCAGCTCTTGGAAAGGGTGGGTAATTTATCAGTGTGTAGCCAGCACGACGTCTCACCCACCACACCTCCGCAGCTCCCCTGAGCTTCTCTCCCCTGCTTAGTACTAATCATGACACTAAATCACTCCCAGCTCATTACTATCCAGACTGTCCATAGACAACACTATAACCCACCAGGAAGTCTGATCAGCCTTTCACTGACTCCCTTTCATGCTTACTAGTAGCTTCTGGGACTACCAGTTCACAGGGCACAGTCGGTCCTAATGGCCTTATCACTCGGCTACCTGCTTCTCCTTCCCAAAGGGAATACCCCTTAGTGAATCTGAGCCGGAGAGTCTGGCTGAAGCATCCTATTACTGTTTTTATATAAAGCACTTACAGAATTCCTAGAGGAGAGAGAAGTCTCCAAGGAGTACGTGTCTCATTAAGCTGCAGCCTGCTTTCCAAGCAGCCAGAGCCGCTCTGAGTAGAACGGAGACCTTCTGGGGGCTCGGTGGTGCTAATGCACTGACCTCTGGGTACAGGAGCACCTTAGTGGGGGAATGATCTCAGAGGAGAACGAAGAAACTGCGCTTTTGTCCTTTGCCCCACTTAATGGGGTTGAAGAAGCGCTGACATCTACAGCGTGATAAAAATGTACCCAACATCAAAGTTCCAAGGTTCCTACACCTAAAAACTCCCCATGATATCGTGATATCTTCTTCCCTTCCCTCTTTCCTTCCTTTCTTTTAAAAAATTCTCCTCTCTCTGCTGTATAGGAGTCTTGACTTAGCCACAGATAGATAAAGAAAACGGCTTCTGAAGATGTGGTCTTTTAAAAGCCTACAGAAGAAAGACCAGACATTTCTTTTAAAGGCTTCTGGCCATGATGTCTTTCAATTCTGATTTATAGGAACCAGTCAAAGAAACTCCTGGGAATGGCTTTTTTTTCCTTGCTAAGAAAGCATCAGAGAAAACAAGCCAACTCCCAGGTTGACAGGCTGCTGTCTGCAGAGAACTTGGGGGTTGCATTTAGAAAGGTTTTCAGAGCAGCCCAGTGAATCAGGATGGGATGCGTCCTGAATGCCGACTCATCAGGGAGCTCATTCTGCTGCGGGCTCTGCAGAGGAGTGAACCTTCAGCCCCTCTGCACACAGCTTCCGGGCTGCTTTCTGAAGATCATTTTTGTTGCCAGAATGATCATGGAAAGTTTCTACCTCTTCCCCTCCAGGCTGTTCAATGCGGGGAGGAACATTTTAAGAAAGCATTTATGCCAGGTGGCTTAAGAAGGCAGCAAGAGCAAGCAAGAGAGAGGAAGAGACAGACAGGCGACAGGCAGACAGAGAGGTGCATGCCATGCAGCAGCATTACCTTCTAATGTCTGAGGACATCAGAGGAGCAATGTGGCATGTGGATAAAAACCTTCTACCAGGACTCAGTTTGGTTCTGCGACAGTGGGCAGGTCTTCAGGCATCCCTTCCTTAGCATCTTCGGCAGATAAACTTCTTGTCACCTTTAGATTAAGTTGTTATGGATCTGAGTGCCTGACTCTCAAGCTCAGGAAAAGTAGGTAGGGAAAATGGTGTCATTTCCTGTGGACGCTTTAAGAGCTACTATAAGATTCAAACTTTTCACCAGCACGTGTGACTGGCCTGACTGGCCCAGAGGATGTCTGCCTCCAGCTTGAGGGTGACTCAGGACAGTGTTTTGTTGCCCACCTTGGATAGGCATACAGAGAAAGTGATGAGAAAGCTTTTGCTGTTGTAAGACACTGGGGGACCCGGCTGCTTTGTCACTGCAGTAAAGCATATCCGGTTCAGTGTGATGTATGGTCCCCCCAAGAAGAAGGACTTACAATTGCTATGTCCTTTTCATGAGAGTGATTTACCCTTACGGAAGCGTCTCTCTAGATGAAGATTTGAAGACGCCTCCTGTCTGAGCGAGGGGCACATATTATTTCTGCCACAGGAAACAGGAAAAATATTTAAAATAAAAAATAGCTTCCTATGAGTCTTCAGTGAAACCATAAGGGCTTAGCCATTTTTTCAATTGCACTATTAAAACTTATATTTAAATTAGTCTATCTTGCTCCCTGAGCTCGTGTGAAATGTCCTTCTACCGAATGCATGTGTTTGTTATTTCCCCTTTTTGCCAGAATATAGATAATCCTTTGAACTATTTTTATATCTGTCTCTACAAAAGACAGGAACAGATTTGCTTTAGAACCAATAGAAACAAACGAAAGGCTATAAACAGCAACCTATCACCATTTTCCTCCCGTTCAGTGGGCCCTGGTGTGGTGCCTCTCAGCCCCAATGCCAACACTCAACTAAAATAGGAGGATCTCAAATTCGGGGCCAGCCTAGACTACATAGCAAGACTCTGTCTAAAGGAAGAGAAACAATAAGAAATAAATACAAATATTTAATTGTCCAATGATAAATGTTGTGTGAGGAATGACAAAGTAAGGTTCATTGTTTACGAGTCATGATTTCCTCAATAACAGGCAAAACACTTGACTAGAAAACCCTTATAAGAACAAGACTCTAAGGTACATTATTTAAAAGTGTTTTAAATTTATTTTTAAGAGTGTGTATGTGTGTCTATCTCTGTGTGTGTAGAAGTGCGTGTCTTTGTCTGTGTGAGTCAATGTTTTTCTGTGTGTCTGTGTGTCAGTGTCTGTGTGTGTCAGTGTTTATGTGTCTGTCTGTGTCTGTGTCTTGGCATGTACGTTTGTGTGCACATGCCCACATAGTCCAGAGGAACTATCAGATTCCATTGAACTGGATACAGGTAGTTGAAGTTGCCTGACCTGGTTACTGGGACCTTAACTTGGGTCTTCTGCAAGACTAATAGGGTGCTTTTCCCCATTAGGCCATCTCACCAGCTCCCAAAATGCCCTATTTTAAAGGATTCTACAAAATCCATTGCCTCCCCAAAAGTTTTTCATTTAGAGCGTTCCCTTTTGTGTAACGATGATCCACCCTCAGAAGCCCTGCTACAAAATAAGCCACTTCTCGACTGTCTCGAAGTGACATGTGACGGGCTTGAATTCTGGCAGCTAAGAACTAAGTAAGCGTTGTGCCCCAGGCCTGCTTGTGACATCAATTCACTGTCACTTTAAAATCAAGTCACACACCCACACTCTGACTTGGTTTCTTCATTTTCCAAATAGGAAAAAAAAATCTATCTTACAAGAGCGTCAGGAAAGGCAGATCAAGGACTGGATGCAAAGACATTTTGAAGTTAAAAGGCAAGGCAAGAGAACTCCTCACTCCTCAAATGAACAATGTGGCTTACGATTGATTCAACAAGCTCCCTGCTCTCCTCTTTTACAAATGAGTCCTGCACTGATCTGAGCAGGTTTTGTCTTTTTTCAGCAGACTCTCACATCATTTTATGAATGCAGAGAGCAAAGAAGAGCGGATGTTGAGTGGATGCCAGGGTGAAATGAGCAAGCCCCGCTGCCAGCTTCCCACCAAAAAGTAGGTGCTTGGACCATTTTATTCAAAAGCCATTCTTTGAATGCGCTATGTGCTGAATAAATACCAGAGATGCGTGTGTGGCTTCCTTGCTGCAGAGACAGAGAGGGAAGGCGTCACTGAGTTTATTGTACACATCTCTCTTGTGTGCTCCTCCTGAGTCAAAACGGAAAGAGAGGAATTGGTCATAAAATACTAGAACAAAATGATAGAATAGAAAGGGATTGTAGGTTTGTCTCTCCTCTTCTTCTACTTTGCAGAGGGGTAAAGTTTGACTAGAGAGCTCAGCTGACTTACTCCCGGTAAAGGGATTTGGAGAAGAAGAGCTAACTCAGTTCCTTTAAGTTAAAACTGGTGCCTCTCCTTTAGCCAGTCTTCACTTCTGCCTTTTGAACTGGAAGCTGTGGTGTGATGACCAGCCCTCAGATAAACTCAGCCACGGAAAGAGCATGCCAGGATTGCACAAAACCCTCTATAGTTCAAATAGGAAATGTACCCTATCTGCTTGGGTACTTGCTTGCCTACCTGGCAGTGTTATTTTGGAAAGCTCTAGAGCCTTTAGGAGGTGGTACATGGCTACAGAAAGTGGGTCGCTTCATTAAGGGGTGGGCTTGAGGTTTCACAGCCTGATCCCACTTCCTGTCTTGTCTGCTCCCGGCTTCCTGACTATAGATACAATGTGACCAGCTGCTTTCTGTACCTTCTGTAACACCTTCCCCTCAGACCGTAAGCCACAGGAACCCCTCCTCCCTTACAGTGCTTCTTGTCAGGTATCTGGGACCAGCAACTAGGAAAAGAGTGGTACAGCTCCAATGGTGGCTGGGTAGACGTTCAGCATGCACTGCGGTTAAAATGGCTTCTCTACAAAGGCAATACAGAGAGTGACAGAGAAGGGATGAGCTGAAGTGGGCTGTGTTTCTTAGTCAAAGCCTGAATGAAGGAAGGGCGTGGCTGCCCTGTGTTTTGATCCACGGAAGGAAGATTATAGAACACGTGCCACATAGAACAGCTCTGCTCTAGGCCAGGAACTTGGCTCTTCTCTCTCCTGTCTGCTGGTTACTGGCTGTACATTTCTGGAGAGGATTCTTTTTTTTCTTTCAATCAAGTGGCTCTTGTCCTCAGAGGCAGTTGTCTGGAGAAAGGGGCAGCTGTGAGACATTGTCAGACTCTCTTACAGCTTCAGATGTGGTTAGGATCATAGCTAGGTCAGGGATCTGAGCCTGGCAGCCATAGAGTGTAGCTTGGGGACAGAGCATGAGTACAGTAGGGGGGATAGGTGAGGGGAGAAAGAAAAGGCAATGCCTAAGACTTACAAGTAGGTCGGTGATGGGCTAGGATAGGCCCAGGGAACCACTTTGACTCTCTTTTTGTCCCTCTCTGCTTCACATTTCCTTCAGGGTTTCTCCTAGGCTTCAGCTGCAATGACTAACTAATAAAGGTGAGGAGCAAGGCAGGTGTGATAATATTCCCAGTGCCCTGGGAACCATCCCTGAGTCCCAAGTTGACCAGAGAACTCATCTATAACTGTCTCAGTCTGCAGAGGGAGTGGCCAGCTGGGAGTAAAAGTGAGGCATAGCGTTCCCACCTTGACGCGCTGGAAAGCATTCCTTTCATCTCTTTCTCAGGTTGGTATGTAACGTGAGGCCACACAAGTCAGCAGAGATGGGAATGTTCATTTATTTGCACTAACATAGGCCAACAGTACTTTCGAAAACAACCCACTCTACTTATCATACCGTGAAGAAAATATTAATTCTTTTCTTTGGAGAGATTAGGCCTTGACAATCTTCAGCATAGCTCACATAACAGCCTGTTGATGGGAATGGATTCAGCACACTCCCATTTGAGAAAACAGGTTCGGAGAGCCTGTAAGTAGCTTGACCAAGCACACAGAGTAAATTAAAGGCAAGAACTTAAGAGTTACTCCTCTCCATCCCTCTCCCTGTTCCCCTCGCCACCCCCCCCCCCACACTTTCTTTCCTCTTGCCATACTGGAGACTGAGCCTCATGCATATCAAACAAGTATTTTTTCAAATATATTTATATAATATATCTACTTTATATATTTTTATATATTTAGTTTATATATTGCTATATCCCCAGACCTTGCCTTCTCTTTTAGCGCAAGTTTAGCTAAAATCCCCAGGCTGCCCTTGAATTCACTGTAGCCTAGGTAGTCCTTGGAACTTGTGATCCTCCTGCCTCAGCCTCCCATGTAGCTGGGATTAGAGTCCTGAGCCAATTGCCCCAGCTGAGTGTTACTATTTTGAGTATAATGCCCACGTGTGTAGGTGTGTGTGTGTGTGTGTGTGTGTATGTGTGTGTGTATGTGTGTGTGTGTCTAAAGGCCAGGGGGCAATGGTGTTTTCCTCTATCTCTATCTACTTCATTTCTAGAAACAGACTCTTGATGAATCTGGAGGAAAACTGATTTTCCTAGCTTGGCTGGCCAGCAAGCTTTAGGAATCCTCTTGTCTCTACCTCCTCAGCCGCTTGCTTACAGGTGTGTGACACTATGCCTGGGTTTCTACATGGGTGTTAGGTATCCAAACTCAGCTTCTCATGGCTTTGCAGCAAGTACCTTACCAACCGACCCATCTCCTAACCCAAAGTGTGTCCTTCTTAAATAAGCAAACAACTGGATGCCAGAATACCAATGCTTGAGCTGAGAACCAAGTATTCCCTGTTGAATCAAAGCCAGTGACTGGCCCCAAGAAAACACAGTGCACAGGTGCTCCATCTGAGGTCTCACAGGGAAGGAGGAAGGAGGTAGGTACAGAAGGGACCTGAGACTGGCCCGAGAGAATCCAGAGACTGTCTTCTCCAGACGTAGAGAATGGGTCAAATTCTGAGACTTTGGAAGTCAGAGAAAACAGGACAGGAAAGCACAGCTTGAGGGAGATAAGCACAAAGGTGTTATTCAGGTGAGACACAGTAGGCCCAGCAGAAGTGCTGCAAGCTGAGGTGGGGTCTGGAAGGGAAGTGGGTGAGAGCCTTCATTTGGAAACCAGGCTGTGAGTGATGAGGAAACAGAAGGGAAGGAACTGGAGGACTTGGAGCCGGTGATGTGATGGGCCCTACCAGATAGCTTCACATGCACAAAATTCACTTTTCGGGTGCTTTCTGCGGTACTGAAGATGTGTCTGAGGAAAGCACTATTGAAACACATTGCCCCTGAGTGAGACTGGTGTAACACGCTGGGTAACGTCCCCAGGAAAGGTGCTGAGAGTTTAATGGCAGCTAGCTGAAAACAAGGTAATGCAAGGAAAGAAGAGAGGAGGCGCCGGGGCGTGAAGCTGGGTGCCAAGAGACAGGGGAAGATGCTGAGAGGGAGAGCTTCACAGTTTGTGCCTGAGGTTGCTGTGCAGAGGCCAGAGATGAGAGCAAAAGGAATCGCCTGGTGTGCAATGGTGCAAGGAGGTCTCATATTTACTTTTTTCCTTCTGTTTCAGAAATTCTAGTCTTTGAGGTGAACAAACTATGCACAGATAAACAAGAAAAAACCTTAACAGTTGTCAACATGTCTACGTAGTGGAGTGAAGAAGTGTGAGACGCAAAAGGAAAAGCATCTGGTCATTAAAGATAAATAAACAAAGGGACAAGGTTGGGGCTTCTGGGAGGGAGGAGGTAGGACATAGGCTATGAGAGGTCGGAGAAAGAAGCAGACAGCCTCAGGGTTGTCTAGGGCTGGAGATAAGTCCCTCAGGTGACAGCCACCTGTGAGCGTCTCTAACTTGGCCTCTTCTTCAGTGGAGGAAAAAAAGCCACACTAAGCAGAGAGGGTGTTATCAGCAAGACCTCCGTCACAGCCCTGGGGATGTTTCAAGTAGCTTTTACAAACCAACAGCTCTTGAGAGCTCTTCCTGCATCTGCTGAGATACGCAGTTACAGTAGCCAATTGGAGACACCAGATCAATGTGCTTGGGTCAAAGTGAGCTCACACCACATCTCAGCACGGTAGTGTCCCCTCCCAGAGAGCCTTGAGGAGCAGAGGGTCAGGTTCTGTGCCCATGTCATCTGATTGGAAGCCAGGAGGGGAAGAAGCTGGCTCACAGGAGTCTTTACTCTTCTGCTGTCTGTCTGGGAACAAGAATGTTGTTGGCTCCAAACTGGGATAGACGCAGGCTGTGCGAGAAGCCTGCTTTGACAGAAAGCAGGTTGATGGCAGTGGTGCAGGTTTTTACATTAAATTTGTTGTAGTCACCTCAAATACATGTTTTTTGTTTACCAACACACCTGAATGATAATGTCTGCCCATTCCTTTAATTTTTTTTAATTTTTAAAAATGCATTCACATGAGCATATGCTGCATGTATTCAGGTACCCAAAGGGGGCCAAAAGAGCTTATGCCCTGCAGCTGGAGTTAAAGGTGGCTGTGGGTCACCAGATGGCATTTTCTGATGTTAAATCATGGATACCATCTGCCAATGGTAGCCAGTACTTTTAAATTTAATTTCCATTATTTTTATGTTTATTGGTGTTTTGCCTGCATGTATGTCTACATCTGTGTACCACGTGCATTCCTGGTGCTCCAGGAGGTCAAAAGAGGGTGCCAGAGCCCCTGAAACTAGAGCTACAGGCAGTTGCGAGTTGTCAGATGGGTGCTGAGAACTGAACTCAGGTCCTGTGCAGGCACTTCTAACCACCAAGCCTTATGTCTAGCCCCTAGTCAGTTCTCAGGATGGCTAAATCCCTGTGACCTTGAAGCATCCCACGCTACTTGGAACAGACCTGGGAAATGTCAAGAACAACATACTTCTGATAAAATGTTAGTAGTAACAGTAAATCTGATGTGTGTGTATGCATACATATATAGACGTATGTATGCATGCATATATGTATGTGTACATACCAACATGTATGTTATATATTACAGGAAAACAAGTACAAAATTATTTACTCATGATCAAAGTAATTCAGTAAGAAAGAGAGAGCCTTATGGATTCTGAACAAATAGTAAGGATAAAAAAAGAAGAAATTAGTGGCTTCTTACTTCTTAGCAAAATTTGGTGACAAACTACCATGGACCAACCATGTGAGAATTCATATCAGAAATAATTTTGACATCTCACCATTATGTCTACCCTTAACTTACACTTTTGATTTAAGCATACCCGTATATCACGTGAGAAGATCATATTTTATTTACGTTATATATTTGAGGATAAAATATTTACCGGAATGATTATAATTTAATTAAATGTATCCGACGGCTATAGCATGACAAAGTAGTGAGCAGCAGTCACAGATGAGTGCCTACATCATTTATGTGATTTGAAAAAAAAATGAAACTAAGCATGGCAATTACCAGCATACCTGTGATGAAAGAACAAGAAAAGTCCCTGCGTGCCACACTTCTGATCTGCTGGTACTTGACTAGCAGTGAGGCACACGTGAGGGTAATATCAATTATGCAAATACAATATGTGATTTTGCTAAAGTATAAATATACAAATTGTACTCGGTAAGTTAGGCATACCTTTAATACTTATTCATACATTAAAGCACATCAGTAGCCATAAAAACAACTGTATTTGCTTGTCTAAGATAGTTTACCACCCCTAGCCATACTTTTTAAAATGAAAATCCACAACCCAGGGGAGGGGAAAGGGAAAGCATTAACAGCCACAGTTGCACACTTACTTTTCAGTTTTGCTTTATGAAGGTATATTTGTTAGAATGGTCAGAAAAAAAAGTATAATCTCACTTAACAATTAACATCTGTAACATTTAAGCGTTGGGCATAGAGAAAGCGCCTTTTTATTCTGCAGGCCTCACAAGTGTTAGAGCTGGGCTCGGGGACACAGAGCGAGTGATACAGACAGGATGTGGTTTCCTTGCAATTTATTGCAAAGGTCAAGAAATACTGTCAAAGGCCAGTGTGGCCAGCTGCTCCTCTTTCTTCCTCCTTCCTTCTTTCTGTCCATCCCTTCCTGTTTTTTTAAATTTTAATTTAATTTAATTTTTTGAGAAAGGGTTTCTCTGCGTAGTGTTGGCTATTCTTTAGCCACTTTGTAGTCCAGGCTGGCCTCTGCCTCACGGGGATTCCCCCCGCCTCTGCCCCTCAAAGTACTGGGATTGCAGGTGTGTGCTACCACGCTGGGTCCCCTTCTTTTCTTTTTTCCCCTCTCTTCTTTCCTCCTTTTCTTTAATTTTGTTTTCTTCCCGCCTCTCTCTCTTGTTTTCTTTCCTTTTTTTTTTTAATTTTTGTTTTTGCTCTTTGAGACAGGTCTTGCAACGTAGCTGTGTAACTCAGGCTGCCCTGGAATTTTCTTTGTAGACAGGCTGATCCAAAACTAAAGACACTCTTATTTTAGCTTCTGGAAAGGCAAGATTACAGGTATATTTCCCTAGACAGGAGCCCTCTGGGTAGTACAGCCTGGCCTTGAACTCACATTCCTCCTGCTTTTCCCTCCTTCTGTATGAAAATAGTAGGATTACTGGAATGAACCACTCTGCCTGACAACTGGGAAATTGTATTTGTTAAAATTTTCTCAAATTTTGGAGACACGTCTGGTATGGAAGCCCTGTTGGTAGCCTAGCACTCCATCAACACCTCTGACCAGTTTTGTGTTTCTACATTAACCATCGTTCACTGCACAAGGAAACTTTTCAGATGAGGTCTGTGAGTTGCACTAATCCATGGATAGAAAGATATAAACTTTCAAGACAATTTGATATTGTGTCTACTAGCAAACCTACTAGTAGGTTCACAGCTGGAAGCCCAAATTTTCTAACCGTAGCTTCTTGGCCAGATTGATAGGACCAGGCACATATTCTTTCCTATGTGGCAGGCTTTAAGTCCAATCAGAAAGTGGTTGGTTACCCCACATCATCCATGCCAGTGTGGCATACCATTCTAGACACTATTGTAGTTCATAGCTGGATAAAACTAATGATGATTTCCTACCCCTGCAAACACCCTATCCAGTTCTATGCAAGCTAGCCAGCATGAAGGAAGCTTCCAAGGTGGAACCAGCTTGACTTCTCCAATCCTTGTAACCAAAGTATATGGTATCTTCAGCAATAGGGTCTTACCATCAAGTTATGGCAGACAAACAAGAGCAATGGCAAAACCCCGTATTGTTTGGGGGCCTCTGGGACATCTCTGAGCAAAACTGGAAAGAAGGCATCCTGTGCCTGATACTAGACTTTGTGTCTGGCTTCAGGGAGAATCATTATGCCCTGTGTAGAATAACTCCAAAAAACCTCTTTTTTAAAAAGTATTAAATGTTTTAAAATGTGTATGCCAACATGTAAGCATTTATACCACATACATATATGGTGCCTGCAGGGGCCAAAAGAGGATTTCACGTGCCCTGAAACTGGAGTCACAGTTGTGAGCTGCCACAGAAGCTCTTGGAATTGAACCCAGGTCCTCTAGGAGAGCAGTCAGTGCTGGAACTGTTGAGCCATCGCTCCGGGCCCCAGTTACACTATTTTTTTTTTCAGTTTAACTAAAAAACCCCACTCCCTCCTCTGCACTACCCTCCATATTTAAGCCTCTTTCCCCATCATTCTTCCTTTCTCCGGTCTCCCCTCCTTAAGATCTGTCTTCCCCTCCCTACCCACGGTGGCTTTCTAGCTTTGTGCATTCTGCAGGTGCATCACGTTAAACACTCAAATCTAAAGATTCCGCGCAAGATTCTACATAGGAGTGAAAACATGGGACTCTTATCTTTGCTGGTCTGGGTGCCTCGGTCTGTATCATTTTTATCATCCTCGTTCTATTTACCTGTAAATTTCATAATTTTATTTTTCTTTACGGCTGAATACAATTCAAGGCTCAGAGACTGCCACCAAGGTGAGGAGAGATACTGTAAGAGCTAGAGCTGGTAGTTGATGCCCTCACAGGGAGAGAACAGCATTTTCCTCATAAGGATGTGGTCCCAAGAGATTGATCGCGCTTCATTGGATTGCCCCAGATCCACGGATACATGAATAGGGGGTATTTCTCTCTGAGGGGACTTCACATGCTTTGCTTGCTTTCTTCTTTGTACCCTGTATCACTTATAATTTTCCCACAGGTAGCTATTACTTTTACCAAAATACAGAAATGAATGTGTATATGGGTATTTATAGAAGAAAAAGAAAATAACATTTTTAACCTATGAATAATAATTGTTGGGCAATTTTCTTAATTGGGGTTCCTGGCTCAGTGACATCAGCCAGTATCAACCTGCTAAGACTCCACCTGAGGTGATCCACCTCGCTCTGTGATTCTCAGAGCACCATATGCCACCCCGACTGAATTTTCTTTACACAGTGTGAAATAATTCCTGTTGACAGGATAACCACAATTACAGCAGGTAGTCCAAACTAGGGGAAAACAATAATCAAATTAGGGAAACAGTAAGTAGACAATTACCTGAACCCACCACCAAATGTTGCCACTAATCTGTTCAGGATGTCTGTTGAGCATTTGGTTGGGAACAGCTTGAGGGCCACTTGGAAGGATGCTGGGGCGTGAAGATGGGCTCCCCTGAATACACTTGTTTATGAGCTGCTTAGGCATTCAGTCTTAATTTTTACCACATGAAACATGAGCATTTAGTCTATGCCTCAGAACCTGAAGGTAGAGGCCCAGGACCAAGACTGTAGCTAAAATTGGCTTTTCTGCTTGCTCAGATGGCCTGCACCTTCAATTTAATAACTATGTTTTTTTTTTTTAATCTGAGCATCAAAAGCAAATGTTTAATTATCTGACCAAGACTTTATTTACGTAGACCGCAACATGTCCTTACACTCTGATCAGTTTCCCATATTTGGCATCAATGAATAAGACTCCTCAGAGTGAATCATGAGTGTGGAGATGACCCAGAGAACAGAGTTTCTCAACCTGTGGATCAAATGACCCTTTCACAGGGGTTGCCAAAGACCATCAGAAACACAGACATTTACATTACGATTCATAATAGTAGCAAAGTTTCAGTTATGAGGTGGCAACAAAAATGATTATATTGTCGGGGAGGGTAGAGGTCACCACAAAGAGGAGCTGTATGAAAGGGTCGCGGTAACAGGAAGGTTGGGAAGCTCCACTCCACAGAGTCCATGCTGAAGCTAGCTTGCCACAGCCACTAGTCAGCACCTTCACTTTTGATATTTCACCTTCTCTTCTTCATCAGTATGGACCGACTGATACCTATGTGACACCCCCTCCCCAACCCACCCAAGAAAACTGCTGCTGCTTTGTCATCCCAGCACATGCTCCTGGCCAGAGCTAGATCCCCCCAGTGCATCTGGAAGTGAGCAGAGCTGCTCTTTGGAAGGAGCATGAAGGATACCGGGGAAGGGAGAATGCTTTTCAAATCATTTTTTTTTTAAGATTCATTTGTTTTGTTCTTTTCTGTGAATGACTGTTTTACCTGCAGGCATGTCTTTGCACCATGGACCTACCCGGTTCCCTCAAAGTTCAGAAGAGGGCATCCCTCTGGGACTGGAGTTTACTGATGGTTGTGAGCAGCTATGTCAGTGCTGAGACTCCCACCTCTGTATCTTCTGCAACAACATCCAGCTCCCCCGCCTGGAGAAGGCTTTTAAGTGTCTCCTGAAGTTAGAAGAAAACCTCCTAGTAGAATTGTAGGGTCTGATGGTTTTCTTTTGTGTGACTTAGATCTTTGGTCAATTACATTTTACCTGTTGGGGTGTTTTGCAAAACAAATCGGTGTCTCACTTATTTAAACTTAAGAAGCCGTAGTGTCTAACATACATGTGGAAGAGCAGGCAAGTGTAGCAACGAAAACCTTAGGGATAGGGCCTAAGGCCGCACTGCACAGTTCTGATTCCAACCCAGAACCACAGAGTTTGGGTGTCGCCACCTGTGGCGCATGACATTAGGGGGTTCTCCACCTGAGAGGCCTCTACGTCTGGGTCTGGGATGGATTTTTGTGTACCACGCACTTGCCTGGAGGCCTCGGAGGTCAGAAGAGGGTATCAGGTCCCCTGGGACTGGAGTTACAGACAGTTATGAGCTGCCATGTGGGTGCTGGGAACCTAGGTCCTCTTTGCAAGAGCCAACAGTGCTTTCTCCCTTTTCACTGCTGAACTGTCCATCCCAGAGAAGACTTTTAAATGACTGCCAATGCCCTTCTCCTGCCCCCACCTATTCTTCAAATTTCCCGAGGGTACTTATTCATATTGTTTGAGTTGTGAGGCTCTGCCTTAGAAACAAACCGCATAACCTCGCTCTGAAATAACCAAGTGTCCTACAGCCAGGCTTGCCTCAAAGGCCACCGACAGCGTTACCAGGGAGAAATGTAGGCTCTGAACTCACATCCAACCTCCCAAATCAGCGGCCAGTATTACTCCCCCATGGCTCCTCCATTCATAGCTGCTGAGACATTCGTGTTAATACCGTAACTGATGGTCTGTAAGCACGCTTTGGTAGCCAAGGACTAATGTCTGTTTCTGTCTCCTCAACAGACACGCATATACGGAGAGATGAAAGAGAAGGAGATAGGGAGGAGAGGGGGTTGGGATTGGAGAAGGGGAAGAGGAGGTGGGAGGGGAGAGGGGAAGAGGGAGGGGAAGGGAGAAGAGAAGGGGGATGGAGGGATGTTGTTTTCTGGGAAGTGGGATGCCTGCCTCTTTGTAACTGGGTTCTCCATTTTGAAAACAAAGCATCTGTTCCATTTCCTTACATACAGGCTCGCTGCCTCTCCCTCTCCACCTGCCTGGTTCCCAGTGATCTGCATGGCCAGATAACCACACCATCATGTCAGCTGATCTACGCCAACTACTCTGCTTTGCCTCCTGTTCCCACTCCTGGCATTTCAGTTGTGGACAGCCTCCACTGCCTAGACATCAATACAGGCAGCAAACCTGCGTTCTGACTGTTCCCTTGACCCCAATGCAAGCAGGAAACGCAGCTAGAGGTCCTTCAAGTCTCATGTGCAAAGAGCTATCTAGCTCATCAAAAGCCAAACTCTTAGGCCTCCCCTACCTCAGTCTGCTTCTCTCCTGTGAAATTCTCCCAGCTAATGGCAAAGCATTTCCAGCCTGTATTGGTACAAGCAGGAATCCCAGCTTGGAGTTGCTGGAATCTCACTTTTCCTCATGCTCACAGGCAGTCTGTCACTGAGAAGGCACCTCAGGGAAGCACTCTCTTGCTAACCCACTCACCCTGCTCCATTATTCTAGGCTTCCAGTGTCCGGACTGGTTTCCCAACTATGTGCTTTATGTCCAATGCTTCAAAATCATTGTCTGGAATATAACTACAAATCTCCCCATTCAAACCATAGATTGGCCTCTGGAGAGCATCTAAGCAGGACATTGTGGCCGTTGACTTTTCCCTCCATCTCTGCCTCTTTCCATTCTCCTCTTCTCTCCGCTCTTCTAGCGCAGGGGTTCACCTCATCTGTTTACATCCACATTGCTGTTTCTGACGGACTATCTGGCTTCTTTTCCCATAAGAGCCCCTCAATGACCTTTCTCTCTTACGCTCTTCAAGCGTAAACTCAAGGTTTTGTTCACAAGATGTCTACTCCTGACACATAGTCTGAAGAGAGTTTTCATGCTAGTCCAGTGCCCTTGTGTTGCTGTCTAGGCTGTGAAGTACCTTGCTGCTTTAGTTCCTCTCCTATTGCCATGATAAGACACCAGGACCAAGGCAATATAGGAAAGAACTTATTTGGTGCTCACACTTACAGAAAGTTATAGTCCGTGACCATAATTTAGGAACATGGTGGCAGGCAGGCAGGTATGGCTCTGGACCAGTAACTTAGAGCTTTCATGTGGGATACAACCATGAGGTGGAGAGAGCTAACTGGGAATGACATACACTTTTGAAATCTCTAAGCCTACAAGCAGTGACAAATTTTCTCTAATAAGGTCACACCTCTTAATCTTTCCCAAAGAGTTCCACTAAGAGAGACCAAGTATTCAAACATGGGAGCCATAAAACCATTCTCATGTAAACTACCACATTTTTCTTATTTTATTTTTCTGTTCCTGGTGCATCACCACTGGACTATAAAACTTTTGAGAGCAATTACTTTAAATTATTGAATGATTCATTTTTTTTCCCTAAACTGAAGAAAATTGAGACACGAGATCTGACAAATATCAGCTTTATTTCTGTATCTCCAAGTACATGTATCTCCAAGTCCGTTACTCTCTGTGGCAAGGAGAGTGTCAAAAATAGCTTGGGTAGGTCGGGTACGCCAGATCAATGGGCCCATACTTGAACCACACGTGGAGCAAACATAGCTCTGCATGCCTGACATCAGCTGCTGTGGAGAGGACCACGCCTGTCATACTGCAGCCGTCGGGGTTCACTCAGAGAGCATCTCCTTCAGAGCACAAAGTACCAGTCTTGTAAAAAAGAGGGGATGAGTTGAATCAATAAATCTCTTGACTCCCCAAAATGAGGAACATTTCCTTCTTGGTTTCACCTTTCAGCAGAGTGTGTTTCAGCCAGACTAGAACTAATGCCCTGTTCTGGCAGACTAGTCTGCCCAGCGTAAAGGCAGACAATCCGCACAGGAAGTCTAGACTCCTGACTTGGAGTACTTATCCCAAGACTACCCCATGGGTTGCTTGGACACCAAAGCATGACAAAACATAAGGATGGATTGAGTCAAAGCACACAGGCTTTGTTTCATTGCACAGTGTTTTGCCTGCTGTCTTCTTCTGCCTTTGCCTCCCTCAACATCTGTCTTTCTATAGCATTCTCTTCATTCTCCCTCACTTATGCTCATTCATAGCTACGATTTTGAGGATATTTAAAATATCGGTCTCTCTGTTTTAGACAAAAGTCTTTTTTTCCTGAGCTTAACACATTTATGTCCCCCTGCCAGCCAGATATTAAAATTAACAGCATTATTGAGGCAAAACAAGCATATGATGAGTTTCACATATTTGAGGAGTAAAATTTTCTTACATCTGACAGATGCTTACAGCTGAAAAGTTGTCACCAGAATCAAGGGATGTACTCCTTGACAAAGGTTCCCCTGTGCTGTCCGTCTCGTCCTTCATGTTCCCAGGAGAACTGATCTTCTTTTGCTGTGCAATGTTTTTCATGTGCCGAAATTTACATAAAGAGAGCCATTCAGTGTCTGCTCCTGTTTGCCTGGTTTCTTTCGCTTAGCATCACTCTGGCAAGACACATTCAAACTGCTGATTCAGTAACTCACTTCATTTTACGAACAGCATTTCTGTTCACTAGTTACACGACAGCCGATTTATGCAGTCAGTCACTAATATTCCTTATAGTTTATGTCTGTTATGAACAAAACTACTATGAAGTTACTTGTTTTCTTATCCATAAACACCCAGATGTGGAATGTCAATTTAAAAAAGAAAGAAAAGAGAAAAGAATATAGAATTGTTTATAAAGGTTTGTTCCTTTGTTTTGTGACCTCTTGGGTAAGGTCAAGTACAGAAAACATGTGCCTATTTATATATATATACCACTGTGTACAAGCTCCACTGTGCCTCACTTTGCCAAACACTAAGGCTGACTACCTTACGAAACCTTCAGCCTAAATACGTTTTCGGAACTGTTACAGTTAACCTGCACAGGCCAGGCTCTGTTCTCTGCTCTCCTCTTCTCAGTGCCATTCTCCAAGACTCTACTAAGGCCTCTGACATCTCTCCACACTTTTTTCCACCCACAGAAACTTAGGCCCCCTGCCTGCCAACTTGGCCACTCCCTCCAAAGTACTGTTTCCAGGTGCTATAACTCATACACCCAGCAGGTACCCTGTCCTCTCTCAAGGAAGAAAACCAGAATGAATACAAGGAACCATCTGCAGCATCAGAGTGTGCACCAGAATTCACGACAAACATTAACAAACATTTCCCCTCCTGGAGGAACAGAGAGTTACACCACAGTCCACGCTGAGAGCCGGCTTCCCTTCCAAACAGCAACACCTGTCACACAGTACCAATCACAGTGAGATACAGAGTTCACACTTCTGGGAAATAACCCAAAAGAGGGCACTAGCAAGAGACGGTTACAAATTTCCATTCCTTTCAAGTTTCATGCTTACAATTTCAAAACTTAGAGCCCAGGGGAGAAAGGAACTCTAAGGTTTCTCAGTGAGAAGCAGGACTATTCTAGAGGTGCCCCTGGGACAGCTACAAAAGCCTCCTAACTGGAGGACTGCTTACTCCCACTCCCCTCTGGGGCTAAAAGAAGCCCAGAGAGGAGCAGAAGAAAGAAGATCATCTTACAGGGCTCTTCCATCCTGCTCACCTTTCCCTGGCTAAGGCGTGCACCAGCAGAAGGTGATATTTTAACTGTTTCTTCACTTTAGTAAAAATAAGTCATAGCTATAGAACACGCTCATCGCAGACCTTAGCCAAAGAGCAAGGACAGATTTTTAAAGGGATCTTTAGTGCATTTATTATTATTATTAATTATCCCTTTTCTGTATGTGTGTGTTTATAAGTGTGCATGGCATAGCATATATACAAAAGTCAGAGAGACAGCTTGTAGTACTCAGTTCTCTCTCTACTATGTGGCTTCCAGGGACCAAATCAAAGTTATCAGGCTTGGTGGCTAGAGGTTTGACTTGCTAACCCATCTCATTGGCTCACAGAGAGCTTTTTTAATACCCAACCTCAGAGGCTTATATTTAGTTGAGTACCCCACCCCATACTTCACAAGGGAATTGGTCTCATGTCTATTTCATCTTTCTGTCTTGCACTCTCTATTTTATAAAAATTTTGCAAAGTCATCTGAAGTTTCTAAGGAGAGAGGGCTCTGATTTTAGGATGTGGACTGCTGTTTAAGCCTGCATTCTGCCTGAACTGAAAACCAGCTGTTCTCGGGGCCGATAAATCAGGAAATCCGTCTGGGCCTGGCAGCTCAAAGATCTATCCTCTGACCACCCTTGTAAGTCGGAAAAGGAGGGTGGGACTAGGGTGGTAGAGATGAAAGGCAGGATTTCCTGTGGAAACTCAGCTTGGGCCTCTGCTGTTAGTGATCTAGCTTTTCCTCCTAGCATGATAAGTGTGAGCCTGGGTCTGTAACCCACTGGCTAGCCACTTACCTCATTACAACAGCAGGCCTTGCCTTCACCTGAGCAAGCTCTAAAGCATCGTTATCAGTCATACTCAGGGCAACAGTGGTGAGAGGCGAAGGAGGAAATGATTTCATCTCCAACCTCAAAAGGGTGATTCCAAGCTTCGATGCAGGGACAGCCCTTAAGATTTCATAGGTCTGCTCTTTGCTGCATGCACACTCACTCCCTTCTCCATTGTTAGGGTACCTGGATATGGCAGATCAGAAGTGGTGGTATGCTTTTTGGCAAGCTTGCTGTGAATACGGGCTGGGTAGTGAGTATGAGACACTCAGCGCGGAAGTGATCTTTGCCACATTTGCATCTTACTTTCAGAAGGACTGGCTGTGTTTGCCATATAAGAAGTCCAGCTGCTTCCAGGCTAAGGGACAGGTAAGGGAAGAAGAGGGCCTTGCTGAGACCAGACTTCCAGCCACCTCCACCTCTGTGGTTTAAGTGTCATAGGTTTCAACACTCATCTCCAGGTAGTGCTGCTGTTCTGGAAGATTGTGGAGGCTTTTGAGCATGTGTCTTAGCTGACAGGACTTCTGTGTTTCAGGGCAGTTCCCTTCTGGTTCAAGCTCTGCTTCCTGATCCAATAAAAGTGAGCAAGCTGCAACACATTCCCACCACCTTGGACATGAAGCTCTCTCACTGCTCTGAAACCCACCATGCTCTCCCATCATGGAACTCAGAGCCCAACTAAATCCCTCCCCCCTTTAAGCTACCCTCTGCTGGAGATTTTGTCATGGGGAAATGAATGAGTCTGCCAGGGCCCCAATTATTTGTGTCCTTCAGGCCAGGCACCATCTGAATGACCACAAACAGACCTCATTCAACTCCACAGTCAACTATTGACCCACAGAAAGGAAAGCAATTCTTGACCTATGGGTAATGGTTCTTTCTCAGAAGTTGTGTGTCTGGTTAATTTTTGTGAGTGATTTTTTTTTTTAAATCTCTCAGTCCTGTTCCTTATCGGGACACTTTAGTGGGTTTCCATCCCTTAGATTCAGCCATCTAGGAGCCTGGATGTGTGCTTCCTGTAGACTTGCAGTAGAATTAAGCTTTTCTCTCATAGTCAAAATTATTTCATGAAAAGGAGTCAACTCAAAAGAGCAGAGGCCTTTCCTCCGCTCATCTAGGACAGGCTGTTACACAAACTTTTCTAGTTGCTGTGAGTGTGGTTTTAAAGTCAAAACAAGATAGGGAGGTGAGGATTGTGCTGGAGGAAAAAGAGAACAAAAGTAAGTCTTTTTGAAATCGCTTCCATTAGAAAGGAAGGCAAACCGGAGGAATGCAAGGGCCAGTGGCACTCAGAATGGCTTTCGTCCTGCCAAGGTCTTTCTTTTCTCTCAACCGTTTTGCTCCTCCTCCCCGGTGCTCATGTCCTCAACACCAAGCTGCCTTTCAAGATACAGATTCCCAGTTCCCAGTCATTAGTCTCCCTCAGAGCCATTTTTCTCCCTCTGCCTTCCCTTTCTCTCGCCCAGCTAAAATTAGCATTGCTTTGTGGGACCTGCGGTTAACCCAGCACACAGCCCCAGCCCTGAATGAGATGCCGAGAACACCTTTTCAGCCTGGATCCCAGGGTGTGCACGGATGTACTCTGCTGAGGGCATCCATATGATGCTCAGCCATGCGTAGTCGTTTCTATTCTAAGGGATACATTTGGCTGTTTATTAAGCAGCAAGAAACAGTGTAATCTTCACCTGCTGACAAAATGAGTGTGGGTGAGAGGCTTCTAGATGCATAGCCTTGATGCTTAGAGCAGCAATCAGCTGAGTTTCAATGTGGCTTACAGCAGGCAGATGCCGAGTAGAGAATCTGGCATCCCCAAATGGCTTTTTTATTGGATCCAGCTCCCCAAAAGAACTTTATTTAGCTGAGCAAAAGAGAGATGCATTTACAAATCTGATGTGTCAGAAGTTACCTCATCGAATGTATGAAGAGGTCTTACCTTTTCCCTCGGTTCAAGTTGCAGGGTACTTGCTAATAGCCAGAGAAGCAATCACACTAGACCTGGGAAGAACGGAGTGGGTTAGTCAGGATGTGCTTTAAGTCGCAGGAAAATTAGCATAACTATATAACTTTTTTCTCCAAAGAGGATACTAAATATGCAATGTGGGACTTCTAAGGATGATTGCAAGGCAACAGGTGTTAACCCAGAGAGTCCTAGGAACAAGAATATTCCAACTCTCCCAAGTCAAGGACCTGGGGAGGTCCTTGCTGTTAGTAATGCACTTGCCAGTGGAAGTGGAGCAATTTGAGTTCTGCTCCCCACAGTCCACATGGAAAGGTAGTTGCAATGGTGCTTGCTTTCTTCCTAGAGGTAGAGGCAGGAGGATGCCAGAGGGTTGCTGGCCATCCAGCCTAGCCTAACTGATGAGCAGCACAAGGGCTCTCTGTGAGAGAGCCTGTCTTAGAAAACAAGGTGAATAATTCCTGAAGAATGTCATGGGGGGATGCCGTTTGACGGCTGCATGCTCAAAAACACGTATGCATGCTTACTTGTACACACACAGGCACACACACACACATGCACAGGCACATGCACACAAAGTATCCTAAGGAATGAAGGCAGGTTCACTGGCTTAGACAACAGAAAATCGATCGGTCATGACCCTGGGTAAGCTTCCATTTGGTTCAGTCTGTTTTAACGTCTCCAGTCTAACTTCTTGGCAACAGCTGGATCATGCCCACTGCCATACACAGTGCATGGACAAGAATGGGGAACCCCTTGACTGGCTTCACCCACAAGGGCTTGCTGTTCCAGTTGTGAGGGGGGGCAGTTTCTCATTACTGGCTGGAACAAGTTTCCCCATGAAACCTGTATAATCTTTTAACACAGTTTTTTAAAAGCCTGACGAGATGTCTCAGCAGGCTTTGTCCACAGGCATGGTGACATGAGTTCACTCTCTGAATCCCACAAAGTGACAGGAAAGAACCAGCTTCTGAGAGTTGTCTTCTGACCTACACAAGTGCATACCTTGGACTCTACGCTCCTGTGCTTGAGTGTGGAATGAGTGACCAACTAGTGTCCACTCTGTAGAAACAACCCTTTATTTACCCTAAAAAGACGCCTCTGGTGTCATTTTCCAGAGTGTTCCACCTTTCATTCCCATATGACCTTGGGCAAGGTGTTTAAACCAGATCTTATCTCTCTAATCCAGAAACGGCGTAATGACAGCGATATAAACATATGTGGCATCATGTATATTGGGGCGGGGGTGGGGTTGGGATTTCTGAAGTACCGGTTATACCCCGAGGCAGGCCATAGGACGGAATGTCTCTTTGGCAAGGGAGGTCAACTAAATCCTTATCGTCCCTCCAGTCTGGCCATAAAGAAACTCTTTAATCTACCTTTCTGTGATGGTACGTCTTATGACCCCAGCATTCCAGAAGCTTCCTGTCCATGCCCTGAGGGAAGGAATGCTGCTCAGAGAGGCTAAGGAGAACGCTTGAGGTGAACAGACTTTGCCCACTTTCCTCAGAGTCCTTTCCTCGGCATCTTAAAAGCTCCGTAAAATGCAGAGGGGCGCGGTTGTTGTCCAGCTTGTGGATAACGGAGTAAGCAGCTCTCACAGGAAGCCAGGAGACGCACCCACCCCTGAGAGCTGGAGTTCCCTGAGGACACAGGGCTGGAGCTCCCGTGCTGGGAACCGGATACTCCTCACCCCGGCCACCTCATCAGCTGCCAGTTTTATTGATAGCCTGTACAGAAAATTAAGAACTTTAAGCCCAGTGGGTTTTTGTTGTTGTTGTTGTTTTTCCTTGAGTTTCTGTGAAACTCTCCAGCAAACTCATCGAACTTGGGGCTGTGGAGCCTTAATCTGTAGCTGATTGGTCAGAAGCCCCAGAAGCCTAGGGTCAGGCAGTTATGGTTACTGAACCTGTCTCAATCCAGACAGAACTCATCCAGAGGACACCCAGGTTGCGTCCCCTGCCCAGTCGCTTGCTTGCTGGAAATGAGGACGCCTCAGCCCTTTCGAGGCCACGGAAGACTCTCGTGTTGATTGCAGTGCACGAGTAAAGGATGAAACAGTTTGGTTTTCTTTCCAGACAGAGATGTTATCTGAAGCGCAGAAATTCATTAGTTGAGGGAGAAATAATAAAGGCAGATGTAAGTTGAAGCGGGGATCCTGGTGAGAACTACAGAGCAATACAAAGGGTAGCCTACAGATTGGTAGGTTAAGTCAAGGGTCGGGAAACTTTAGCTGTTTACCGAAAAGGGTGAGTGACTTATTCTCCACCTCCCGCTTTTGTTTTTTTTGTTTTTTTTTTACGTTTTTCTTGTTTAAAAATTTCGGCAGTTATATAGTTACTTCATTTCTCCCTCCAAATCGCTCATATACCCCCTCCACTCTCCTTCAAATTCATGACCCCCTTTTTCCCATTAATTGTGTACCTGTATATATATGTGTGTGTGTGTGTGTGTGTGTGTGTGTGTGTGTGATGTTAATGTGTGTATGCTTCAAGGCTAAGCATTTGACATTCCTAAACTCACCACAGGGTAGTTTGGAGGAGTTTCCCAGTGGCTCACAGTCAAGAGATCCTCTCAGATTCTAGATAAATCTCTCCGTTGTTGCATCAGCCCATTTTTGTCTTCACATGCATAAAAGCATGGGGGAAAGATTTAAAGGCAGGAACTGAGATGGCGCTTTAGAGTTCCCACAGCAGAAAGGGACGATGCCTAGTGACACCCATTTCTCAGCGACAGGAGAAAGAGAGTGTCAGATGTAGGCCTGTGATAGCCAGTATGAAAGATGAGGGGGACAATGGTATCTCTGACAAAGGGAGACAGCGGAGGTTGGCTGCCTAGATATAAGGTTGGATTTATAAATACAAGACTGGCATGGCCAGGGCTTTGAGAGTGAGGCCAAAATAATGCCAGAACAGTGGAAAGACATTTTCTCTTCCCCTCTGTCCTCTTCCACACAAGCAGAGAGCGAAAAAGCAAGCAGAGGGGGGAATTGTGGCAACAATGAAAACATGTAGACTTGGACATATCCTGCGGATATGTCTACTCATTAGCAGTTTATCAAAGTTAGATGCTATCTAGTCCTACCTTTGGATGTGAGCATGAAAGAAGGAACAGTCGTGGAGGTCAATTTTCCTTCCTAAGGGCTTTTGTAGCAAAAGTATTACTTTGAAAAACGATTCCTAATAGAAGGCAAATGCTTCATGAATTTTTGTTATAAATACAGGCTGAATTATTAGCAACAACCACGTATGTGCACAGTTCAGTTTTTATTTTTCTGTGTTTCTCTGGAGGATTTTTAGGGTTAGATTTACATAGGTTCTTCTATTCAAAATTCTCTCTCTCAGACATGCACTCTCACACACATACACTCATGTGCACTTATATACACAAACACACAAACAATGTAAGCTGGGCAGGCGTAGGAAAAATAAGCGAAATGCAATTGCTAGCTTTGTTTCACAAAAAAATAACATTAAAAACATGGCAGAAGGAAACAATGGCTAGCTGTCCTTTGCTTCCCTACAATGGTCTTTACTAATCATCAGCCTGGTGAAATTATCTTTTTCCATCATGCATCTGCCTCCGTGGCACAAAGGGCAGGTAAAAAAGGAATGAGCCTTATTCTGGGAAAACCCTGACCTATTCCTGGAATCACTCACTCACCCCACCTTAACTCATGGGTAATAATATTCTCCTTCTGTTAAAGTTTGCCTAGGAAATGAGCCACTCAACATTCTATCATGCTCTAAGAAGCACATTCACACCTCAAATCTGTAGCTTTGCCCTGTAATAAACTTCCTCTTGGTTATTTACTCTGCTTCCTTTACGTAGTCTACCTCTGATAGAGATAGAGGCCAGAAACCCTGCATAGAACATTCAGTCTGGCCTATGTCAGAGACTTCCCCAGCCTTCACCCATTCATCCATTACAGAGGCAGGCATGTTGATAGATAGATAGATAGATAGATAGATAGATAGATAGATAGATAGATAGAGACAAATAATAGATGATACAGACATAGATGATAGAGACATACATAGATGATAGATAGGTTGATAGATAGATATTTCTTACTGTTGATTTCTACAACAGATTATCCAAATTCTTGTTGTTTATTAATGTAATGTCATTAAAGGTACTATTTTAAAAAATACACTTTCATTACAAAATGCTACCTAAGATTGTTAAGTACTTAAGTATTTTCTTGCTGCGCATGTAAAGCCCAGCTGATTCTGAACTGAAGACCATAAAATATGCCACGCCTCTGAAGCTTGAACTCTGATTTCAGTGGTGTACGCATGTAGTTGTATCACTGGTCCAAATTAAAACTCAAAAGAGGACTCTGCCCTGCCTGAGACTAAGGACTCCTGTCTTCCTGTGTTTGCTGAACCAGCATGCTTTGAGACTGAAACCAGCTGTAGGCTTTTCTAATATAACTATCTCATCTTCATTATCAAACTGAGGGCAAGAAACACGTTTTGTCTGTGTGACTAGTTGTTGCTCAAGAGATGGTTACAAACAAAGGAATAAATGAATCCATCATCTTCGACAGTTCAGTGACTCAAGCTATTTCGTGGGCAATTTTGAATTATTACTTATATCAAATGCAAAGTGATGGATACAATGAAGTAATATTTCATATTTCTAAATGTACGTTTCCCCAGTATACTAACTTGTTTAAGAATTTAGTTCTTATTTACCCACTTGAGCTACTACTGTCCACCTATCTCAATTATTTAGCAGCTTAAAAAGACACTTAATAAGTATGTAAATGAAGCACCTTAACCAAATGCAGGTTTCTTCCTAAGTGTCAATTATATGCCTCAACATTCCCTTCAATTTGAATGTGTTAGTAAGCCTCTAATTACACTGGTTTACAGCTGATGGAATTACAGAAGGAGAAGATCTCTCTCCTACATACTTATTAGACCTCAGTAAGTGTTCCTTTGCAATCTGTTGCTATTGAATTATCAAGTAATAACTGTCTTAATGAATCTAATTGAAATGCTTACTTCATACTCCTATCACACTAAAAAGAAGAGGCTTCACTTGGAGTCATTCTCCCAGACTGAGCCTAGTTTGTTACCCAGAAAGTGTGGGTTCCTGTGGCAGACGATGGCATGCTGAAAGCCTATGAAGAATTTTAAGGGAATCTGTGTTTCCATGATTTGTATGCTGCGGAACTTAAGCCCTAACTTGACCTTGCTACTCCAGGCTGCGCGACTGAGAACACCATCACAGCACATCCATTTTCCCATCCCATCTCTACAACCTCCCTGAAATTTGTATACATTATTATCCCAACAGAGAATGTTTAGAAGCTAACTATAGTTTATTTGTGGCTCAAAAATTCAAATAACTTACATGTTAATAAATGGCAGAGAACAGGATTCAACCATAGGGTAATATTTATCTCCCTCTCTGAATCTACAACAGGGTATATAGTCTTTCACAAGAGCAAAGATTTGAAATGAACATTAGCGTCTTTTTTATGACATTTCTGTTTCCTTGGCAAGTTGAGGTTCAAATGCACACAAAAATGTGCAAATCCGATGCAAGCCTCTGAGGCCCAGAGACATTATCCTGTTTTGTCACGAGACAGTCTTGCTGAATAACCTACACCAGCCTCAAACTCATGTAGACCACGCTGGCCTCAGAACCTTTATCCTCCTGCATCAGCCTCACCAGGAGACTGAAGCCAACCTAGTTTGCATGAGGCTGGGAACACAGAAGTCAGGTGTACCTGCACATGGTGATCTAAGCGGGGCTACACTCTTTAAAACCAACACCGACAAAACAAAACCCACTTAAGTACGATGTGCTAAACCGGACTCACAAGTTTGTAGCTTTCTTTTGGTTAATTTATCCAAGAGTTTGCCAATCTTATTTATCTTTTCAAAGAACCAATTCTTTTTTTAATTGACTTTATATACATACATATATATTGTTGTTATTTTTGCTTCATTAATTTTTGCATTGATCTTAAAATTCTCACCCTGTCTGTTACTTTTGAGTTTGGCTTGTTCTTGGTTTTCCATAGGTTTAAGGCACATTGTTGAGTTATCTGATGGCGATTTCTCATTTCTGTGTTTGTTTTCTTTTGTTTCTGATGTAGGCACTTAGCATTAAAAATTTCCTCTCAGAACTGCCTTCATGTGGTTGATAGGTTTGAGTATTTTTATTTTCATTCAATTCTAGGACTGTTTGGTTTGGTTTTGTTTGGTTTCGTTTCTGTCCTGATGTCTTCAGTGATCTGGTCCTTGCTGAGTGGTATACTGTAAGTCGTTATGTGTTCGTATGCTTCCATAGTTTCTATTGCTGCAGAGATCCAACTTTATTTAGTTGCGGCAGATAGGATTCAGGGTATTACTCCAGTTTTCCTACCTTTGTTGAGGGTTTATGTGTGTCCTAAAATGCATGCTCATATAGAACATTCCATTTTTTTAGTGTTTGAATGAATGTTCTGTAGACAGCTGTGCAAGGTGAAATGTAAGGATCCAGTTTTATTATATATTTTGATATCCAGATTTTTTAATATCATTTACTAAAAATGCTCTTTTTCAACATTTATATTTTTCTTCTTTGCAAGACAAACATACAAAACCCAAATCAGTGAACTGTGATTGTATGTACTTGTATCTGGTTCTCTACTTTGTATTAAACAATCCCTTTTGGTGTCATCCAGAATTCAGTTTTCAGATGTTTTACCAAGAATTTATACATTTTAACCCAATTGATTTATGAAGTCCTTTAGCTATAATATTAACCTGTTTAAGCTTTGTTTTATAGTGTGCCCATTGGTAAAATTTGGGGTATTAAGTCTATCCCCAATTACCGTGTTTGAGTTAATTTGTAGTGTTATAGCTAGTAGTATTTGTTTTATAAAATTGAGTGCACATTTGTTTGGTGGATGTTTATTTTACTATTGTGATATTTCCTTGATGAATTATTTTTTTAATGTATGTGAAGTGGTGTTGTTTATCTCTTCTGATTAGTTTTGCTTTGAAATCTATTTTATCAACTACTAGAATAACTATTCCTGCTTGTTTCCTAGTTTTATTTGATTAGAATATCTTTTTTGGTCCTTTTACTCTAAGGTTGTCTTTATCATTGATGATGAAGTGTGTTTCTTGGGGCAGCAAAAAAGATGGATCCAGTTTCCTACCCCAATCTGTTAGCTGTGTTTTCTTATTGGGGAATTAAAATCATTAATATTCAGAGTTAATATTCAAAGTTGTATATTAATTCTGGATACTTTGATGACTGTGCGGTGTTCTCTCAGACAGACATCTTTTGATTAGCTCTGGTATTGCTTATTTTTCCCTGTGGTCTCTTTGATATGTTTATCCTTCAGTCTGATGTATTTTTCCCAGGGTTTTTTGTAGAACTTGATTAATGGTCATACATACCTTTAATTTGTTTAAATTGTTTTTTAAAAGATTTCCCCTTTATACACAATTTTTTTTATTCATATGAAACCCAGCCCTTATTCCCACATCCATCTCTTCTTGGGTTTCCCACATCATAATCTTTTCTCACTTTCATGTGTGTCTGTCTATCTGTCTGTCTGTCTATCTATCTGTCTATCTCTAAACACACACATACACAAATATGTATATACAAACATATGGAATGTACTGAGTCCAGTTACAGTTACCTGCGTGCACTAACAATCCAGTTTCCCACCATGGAAGAAAACTGGCTTCTGCTGCCTTTAGCTACTGAAGAAACAATGGAGCCGTGTGAGCTCCACCATTCCTGCTGGAATATTGACTACACTGATGCTTTGCAGGTCTTATGTAGCATCCACAGCTGTTGAGAGTTCATGGGTGCAATGGCCTGTGGTGTCCAGAAGATATTCTTTTGCAACTGTCCTTCTTGACCTCTGGCTCTTAACCTTTCCACTTCCTCCTCCACGGTGTTCCCTGAGCCCTGCAGGAACAGGAAGTGATAATGATGTCCTATCTGAGCACAAACAATCTGCAGCCCAATTATTCTCTGCACGTTAGTCATTTGTGGCTTTCTGTGTTAGTCTCCATTCATTACCAAAAGAAGCTTCCTTAATGAGGGGTGTGAGCTGGACTAATCTATGAGAATAAGGGTAAGTGTTTAAAACAGATACTATATCAATTTGACAAAACGTTAATACTAAAATTTCTTCTTAGGTCTATGACCTTCCTAGCCATGGATTCTTGGCCTGGATTGTAATTCCAGGAATGAGTTCCCTCCTATTGAGCTCGCCTTAAATCCAGTTGGACTGCTGTTGATATGCCCCAAGACATGCATGCCACTATTATACAAATGGGCATGCCTTACCAGGCAGGTTGTTAATGTAGGTCACAGCTGTGTGAGAACTATTTGTACTTTATATCTCTGGTAACCTGCCTGATGCCTTATGAAATATGAACAGTAGCCATCAGGGAAGAAGTTTCCAACTCAGTGCCAACTTGTGTAGCATTTTCAGCAATAGGGTCTTACCATCAAGTACGTGTGAGCAACCAAGTAAAATGGCAACAGTTTGTATTGTTTTGGTGGAGTCTTTGAACCACCCACCCCCACCCTTGACAATAGCTTAAAATAAGGTATCTTATGCCTGGGACTGGGCTTTTCATTGACTGTTCTATGGTTTCTGAGACTAACATTAAGCTCCTATATGGAATAAGTATGATTAAACTAGTCTGTGTATATAAAACTAATATATATTAACTAAGAATATAATATCTTAATTGTGTGAATATTAAATTGTTTAAGAAGTTTTAAATGTTTTAATACATATATGAAACACATATGTATTATGTATGTATGAATGTATGTATGTATGTATTGGTATTTGCTGAATGACTGGTTTAGTGGCTATGAATTCCTTTAGTTTGTTTCCAAGACAGAACTTTTTCTTTCTTCTGAAACCATGGCAGACACTTATGCTGGATAAAATAGTCTGGACGGATATCTATGGTCTTTTAAGACTCCAAGCTCTTTTGACTTTTAAAGTTTCTATGACCTTCATGTATGACATTTGACGCTTTTCTTGTAGTTTGCAACATACTTTCTTTGTTCTGAATATTTCCTGTTTTAGCTATAATGTAATGTGAGGATTTTCTTCTCTGATGGTGTCTTTCTGGTGTTACATATGGTTCTTTTACCTGAGTGGTATCTCCTTCCGTAGTTGTGGAATTTTTCTTGTATTATTCTATTGATC
This sequence comes from Pachyuromys duprasi, assembly GCA_028658305.1. Taxonomy (NCBI): domain Eukaryota; kingdom Metazoa; phylum Chordata; class Mammalia; order Rodentia; family Muridae; genus Pachyuromys; species Pachyuromys duprasi. The sequence continues at coordinate 11,381,285 of CM053748.1, forward strand.
ATCTGGTCTATGCTTTTAACTATGAGTCCTTTCCCTTCTAGTCTCATTATTCATAGGTTTGGTCTTTGCATGATATCCTAAAATCCTTGCCAGTTCTGTTCATGAGGTTTTTGTTTGTTTGTTTGTTTGATTTTTACATTTTCATTTTCTTTGATTGAGTGGTCCTATTGCTTGAGCCCTGATATTCTGTCTTATTTATGAGCCATCCTGTTAAAATTGCCAATGAGTTTTTTGATTGGGTTGTTGAAGGCTGTGGCATTTTAATAGCTATTTTCATTTTAATTTGGGTTTTCTTCAGTACTTTAAGCTCCTTGTTGAAGTCTCTTTTCATACCCTGGATTCTATTTATTATTTCTTACAGTCTTTTCTTTCTGCTTTCTTGGACCTTCATCAGTTTATTAATGTACTCATTAAGTTCATTCAGGAGTTTATTCACTTCCTTGAACTTTTTGAATGTGTTTATACTGTTCTTTTAATCTTTGTGTGCTGAGATTCATCTGGGGTGTTCTCACTGAGGAACATTATTGTAGGGATGATCCCTTTTGGGAGGAATATATTATCTTGGTTTTTCATATTTTGTCTGTTTTTGTTTTGGGAGCCAGGCACCTGAGCTTAGGTTGTTGTGTATTTTAAATGAGTTTCTAGTCCATGTGGGTTGAGTGGAAGTTTGGTTCTGTGTTTTTGTTGTTGTTCGTTCATTTGTTTGTTTGTTTTGCTTTTCCTGCTATCCTATCTTAGCTGATTTTATATCTGGTAGAAAATACCTGAAGTCCAGTCTTTCAGATACTTGGTGTGGTCTTATAATTGGGGAGCTGGGGTGATTCTGATCTGGTGGCTACCAGAGGATCACAATAGAACTCATGAATGTCAATTATTATTATTATTATTATTATTGAATGTGTTTATTTTTTCTTCACCTTTAAAAGGTAAGTTTAACTGGCATAATATTCTTGTTGGCAGTGCAACCTTTTAGAGCTTGAAATACATCTTTCCAAGCCCTCAGCTTTGAAAGATTCTATCTAGTAATCAGTCATTACTCTTCTTTTAATTTTTAAATTTATTTTTTATTAATTACAGTTTATTCACTTTGTATCCCAGCTGTAGCTCCCTCCCTAATTCCCTCCCAACCCCACCCTACTTCCTGTATCTCCTTTCATGTCCCTCCCCCAGTCCTCTGATAGGGGAGGTCCCCCTCCCCTTCCCTCTGACCTTAGCCTATCAGGTCTCATCAGGACTGGCTGCATTGTCTTCCTCTGTGGCCTAGGAAGACTGCCCCCTTCTCAGGGGGAGGTGATCAAAGGGCCAGCCCCTGAGTTCATGTCAGAGACAGCCCCTGTTCTCATTACTAGGGAACTCACTTGGAGACTGAGCTGCCATGGGCTACATCTGTGCAGGGGTTCTATGTTATTTCCATGCATGGTCCTTAGTTGGAGAATCAGTCTTGGAAAAGACCCCTGGGTCCAGATTTTTTGGTTCTGTTGTTTTCCTTGTGGAGCTCCTGATCCGTCCAGGTCTTTCTATCTCCCCCTTCTTTTATAAGATTCCCTGCACTGTGCCCAAAGTTTGGCTATGAATGTCAGCATCTGATTTGATACCTGCTGGGTCCAGTCTTTCAGAGGCCCTCAGGTTATTTTAAGGATAAAAGATAGGAAAACATAAAGTACTGAAGAAGTGAAGAAGTCATTTTTATGTAACATGCAAAATGAAAATCATTTTTCATTTGCTGTAGAATTACCAGTTTATCTCAACACTCTTCCAATAGTCAAACTGGGCAGTCAACCAGTATCAGTGAATGAGTAGATAAAATGTGGCATATGTAAACAGTGAAATTTTAGTCAGCCATAAAAAAGAATGAAATTATGTCATTTGAGAGAAAATGGATATAAATGGAGGAGGTGACTGCGATAAGCATAACAAGCAAGCCTTGAAAAGGTAGTCTTTTATGTCTTCTGTCATATATGGAATTTAGGGGAGAATAAAAGCATATGAATGTACAAGGAACTATCAAGGATGTGGAAAGTGAAAGTGGAATGGTACATAAGAACAAGAAAGTGTAATATGTTCATAGGGAAATGCATAATAAAATTATTAGTTTGTACAGCTAATATACACTAATATATTTGTTTAGATATTATTGCCATTGTCAAAACAATGGCACATGTAGGAATGGCATATGAAACTGAGAGCACAGTGTCACTGTGGTAGTCTAAGTCAGGTGTAATAGAGAACTTATGTACCTGTGTGCAAGGTGTAGAGAAACATAGTAAGTCGTTCCCAAGCTGTGGCTGGATAGGAGCATAGAGCAATGGCTAGTTTTAGGGAGAATGTGCCTTCTGCTGGCACATGGAGGTGGAGAGAGCTCACTGAGGTGATAGCTCTAGTCTCAGCCTCAGAACACTCAGGGGCTCCTAGCTCAGGCTGCAGTACCAGGCTGGCTGTGGGATCTGTCATCAAGAAGTTTGCCATCAAGATGGGAAACAGTGTGTACACACGCGATTTGGTAAGTACATAGAAAACAGTAAGAATTATAGGAAGCTATGAAACATTTAGATAAAAACTAAAGATTTCTTCAGGGACTGTCAGATTTGCTTCCAGTCAACTTTTGTGGGAAGTAATCTACCGTACCCAAAGCTATTTCTTTGGCGTGTTTCAAATTAATTTCTCAGAGATTCCTATTCTCTGGGCAGACATGAGCATGACTCTGAAAATCTCTCCTTTTGCAAAAGGAGACTTAACAACTATCTGCATGGTCCAGGTGAGCCCTGGGGGCTGCAGACACACTTTCCCTAGAGTCACCACATGCCTAGAAAAACTCTTTTCACAGGGAGGGAAGTTTGGGAAGTGCCTTCTGGTCCAGCCCAGGCGATCTGGGCTGATCCCCAGCTGATCCCCAGCTGAACCTTCCTTGACTTGTGTCATTCTCCTATCAGCTCTTGAAATCCCAGCCAGCTATTGCTTCTGTGAACAACTGACTCATCTCCCAACTAATCTGTATGGCTTGTTTGCACCTTGGGCAAGTGCATTCTCCTTGTCTACAGGATTCAACAGTGTCTAGATACCATAGAGTTACCCAGCCCAAAGGCCCTTCCTCTGTAAAAGGGGGAAGTAGACACTTAGAAGCTGCTTTTTCAAAAAGCATTGACTCCTCACTTGGGCCCACCAGGTAACTAAAAGCAAAATGAAGACCCGGCATTCTCCATCTCCATTTCCTGTCTGTCTCCTTTAATTCAGTTGAAGACACAAGGAGAAGTTGTTGTTCTTATTCTTTCCTTTAGTCACCTTGGAACCCTACAGAAACAGACATTATAGGACATCCTTCCCCTGCTCCTGCACTTGTTATACATGATAGAGACACCTCACTCTGAAGTAGCATTGTTGTCTTCCGAGAACCACTCTGACCCCCTTAAGTTATAACAAAAACTCCTTGAACTACCTCGCAGAGGCAGAATATAGACAATGTGCAACCAGAGCACACCTTGACTGGGATGGCTGAATGACAGCCTCTTGGCCCATACCCGCCCCTACTTCTTTCTCTCGTTAAACCTAAACCTCTTCATGGTTGGTTGTGAGTTTAGCCTTTAACTGCCAAGCCACCTGTCTTTGTTAGGGTTTTATTGTTGTGAAGAGACATCATGACCACAGTAACTCTTATAAAGGACAACATTTAATTAGGGTTGGCTTACAGTTTCAAAGGTTTAGTCCATTATCAGGAAGCTTGGCAGTGTGCAATCAGACTTAGTGCCAGAGGAGGAGCTGAGAATCCTACATCTTGATCCACAGGCAATAAGGAGGAGACTGTGTACACTGGGTATAGCTTGAGCATATATAAGACTACAAATCCCTCCCCCAGAGTGACACACATCCTCCAACAAGGCCACACCTACTCCAACAAGACCACGCCTCCTAATAGTGCCACTCTCCATGGGCCAAGCATTCAAACACGTGAGTCTATAGGAGCTTTACCTATTCAGACCACTACACCATCTCTCAGGGGCAATCTTATGATAGTATCCTAGAAGGTGAACTTAACATTACTGAGCTCTTTATCTGTTTCTTTTCCCAATATGGCCATGCTTAATAAGTCACCTTTCTCTGTTCCTCATTTTCACTGGTTTCTTTTATTGGTACACTGGGCAAGAGCTTAGCTTAGCTTCTGTAAGTTTCCAGAGTCCAGACTTTTGCCCCAGAGCTTCCAGTTACAGTAAAGGATGAGCCTGTTTAAAAAAGCTAAAAAACCTGCTCTGTTCTTTGCTATAAGTTTTCCACATTTTCATTGTTTTCATTTTTTTTCTTTTTAGTTTGTCACCTGGGATCCTGACTGCACTCATGTTAGGCAAATGCTTTTCACTGAGTTGTGTACCCAGATGGCGTTTTGATTTTGGTTCTTTTCTTGCCATGGAATCTCAGTTAAAGTGGATAACTTAAGCTCAGTGCACTCTCACTGGCTTTGGTAGATTTTCTTATTGGTTCAGCAGTAGATGCTCAGTGTGGGCCCACATGATGAAGGAATCATATGCTTAGTGTCTGCGTTAAATGCACTCCACTTCCCTGGTGGTGTGCTGCTTCTCTCCCATAGGCCTAGCCCTACTACAAGAAGAAATAATGCTTCTATCACTTTTCCTCATGCCATGTTATATTTTCATTATTCATATAAACAATCTTCATTAATAACTAAGGCAAAGCAGAGAACTTGGCCTTCAGAGTGGGGTCCCTGGGAGAACTATAGGCTTGGATGCTGTGCTGGTACCACGGTTTGCAATGCAGCTGTGGATTATGTATGGTAAGAGGCTCCTCCTCTACCCAACATCTAGAAGTATAGACATGGTGATGTGTGTATCCTCTAGACTTTTAGGGCAACATTTTCCTGCCACTTTTCCTGATCATCTGTCTCTTCGGCCAGCTGGACACTCCTGCTTCCCCATTTCTTTCAGCTGGGTCCTATCAAGGCTGGAGATTTTCTTCATGTTCCACTTGTCTGCTATTTTCTCAAGAAAATCTGTTGACTGTGTCCTTTGACTTACAGAAGCTTCTCAGTTTCATGGTATCCCATTTATTACTTGTTGATCTCACAGCCTGAGCTGTTGGTGTTCTGTTCAAGAAGTTGTCTCTTATGCCAATGAGTTGCAGACTTTTCCCCACTTTGTCTTCTAATAGATTTAGAATCTCTGATTTTGTCAAAGTCTTTGATCCATTTGGACTTGAGTTTTGTGCAGGGTGATAAATATGGGCCTATTTGCATTTTTCTACATGCAGACATCCAGTTAGACCAGCACCACTTGTTGAAGATGCTTTCTTTTTTCCATTGTATGTTTTTTTTTTCTTCTTTGTCAAAAATCAAGAGCCTGTAGGAGTATGGACTTATTTCTGGGTCTTCAACTTGGTTCCATTGAGGGACTGTCCAACCAATAATTGGCTCAATCTGAGACCCACCCCACAGTAGAAAGCTAGCCTTTGACACTTTTAATGATGCTCTGCTCTGCTTGCAGATGGGAGCTTAACTTGACTATCATCTGGGAGGTACCAGCCAGCAGTAGATTGAGACAAATGATAGGACTTGCCCCCAAGCTTGGGGTAGAGCTCCAGAGTTGTGTAGAAGTGTTGGGGGAAAGATGGAAGGACCTGGCGGTGATAGAAACCTCACAAGAAACCAACAGAGACAACTAACAGACACCCACGGGGACAACACCTAAGGAGCATGCGTGGTCTGGACCTAGGCCCCCTGCACATATGTGCCCAGTGGGCGGCTTGGTCTTCACGTGAGTTGTTTGGCAAGTAGAGCTTGGGTGGGGGTAGGGTAGAGAGGGAAGGCTGTTGCCTGCTTTTGGATGACTTTCCCTGGCAGGGTTGCCTTGCCTGGCCTCAGGGGATGAGGATATGCTCAGTCCTGATGTGACTTGATGTGTGGGGTAGGTTGATAAGAGGGAGGGGCTCCCCTTTCTGGGAGGAAAGGGAGAGGGGAAAGGGAGAAAAAGCAAAGGGGGAAACTGGGAAGAGAAGAGGGAGGGTGCATGTGACATAAAGTAAATAAACTGAAAAAAAAAGAACAGAAAGAAAGGAAGGAAGGAAGAAAGAAAAAGAGAAAGAAAGAATCTGAACTATTGTGCTGTAAGCCTGGGTTTTGGTTGCTTCCATTTGCGCTCCTGTGGTGAGATACCTAATCGTTTTGAATCTCAGTTGTTAGTCTATTATATACAGTCCATAAAAAGCCTCTGATACTGCCTAGCTTGATGAAATGAAGGTTTTCATTAAGTAAACAATTTTGTCTTGTAAGCATGATTTACAGACATTTGTGAGAGAAATGAGGTTTCATCACTGAGGCCGAAGCCAGATTGGGAAGGGCCAGGAGGTTGGGTTTTTGTGATTACATAACGGTTTTGCTGTGGAAAGTGCCAAAAAGTTTTAAAGCAACCAGAAGATGACTTAGTGAGCCAGGCTGTTTTAGAAAGCCCATTCTGATGGTTGTGTGAAAGATAGATTGTTGTGTTAATAAATTTGATGCCGGTCTGAGCCTTTGTTGTTTTCAAGATTGACAACGGAAACTTTTACCGAATAGAGGGTGTTGGAATTCAAGTCCCGGTGCAGCTATCTTAAGTCTACTGTTCTGTAATAGAGATACATAGACTTTATCCACCATCCATTGGCTAATGCAGGGTATAGTTTCAGATGTCAGTGTGTGCCTGTGAGAGTCCCTGTGAGACTGGTATGCACCAGCATGCTCTATTATTTACCATTTCAACAAAGAACAAAGTCACAAGGAACGTCTGGACCCTTAATGGTAAACAAGATTGTCCTTAGAGGAGGAAAGGGAGACACTCCATTTCTCTTTTCTCTTCTAACATTCTTCCACGGGACAGACTTCTCTAGTCTTTAGCAGTCTTTAATGTGACATCAAAATTGCATGATTTTTTTTTTTTTTGCAGAGTAAGATTTGAAAAGCTCAGCTTGTAGAAGAATGTGGGGTTACAGTCACCTTTTGAGTAGCTGGTGTGGGATGTTTGCACTTTCATGTACTTTTTGGCTAAGCACTTAAAGTTGTTTCCATCAGAGCTACTTGTTTACCAGAATCCTGTGAAGAGTGCTTTAAATCACTAGTGTCTGCATCCATCACAGAGATAATGATTTAGCTGTTCTGGGATCAGGCCCAGACACTGGCATTTTTAAAAACCTCCCCAAGTGATTTTAATATCTAACTAGATTTGAAAAATCACTAATATAAAACAAATTAATATATAGGAAGGTAGATAAGCTGCAGAGATGGGAGATTTCTCCCCTGTCTGTTTCTATTAGTCCAGCCACTGAAAGCAGTCTGTTACTTAGGGTACTCTCAGCTAGAAAAAAAAAGTTTTGATAATGACGGAATAAGAAAGACATTATTCTTTTCATTCAAGGAAACTCTAGACAAAAGGGTCTTCTAAGTTAGTTTACCAGTTGACAAGACCTGGAAGCCTTTGCATTTCTTTGATTGTCTTCTCCCATTCTGCCTTAATAGCTCTTAGGTGGCTTTGTCAGTAAAAGGCCTTCCATGCAAGTGTGGGGTCCCAAATTTACATCTCTACCACAAAAATCAAAACCAAAACCAAACCAAACCAACAAAAACACAAAGCGAAGCCGAAAACAATTGCATATGTCTGTAACCTCAATGCTGGGTCGTGTAAGGAGTCAGAAGGTAAGCTAGCCTGAGCAAGAATATGAGCCCTGGGTTCAGTGAGAAAGCCAGAAAGATGGAGAAGAGATTGAGGAAGACACCACATGCCGTCCTTCGGCTTCTATATGCTTGCACACCTACATATACACATGACGTATGAGAATAGGTACATATCACACACATGGACCAGGGTGGAGAGAGGAGGAGAAAAGGGGGCCAGACAGACAGAGATGGAGGGAGAGAGAGCATGTGTTTTAGGAAAGATACCTTATTTGCAAAGATACTCATTAAAACATAAAGAACTTGTTTAATTTTCCTTTTGCTGAAAACAAAATAGAACATGACAGAGCTAGACCATAAAATTTCAGCTCCTTGCTGACTATATAAGCTTTCCCAGAAATGTCTCTGAAGAAGAAAAAGGAGGAAGAAGAGGAGGAGGAAGAGGAAGATGGGAAGCAGGATGTGAAGATGAAGAAGAAGAATATAAAAGAAGAGCATGGCCTCCTTCTTTCTAGGGAAGACTTGGTAAGTGGAGAAAATCCCCTCTTTAAAAGTGGTGTGTGCCTGTGTGTTTGTGTGTGTGTGTGTGTGTGTGTGTGTGTGTTCGTTGGGGGAGGGAAGCCTCAGAGAACTTGCCAAACTGATGTGGCTCTTCTGACACCCTCAGCTGGCATGCTGAGAGGATTTAAGTGCTAATTACTTTGTATTTTCGCAAGTTCTCATTACCATAATCACCTCAGTGTCTTCAAAGCTACCTGTGGTCTATTCTTCAGCTGCCTTGAATCTGGGAAGAGAAGACAAAGGAAAAACCGGGCTCTGAATCATTGCCCTTCCAGACAGAGAGATGGATGAGGCCAGCCCAGCTTCATCTCCTTTGTGAAGAGGCTTCCCAGCCGCCCCCACCCCCCCAGGGTCCCCACGGCACTTTCTTATGTTTAGAGACAGTGTCTGGCTGGCCATTCTGGGACTTGCTTTGTAGCTCAGGGTCTCTGCCTCATCAGGGTGGTGTGAGCCTGTGCCCAGGTGATCATCTCCTTCCTGCCAGTTGGTATCTTCATGTATTTCACCCCGAAGCTCCAGCTGACAGACATGCTCTGTTTAGCGATCTGATGGCACTGAGCTTCAGCATTTCACTGCCATCTCTCTTGTTACCACATTGAGTCTTTGGGGAGTTTGTTTTCACTGGACAGAGAATTTCTTGAGACCAATTAGCTAAGCATAGTCAGATTTCTACAGAATGTCCGTTTTCCTTTTTATAAAGCAAACTTATAATAAGAACTTTACAAAGAAATTAAAAATTCATATTTGAAAGAAGTATGCTTAAAAGGAATTTCCATTTTAATGATTATAACCAGTTTTAGTATTTTTGTATTCTTCTTTCTAGGCACACACTTTGATGTGTAAAATAAATTTGAATGCTACTGTACTCTTGATTTTAGTATTTTCCCGTTTTCATTCATGTGTGATAAATACTTATGTAAGTTAAGCAAATACAGTGACCTCTTTGAAGGTGAGTGCCATAGGTAATCAGAAATAATCATTTACTAAATCTGACAAATCTTGGCTGTCCTGGACCCACTTTGGAGACCAGGCTGGCCTTGAACTTCCAGATCTGCCTCCCTGAGTGCTGCCATTACAGGCATGGGCCACCTCGCCCGGCTTGAGAAATCTTATAGACTAATTCAGGGGTAGCCTTAACCTGTGCAGCTGGAAGAGGCAGACATTTGCTCCTTTGACATCTTCATTTTATGGATCATTCCAGTACATACTGACCAACCAAAATCCAGATTGCTGGACCCAGTGAATGACAAATCTCTCAGCGCCAGATGTCATGGACTTAGAACCTAAATGCTAGGTAATACTCAAGAATTGTGAATTTGCAAGACTATTCCAGGAGCACCGTGTTCTCGTTCCATCTTCTTCAGGCTGTCCCCCCTTATCCCTGGAATGCTCCTTTGAGAAAGGCTGAAGAACACTCTAATCCTCTTCTCTGAGAAACTGTTTTGCAAACATACAGCTAAGAAGCTGTGTGCTCCTGTTTTTCCTCTCCCACTCTGGGGCATATGCTTCTGCAGTGTTTATTAGCATCAAAAGGTACAACTCTCTGAACAGACCTTGCCACCTAAATGAAAATATGATTCTTGAGCAGTCAGTCACCAAGTCTGTTTCCTCCCTGCCAGAAAGCTAGGTGGGCCAAATGATCAACAAAACCCTGTTTAACTGACAATATGCAACACTGTTTAACTAACAATATGCAACTTTAGCTCAGTATGAAAAAAAAAACCTAAACAAAACAAATTTTCTAAATAAGAAGTCAATGCCTCACCTCCACTCCAACCAGCAGGGACCCTCTGGCAGTCCAAGGTGTGACCATGGCAGGATTCCCAGAACCTTAGATGGGTACAATTTGACACACCAGGTTAGGTGGGTCCTTGCAGCAAGACTGTTTCCATCCTGTTCGGTTGTGTTCCACCTACCCAAGGCGAACTCAGTCTATCCATTTTCTTTTCTAGTGATTGATGTGAAATGTTCATTATAGTGGCCAAGCATGTGACTGGGTTCAGTGAATGTCACATTTTTCAGTATCAAGCTGTCCTGTAACCCTGAACACTATGACCATTCTATCTCTTCTCTTCTTCTCTTTTTCTCTCCTTCCAGACCCCCATAGTCCCTTTTCAAACTTATATAGAAAGCGTGAGTTTGTGGGTATATGTATGAGTATACATGAATAAGCTTTGGTTTATGAATTGACTATCATCCATTCTTCCATAGCTGCCAGAGTCTCACTGAATTTAATTCTTTTTTTTCTCCTTGTTTTCTTTTTTTAATTTTTTATTTAAATTTATTTATTTTTATATCAATCACAGGTTAGGTACTTTGCATCCCAGGCATAGCCCCCCTCCTTCCTTTCTTCCTACCCTCCCTCTCCCTCCCTCATCTCCCTCCTCCCCACCCCCTCCAAGTCCACCAACAAGGGAGGACCTCCTCCCCTTCCATCCAACCCCAGCTCATCCTGTCTCCTCAGGGCTGGCTGCAATGTCCTCCCCTGGGAGGAGACAGTGTAGCCAGTCTGTCACTCCCCAGCATGCATGGGAGTCATCAAGTTCATCAAGTCAGTCATCAAGTTCATGACTGAAACAGTCCCTGTTTCCCTCACTAGGGTCTTTAGTCCGACCAGGAGCTATCATGGGCCCCATCTGAGAGGGGGTTCCAGGACACATCCACACATGGTCCTTGATTGTAGAAATCATCTCATACAAGACCCCTGTGCCCTACTCAGTTTGGTCTTTGTGGAGCTCTTGTTCTCCCCAAGTCTCAACAATCTCCCCGATTTCTATCATTACTTCTCGCCCTCTGCCAAAGGCTTGATCATGAGTCTTAATATCTGCTCTGATACATCCCTACATTGACGCCCCCCCCCAGAGGTCCTCCTTGGCATGCTCCTATCCTGTTGCTTGTTTTCTCCTCCACTCAATGTCCATCCCATTTGTTCATCCAAATGAGCATTGATCATACAACCTGGGTCCTCCCTCCTGTATATCCTCCATAGGTGTATAGATTTCAGCTTGACCTTCCTATCCTATAGGTCTATATAAGTGAGTATATACCATATGTTTCTTTCTGCTTTTGGGATACCTCACTTAGGATGATGATTTCCAGGTCCCACCATTTGCCTGCGAATTTCATGATTTCCTCCT
>CM053748.1:11393127-11507984 GCA_028658305.1 Pachyuromys duprasi
TTGTTGATTTTCTCAAAGAACCAGCTCTTGGTTTCATTGATTCTTTGAATAGTTTTATTCGTTTCCAATTGATTGATTTCAGCCCTGAGTTTGATTACTTCCAGCTGTCTGCTCCTCTTGGGTGTATCTGCTTCTTGCTGAAATTAACTCTTATACCTTGAAAACAGGAATGTAAAATCTTACCCAAAAGAAAAAGTTACACACCTATGGTCACATGATTTTTTATAAAGAAGCCAGAAATACAGAATGGGAAATCAAAAGTGTCTTTAACAAATGATGCTAGTATAACTGTATGTCTGCATTGCAGAAGAATGCAAACAAATCCATATATATCACCCTACACAAACTCAAGTCCAAGTAGATAGAAGATTCCAACACAAAACCAAATACAATGAACCTAAATGAAGAGAAAGTAGGGAATAGACTTGAACTTATTGGCACAGGAGACAACTTCCTGAGCAGAACACCAATAGCACAGGCTCTAAGATCAACAATCAATAAATGGGGCCTCATGAAACTGAAAAGCTTCTGTAAGGCAAAGGACACTGTCAACAGGACAAAATGACAGCTTACAGACTGGGAAAAGATTTTCACCAACTCCACATCCAATGGAGGGTTAATATCCAAAATATATAAAGGATTCTGAAAACTAAACATCAACAAAGCAAATAATCTAATTTTAGAAGTGGGGTACAGATCTAACCAGAGAATTCTTGACAGAGGAATCTCAAATGACAGAGAAACACTTAAAGAAATGTTCAACATCCTTAGCCATCAAGGAAATGCAAATCAATATGACTTTGAAATTCCACTTCACACCTGTTAGAATGGCTACAATCAAAAACCACAAGTAACAGCTCATGCTGGTGAGGATGCGGGGCATGGGGAGCACTCCTCCATTATTGCTTGGAGTAAAAACTTGTGCGGTTACTATGGAAATGAAAGTGGGGGTTCCTCAGAAATTGGGTATCCATCTACCTCAAGACTCAGTTGTACCACTCTTGGGCATATACACAAAAGATGCTTCACAATACTACAGGGACACTTGCTCAACTCTGTTCATTGCAGCTCTATTCATAATAGCCAGAAATCGGAAACAATCTGTATGTCCTTCAACAAAGAATGGATAAAGAAATTGTGGTATGTTTACACAATGGAGTATTACTCAGCTGTTAAAAACAATGACTTCATGAAATTTACAGGCAAATAGATGAAACTAGAAAAAAATCATAAGTGAGGTAACCCAGATGCAGAAAGGCAAACATGTTATATACTCATTTATGAGTGGCCATTAGCTTATAATCAGGCTACACTCCACAGACCCAGAGAAACTAAGCAGCAAGGAGGGCTCAAGGGGAGATGCATGGATCTCCCTATGAAGGGGAAATAGAAGAGATTTTGCTGGTACTCTAGGTGTGGGTGGGGATAGGAACAGAAGGTCCAGGGGTTGGGGGGATGAAAGGACAGAGTACTGAGAGAGACAGCTGGAACAGGGTGGGGGTGGGGATTTGGGAGGTGATCTAGAAACCTAGTGCAGTGCAAACTCCCTGGAATCTACAAGAGTGACCCTTGCAAAGTCTCCTAGTAGCGAATGCAGGAACCCAAGTGGCCATTTTCTATAAGGCTTCCAGCAATGAGACCAGGACATCAAGCCAGCCATAAAAACCTTGACCTGCCTGAAAGATGTGCTGGTGGTAATGATGGCACAGAACTTGTGAGAGCGGCCAACCAATGACTGGTCCAATTTGAGGCCCATACCACAAGAGGGGAGCCCATGCCTGACACTGTATGGATGGCCAGGAACCAGAGTCTGGGCAACCCAGAGCCACAGGATAGAAGCAAATATGACTGGCAAAAGAGAAACAACAACAACAAAAGCCAATGACATGATTCCTAGTGATATTTGCTATACTCATAGATCAGTGTCTAACCCAAGCATCATCAGAAGGCAGCATCCAGCAAATGATGGGAGCAGATGCAAAGACCCACAGGGAAACACTAGGGAGAGCCAGGAGAAGCCTGCAGAAGACGGGGAGGGGCCGAGAACACCAGGGAAACACGCCCCATAGAATTAGCTAAGCAGGGCTCACAGGGGCTCACAGAGAAGGAAGAGACAAATGTGGACCCTGTAAGAGTCTGAGCTAGGTCCTTTGTCTACATATTATGGTTGTATAGCTTGGTGTTCTTGTGGATCTTTGGATAATAGGAGTGGGGCATATCTCTGATGCTCTTGCCTGTGCCTGGAACCCTTTCCCTCTTACTGGGTCACCTCATCTAATGCCTAGCCTTATTATACTCTGTTATGCTGTTTGGTTGATATCCCTGGGGGGGGGGTGCTCTTTTTTTTTCCTGAAGGAAAATGGAGGAATGGATCTGGGGGAGAAGGGAAGGGTTGACAGGGAGGTATGGATATCATGCATGTAAAGAATAAAAACAAAAAAATTAATCTAAAAGTTCTGAGGATTAACCGAATAGGGCTCCAAAGCCCCAGGAAATAGTGCCTACATATGATGGTACTGTATTTTATGCTTCCCTTCACTATATGAACCCAGCATAAAGAGTCTGAAAGAGTTCCAGAAATTAATCACTGTACAATCAATACCTAATTTCAAAAAGAATTATATCCTAAGACAGGGTGTAGAAATATGCCATTTTCGTTTGTATGTGAATTCTAGTTGACTCATGGTCTGAATGTCCATGACATTACCCAACCCCTCCCTTCACCCCTTCCACAAAGTGTCCATGAGTTAGATTGATATTGCTCCAGGTTCATTCCTTGTTGTTTATGGTGTGAAAGCTATCTGGTAAAGATCGAAACACTGACAAAGATTTAAGCGTTTAGCATGTTATATATGCAAAAAGATTAAACATCAAATATAGATTCAAGTTAAATAGCTTAAAGTGCATTGTTTATCATGCCTTATTTTATTGCTAATCTCACATATACTGCCCATCTAACAGGCAACAGGCCTCACACATCCATAAATGGCCTAAAAACCAAGCTACTAAATGAGTAATATTTAAGCTCGGCATTCATAAAATAAGAAACGGAATTGCAGAGTTGACAGAGACCATAGAACTGTCAGAGAAATAAATGCCAAACCGTCTCTGTTCAGAAATGAGATAGCTTAAGCTGAGAGGGGCAGAATAGCCTAGTTGCTCGAGCCACAGAGTCAGAGTCAGACCCACAGCTCTTCAGCCAGAGATGATGGGCTCTCTGGAAATGGTGTTCTTTGCCACAATCTGAGGAGGATGGTGGAAGAGAATGCAGGAGAGAATGGAAGGCTCACCCCTCTGAGATTCCAGGAAGGTGAATGCCTCTGGTGCCAGACTACCATGTATTGAAGCTACCATGTCACTGTGTGACTTTAAAATGCTCTCTCTCTCTCTCTCTCTCTCTCTCTCTCTCTCTCTCTCTCTCTCTCTCTCTCTCTCTCTCTCTCTCTCTCTCTCTCTCTCTCCTTAGTCTGTGTCAGCATCTCCAGTGCCCCATTAGGCTTCAATGCTTCCACTCCCTAGAGGACTCTAAGTCACTGTGCTTCTGGGACAGGAGCATGGGTGTTCTGTCTTGGGTACTCTGTAGCTTAACAATGTTTTCTCTGAAACATCTCCAGGTCCCCCTCCTGTACGGCTCTCCAATGGGATCAGACTGTCCACCTTGAGGAACTATAAATCTCCAGAAAAGGAAAACAGGATTTACTTTTCAGTACGTAGCCTGCATTAAACCACTCTGGATGGTTGTGATGGAAACAGCTAGGAACATCTATGAAAAGAGGTGGGGAAAGGATGTACTTTCAGAAAGAAGAACCTAATAGACCAAGAAAAAAAATCTACTGTCTGTAATATAAATATCAATAGCGTAGAAATTTGTGCAGCCAGAGGGGGTACATCTTCAACAACTTGCCCAAATGGAGCTACAAATGGACTCCTGCATGTGCCTTTTAGAAACACAATGACTTCCTGACTCACCCTCAGTGCTGGCTGGGGGCTTTCAGGATGTCATATGCAGCTGCAGAGCTGCTAGCTACAGAAGTGAGCAATTCTACTTTTCACCAACTTATTTTGAAAGGATTCCTGAAAAAAAATTTTTTTTTGTTTTTGAGACAGCCTCACTTGGCTCAGGATAGCCTTGGCCCTAGTGTGTAGACAAAGCTTGTCTTGATTTCTGATCATCTTGCCTTACAGCTCCCAAGCACCAAGGCTGCAGGCATGGAGCCTTATGCATTGATGGGAATGGAAACTCAAATTACCTGCACACCAGGCAAGCCCTTGACTGAGTTACAAAGCCTTAGGGCAGATTTCCTTGATTCCTCATCTCTCAGGACTGTTGCAGGCTGTAACGGGAGTGAAAGGGAGCTTGTTCCACTGAGCTGATGCTCTAGCACAGATGTCACCATGAAAAGGGCGAGTCCCTAGATGGGATATGTCAGTGTCTGCTGCTCTGCTGAAGATGCTACGGAAGTACTCAAAGAGGAGCTGCAGGTAGGCTTTGGCTGGGAGTAGCTGCTGGAACCGAACAGGCAGCAGGGTGGTGGGGTGTACAGCCATTATGTTAGAGAGCACTTTGTGCCCACCCATGAAGGCCAATGTTGACTAACCCCCCAGCTAGTTACAAGCCAAGAGAAATGACACAGAACCCTTTTACTTCCCACTGTATTAATTAGGGAATTCATCTCCTATTTTACAATGGGGTGGAGGCCTTCTACACATCTAACAGCAAGAGAAGTTCGCCGTTATAATTCTGCACCGAAATATATGCTTACGGTTTCAAGTGATGATATAAACCACGAGCTCTTTGGATGGCACCTCTGTGGTTCTCATGCATGTGTGTAGATGCATGTATACCACAGTGCGTTTGAGGCGATCAGAGGACAACCTTGGGCATACCTGGACCATCTTCCACCATGCTTGAGACAGGGTCTCTTGCTCACCCCTAGAGAAACAGGTCAGTTTTTTTGGGGGGGGGTTTTCTCCTGTGTCTGCCTCACATCTGTTGGGAGCATGGTTCTTATGAAGTGCTACTGTGCTAAGTTCAGAGTGCCAAGGGTTCTAACTCTGGTCCCCATGACTTCGTATCAAGCACTCTATCCACTGAGCCACCTCCCCAGCCACAAAGTGTAAACTCTAAAATTCTCTCTGAACTAGAGCAAGGCACAAGATAAGCATTTGCCTGTGGATGCAGAGGCTACACGCCATGTGACTTTCGGAACCACTTGGTTGTTTTTTTTTTTTTTTTTTTTTTTTGCTTCAACAACAGTCTTCCAAGGAGAGAATGGGAGCATAATGTGATCAAGTAACAAATATTTCAGGTTAAGAATGTTACTAGACTTTGAAATTAATACGGCAGGACTAATATAAAAACACGATGCAGTATAAACCTCTTAAATGTCAAAAGACAGAATGTAATGACTTGGATATTTTATTTTGACTTTACATGCGGTGTTAAAAACCCAAAGTACATATTATTTACACATCCACAATACAAGTTTACAAGATATCTATACACGTTAAAGTACTCTATAAAACAGTATAGAGCCACTTCACTTTAGGGTTATTTTTTTTTATGCCGTACCATTAAAAAAGATACAATCTGTGTTTACCTTTGCACAAATGGATAAAGCATTTAAAATTAAATTAACAGAGACTAGAATCCATGTTAGAAATTTCAACATAAATACTGATAGAACTCACAGTACAGACTCTAAGGCAGCACAATGTTACAACATGTTATGGGGTCACACAGAGTTACCACGCTGGGATTAATATTGGTAAGGTAAATGCAAACCTGCTGTTGGTGGCAGATGCGTAGTGCTTACTGTTGGTTGGTTTAATTGATTAAACTGTAATATTTTAGTTGCAAAGCTGAAGTGGTTTGAAAACAGGGGTTTCAGCTTTTGAGATTCCAAGAGATCACAGGGAATCATTTTTTCCATAGAAAAGAAAGTTCTCGAAGGAAAAGACCAAGTGCATCAGTACTCTACATTCTGTATAAAAATTATCTGGTGTTTTGCACCCCATCCTCCCCCAAGCAACACATACCATAGTCGTTGTCCCAAGGTCTCACTTGAACTTTACCTGGCTGGGTCAGGAGCCTTCCTTGGCTGTGGTAATTTCTAGAGTAGGTTGGGTCAATGACTGGGCGATGCGCATGGGTTAACCAAAGTTGTCATTAGGCTATACACCATCAGCCATCAGTGGGCTCTGCCAAGCTACGGAGAAATGACTCTAGGCATGGTTCCCACAGGTGCCACGTTCCCTGGGAACCCTCATCTCACCTCGGATTATCAGAAGAGCAGGGGTGGAATGTTTATCATGGCAAGGGCAGATGCCGCTTCTGATCCTGGGGGTGACTGGGGGAGAGGGGCGTTGTTCAACAAATCGCTCTAGGTTTCTGTATGACTGTAAGAAGTCTTCAGGTGCTGGTTGAAAAACATTTACAACTGGCACATGGGAAATGATGCGCTCTAGTGGAAAACACTCGACATATTGCAGAACTTCTACCACTCTTGTGAATAAGGCACAAAATGCACAGATTCAGGTAAACTCACATGTGGTATTTACAGTTTACTGTCATTGCCTGCGTGACTCGGGAGAAAAGTCCTCGGAGAATAGGACTAGATGGCACCACCACAGACAGCTTCTCAGACCTTCCCCTGCTAAGCCTATTGCAATTCCTCTTCTCTTTCTTTTGTCCTCTGGTTTGTTTTTCTCTTGCCTTGAGGGGGTGGGGCAGGAAGGGTTGACAGAAGAAAATTTTTACTTTGTGGGAAATTAAATAAAATAGCACAGTCAAAAAAAAAAAAAGAAAGAAAAGAAATAGAAAAACACTTGTGTGTCCAAGGTTAAATAGCGTGCCTCAGGCTTTGATTCACAGTGGACAGGTAAATGTTACTACTGAATACTGGTAGATACATCAAGGATACCTCTTAATTTCTCTAACTTCTTAAGCTGGCAAGGCTGGAATAGAAGTTCTGATGAGATAGCAGCACAAAGTTACTTATAACTCTTAAATGTTCTGACATTGGGTACCACATAGGTTATGTTAATCAGTTTGACAGTCAAAGAAGCCTTGACTATTCCTTTATTGGAGCTGAACACAATGGACTGGTGTGGAGGAAGTTAGTTCTTTTTCAGTCATGCTTAGTGTAAACAACTCCATAGTATAAAAAGATGCAATGGGCACCTAAATAAATCCTAATGGGTACAGCTCTCTCTCTCTCTCACACACACTCACAAACACACACACACACACACACACACACACACACACACACACCTCTTAACACAGTTTGTTGGTGGCATTAAAAGAAACAGAAACAGCGCCACAAGTGAAAAAAAATGCTACAGTTTGGGTCAAAGATTGAATTTTAGCAAACTGCTTGGTAATCTACAAGCTCATTTTGTTTTGAGACATTCCCATCTTTTCATTTTGACATTTGTGCAAGAGGCGAGGTGAATGCATACATATTAAAATGTTCACATTTAATGGGAAGACCACAATAATGGCAGTCTAAATTGAACCCATTTTCAAGTATTTGTTCAGTCTTCTGAGTACTGTATCAACTCTTTACACTGCTGAAGAGAGCCCTTCCGGGCTATACACCCCTATAGCTCCAAACGAAAGAAATGGAATGACCAGTACCTCCCTTCGATTCAGGCAAGCACACAGAAGCCTTGCTGCGGTAGCTACATGTGCCAAGTTCTGATGTTACCAAAGTTACAGAGTTTCTTTGGCTACTTGTTTCTCCTAAAATACAAGCAGGTATCTTGTCTTAAGGTACCCTCACAGCTTCCTCTCAACAGCAGGGACAGGATAAAGCCACGCGGGGATAGCACACTTGAGGCCCTAGTACGTGTATTTGTTCAGTGGTCTGACAGATGTGGTCTGAGGAACAAAGGAAGGCTTTGGTGGCACATCAGGTTTTAAGGATGGTGTCCTCTTTAGTCCCGTCCTCGGCAGGGTGCCGTTACTGGTGTAACTGCTCTGTCTGGAGAGGGAAGGCTGCAGATGGACACTCACTGGTGTCCCCTGAATATAGTCCACCTTCCCCCCTGTGGGGGTGGCCATATATCCCCCACGGTTCATACTCGGCTGTCTGGATAATAAAACACCGTTGGGTGAGTTTAAGTTTTTGGGCACAGCAGATATAGAGTGCCTCTGCGAGGAGTTTTTGTGATAACCCCTTTGTCTTTCTAGAGAAGTCATTGGGACCCCAGGAGTAGTGGGGACGTCAACTCTCTTGGTTGGACTATTTCTGGGGAGTGTGGAGGGAGGGGAGTATAGGGATGCCTCCCGGTTGGGGACCTTGGGTGGGACCTCAGACATAGGTCCTACTGGGTCCAGCATGAGGGTTTGATGGGCCATATGGATTTCTCCCATGATGGCTTTGGGGTTACTGTTTGGGTCATTTAGATGCTTCAAGAGATCGTTGAGGGTGTTTCTGGAATCTACAGAACGCCGGTGCTCCCTCTTGCTGGATGACTTTGTAAGAGGGTGATCCATGCCCTGAAGCTTCTTTTCGGCTTTATGAGCGTTGGAGTTTGAGAATGATGTGTTGTAGTCATGAGTGGCGTTTGGAAGAACAATGGCACTGGGGATATGCCCGTGACTTAATGGGGAGTGGGGTGGAGGGCTAGAGGCAAAGAACTGCGGATGTTCTTTCCTTGAAGCACCATGGCCGTGGGCCTTGTCAGAGTGGCTCTTCATGGCCT
The DNA here is from genome assembly GCA_028658305.1 of Pachyuromys duprasi. Classification (NCBI taxonomy): domain Eukaryota; kingdom Metazoa; phylum Chordata; class Mammalia; order Rodentia; family Muridae; genus Pachyuromys; species Pachyuromys duprasi. The sequence goes on from CM053748.1 coordinate 11,401,840, forward strand.
GCAGGGTCTTCTGGTGGAGCACGGGTGTGGATTCCGGCGTGGGCAGTGCAGCCAGCTCTGGAGGCTGGCCTCGATGGTCCATGACCGTGGATTTGGTATCTGTGCTGGGGGGCAGTTCCTTCCGACTGGTCAGCAGGTTGCTGTAGAGTTTAGGAGAATCGATGTTCTGCTGATATTCCTTGACGGGACTGTCAAAAAGACCGTTGAGCTTGGCAAAGCTACCACTGGAGTCTGTGCACGACTGGGCCGATTCGGCATCTTTATGGATCTTCCTGTTCTTCCGGACAAACATGTCACGGTAACAGTACACGGCCACTCCTGCAATGAATGCGCCCAGCACGAAAGCCGCAAACACGCATGTGATGAGAACATTCATGTGGACCATCTGGTTGGCGTCTCCTGACTGGACTTCCCACCGAACACCTGCAACAGACATGTGGGGACTCAGCGGAGTGCTTTTAAAAAAAATTAAATACAAAATAATGAACCAATACTACCTTCAAACTTCCCATATGCCTAGCTCACAGGATCAAGCAGATCCCAGAATTTCAGTCTTTCCGCCCCCTGAGATCACAATAAAATCTCCAGAAACATATATGCCTGCTGCAAAAGTCCAGATATCCCTAATCTTCCATTAGTACGTATTTTTCTCTCCTTTCCTCCAATCTCTCTTAAACAAACAGTTGTTAGGAGTTTCTATCTAAAGAGCAGAGTTAGAGCATTTCAGAAAACATTTACCTTATGATTCTCACCTAATTTCTAAACCAGGATTAAAGAGTTGCTGCTGGGGTTAAGGAAATGTCTGAATTAACAAGAACACACACCACAGTAAATACAGCTATGCTAAAACAGTTGGGTTAACTAGGACGAAAACGTAACTGGTAACAAACTAAAAGCAAGAACTCGGTCAGTATTAAGTACATTGGTGCATTTGTTTTCACATTCTGCTTTGAAATTTCATCTTGGGATGAAATATTCGTGAAGTATCTACTATGCAAGAAAACCGGACAATGTAAGAAAATACTCTATGTATTAGTTTAAGAATATCATTAAATTATCTGGAGGTATTTGAGAAATACTTAAATTAGACCTAGAAAGTGAAGAGTGAGTTAGTTTGTAATTATTGGAAATTTTAATGCAACCACAGACATCTAACAATCGATTAGAGAAATGTTAGATTAGGAGGTGTTCAGTCTATTATAGGTTATACCTTCGGCTAGCCCAGAATAACTGAGTCAGAGGGATTGGGAAGGGTTCCTGGAGCTAAGTTAGTATTAAGGTCCTTGAATATTAGTTGATTTTAATCAGCTGTCAAGGTTGTGGAATTTAATGGCATTGTGAAAGACCAGGAGAGAAAAGAACAAAGAAATGATATTACTGAAAAAAAGAAATCAAAACAGAAATAATGATTATAAAATTGTTTGCAATGAAAATATGAAAAAAAATCAACAGAAGTAAATCATAAATGACAAGGCAGTGCCATAAGAACTGACCGGAAACCTGATACCATAGCTTATACACAAGGGACCTTTTTTTTTTTTTCTAGAGTATTAAATCTAATAAGCAAATTGATCAGGCAGCTTTTTCTTTTAACTTCATCAATTATGGACTGTAAGTAATTATGGGCAAATACTATGTCCTGTTTTGCGGCTGTGGCACTGAAGTGACTTGTCAGCCCACATTTCCTTCCCACATCACATCTACAGTTGCAGCTAAGAAGGGGGGCTGAGAAAGCCTCGGACATAGAATAGTTGGTAACAGGATATTTGCCAAATGAGAGCTCTTGTTGTTTTTGATATTGTGAGGGTGACCCTCAAAATTCTCTGTTATTCCGCCGGCTCTCAGCGTCTTCAGGCAGAAACCAACACAGATTAGACTGTCTGAGTGGCTGCTGCAGGAGCCGTGTCTTGGGCAGGAATGTACTCAGACGTAAACCGCAGGAGAGCAAAGTCACCGGCCTGGTGGGGCTGGAGGAAGGCATCTGTAGTTCTATTAAGTTTCACCTCTGAGAGCCAGGCTAGGGATCAGGTTTCCATGCAGTAAGAGATGAGGTGCCTGGCCAGGCCTTACCCTTCGGGATACCTGATATAGTATCAGTAAAATCAGAAGTGTTTGGGTCATCTTGAACTACAAATTTCCGGGAGCTCGTCAGTTTAGGTCTCCAGGTATCAATCACTTTAGATGTAATTTCTGGGCTACTTGCCACAGTGGCAACAGAAGATGAGGGTACCTCCATGTCTGTGGTGGCAAACAGATGTCCATTAACATGGCTAGCGTCAAGAAGACTTTTCTGATTGCTTCCTCGCATTTTAAAGTCAAGTAAATGTTCTGAGGAATCCTGTCTCAGAATTTTGTAAAAGCCCCTTCAGGGAAACTAGACCAAATCCTTTTCTTGCAAGAGAAGAATAAAAACTTATAATTGACAACGAAGAGATATTATGCAGACTTCAAAAGTAAAGAACACTCAAACTTTCCTGCTGAAGCCTCCTCGAGGATGTGACACAAGTCCCAATGCAGGCGGACTGTTCTCTCTAGCCAGCAAAAGGGGAGCGTTTAATTTATCTGTAACTTGTATTGTGTGGAGGACTTTTGTGAATGGCTAGCGTCCCTTCACTGGAGAAGCTATAATGGAATTACATTTAGAAAATACCTTGTCAAGTCCAAGGAAACACTTGACTCTGGACCCGATAAACCAGTTCTGCCTAAGAGGCCATTCTGCTTCTCCAGGGACCCCTGTCCATTTGTAGGTTTCTTGCTGCACTGAGAGCTTCACAGTGCAGCACAAACCTTGCTGCGCTCTCTGAAATGCCTGGGGAGTTCCTTCTAAAGAGTTAGCAGTAACTCATGCACAAGCAATGGTATTTGCACACTGAATAACGATGTTGGGGTACATGACAGAGGTCTTCCTTTCCTCCCCCGAGGGATGAAACTGATGTGAACCCTAGAAGCACCGACTGAGCCTTTGTGTGTCTATTACTAGCTTAAACCCAGTAGATTGCCGTGAATATATAAGCAAATGCTTTCAGACTCAGCATAGACTTGACCCGATAGTTACAGGAAGAGACTTCCAAACAAACACAGACAGATGTGCACGGAGACCCCACTCTACATCTTCATACATCAAAATCCAGCTTCTTTCAACTGAACCACTGGGAACACAACATTCAGAGATTCCTGAGGTTGCCACAGAACATTTAAAAAAAAATCTTTAAAACTTAGAAATACACATTTTTTAAAAAATGCGTATTGTTCATTCCTTGTTTTTATGAAAGGTGGGGAGAGGAGGGGAAAATTATGCGGTTCTGTCATCCATGGGGTATAGATGGCCAGAGGGAGCATTCACAACGCAAAGGGTTGAGAAGGAAGCTGGCGGCCGGCGTGCAGTTGAAATGCAGTATATGTCAACCCATTTGACTTTTCTTAAGGATGTGCCTTGGTCAATGATGAACCATTAACATGCTACACACGGGTGGAGGGCTGAGTAAGAAAACATCTTTCAGGACCTTCAGAGGGTTATGAGTCAAAGCAGAAAAATGAAGGGCTGCCAAACTGCGCAAAAGGAGGGGAAGAGGGGCTGAAAATGCTTAACTGAAGGAAAGAAAAGACTGTTAATTCAAAAAAATTAAAAAAAACTAACCAGATGTTGGACCGCCAAATATTTTGTAATCTGGTGTAGTTGAAGTAGGCAAACTTTCTAAAGGGATTAAAGGAACAAGTAATCAGTGAAAAGTAACTGAAAGAAAGCAAAAAAGTTCACGAATTCCAAGTAATAGAAAAAAAAAAGACAAAAGAAAAGACTACAAACTAAAAGTCTATTGGTTACGCTACCTTTCCGTAGATTTTTTTCTTTTTTTTTTTACAAAAGCGCAAACAGTGAAGGAAAAGAAAAATTCAGAATCTTTTCTAACGGACCCCCACGACCAAACAGCTCGGCTTTTGCGAAGTTTAAGTTAAAAATGCTAGGTGGTATGCGTCCCCAGTCATTATAAAGGCTGGTTGTAAAATCATGTCTGCGTGCAAATGTAGTCAAAGGAAGCAGCCGGAGGGACGGGAGGTGTCTGTCTTACCGTGGCAGTCCCCTAGGTGGGCTGTGTTGCCGTACTCTGTGTCTTGCTCGTATCCTCCAGCGCTGTGGTTATGGAAAGCAAAGAAGTCTTCGGTTAACAGCCTTCATAGAGATACAAGGGGCCACCAGGACAGAGCCGAGAACACAGACTGGTTAGTGAGAGTAAGCAGAATACACCGACGATTCAACACACTTGGCGAGGGAAGTACCTGTTAATTTAACTAGGGTATCTGAGGGAATGAAAGTTTCTCCAGAATCTATTGCCCTAAGGGGGCTGTGTCTAAATCTCATTTCCCTCTCAAAGTTTAACTGTTCTTTAACATTTTTTTTCCCATACCGGAAAAAGAAAGGAAGGAAAAGAAAAAGCGGTGTGACCAGAAGTTTTATTTATTCACTTTTAGCTGCGGGTACTCTGGGAGAAAATAGCCATGTGGGTCCAGCGTACTTACAGCATCCCTAGGGTCACTCTCTCGCAAACTCCCTGGCTCAACCAACCACAGTACGGGTCTCGTGATGCAATGCAAGACCTGTAGAAAGCCAAACAAGTCATGATGTAGATATTTTCTCATTAGCACAGCTACGTCACTGCTAGAAGAGCTAGAATGAACAAGGAAAGGAGGAGAGCTTACTTTTTACAGGACCCATAGCGCTCACAGCGGCTGAGCGGGATGCGGACGACGCAGCTAGAGAAGGCCACGTATAAAGCATGGTGATCTTTGTCCAACTGTAAGGAGACGACCTTTCTGTCCTCCTCACTCTCCGCGCTGCACCTATTTCGGGGGAACATTTTGAAGACATACACTGGAGTCAGGCCTGCACCGACTACACAGGAGGCATGGTTTGGCAGCTAACCAAACCAAGTGCCGAATCTGAGAAATAATAATCATGGGATACAGCTTTTCAAGCTGGACCAAAGGTCTTTAAAAACTGCTTTCCTGGTTGAGCGGGGTTACGGCTGTGAAGACTGTGTCCGACTCTAGAAAACGAGGAGGACAGTTTTTTGGGTGTCTCCTGTGCCCTCCTGTCCTCACTTATTTCTTATTTCACTGTCCTAACCACCTCACTAAACTCTAAGTATATTCTCCGAGCGCATGCTTACAACTAACCGTGCCACATGCAGTATACCAAAATAGACCTGCAAGGTAAGATGGTGCTAAAATGTTCTCATTTTTCACAGGTGAGAAAGAAGGGCTGACTTATTTTTAAACTCATCAGCTGTTCACCCTCCTTGCCCCAGTGAGCTTACGAAAACAAACAAGCCTGGAAGGTATTTCAGTAGAGGAGACAGATAATACGGGAAGAAATAAAACCCCAAGCAGAAGCCGTAAGAAGCACAGCTTATTTAGAAGTCTGAAAGGAAATGGCCAGACGAGATATGCACCAGTCCTTCCTGAGCAGGGCTGAAGAGAATTCTCTTGAAACATACTTACTTGGCTTGGTTATAAGCTTCAATCTCTTCAAGTAACACACTGTCATTCAAAGAGAAAGGACTGGTCTTTGCCAAAACTTTAAGCACCACGCCAGCTTCGGAGCCAACAAAGATGACTGTGTAGTTCTGGTAGGGCCCTGCCAAATGGTCTACTTCGATGGCCGTCAGCCTGTACCTAGCAGAGGAAAGAGGCAAGTCAGACCAGGAGGCCAGGGGCAGGAGAAACGGGTAGGAGCGGAGTTCCTGCAGTCTCACCTGACCCGTGTCTTTGTGAACCAGGGCTCATCAGCAATGGGGGGAACAGCAGCATCCATCAGGGGGTGGGATTTGATAAATGCCAGGGTCTCATCTGGAAAGTCGATGGAGGTTTTGTAAGCTTCCGCGAGGCCGTGTTTGGCACAACAGCCAGGCCTGAAACGAAAACAGTCATTTTCTGTCATCGTCTCTCACATACCTAAGTTAAGGAGCAAGCACACATTCTGTAGAAAAGAGGCCGAGAGAGGAAGGACAGCAAAGCCAGAAAAGGAGTGTTATTTTCCAGAATCCCATGGACTCTTCACAGCCACAGGCACAGGGAGGGCGTGACAGGACAACGTTTATTGGCTTTGTGGGGCTGCCTCAGAGGGATGCCCTGCTGGGTGGAAGGATGGATGACAGTAAGACAGATCCATGGGTCCAGTGTTCACAGAAGTTTTATTCCACATGAAAACCTCTTTTCTTTACCTTGGTTTTGGCACTTTGTCTTCAGGAACTGCCGTCCAAACAGAGTCTGGGGTTTTCTGTTCTTTGAACCGCCCTTTGAACACCTTCTCAATGTCGTCCATGCTAAAGGCACAGACTGCGGAACCGGGAATGCTGAAAAGCGAGAAAACCGTGAGGAAGAGGCTGACAACGGAGGACACCCACAATCCCGACAGGGAACACAGAGTTCCCTGTGGGAGGATTGAGGACTGGGGTTCTGCTTGTTCCCACCTATTGAGCTGTGTGGTGAAGACCCCAATCACGGTGGGGATGCCGTTGATTTGGATTATGTCTGTGATGGACTGCAGAACATCGAAGTAGAAAAAGGAATCTCCGGGGACAGAGCAGTTAAGGCGGGCCTTCAGGAAGGAAGTCCAGTGTTTCTCGAGGACCCGCTGGGAGCCACCCATATCGTTTTTACAAATGCGAGCCACGCGGGAGTACACGGCCTGCCCAGAGACAAATACCAAGCAGTGAGATTATGAGCACGGAAGAGGAACACAGCAAAATGCTGCTATTCCAGCGAGGGACAAAAACAAAACAAACAAACAAAACAAAAGAAAACAGATGTCTAGTTCAGAACAAGCTGCCTCCCCCCACTGCACTTCCGCACAGTAAGAAAGCAATGAAGAGTTCTTCCTGCGCTGCCTAACGTGCTTCCTGAGACCTGAGCTATCTATCTTCCTGGTTGAATGAAAACCATGACTGCATTTCTGTCGCTAACATTTTCTATTGCTGCTCACATTATTAATAAAATGTGCAATCCTTGAACGTGGTATAGAGGAGTCTGCCATACTTAAGGAGCACACGGGCTCTTACGGAAGCACTCTAAGTTGAAAAGGGGTTCCCATTTTCTATTCTGCCTTTGACACTGGAAATGTTGAAACCATCAACAGCTTTCTAAAGGGTGAAAGAAGCTTCCACTTCCTATGGTGATAGAAATAAAAAATATGAATGCTTCTGAGAGCCCTAGGAGGCAGCTGTTCCCACTCTGGGCACTGGGAGGTGTTTCCCAGCAGTTAGCAGCACCCTCAGCAACCCAACTCCCTTACTTGTCCTTATGTGCTCTGCAGTCAGTGCTCTGAAGCAAGACAGGAGAGCAGCCATTGCTCTCCCAAAGTGGGTGGGACTTCATGCAGTGGGGTCCATGGTGCACATCAAGCACATATACTTGCCTTGCCTAAGTTATTGTGTTCCACGGCGATTTCTCTGAAGAAGAAATAGACATAGTTTCCATATTCTATGGCATGAAGAAAGTGTGGTTCTGAAGAAAATTGAAAACAAACCATTCTTAAAGGATCATTCAATTAGTGCAAGATCTCAACTGCCAGCTATGTTGCGTAACTACACTTGGAGCAATGACTCCAAGGGGTCCCAATACGGGTGTGATCGAGCTTCAAGAGCCTGTGTCTTTCAAGTTAGCTAATGGACTGTTAAAAAAAAAGGAGAAGAAAGAAAGAAAAATAAAAAGGCCTACAGGGAATTGCACTACAGCAAAGGTCTCTGTTTCAACAAATTTATTCATTAGCTTATTTAACTAGGGAAGAGAACCTCATATTAAGAATTTTTAAAACCCTTGATTTTCAGAATTTAATGAAAATAACTCCATAAATACGAAGTCATCAGTTCTCACTCCTGAAGCTCCAAAATGGGTGAATGGGTATGGGAGGGTAGTAGTGTGGTACGGGAGGGTACTGTTGGAGGCATTTGGAGTTTGACACTTCGACACACGGAAACAAGGTCTCTAGTTGTTTGGCTTTGCTTTGGCCATTTGCCTAACTGCCTGGATGAACTTATTCACCGGCATGTCTACTAGTCTCTTCATTCCCTGCCAGTGTCCTGTATATAAGCAAGGCACCCTGGTGGTTAACCTAGATGAGCAATTCAAAATCACGCCCTGAGCTTCCTGGTGGCCTTGGCTGCTGCTCCCACTTAGGCCTTCCAACCACCCCCCTAAACCCAAAGGCAGTGCTCCTCATAGGTACCTTTGATCCATTTGGAATCATACTTTATTGTGCGCAGGGCAGATCCATCGCCCATGCTTCTGTAGATGACAGCATCGCTGGCTAGGAAATCAGCCACTGTGGCAGAATATAATTTCCCATCTGAAACCAAAGTTATAATTTGGTGAAATAACCATAATTAGCTATGGTGTGTTAGCATGGCTACCCTCTGCTGTGTCCCACCTGTCACTGTTAGCTGCGCGACAAACTACACCTATGCTCACCTTCAGCCTCCAACTGGCTGTCCTAGGATATTACCTAATTTTACAGGTGAGGGATCTCAGCACCAAAAATTAAATAACACATTCAGGGTCAGTGGCTTAGTAGATGACAGAGCCGTGTGTGAGAATCCTTATTCCAGTCACTGAGACACTCCTGTGTTTTTCATATATTCTTAACAATTTGTTCATGGGCTTTAGCCTTTGAAATGCTTGTGTCAAAGTATCTCTCTAAGGCATGAGCTTTTTTTTTTTTTCTTCCTTTCAATTCTTTTGCACCTTCACTGTCATTAATCACTGATATTCAATACACTGCAGCTTCTTACCAGCAAAGAGGGCAACATTGGTTTGTCTGGCATCAAATGGGCATCGTGCCAAGCCACTAATTTCTTCCCCATCATACTCTAAGGTACTCAACTGCAAGAGAATTAAAAAAAAATAGCTTGGGTCACATCTGTTCAATGTACTTGTTTGAAGGCAATATTGCTTTACTTACATTGAAATTCTATTTGAGGGATTCTGTTTTTGTTTTGTTTTGGTTTGGTTTTGGTTTTTGTATTCTGTTATAACGTTAGAGAGAAAACAAATCACTGGGTTACAGCAGAAAAGGTTCAGCTCCAATAGCACACCAGTGAAGGAAAATATAGTTGAAGAAAAAAAAATCGTCATATCATACATACTTACCCTATAGTACCTACACATCGGATTGAAAGCATTGGTACCGCACACAAAAACCATCTCATCATTTCTTGGGACAAACACTTTGATGAAATTGTGACATTCATCCTAAGGGAAAATAATTACACGGCGATCAGACATCTCCTGTGCTGCCCACAGAGAGGAAATGTAGCAGGCACCTGTCCCCTGTACTCACTTTATGTTTGCCTTTCATTGCACAGTTCTCTCGGTCCTGTTGTCTGGACCTCCATGTCAGCTTCTACATTAATCAAGTAAAATGAAAGTTTAGTTTTAACCGGATGCACTTTGGGTGAGGGGTGGGGCATTACTGGAGCTCATGGGGGAATGAGAATACATTCGCCCAAGGTGGCTAGCCGCTCACCTTGCTTGGTATGACCTCTGTTTTGGGGATTTCATTTAAGTTCACTGTATAGACTTGATCCCTGTTGGAAACAAGGCAGACAAGACATATCACTCGAAGGCATAAATGCTAACCTGTTTCTTATTTCATCTTTACAGATCTGCTGTTACTGTGACTTGAAGATCATCTGGCTTTTCTGTGACTTGAACAGTCAACACAGCCCTTTTTCATTAGTGAGATGTTTTTGTGTATCACTGCAGTCAGGGCAAGGGCAGCCCTTCTCTCTATGCTTGGGGCAAAGCGACTGGGCATTAGCATAGGCACAGATATAATATTTGCCTGAAAAATTCTAAGTTAGGAAAGAATAAAGAACAATTTTCCCCCTGCCGCTTTAGGACAAAGGAATGATGTGTGATTTCTGGATGTGCCTCTGCAGACTTTCAACTCAGTATCCTGTACCTAGTACCCAGCACGCTCTTCATGGAGAGTATTTTTGGCTACTTGCAATTCTTGATCACAATCACATATTAGTTTTTCATGAACTAGACACATTAATGCAAGCACCACAAGAGAAAAGAATTTTAATCTAATAAACCAACGAAAGGAAAATTACCTGCCAGCAATATAAAGTGTGTCTCGAATTTTCAACATCAGCTGAAAGTCCAGCCTATGCTGCGATTCGTTGCCTGAAGGGCGTCCTCTAAAAACCGGATATTGCCTTGAATCTGCAAGTAAAAATGGGCTAAACCATCAGTCAGGATTACAGAGCTGAAGAATCAATAGACAGCATTGATTAGCTGTATATAGTACTTGTAGGAAGGGTTTTAACTAAATTCCTCTCTTAAGGTCTTGAATATAAATTAGTATAAGATGGAGAATGTCAGCAAATGGTCTTTTTCTTTTCCACCGAAAATATATAACCCCTATATATGGGCTGCTATGGGATGGCACCCAGCAGAACTGGCTCCATTTCTGCACAGCCTAGGGAGAGACTGCAGTTGATTTAATGTGCAAAAACATTGTAGGGACATATTAAAATTTGTCTCTGGTGCTGAAAATGAATACACACAGAAAAAGACAAACAAAAGGCTTCCTTTGTAAATGAGGACATAGTTTTGGGTGACTTACAGTGGTAGTCAACAGTGTTAAGGGGCTCATCATCTTCAGGGAAGCTGACCGCCCGTAACCTGGAGACCAGAAGGAACAGCACGCAGAACCAGAGCAGAAAGAACCTCATGGTTGGCCAAGAAGAAATCTGAGCTCCCCCTCCTCACAAACACCACTTAGCTACCTGGAAGACAGAAGCATTACGGAAAGACCTTTACGCTGTGTTGAATTTGGTTTCTCGTTTGTAGCTGGTTCAAATTTTTGCCCAGCTCTTCCTATAGTTCCCTATTTATCAAGACAGTGGTGGACAGGTATCTCCAAGAAGACACAAAAGGCAGCACCGGGCCAGGCCAAGCCGAGGCACCCGGTGAGCATACTGACGCTTTAGGTGCCTTTGCCAGAATCTGAGGCAACTCTGTGTCATGGCAGCAAAATCACCAGAACCACAAACAGAAGTGTTGGCTGCTGACTTGGCAAGGAAGTAGGCAGAGTAGGGATCAGAATTTTAATTAAACTCCAATCTGCGCCCCTTCCCCCAGTCCTGACACACATAGATTCAACATGTCTCCTCCTCCTCTCACCAAAGGCCCGAACCGCTTGGAAAAACCAGAGCTGGTGACCTCGTCCTCAGCCACTCCAACTGCACAGGCTGCTGAGGATCCAGCACCTAGGGTTGCCCGAGTCACAGTTCTACATTCAGAAACAGGTGTTTTGAAGACCAATGTGGAAAAAGGGGTCAGTGACCTCGCATTAGGGTGAAACAGACTGAAAAGGAATACAACAATTTTGTGGGAACCAATCAGTAAAATAGGAAGTTGCAGAGCAGGCCAGCTGGTACCCTGCCTCTAGGGACACCTACATTCTAACATAACACCATCAGACACAAACCAATACCCCAAGTACACTGTCCTCTTAGCTTTACTGGGATTTTTGAGCTGTAGAAGGCCTTAGGGACCATCAGGCCTAACATCTTCCTTTGCTGTATGGGAAAACTAAGGGTTGGCAAACAACAAACAAACCAACCAAATCAACACACACACACACACACACACACACACACACAAAACCCAATTTCCTCTGACTTTCATGGTGCCTTTAGGGAAAGGCTGGAGTCCAGATCAGTCAACTGAGTCCCTGATCAGACTCTGCACCAAACAAGAGTGAGAAAATAAATGGGTGTTTTTTTCCTTCAAACATATGGCATTACAAGGAGACTTTTTTTTGAGAGAAATGGCTATATTCATCATTTTTATTGAAGTTATGTTTCTCAGATATTAAATCACACATTAAATATGTACAGTTACTGTAGATCAATACCCCAATAAAACTATAAACACAGAACAGCGTTAAAAGATCTGTAAATGTTAGCAACTTGTTGAAAAAAAAAATGAATTGGGTTTTCTGGGTCGAAGTGAGAGGCAATATTGTGAGATTCCAAAGGTGCTGCTTTTCAGCAATGCCATCTTTTCACCCAAAGATGTCACTCTCAGGGACTGTGCCAAATAATGGTACATATAATAGCCTCCCTCTGTATCCCTAAGAACTGTGGGGGAAAATTATAAGTAGCCTTCTCAAATCCTAGATGATGCAATTATTCAATATTAAAAATGGAATATGCAAAGCACACACTACTTTCCTTTGAACCAAAATATAAGCCAAATATATATGAGTAAAACTATAATTTTAAGAACAGGCCTAGTTTTATATGGAGAGAATAATGTTTCAATAAAATTTTTGTTAATAGGTAATGAATCCAGCAGTTAGGTTAATAAATAAAAATGCTTCACCAAAAGCACAGTGGAACAGAAATGGCGGCTTGAGCTTTCAACTGGACAGAACTACACCATTGCTGGCTAACGGACCCCGGAAATGGGTTTCCTTATTTATAAGACATGGAAAACGTGCTTCCTCTCATCAGGGTAAAAGTGAACTGATGCCTGCTGCACAGTGGATTCTGAGAGAAGTTGGCACTGTGCATCGTCAGGTTGACATCCAGAGCCTGAGCAAGATCTGGTGACAAGATGTATTAAAAACTGATGGCAATTTGTCCAATATCTCTTATAAATAAATAAAAGGCTATTTAAAAATGCTAAAGGACTATGTTTAGAACAAATTTTACAGCCAATACCTACTTATCAAACCTTCTCTTAATAATCTTATCAACCCAACCCCATGACTCTATCAATTCGTCCTAGTATTTCTGCTTCCCGTATTTTCAGTTGTAACGACATACCCTTATTCCCTTTGCCACATCTCCTGCAGCAGCCTCTCTGTCTTGTTTGTAATGCTTTCTGTTTGCTCAGACCCCAGACAGTTCTAGCAGCCTAAAAAGACTAATGTGCTCTAAACAAGTTTGGCTGTGGCTCCCGTCCCAAACTGCATCTTCCGGATGGAAAGTCACTTGGCTCTTTCTGCCCAGAATCATGAGAAAGGATCTCAAACACTCATTGCTCCTAAAGAAATGTGGAAATACGTGCATAGAAACAGAAAATTCTGAGAGGCTTTCTTCCACAGCTCACATCAGCTAGGCAGCATCTCTGTGTCCCAGCACCGGAAGCAGCCCTCATCCGCAAGAAACCTAAGCCAGGTCATGCTGACTCACAGTTAGCCCCAAGCTATGGCTGAGCTGTGAAGTCTTTTAGCACACCATCTGATACACAGAGAATGTCTTCCCATACCCTGCCTACAGCCAGCCTAATCCTTCACAAATAAAACCCATCACCCATTGCTTTCTGTCCACAAAGAAAGCTTAATTTTAAAAAAAATTGCAGATGATGCTATACATGGAAGTATTTGTTGTTATACACATAGAAAAGCAGGGCTAGGGGGTTGTGTGTGTGTTTGTGTGTGTGCACACAGGAAGAATCTAGAAATCCATGGAAGAAATGTACAAAATAGAGGGATGATCTGCATAGAAATTCTTCAGGTTACTGAAGTTTTTGAGACTTAGTGTCACTGTGTATCTCAGGCTACCTTTGGAGTCACTATGTAGCCCAGGCTGGCTTCACATTTCTGTCTCCTAAGTGCTGGAATTAGAGATCTGTTACATCATGTCTAGCTTCCTTAAGGAAGAGCTGAAGGATTCTAGGGCTCAATGAAATCAGGAGACTAGTTAGGTGATGCTAGAAATCTGGGAGTCACAGAAGACGTTGGAAAGGATATCAACTGAGAGATGTAAAAAGCTAAAATTTGTCTGTGACATTTTCTCCCTGGGCCAGGACTTCAAGATGACTCAGATCATCAAATGTAAAATAGGAGTGATTGTCTTTACTCTCTCACTGGCCCTTCTGTGGATTAAATAAAATGATTCATAGAAGACATCTAACTCAAGCTGCTGGGCAGCAAAATTCTAGGCGCTTTTTAGTAAGCATTACAATTCACTGCTCCATCTTATTAGGAAATAAAGAAATGTAGAGGCAATCCCCCTTCTATTAGGTCAAACCACCTACAAAACTCGAAGCTTTACCATCACCACATTGATGGGGTTTTCTTGCGGGGTAAGGTCCAGTTTCAGAAACGCAGATGCCTTCACTGAGGAGGAGGGATCAGTTTCCCCAGTGTAATGAAAGGGCATCATCTGTGGGCTACTTTGTCCAGTCACAGAGCGGTGATACAGGAATATGCATATTCTAATACATTCTAATAATATGCTAATTCTAAGGGCTATACAAATGAGAACGCAACTAGAAAGAAAAAGAGTATCTTTGGCAGTCTGAAGGGGAACATATATGAAAGATTTCCACCAAGAAACATCAAAAGGTCATCATAGCCCACAAAAGCTGCATCAAAGGAAAGGAGAAATATAGGAGACCACAGCTTCAAAGAATCCAACACAACTTTCAACAATCTAACCTCCAGACTGAAGGCTGTAGAGTTCTCCCATCCTACCTGTTTTCAACAAAGGATAAGGAGATGCTGTGGTAGTCTCTTCTGAGACGAAAACAGCCCACCCTCCAGGGGAACTCCTTAGACAGTGGGCTTAACAACAACCACATGGTTTCCAGAACTCCCCCAAACCGACCAGATTCAGCAGTCCCCTCCCTGCCCGAGGATGCAGAGTCCAGCAAGGAAGGCTGGGAGGAGAAAAGCTACACGGAAGACTATCAGACAAGAAGAACCACCTGGAAGAGACTTAGATGGATCGAGGCACCTGGAAGGGCCACTCTCCAATCTGCTGAGCTGCCTGCAGGCAGTGCAGTGTGTCCAGGCTCCCAGCTTCTGTGAGCTGTCGCCCAGCTGGGGTGGGCTTCGGTGATGCACATGTTTCTGAGTCATTTATGCTCCTGTAAGTAATGCCTCACCCATATTTCTATAAATACCGACAATACAATTCATTGGTTCACCTACTTGGACTTTGGGGGTAACCATACTTTGGTCTTTGGTATATTGTGTGTTTCCTATCTGGGGTGAGAGGTATGCTTCATCTCCCCAGGAAAAATTTTGTCACCCAACAGGTAATTTCTTTCTTTCTACTTTTTTTGGGGGTAGAGGTGGGGTTTGGGACAGAGTTTTTCTGTGTAGCCTTGGCTGTCCTGGACAGCTTTGTAGACAAGGCTGGCCTCGAATTCACAGGGATCCACTTGCCTCTGCCTCCCTGAGTGATGGGATTACAGGCATGCACCACCATGCCCAGCTCCAAGAAATGTCACTCTAGAGAAAAGTAACATCACTCAGTCACGCCACGGAAATAACCTTTTATGCTGGGAATCCAATACCCATTGCTGGACATTCCAACCCAAAGTGGAGACAAAATGATCCAACTAGCTCTACAGACAGACTATCCTGCATATGGTCAAAGCCCATAGTGTAGGTGGGTTCACATGTTGGTACACCTCTTTAATCCCACCACTTGAGAGACAGAGACAGACGGGGCTCTACGGTTTGAGGCCAGTACAGTCTACTCAGAGTAATAAGTGAGCCAGGGCAACAAATGAGAGCCTGTCTCAACACAAACAGACCTGTGCTGATTTTATCTAAGGATAAAGATGACAAAGAGACTTTTATCAAAGAAGCAGAATCCATAAAGTAGAATTAAGTGGAAATCTTACTGCAAAGCCTACATGTGACCGAAAATTCTGAATAACTGTGTTTAGTAAAGAATTGGTCATCATTGAAGAGAAGATGAGCGAACTGGAAAGTAAGTCAAAAGAAGTTATCAGGCATAAATATGGAGAGCTAAAAGACTGGAAGAAACAAATCAGAAAAGTAGGCAAACAAACATTACTTTTAGGGATAAAAATAACGAAAGGCATATTTAATGAAGCCGTCATATTTTTTTCTCCAAAACTGACAAAAATTAAGCTACCCAATAAAAAAAAAGAAACCTCTACGAACTTCTTAATAGAAACAGAAAATCATATTTAGACACATTATACTGTAGATACTGAAAACAAAGACAATTTTAAAAACAGCCAAAAGCTTAAAAAAAAGTATTACCTTCAAAAGAACAAGGATAGTCATGACAGCTGACTTATCAATAGAAATTATAGAGGGCAGCCGGCCACAGAATGAGATTTTTAAAAGCATTGAAAGAAAATACATTTCTAGCATTGAATTCTGTGAGCAGTGACGGTGGTGTTTTTATTTAAAAAAAATCACAAAAAATGTTTTACAGAAACAAACACTTAAGAAATTTTCTGTTAGCAGACCCAAGTCAAAATGGAGGTTTTAGGCAGGGACATTTACCTGGGAGTAAAAGTTCTCTCTTTTTATGTTTATACTATAGCGGTCAGAGGGTCAGAGTTGAAACCTGTGACTCTGAGAGAGAGAGAGAGAGAGAGAGAGAGAGAGAGAGAGAGAGAGAGAGAGAGAGAGAGAGAGACCGAAACCCAGCCCTTCCACTTCAGTTTTCAGTCTCTTCCCTACCTGTGTCCCACAGCCACCATGTCTCAAAGAGGACCACTCCCTGCAATCTTCCCACCAGGATCTAGAAGCTGAACTTCTTTCTTCCGGCTTCCCAGTGACTCTTCAGCCCTCCAGCCTTGTCTTTGCTCACCAGGGTCTTCCTCCTCCTCCTTCCCTTCCTTTTGTCTGAGAACACCTCCGTTTCTAGAGTCTTCCAAAGGTTTTACTGGTTCTCTCACTAATTGGTCCACCTTGTGACTCCTCAGAAATTATCAACTCAAAGGTCAGGCAGGGCTCAGAAGGATCCAGTCTCCTGCCTGGCCAGCCTGCTTGCTCCTCTGGTTCCCTTCTCACTGTTCATTCTTCCCTGCAGAACCTTTAGCCCACTAACTGCTCTTTCTTTTCCAGTCTCAACGTTCGTCTCAGACACTGTAATTAAAGGTCACACGTTCCTTGAATATGTCTATAGATGCTCCAGACTCCTCTGCCTGCAATAACCTTCTTGCAAGGGCCCTATCCTGGACAGACAGCCATTAATCTCCATATCTACCCTACAGCATGGAACGCTGGGACAGCATTTGTTTTGATTTGGCCACAATGGACAGTGCTCTCGACCACCAACTACAGACAGCAGTTTGAGACTCCATGGAGACCCTGACTAGTTTCCTAAATGTGACTATTCTCTAATGAACTTTCTGATTTGTCTCAAGGACATGATATGTGTTACAGTCACAATTGACAGTCCACCTAACACTCCTTTCTGCTCTCAGCGAAACAACCAAGCTTGAGAAGGGAGCATCTTCAGTGTCTTGCCTTATTCCAAGTACACTGACACTTCCCTATGTTCCTTAACCAACCTTGCTGGCTTTTCTTCATGCACGTGCATTGGTGCGTGAATGCATGCGCGCAGGTAGCGTATGTGGGAGTTCATGTGGGCATGCATATATCTGAGTGCAGTGTGCCAATGTGCTTGAGGCCAGAGGTTGGTCTTGTGTGTTTTCCAGGATCTCCAGGGACCCTGACTGAGCCTGGAGCTCACGTGACACAGCCTGCTGCTTGATGAGCAGGATAAACCTGCAGCCCTCAGTTCCAGCCCAGCTACCTCAGCATCGGGGCCAGAGATGTATGTTGTCATGCACAGCTTTTACATGGATGATGGGGGTCCGAATTCAGGTCCTCCTGTCTTTATCCATGGAGCTTTCTCCCCAGACTCTTCAGTTGTTTCTTTCCTTCTTTTAATTTAAATTTATTTTTTTATGATTTATTCACTTTACATCCCAACTGTAACCCCCTCCCTCATCTCCTCCTGGTCTCACACTCCCTTGCTCTTCTCCCCATTCTCCTCCCCTATTTCTCAAAAAGGGGAAGCCCTCCTCCCCTAACAGCTTATCCTTGTCTATCAAGTCTCATTAGGACTGCCTGCATCCTATTTCTCTGTGGCCTGGTAAATTCCGCCCCCCCCCAAAAAAAATCCAGAGGGAAGTGATCAAAGATCAGGCAACAGAGTCCATAGCAGAGATAGCCACTGCTCCCCTTACTAGGGAAGCCATAGTGGGGGCTGGAGAGATGGCTCAGAGGTTAAGACCATGGGCTTTCTTCCAGTCTTTTCTTGAATAGAAAGACCACAATTTCCCACATCCTTGCTCCTTTCTCTCCTTGTCTTTCATGTAACATGACTTACTTTTTAACTGACTGAAAACGGTCAGGTGTTCACATTTGTCTTAACCCCTGTCCCATTAAAAGAACAAAACCTCCATGACCCCAGACCACAGAGGTTTAAGTTGTTCTCACTATCATCGCTTCCTCACCTCCTCCCCAGTCATTTATATCCTGAGTCCTTGCTCTTTCTAAATGAGACCTCTCTGTGAAGACATTGGTTATCCCTAGGCAACAAAATATAATTAGACACTTACAGCCCTGAGTTACAATCTGTCCAAGGCCCTTTGGTCACATCTGCCTGTTCACAGAAGTCCCCACTCTAACAGCGACAGGGTCTTACACTATAGCCCAGGTTGTCCTGGAAGTTGAAGCCCACACTGGCCTTGAACTCTCAAATTCTTCTTGTACATCCTCCTGATGTGATTCCAGACACGAAACACACTTGGCTTCTCACAGCTTTTTAAAACACTACTTCTTGTGCTTTTCTTTCTATCACAGTCTTCTGCTTGCTTGTCTCCTTTTAAATTTCCCCTTCTTCAGAGTCTCATCAAGCGGGCCTCAAAATGGGGGGGGGGGAGGTCCTCCTGCTTCATCTTTTCCAGCCCCAGGATCACAGGCATGTACCACCACACCTGGCTTTCCCATTCATTTTCTACATGCAACGGGAATTTTCTTTCCAGGATATAAACCTTGACTTCATAGCTCTCCAATAATTCCATATTAAAACCCTAGTGCTTTGAATGTTGCCTTCTGGACTGTCCTCATCTAGCGTTCTCACCTTTTCAGCCTCATATTGAGACTCTATCCCTCCTACCTGGGGTTTCTGCTACCTTGGCATGGTGTTGGGCACTGGAATATGGCATATGCCATTGCAAGGACAGGTCATTCTCCTGCTTATCCTCTGGATGGGACCTTCTCCTTATTTTCTTTGTCCCACATTCCCCCTTTCCTCTTCATTCTGTTCTTTGAGAGGGTCTTGCTCTGTAGTCCTGGCTAGCTGGCCTGGAACCCACTGTGTAACCTTGGCTAAATGTCTTCATCACTCTTCCTGCCTGTGCCTCCGGAGTGCTGGGATTACACATAAATGCCGCCTTGACTGACTTGAATGTGAGCTCTTGACTTCTCTTTTTAGTGTCTTTAACCATAAGATTTCAGAGCCCAAAGAAGCTTTTTCTCCTGCCCTGGAGGGACCTGTGGCTGTGTTACCAAGGCTGGAGGCTGCTTCCAGTGAACTGTGAATAAAAGGAGTAAACAAAGGACTGATCATGAGTCCTGAATTGCAACGGCCCTGCAGGCTCTCTTAGGGCAACAGAAGCCTTTTGGACTCCAGTTTAATTTAGATTTATATCAAACTATTAAACAGCAACGGAAGGTAGCAGGCTCCAGGAGGACAGATCTATGGAGCTCCATTCTCTAGCAGTATTGACTTCACTGAGAATGCTGTGGATGAGAGAAGGAGGAGGAGGAGGAAGATTTGGAACCGAAGGATGGCATCCACTCTGGAGTCTAGAGCTGATAAGAATGATGGTCCCCAGAGCTCTAGAAATTATAGGTCTACTGCCTAACAGTCTTGCATGACAGAATGGAAAAGGAGCAACGGGTTTGTGATTATTGAAAGAGAAGCAAAGAGAAGCAAGTAAACTGCTATTCCTTGGAGTCCACCATGGCCTGTAACTGAAGGTCAGTTATGGAAAAGGGTGTCTAGATTTATTCAGCGGATCTAGATTCTATAAAGCCAAAGGACTTTGGGCTTTAATCAGTAATTAACAACACTATGTAATCAGAATCGTGGATGACATGAGTTTTGGCTCATAAGCAAGTAGTAACCTCACTACCGTGTGTAGTGACAAGGCAGGACCACAAGCCACCCGTCCATGTGTACAGACACCAGAAAGACCATTAAGTAGCGTTAGGAGAGGGTCGTCTGAGTTCTATACAGTGTGGGTGTCTCCTCATCTCCAGGCTCCCTGGGGTCTCTTGCTGATGAGGTAACTTAGAGAAGAACTGTTCTTTCATTGAAGACATCTGTCCTGTGAGCCTATTCTACACACAGGCTTTGTAATCAGGTTCCAAATGGGAACAAATGCAAACTCTGTCTTACCAAGCAAGAAAAGGGCAGCTAAAAGTCCTCAAGTCTGAGACCCTTCACCTTTCTGGAAATGTAGATGGTTGGAAGAAAGGTGTCCAGCGTGATTGTGTGAACGACAGGCTACAATTAACGCTCTAATTGTTCTTTGATACAGTGAGGAAGTGACAATGCTGCTGTCTGATGCAACTTCCCTTTGGGGTGGCCCTGCAGATGCAGGAGAATCTTCGAGGATGTGCCTCCTCGGTACCATAAGGGACAAGTCATGAAGTCTTCCACCATCAGGGACGGTAAGAGAAGAAAGACACCCTGCCGCAGGTGAACTGTGTCTACAGATGGCTGTGCGTCTTACACAAGCTGTTCCATCCCTCAGGCCTGAGTTTCTTCACGTGGTACATCAAAGTGAATAGACTAGAAACCTGTATTTCTTCAAGAATCCATGATCTTCTGAGGGTCAGTGGTAAGTGTCTGAATTTCCCCTTCAGCTCCTTTTTAGGATCAGTCCTAACCTGGTGTAACCCCCAACCTCCACTGGACTCCTCTCACTCATCTTAAAAGCATCCCAAATGGGTCCATTCATAAACCAGCTCTCCTTGACTCGGAGGCTGTCTGTGCCATCTCCCTCTCTCCACGACCTTTCCTTGCCAGGCTTCTTGGATGAGCAACCTGAACCCATTGTCTCCACTTTATCACTTTTAACCTATGTCAGTCTAACCTCACTCCTGCCCATCAATAATCAAGTCCAAGGTAATCCTTAATTTAATCCCTGCTTTATCTAAGCATTGTCATGCTGCACAGTCTCCAGTCTCGCTGGCTACTGCTTTCGTTCTTGGTACTCCATCTCTGCTGATGAGCCGATCCAGGACTCTCTTGCTACCACAAAGCAGCATCCTCCCTCATAGAGTCTCAACATGCCCAGGCCTTAAACAGGGCTCTTCAGGTCTCAGCCCGAGCTGTTAGACACTCACTCACCTCATCCGTGCCTTCTTCACTGTCACCAGCTCCTTGAACCCCAGGTCCTCATGTTCAGCACAGACCATGTTCCTACCCCAGATCCAGGCTGCCCAATTCTCTGCTAGGCACAATTTGGTGTTCTACAGGCCTAAAACTGAACCCAAGATTTCCCGATTTGGCTTCATCTTCCGAACAAACCTACAGGTACAAGCTCGCTGCTCACAGTGCATGGAGTCAGATCCCCTTTGCGTTGTTTTCTAGTCATGTGACTCTGGACATGTACCTTAATCCCTAGACACTGTGTACAACCTTCTGCCATAACACCCATCACTTTACATGTCTCTGTTAAATTTGAAAGATCGCATTTCATTTATAGACAGTTGCATCCAGCCTTACCAAGAGAGATGGGATGGCTGAATGTCACATCATTCTCTCTCATCCCAGAATCAGGCACAGAGCTTGGCCTCTGGGAGGTAGTCTGTAAAAGCTCATTAGTTACTAGAAGAAATAAGTCCAGGAGACAGGTAGCACTGGACTGGCTTACGTGTCAGTGCTGACACAGTGGACACGTGCTCTCTCACAGCATGTGTATGCTATCTACATGAGCCCTCAGGGCGTAAGCCTCAGGTTCTGAAGTCAAAAGGCTGTCTACAGATGCAACAGGTGCTTATTTTCACATCTGCGCACCACTGGAAAACCAGTCCTTGGTACACGAGGAACCCAGGACAAAGTGAATCCATTTCCCAAGAATTCCCATCAGCTATCCCATTTCCACTCTGTAGCTTTCCCGAAACAGAGGAGAGCAGAGTGGTGCTTTAGAGTGGCACTTTAGGTCTTAAGTCTATTAAAGAAGCCTATGTGATTTGATTCTATTACCCAGAAGACAAGCGTCAGAGAAAATCAGCCTGTCTCCTGGCTGGCTTAGGCATGACATGCTACACTGGGAAGCTCGTTGCTTTGGTAGGTGGCCATTTTCCTGTTCTAAAGTTAAGTTGTGCTGAAGCAAAATGTAGGCTAAATCAGCATGAACACTTTCATAATTTCTTTCATTAGGGCCAGATTCTGACAGAAAAGAAAAAGGTGGCAGTGGGTGCCACACAGGAGACAGAAGCAAGAGCTGAGGCACAGAGCCTGTTGGGTCCATTATTAATGGCTTGCTTGAAAAAAAATCAATGTTTCCTAAAACTTGAGCCAATTCTGATGATTTTCAGTTTATTTTACAAGCATGGGAAAAGTTGGCAAGTTGAAGTTTTGTGAAAAGCAACAGGTTTTCATTACGTGTCTGGATGTTCTTCAGTCAATGACTACTGCTATCAGAACCGGTAACGCTTTTGTGATTCTATTAATAATTTGAAGAAGAACTGAAGTGAACACAAATGGAGCAGGAAGGGACAGAAAACAGGATCTAACCTGCCTTTGCCAAATTCTAAGCAAACCTGAATAGAGATTGCACAATGTGTCCTGTAATCAGAACCATTGCTCTGGGGCAGATAATTCCAGTCAAAACCTGCCCAAAGTTTGTGCCAGTCACCCTCAACTCAGATAGGATAACATTTTTTTTAAAGCTAAATTGTTCTAGCAACAATTCTCATTTAAGGTGAAAATAACAGAGCAACTGATGAGAAGATGAGGCCCAGATCTCAGCAGAAAGAATTTGTTATACAGGACAATGACAAACCATCCTAAGAGATCAAGATAAGGACCCACTCTTTGAGAATGTAAACAAGGCCCTTCGAAATCAAAAAGAAAAAAAGAAAAAAAATACGTAGCTGGGGAGGACTGTGGCAGGAATGAACAATGAAGCATTATTATTATTATTATTGTTATTGTTATTATTATTATTGGCTATGCAGAGGACAGAACAGCTAACTAGTTACAAGACATATTAACAGGAAGGTCATCCATCCATCATTATTTGTTCTCCACACCAGGTCCCAGCCAGGCTGCTTCTTTTCTCTGGCCTCTAGAAAAAGTAAACTACTCTAGACAAAAGAAGGACCCAGGCTCTTGGGACGACTAGATGCCAAAGGCCTCAGCTTGTCTTTGGAACACCAGCTTACTCTACCATACGACCTGCTGCGGCTGCCATATGGCCTGTGTGTGACATTCTGCTTGGGATAATGGGGCCTGGGTGTGTGCCTGGTTCTGCCCACAGGGTCTGCCTGACAGAAGTAAAGAATGTGTGTTCCTATTCTACTGACACGTCAGATACAACCACTCTGTAGCCTTCGTTTTTAATATTATCCAAGGTGCCTTTTCAGAGACCATGAGTAAGACCCAGGCCAGGGGAGACTAAGGAGAGCCACTGCTATTATTTCTGTCTGGCAAGGGGACAGAAGAAGCTGGGAAATTAAGAGATGGAGTATGCAAGGGTGCTGGAGATGGCACACAGCAGCGGTGCTGCAATGGAGTCCAGTGATCTCTGCTTATCGCTGCAACAGCACAGGCTTCTCCCTTTGCACACAGGGCTCTCAGCACATTGCTGAGGTCTCTGGATGGTGGCCTGTTTTGAAGTTGTTGATAGGTTTGCAGGAGGGTTAAAATGGTAATAATCCAGAGAAGGAAAAGTGGTCTTTAAAATCAAACGAAACAGCGTTTAAAGCCAGGAGCTGTAGGTCTGAGTCATCCAGCGTTCAGCTGTCTGTATGTACACACACAGGCATGCATGTACGTATAATAGCAAGTTACTATGACAGAGGAGGACTTCTACCTCGACTGAACTAAAGGATTTATTAGCAAGCATCCTCAGCTGTCCACAAGCAGTTCTGAGTTGTTTGACAAATAGATGGATAGGGGCAGGGCTCTGTTGCAACTTCTGGTGAAGTACTAGTTTACTTGTTTTTGTTTGTTTGTTTGTTTTTGTTCTTTTACCTCCCCAAACAGTTACTTTTTTGACAGATAAATTTGTGTCCTACGGATGGAAATTCTTGAAGTTAGGCTCAGCCCACTGGCCCAGCACCAAAAATGAAGCTGGAATCGAGAATGAGGACTAGCTGGATGTAACTGCCCACAGAATTCCTGGGAGGGCCACACAGGTACGGGCCACAGCTCGCCTGCAGCACTGATGGTCACTTTGAGAACTTGTGGAGCCATCAAGGCAGAGTCTAGGTAAACCCACACAGGTTCTCGGGCGCGCAGCTGCTATTCACTAAACAAATGCAGGACAAAGGTGTTAGCCCGGTTTGACTTTTCTGCTCTTGTCTTCTTGCTCCATCCACTACTGATAGGCTGATGAACATGGGTTCTATAGGCTCATGAACACATATTCTATAGACTGATGAACAGGTGATCTATAGGCTGATGAACACAGGTTCTAGCTGGGCTGCTCAAGTAGGAGCCTAACTCTGCTATTTACTAGCTATCTGACCCTGGACAAGCTAATTAACCCCTTTGTACTCTGTTACCCGGTAAATGGGGGAAATTAGGAACAGCTGCCTCATAGGATTACCATGAGGATAGGACCAGCCCTTTAAAGAGCTTATCTAGTTCCTGGCACAAGGAAGCACCATAATTAGTGCTTATTCAGGGTGAGTATCAGGAAGCCTGTTCAAGGCTAAAGCTGCAACCTTGAGGAAGGGTATGGGGCTCCAAGACTGGAGACAATCAAGCTTCAAACACTTTACTACCCTTATCTACACTTATTCTTTCTCCCTTTTATGAATCGCCAGGGGGTGTTAATCTTACCTTCATTGTCAAACACACCTGGAGGTAAGAGGAAGCTAGGAAAAAAAAATCTGGATTTTCCTCTTAACCCTTTAAGGCTTTTAAGGAGGCAAGAGGCCATGGGAAAGCAGAGACCCTCCTCCAGCTTCCGGCTCCTCATCTAGAAATCAGAATCAGAGCTAGCTAGCATATGGATGATCTGGTGGACTGCTTCTAAATCATCAGATTTTGTGTTTGTGGATTTGGTGCCTGGGTTGAAAAGGGCTCTTTAACCAGATGACTTCCAATTCATACTTCTAAATTTCTGCTATAGCATCGGCGTTGCCTAGGATACAAAGTGCATGTGCTTGCTCTCAACCCAGAGGCGGCAGGGCTCTGCTCTGCAATCTCTGCTCATGATCTTCCAAGCCAAACCACAAATGGAATTTGCAGGGCAAAGGAGTCTCCACTGAGACTTAAGAATGTGGGCCTGACACTCTGCTGGAGTCCCAGATGGACAGCAGTTTGTTCCCCTATAACCAGGTGGCCTTGGACACGTGGACTTTAGATATCATCTCAAGCGTCCCTGGTTCCAGGGGTGAGATGCTCCAGGCCTCCTACAGGGTACCGCTTTCTTTTGTAATTAAGGATAATGCATGGTGGGAAGCTCAGTTCACATACACTTAGGAGCTCTGGCCAAGCCTCGTAGCCCCTCCCTGTGCCCAACTTCAAAGCTGATAGAGTTGATAAAGTATTCCTGGCCTGAAGGAGGGGGCAGCTGGCCCAACTCTCCAATGGCATACAGCCTAGCCCAGGGAGTAAGCAATGAGCTTTTCACTTAAGAGTTTTCAAAGATAATATTTCTTGTCTAGTCTGGCTCTTAGACCCCTTAAAGGTTTAGGCACACACATTATCTCTATTGAACTTAATGTTAGGGCCATGAGGACAGAAGTCTTGTCTGTGTTGTTCTCTGCTTTATCTTTAGAGCCCACCCTGTTTCTGGTTCCTGGCATCTGTTTCCATGACTGCTTGCTGAATTAGGAGTGAGTCTCCACTTTACAGACTGAGAGTTAAAGAACCACTTGAGGGCATATAGCTAAAAGTCTTTTGGGCCATCTGTCTTCAGGCCCCTTAGACACATTCTCTCTCACCTCAACAGCTAATCTCTCAGAAAGCCTTAGAATAGATTTACATAGAGAAAAATAGATTCCACAATGTCATCAAGCAATGATGAGGCCTCCCTCGACACCAGAGAGGACTTAATTCTGACAGCAAACAGCCTCCAACCTTTCTGCCCTTCTCACCACCTGAAGCACTTTTCTGGGTCATTCCTCTTCCTTCTCACAGAGAAGCCCTAAAAATTAAAACACTGTGCATCATGTTTCTTTTCCTTTATCACGTTGAAGCGTTATAACTCCTTATTTTCTCAATGTCTCCCCAACCACACACCTGATAGTGAGTTGAGTGCTGCAGGCTGTATCCGTTGTCTATAGACAAATTCCTGAAAGGATGGTTGGTACAGGGATTTAATAGTTGGTTAAATGAATTGTGGCCAACCTTGTACCTTATCAAGACAAGAAAATGTTGAGAAACTTTCCAACAGTACTTTCTCCCTCGTGACGGTGCGACAGTTATTCTTGGTTGTCAACTTGACTGGACCTGGATGCAACTGAGAGATAAGCTGTTCCACACAGCTGTGAAGCATTTTCTCGATCAGGAGATGAGAAGTGGGAAGGCCCATGCTAAATGCCAGCCTCACCTTCCGGTGGGTAGCTCAGATAAAAGGAGGTCCAGGCAAGCGCTATCTGCTTCTCTGACTTCACATGTCACAGGTGAGTTCATCTGCCTGCAGTGTTCTTTTACCATTGTTCGAAGCCAGCTTTGTGGGGCTTCCAACAACGGCTGAAGACCGCTGGCTTCCCAGGAATCCTTAGGCCTTCAGCAACTGCTCAGGTATCCACTTCATAAATAGAAATCCTACTGGGTTCCTAGTCTCTCCAGTATGAAGACAGCCATTGTTTGGGCTATCTAGATCATATCACGTATTCAGATCTATTAAGTCCCCTTTCAGTGGCTAATCATTGTAGCAGTTCTGTTCTCCCAGAGCATAGGCAGTTAAGAGGTAACCTCACCAACGGTTACCATTTATAAACAGATACACAGTAGCACATTAAATTATGTTCCATTGTGTGAGAGCCATTCTTTCTTATGGTATGGGTCTGACCAGAGTAAGGTTTGGGCTGCCCCCCGATTCTGTAATCCCTGGGATGGACACAGATGCTTACAATGTTGCGGTGGTCACGATCTGTCTTATTTCCTATAGTGCCTAATGTCTGGGACCTGGGGCTTCAAATTCTATCCCAGTCATGGGAAATGTCTCAGGGGTGGGTGGTAGGCTGTGCTAGAATACAATGTGGCTATAGACATGCAAAGAGCCCGAACAAGAGTAAAATCATTGAGAGGAAATTAGCCTAATCATCTTAGTAGGAAACGGGGATTGCTTTCCTTTACACTTCTTACCCTTACAGCTCTTTGACTGAAAGAAAGGATAATAAAGCCAGGGAGGCAAGAGTGTGAGACCCTTTATCTAAGACACAGTTCACAGGGACAAAGTGTGGTGGTGACAATCAGAGTAGAGAAGTTCTAACAGGACCTGGGATGGTGTGAGAAGACAAGAGGGCCTTGGGTTGGGTTGTGAGTAGCTTCCTGTAGGAAGATGGGTGGGTGGGAGGCAGGCTCCTTTCTCACGCTGGACAGGCGGAAGGCCCCAGCTGGCCTTCAGGTGAATGGGCACCAAAAACACAGAAGTCATGGGCAACACAGGTAGAGGTGCCTTAGAGATGCTCTACCTACAGCTCTCATGGCCTGGATGCTCCCCCGGTGCCTCTGTGACGCCCTCTCAGCGTGTGGTGTCCTTCAACAGCATTCATGGTGCCCCAGAATGAAACAGGGTGAAGAAAGACTGCCCCAGGCAGTGAGGAACCTCCTGCCTGGGTGGGGGTTCCGGGGACCCAGCTCCCAGCCTTCCCTTCCCTGAGGTGGCAAAAGGGTGCACACCTGCTGATTTTCTCACTGGGATTTCTGGGGGACAGGTGAGAAAACAGGAGCAAAAATACATTTTTAATTGTGAAGGTGCTACCCAAGCAGGATGAGGCTGTGTTATTACCAGTACTTTATTTAGCCCCAGTTGGCATGGCCCAGGAGCCTGGCGTAGCTTCTGCCTGTGTTCAGGAGAAGCCCTTTTCCAAGGGAGCAGTTACTTTGTAAGTCCCTGGCCTGGCTGGATTTCCCAGCGTTCTTCTCCACAGTTCTTTGGACTGGGAAAGTTCTTCAGCCTTTCAATCATCCCTTAAAACCAATCTCTGGCTTGGTGACATCTCCCTCTAATCTTCACTGTACTCCATGCACTTCTACAACGGATTTTCAATGGTGGGTTGTATTCTCCCTGGCTACTTGTCTGACTTTCTGACTGAACGGTGAGTTTCCAGAATCTACTGCATGTGAGAGAACCAGAGATTGAGACCTGGACTATTCCTCCAGCTCCCCACTGAGAGGATGTGCTTCCTGCGATGTTCTCAGTTTACCTCTGTGTGACACATCCTGGCATTTTGTGTAATAGGGAGATGCTGGTAAAAAAAATAATAATAATAATAATGATTGATCGCCATAAGCCAGGGCTGACTTTGAGCAAAGTCAGGACCCTGTGCCAAGAAAGCACTGGAGGCTATTTTTCAAATTCACCACCAAGGAAATGAAGGAGCATCTTGTCTTCAGTCAAGATAGGCTATAGCAGCTCTTAACTCTTTTAGACGCTATTGTCTGAAGACTTGGTTAGTATACCAAAAAAAAAAAAAAAAAAAAAAAAGTGAGCATGGATTAAAAGAAAACGACAGGAGGAAGGCATATTCAATTAAAAAAATATATTTTTCCTATTGTTAGCTCAATTTCATTATTTTTTAGGACAGGAACATTGCCCACATTTCTTCCCCTAGTCAGATTATTTGACAGGTAGCTACCGGAAAAGTAAATAAATCAAAGCTTCTATGAAAAAAATAAAATAAAAATCCTGCTAGCAGCCACCTTGACGCTAGCCTTCAAAGCCCTGTGAGCTCCAGCCCACCGCTCCTCCCGCCTTCAGCCTGGAAGCCAAGGGTCAGCCCCGGGCAGAGGACTCTCCCTGGCCACGGCTGGTCAACAGCATTAGGTTGTTTCCAGGGTTGAGAAGGCTGGAGCCAGCCTGGAGGAGACAGTGTTCTGAGCCCTCTCTGCTCAGTTGCTCCAGCTTCCCTGGAGACAAACTGAGTGTCAAAAGATTAGGCTCCCCTCCTCCCAGGCCCTTCAAATGAAAGGATGGTTTCCTTGGCAACGCCTTCTTTTAAACGCTTGGCTGACTTGGCAGAGGAAGCACACCAGGGGAAGCACATAGTATGACTTCCCCATGAGGAAAGGCTTGTCTACTTCTGGGACTTTCTTTTTCCAACAATAAAGCACAGTTAGATAGGTGTTCCCATCCCTACTCCTAGTCAGAGGAGTTTATAAAAGTGCAAACATGTAAGAATCTTAGATGAGGGCCCAGCTTTCCGAGAGCTAGCATGCCCATAAAACATAGAAAAATAAACAACAACAAATTAAAGCATTTTAGTTTTACCTCTTACTATCTGGGACACTGAAAAAACACCTCCACCTTGCATGGGAAACCAGGTAGACCTACAATAAACAGGAAAACCAGGTAGACCTACAATAAACAGTTGTTCTAAAGGGCACAATCTTGATATATGAAAAGCCTTTAAAATAATGCAAATAAATGCAAACAGAAGCATCGTCTGCAGCCACTGCTGTTGTGCCATAGTGGCATGCTGACCTCAGTTGTATCCCCATCCTACTCCACCCCCATGTTTCAGAACTTCTGGTGATTTTACCACTGTCTTCAATGCGCCAGAATCTCTCCCTGGAAGATCGGCTCAGGTTAACTATGGATCAAATCATCTCCTTTATCCTAATACCAGTGTCTTAGTGTTTCTGTTGTGGTGACAAAACACCATGGCCAAAAGCAACCTGGGGAGGAAAGGGTTTATTTGGCTTATACTTCCATATTACAGTCCATCATCAGAGGAACTAAGGCGGGAGCCTGGAGACAGAGGTCACGGAGAAACACTACTTACTGGCTGGCTCCTCATGGCCACGGAAGGGTGCTGCTTACTGGCTTGCTCAGCCTGCTTTCTTGTAGAACCCGAGACCACCAACCTGGGGTGGCTCCACCTACAGGGAACTGCCCTCCCCAACCCCCAGTCACTAATTTAAAAAAGTTCCTCAGAGGCCTGCCTACAGCCCAATCTCATGGAGGCATTTTCTCAATTCAGGTTCCCTTCTCTTAGATGACTCTAGCTTCTGTCAAAATGACATAAAAAAAAAAAAACTAGCGGGAATAACTAGCAATAGACACCCCCAAATCAACAATTTGGATGGGGTTCTCTAAATGCATTGCCCAGAACATTCAAAAGCTAAGAGATTTACCAGACGTTCGGAGTATGCCACACATCTGGCAGCACCCCCTCAGTCTGTCTTAAGAGAAAAGGCCAATGACATAGGTTACTGGAAGCTTTATAGCCTAGTTTCTTCTGATGGGTTATGGAGTGGGTGGTAAAACCGCTAGATCCTCCACAGGTCACAAGTCAGTCCAGGAGCACCTGAACTGGACCCCTTCCAGTAGAAAAGACAGTTTGAGTACATAGAAGTCCTTCTCTTTGAGCCTCTCACAAACAGTGGAACAGAGGTGAGTACCTCCTAGCCTCGGATGGGTATTGGGTATTTCGCTGCCCAGATTTCAGCTTCTTAAAGGGCCGGAAACAATGCATGGTAGCTGAGGCGCATTACCACCTAAGTGTTTTCAAACACTTCACTTTTGAAAGTGGGTGAGCTCTCTCTGTGACTCTGCTGACTGAGAAACAGAATATGGCTGCAGGGATGCTTGTGGCAGTCCTGTTCCAAGACTTAATAATGGGGTAGCATCCACTTCTTATGTCTGCTGATGTTTGTCATGGGAACCTAGGCACCTTAGTGTCAGGAAGCCCAACCTGCTGTGGAGAAGCCTGCATCTTTAGATCCCGTGTGTAGAGAATCTTGAGGCTGTGGCTCTCAGCTGGAACGAAACACTTTGCGGATGGGCGGTACCCAGTCATCATCTTGAAAGAAACTGGATCTTCCAGCCTCAGCAGGGCTACCTTAGGAACTAGCTGGGGCAGAGCTGAGCCTCTGCTGAGCTCTGTCTGAATGCTGACTCACAAACTGAACTGACAAGCGTGAGAGTTTCAAACACTAGAATGTGCAATGGTCTCCCATGTGCTTAGGACAGATACCTACCACTCTGTGTTTGGTGCGTGTGTGGAAATCCTTTCCGAGACAGGTTCAGTATTATCTCTGTCCTGACACACCACTGCCTTTGTTCTCTTCCCTCAGTTCAGCAAAGGGGTGAAATTAGCTGTCAGAGCTGGGCATGCTGCGGACACAGTGACTTTGGTCGGAGCACAGATGCTCTGATAATTTTCCAGCAAGAGCCTTCAGACTGTTCTTAGTCTCATACAGGACAGAGTTTGTCCTTAAAATGTCTTGTCTCTGCCTCTCCCAAAATTTCAGGCTCCCTGTGAACAATCATGGAAGTAAATATTACTTTAAGGGACTATGATTACACACATGTCAAGTAGCTTTGTTTGGGAGGGATATTCATCCCCAAACAGGTGCATATCACCTGTATGTGCACAGGCATACATATGTGTTAGTGTGTACATACGTGGATGCCAGTTTTATGCTGAGTGCTTTTTATCACTCTGCATTATTCTGTTCAGGGAGTATCTCTCATGGGTACTGGAGTTCACCGACTTGCTGGGCTGGAGAGCTGGGGAGCTACCTCAGCCTCTGATTTCTGCCTCTCAGTGCTGTATTCATACGTGTGCATTTGTCATGCCTGGCTTTCTCATGGATGCTGTGGGTGCAAAGTCACGTCCTGACTCTTGGTGACATGCACCCAGCACCCTACTATGAAATCAATACATGGGACATAGCAAGGTAACTTAGCACAAACACTTCAGGAAATAATGTTTAAGGCATGACACACCGGAAAAAAAGACAGCAGCATCTTCAACAAATGTCACTGGACAAACTAAATGGCTGCAGAAGGAAGAATGTAAATAGACCCGTACTTATCACCCTGCACAAACCTCAACTCCAAATGGATCAAAGACCTCGACACAAAACCAGATAGAAGAGAGAAAAAGCCTTGAAGCAACCAGCACAGAAGACAGCTTTCTGAACAGAACATCAACAGCGCAGGCACTAAGACCAACAAGTGACAAATGGGCCCTCACGAAGCTGCGACGCTTCTGCACAGTGAAGGACTGTATCATTCACGCAAAGCCGCAGCTTACACAGATGGGAAAAGATCTTTATCCACTCCACGTCTGATGGAGGGCTAATATCCAAAATATATAAAGAACTCAGGAAACTAGATATTAAAAAAATCAAACCAATAAAAATGGGAGTGAAACAGGTAATTCTTAATAGAGGAAACTCAAACGGCTGAGAAACACTTAAAGGAATGTTTAACATCTATAGCCATCAGGAATATGCAAATCAAAACTACTTTGAGATTTCATCTTAGACCTGTCAGAATGGCTAAGATCAATAACACAAGCTACAGCTCATGCTGCTGAGGATGTGGAAAAGGGGGACACTTCTCCATTGTTAGTGGGAGAGTGAACTTGAACAGTCACTGTGGAAATCAGTACAGTGATTCCTCAGCCCAGGCTCCAGGTTGCTATCTTAGTCATGTTTCCAAAAGACACTTCAACCTACGGTAGAAACATTTGCTTAATCACATTCATTGCTGCACTGTTCATAATAGCCACAAATTAAAACAACTTGGATGTGTGGTACATTTACACAATGGAATTTACTCTGCCATTAAAAAAAAAAGAAGAAGAAGATATAAAATTCACAGGCAAATGGATGGTCTAGAAAAAACAATCGTCCTGAGTGTCCCAGACCCAGAAAGACAAATATGGTGTGTATTCTCTTATATGTAAACATATAGCTTTTAAGTCAGTGATAACCAAGCAAAGTCCATAGAACCGCAAAGATTAGGTATAGAGTAAATGACTAGGGGGTACAGACAGATTTTGTTAGGAAAGGTAAGTGATAGTTATGGACAGATGGATGGATGGATGGAGGGAGGGAGGGAGGGAGGGACTAGAACAGGAGGAGCTAGTGGGAAGGGGAATGATGGAGGGAATATAAGTAAAGGCAGCTAAAAATTAAGGGCCATGTGAGGCGTAGTACAAAAAGCAATTAAAATATATACATATTTGAAAGCAATCTAAATAAAATTTCCAAATGAGGAGACAAGAGTCCCAACTGGCCATCTCTTGTCACCAAATGACAAGACTGTACCAGGACTGAGTTATATCTAATTGATTCATTGTCTAAAGGGGAGTCACATGGGAACTTCCAAACAATTCAGGCTATGGCCAAGACTATGGGTCGCTATCCATAAACTGAAGGCAAGGGCCCAAGCTGAAGACAACACCTTTACAACTCACTGAACATGGATAGGTCGAGTTGGTGCCTATGAAGAGCCCTCACCACTACATTCTGGCATCTTTGGTATAGGAAGGTACTTTGCTTGCGACCAAAGGAGAAATGTAAACCCAAGCCAGACACAAACCCTGTGACTCACAATGCTGTCCTACCTGCAAGATATGCTAGGGTAACGGTAGTACACAAAGCCTGTTAGTCAAGCCATCCAATATCTGATTTGACTTAAAGCCTACTGTACAAGATGCAACCCAAACCTGACACTTCTTGGGTGATCAAGAACCAGAGACTATATAGTCCAGGGACTTACAGTACAACCAAATATTGCTATTCTAAAAAACAAAACAAAACAAAACAACATAGCAATAAATGATTCATAATGACATTGTTATACTTATAGATCAGTGCCTTGTTCCACCATCATCAGAGAAGCTTCCTCCTACAGCCAACAGGAACACATATAGGGATCCACAGGTAGACATTTTATGCAAAGAGTGAGACCTCAGAACACTTAACCCTAGAAGGGGTATCTCTATCAAATTCTTCTCCTCGAACTTAGGGAACACCAAGGAGAAGGAAGCATAGTGTAAGAGCCAGAGAGGATGGAGGACACCAAGGAAACAAGGCTCTCTAAACATGACTGAAACTCGTATAAACTCACAGAGACTGAGGCAGCATGCACAGGGCCTGCACAGATCTGTACCAGGTCCTTGTATATATATGATGGCTCCTAGTTTAGAGATTTCATGAGATGTCTGCATATATGAAAGAATGGTCTCCAATTCTTGGGCTCTTTTCCTTCGGCTTGTTTTGTCCTACTTGGAAATATCAGTTTTAGTTTTATCTTACCGTATTTTATTTTGTTATTATCACTTAGAAGCCTTTGCTTCCTAATGAGAGACAGAGAGAGAGAGTAGATTTAGATGGGAGAGGCAGTAGTTAGGAACTGTGAGGACTATGGGAGGGGGAACAGTAATCAGAACGCAACTATGAGGAAAAAATATTTCCAATAAAATGACAAAAAGAAACAAAATAATTTGTTGAGATGTAACATACACCACCTATTCCCACACATGTGCACATCAATATCAGCAACCTTTAACTCAGTTTTACTCCTGACAATTTATCTCAAGCAAATAATACAAGGTAGGAAGGGAAAAAAATATTGGAAGATATTTATTGACAGCAAAAAGAGATAAAGCACATCTAAACATATAGAGGTAGGATCAAAGT
Source organism: Pachyuromys duprasi (assembly GCA_028658305.1). Lineage (NCBI taxonomy): Eukaryota > Metazoa > Chordata > Mammalia > Rodentia > Muridae > Pachyuromys > Pachyuromys duprasi. The sequence continues at coordinate 11,436,447 of CM053748.1, forward strand.
CCATTTCATCAGTGTCACAGAGTAAAAATAATAATGATTAAAAATCCTCAATTTATGATGTAATGCTAAGTGAGGAAAAAATCAAAACATAAAATTATGTTTCCATTTTCTGATCAAAGCTATATAAAAACATGCAATAGAAAATCATAAAAGGTTGTTTTGAGTTATATAATAATTTGTGATTTTTTTACCATTAATATTTTAACATTAATATTTTAACATCATTACACTTGTAATCCTAGCATTCAAAGTCTGAGGCAGGAGGATTGCTGAAGGGTCAGGGTTAATCTGAGCTCAAATGCCTGAACTACAAGATGAGACCCTATCCCTAGGAATCAAAATAAATACATATGAAAAATTAAAAAAAATAAAAGGTGGGGAAGAAACAGACCATTAAGTAAATAACATCGCTGCCCGATCACACAAGGTAAGTATTTCTTCACAAAGACAGCATCTACCTGTTGAGTAAAAAAATATTAGAACTCGAATCCTTCAGGATATTTTTTCTAGGATGTATAACTCATTTTAGATGTTAATGCAGTAGACAACAGTTCTTCCTTTGTGTTTCATGTCTTGTTTACACTGACGTTGGTAATAAGAAAAAAAAGGGGTCTGATATTTCAACTGGGCTGGCACACTGAAATGTGGTCTCTGTTCCCCTCCCCCTCTACTCCTTATTGTGGCTGTTTTAAGTGTCAAGCCTCCACACAGAAACGTTTAAAGAAAAGTTCAAACGACAGTTCTCTTTTCTTGTCTCCCCCTTTTAAGGCACTGTTTCACCTTAATATTTGGTGTAGGATGACCTAGAGTTTATTTATTTTTAGGTCTATGAATGTTTTGCCTGCATGTACATATATGTAAGCACACACAGGATTATGGAAAGTTTTACATTAAAATTAGGTATTGTAATCAAAGAAAAGAAGAAAAACTGTTAGGCACCTCAGTGATCAAATCCATACCACCAAAATAAAATGAAAATCCCAGTGCAACTAAGAACATGAATCTTGAAAGCCAAAATCCTTGGTAGACCAGTTGGCCAAATATTAAGATCTCCTTTCTGCCCTCTAAAATCACACATGGGAAAATGTCCAGGAAAATTGGGCACTACCAAACCCCTGCCTCCTCGTGAAGTCCTGACTAAGATGCCTGGACACAGGGTGTCTGTTCTGCCAGCTCCTGGCTTTTCACTGAGCTATTCACGCCACATCATCCTGACCCAGACAGGTGACCAGGATCTCTGCAGGATGTAACTTTTATTAGAATGTGTAACTAATCATTAACTGCCTGCTTTCAGAACCAATTTATATGGCTGGGTTGTTTCAGTTCACTTTGAAGAGGCTGGCAGTTGGAACTCCCAATCTATCGCGGAACTTGGTCGCTATGTGCCACTGTTCTCCGTCATAAGATAAATATAAGAGCAGAGAAGGCGGATTTGTTTTCCTGCCTTTCTTTCTTAGAGCAACAAGTCAGGCTTTAGCCATCTCTGCAGGCTATTGTCCAATAAGTCCCCTCAAGGCTACAACACATGTAAATGCACCCTGTAGACCACACTCCTCAAACTGTGGGTCCTGACCCCATTTGGGATCACGTAACTGGATGCAGTGGTGTCAATAAAAGGCTTCTGAGTGTGCAATAACTAACTGAGAATGCAGCGTGCCATGAGTCTGTGGGATTTCTGGTAGCATTTGCTACACAGTGTCATGTGACCTTATCGCAGCCTTTGTTGTTAATGCATCCTATTGGCTCTTTTGGCTGTGCGTGGCATCAGGTGACCTAGCATTGCCTAGAGCCGTGTGAAGCATGCCAGTTCACATGTTAGAGCACTGTATGCCATGCAGTGTTATTAGCATGCATGCTAACATGGTTGTCTGCTTTTCTGGAGCTGAGTTTACCAAAAGCAGAGACTTTTAGTATTTCCCTACTATATTTTTTCAGCATTCAAACAACAAAGTTGCACGACTCTAGACCGTACTGCATTAGACTTTAAGAACATTTGACTTTAAAAACTGCTGCTTGAGTTGTTAACTTGAGTTTCATTTGAAGAAAACATTCTTAGATGATTTTTGACTTGAGATTAGAAGAGAATTTGCAAGCTTCTGAAATGGCCTTCCATTTTGGAGTACATCTGTGTGCAAAGTGCTGTTTTCAGCATTAACTCCTACAAAAATCAAAGTACTAAACAGCTCTGAAAAATGTTGAAGACCCTCTGTGTCAAATAGTCAGCTAAGAATTAATTCTGAGTGTAAAAATAAATAGGGCTGTCATCTCGTTAGAATGCAGGTTTGCTTTAATCCTTAATAAGTTTTAAAATTATACACGAACCAAAAACCATTTAAAATAAATTTCTTTATGATTTATTATCGACTGATGTTGAATTTGTGTATCCATTTTATAAGGGCCGAGGGCATGCACTCATATAATACCCAGGGGGACATGCAAAAGCTTCTTAGGAAGGAGGGGTCGTGAATACAACCTTGTTTTTTTTTAAAGCTCTGTCTCAGAAAACCATTAAGGCTTAAACTGGACATGGTGCCTCACAGCTGTCAGCCCAGAACTTGAAAGGCAGAGGCAAAACGGTCAGTGCAAATCTGAGGCCAGCCTGATCTATAGAGTGAGTTCCAGGCCAAGGCTACACAGCAAGAACATGTTTCAGGATACTGCAAACACTGCGTGTGGTTAAAACGCTTGCCAAGCCAACCATGAGGGTTACACTGGGACCAGATATCAGATCCTTAGAACCCATGCAAGTGTCAGATGGGCGTGAAAAGGCCTATAATTCTAGCACTTTGAAGGAGGCAGATGGGGGTCTCCCCGTCCAGAGCAAGCTAGTCAGGTAGATTGGCCACACCAATGAGCTTCGGGTTCAACTGAAGAACCATGCCAAGTGGGAGAACACTCCCAACTCAGCATCAGGACTGCAATACCCATGTGCACACAGGTGAAGGCACACACACACACATTCACACATGCACACATATACACACACGCACCGTGTGCACATCCATAAGCAAAAAGAAAGATAAAATAAAAACTACATTAAAACCCCGAAGCCCAAAGCGAAAACCAACCAAAACGAAACCCGATCCATTAAGGACTGTGGGAGAGGAGATGTGCATTTTCATTTTGTTCTAAGGGTTCTAGCCAAGCATCTCCCTTCTGCACCTCGAAACAGACAGGTGCCAAGGCAGTCCCTACTAATGTGAAGTTAAAGCAGGTCTGGTTCAATTAAGAAACAAGCAAGCTGCACAGTTGAGGCTAAAACAGGAAGGCTGAGATGGCAGGCTAGCCTGGGCTATACAGTGAAGCACTGTCTAAAATATCTTTTTACATGTGCCACATGTGGCGGACTGCTTCTCTGTCTCAGTCAACATACACGAGTTGCTACACGAAAACCTATGGATTGGTGTAAATGTGAAAACCACTTAATAAAAAAACTCACAATACTGTCACTTTGATCCCAAGCTCCCAACACCATGACTTAAGTTGTACGTAACATTTGGCATGCGTGGCAGAAGGTTGTCCGTCCCTCTGCTGAAATGAACTAGCCATCTGCTTGCCAAGTAGAGGGACAAGCATTAGATGTTAGTGTTTAGGTGGGTGATCAGAGACACTAGAATAATACATTCTCTTTTCATCGAATTTCATCGAAAATTCACTCGAGGGGCTGGAGAGACCGCTCCGCAGTCAAAGCACTGAGGGTCCAAGTTTAATTCCCAGAACCCATTAGCTGGCACCTCACAACTGCCTTTAACTACAACTCTAGGGGATATGATGTCATCCTCTGGTGTCTGTGAGTCTCTGCGCATTCGTGGCACATAGTCACGTATGCACACCCATATGGATAAATAAAAAATCATAAAATAGATCTTACTCACATTAAGGTGCTTGCAGGTAGCACGGATGGTGTGTCTCAGACTGCTTTTGAAACCTCAGCTAAACGAACAGGTCTTCTTTGGGCTTCTATTCCTGAAGTTTCCCAGGGACCTCAAGCTGTTGAGGCGGTCTGTGCCTGCTAGTATACAACTGTTGGTTTTTACCATGTGGCAGCATGCCGGCATGAATGAGCCTGGCAGACCCTGGTCCTCACACTGAGAAACACATCGGTGGTAGCGTTTCCCCGTTGCACCTTAAATACAGATTCTGAAGAACTTGGTTGGTCCATGTGCTGCACTCATACCTTTCCTGATAATTAAGATGGAGTTGTAAGACTACAGGGAACATACCCAGAGCTGGCATTCTTGAGGTACCATGCGATGAGCGCTGTTTTGTTTGGTTAGCGCTCATGGCAGAGACTGAACAGACAATTCTCAGGGATGCCAATACTTGTGTATGTGAGTTTTAAAGTCTTAGATATAGATTTTTTTTTTATAGTATGGCCAAAGTACAGGAGTGAGTTAAGTCTCCTTGGGGAAATTAGCACAAAATCTATAGAGAGGAAAGGACAGACCCAAGCAAAATGAACAGAATGACGCCAGCACCCATCAAGCTGACTGTGTGTTGTAAGGCCACGTGCAGCTTGGAGGTCTCTGCTAGAAATCAAAGGTGCCACCATACAGCCAGCTCGGCATTCTCAAGAGAGGTCCTAATTTCAGTTATTCTTTTGGTCCCATAATTCCTATGTCCCAGTCTGTAATTCAGAAAGTGCAGTTGCTACAGACAAAACCCAAACTTCGGCCTGACATCATGTCACTTGTACCTTACTCTCCGAAGGTGTTAAAATTCTGTCTTCCTTTACAACAAAATTTAGGGGAAATGGTGGGGCTTCCTGTCTGGCTGGCACAGTGGGACCTCAGACCCAAGGGTAGTGAGTCCGCTCCAGCTTAAGCCTCCTCAGACCAATACTGAGCCTCATGGCCAGCCATGCGATTGGCCGGGTCCACGCACAATGGAGAAGGGGCTGTTTTAGGAATGTCAAGATGGCAACAACAGAGGATTCTTAGCAAGAAGCAACTGCCATGCAGAGGCCACGTGCCCACAGAAATGACCCTGTTAACAATTATTCCAGCATATGCCACACTTGGTTCTTCTGAGGCAAAAAGGAAGACAGGCTCTTTGAAGAAAGAAAATGAGCTTTTAAAAATCATCGCATGGATAAATAAACGAATAAGCAAGAATGCGAGGGTCTTACAAGCATCTAGAAAATTACTAAGATCCAAGGGCAGGTTGAACCGATACAGTAACTCAAAAAGCACCTGGTCCATTACTTGTGTATAATCATAAAATACTGTGCAGCGCGTTGCGTGGTGGAACTGCCAGGTGAGTGGCAGGGTCTGTGTGGTAGGGGCTGACAGGCCTGGGTGTGCTTACCTAATGGCCTGTTCTGCTCACGCCCCTTCCTGTCCTTCTCCTTCTTCATACATTTTTAAGTAGCCATTCAGATAAGGTTTCCTTGCAACCAACCTATGTACAAAGACCTACAAGCCTTTTGTTATAGGAATATTCCGTACCCTGCCACACATCTTCGACTTGTAGACAGCAGTAAGGCTGGTAAAGTCAACACAACTTGTTGAATTCCATGCAAAGCGCTCTCTGCCAGTTACACTGGGAACAGCTCATGGCGTCCCTGTTAGGTAGAAACACTGTTTTAATTTATCAGAGGGGAAAGCATCACTCCGGAGAGTTTCAGTAGCAGAGTCCGACTCTGAGCTTCAGAGCATTTGGGCTCATGGGCCTGGAAGAGCTGGAAAAGAAAGTGTGAAGGTTGTACAAACAGAGGAGTGGAGGGAAGCCGCTGTCTCCCTCTATGAAGCAAGACTTGCCTGATAAACTCGGAGTGATGATTCGCCTTGGTGGGCAAAAATGCAACTATAAAACACCGAAAGTAGAAATCTCAGATATTGAAAAATCTAGGTAGTTAATTTTTATAGCTCCAGGCAAAGGCAGATCAGCTCTACAAAGACAGGTAGAGGAGGGGCCTCCTTGCCCAGGTTTTATGGTATCTAAGACCTGATTTATGGCTTTACTGTACCAGGAAAAGCAGCTAAAAAATGTACAAAGGTGAAGAAGGCTCGGCCAGGCAGACTGCATTCAGATGTCTTTAAATGGACAAAGAAACTTAAAGAACAGTAACTTTCCTTGGTGGATCCAGGACTTATCACGTGTAATGGAGACTCATTAAACTTGAACTTTTGGCGCTTCAAGCGTTAACAGCTTTTTCCCCCTTCTTTTTTTAAGTAGGAGCATGAGAAAACTGTGAAATTATGATCATGAAATGTCTCCGCGTTTCAGAAAATCGAGTTAGCGTTTCTGACTCTCAACAGATGAAAGCGCCTTTATAATTATGACTATATTTACTGTGATGTTTCCAAGTTAGTCTGGCAGGGGGTCCTTGTTTCTCATCTTACACAAGCTACAGGGAAAAGAAGGAAACGTGGAGACAGCAAACTTATGCTTTATATAGCGCCCACATTTGGCAGCATTTCCCCCCCAATGTCAAGCATACTTTATATTTTTAAATGACTAATCAAATATAACTCCTGTTTCATGTATGAAAAACTTTTAACTGATGGAGAAAGGCATTCCTTGCCAACCAAGAAACTTTCATAGTTTGGATGCACCCGCAATTACACTATTGTCATGCAAGCAGAAGAAACCTAACATACATATGTGACAAAGTATGTAAGTGCCCTGTAACCAAATGCTGCTTCCATGCATGCTGCCAGGAGTACGGCAACCTACCCAACCTGGCACACTCATAATGGTCCCATTCCCCTGTCCCAAACTGCCTTAGGCTCCAGATTTGAGTGGGTGCACAATTCTGGCCAATGACATCCAGGAGAAGCATGCCACTCATTAAGGCATTCTGGGAAAGAGCTGGCCTCCGCATCTGTTGGATTGATACACACTTGTAGGAACATGAAAACAGCTGCCTCAGGAAACGCCATGCAAAACACCCAAACCGTCATAACCTTGTTAGCTAAAGATGGAATCCACCTCAAAGCCAGCACGTTTTAGGACTAAAATGGCCTAACACTAGGTCCTGAGCATTTAAAAACACCTTCGAAGCAGGATTTCTGTTTTCATCCCAAATCATTCTCATCACACAAAACCCAACATGGTGGAGCAGTATGGAGTTCTAACAATGCCAGGGCGGGCTCCCATGCTGTATGCTCATTGGTGCTACATTTCCTTAGAGATGCTTTCTCCAATCTTATAGGATGGGAAACCAAGACTCAGAGAGGCTAGCGATACACTCAGTCTGTAATATCCACTGAACACAGGCCAGGGTTTCTATCTCCATCTATCCTTGACTTCAGATGCTCTTGTTCAAAAGCTCTGTATAGAGAGAGCATAGAGTGTGAAGGTGTGGAAGCACTGGATCATTTTATGACTCGAGCCTGGCATAAAGCAGTGTGAAGGCAGTATCTATAGTGACGTGGTTACTTTTCTTAATTTTGAGTTTGATAAAGTCATGAAGATGGTGAGAACAGTTGAGGGAAAAGGCAACCAAGCTTCAAGTTCCAACGGCAGGAACAGAGCAGTGGCCCATCTCATGCTTGCACCTGGGCTGGGGTAGTCATCTTCCTCTCTGTGAGCCGGACAGGAAGATGAGACTGTCAATAATATCTGGATTAAATGTTAGCACGCTTTTTAAAAAGACACAGGTTTGTGCCACTATTCTGTGGTTTCAAGCACCTATCGCCAAGTGTGGTCTGAAAATGTTAATGCAAAAATTCTAGAAACACATGACCCACCCATTTTACATGAAGTACGCCTGAGTAACGTGAGGAAATCTCAACCATTCCATCTAGTCCTGCCCTGATTTTGATATAATCTAGAGCCACAGTAGGGGGGAGTGTTTTGAGAGACTGTCTGCTTTTTAGGCTGGCCTCTGGGAACCTTTGCAGAGATTATCTTGATTGTGTTAATTGAGGCAGGAAATCCTGCCCATTGTTGGTAGCACCACTTCCTGGAAATGGGATTCTGGACTGTGTAAGGAGAGCAAGCCCAGCACTGGCCTGCATGCATTCATTCACTTTTCTGCTTCTGAGAGAGAATGTGATTAGCTGCATTGAGTTCCTGCTGCCTTGACGTCCTTACAACCTGGAATTGTGAACCAAACAACCCCCTTTCTTTTCTCTTAACCTGCTTCCCCCGACCCCGACCCCAAGGGTATTTTAATCACGTATTTTGATCACAGCAACAGGAAACAAAACCAGGGCACCATGCCAGTATAGGAATCATCCTTCTATGCAGGGACACCACACTCTGCCTACTGGCCACTCTGACTATCACTGTCACAGTGAGCAGCTGGACAGGGCTTGAGCCCAAGGAACTTCTTCTCTGACTTAGCAATGGCTTCAAAATCTAACAGTGATGTAGACAGTTCACATCTTCCCGAGAGAAGCCATTCATTCTCCACTTCTAATGGAAGAGCAAAAATGCAAGATACTACATGAACACAACATTTATTAATGTGTACTACTGCAGCGCTTCCATTTTGTTATTAGCTCTTGCATCTAATTTACACCTCATTAGACCCGTTTATTTCTGTATAGGGGAAGGCAAGGTCCATATAGAGTTCAAGGCACTGAGGTTTCAGGCACTGCTGGAGGAGGTTCTGAAGTGAATTCCCCATGGATGCTGGGGACTACTGTATTCAATCGAAGAGGACGAGCTTGTTTTGGAGGGTGGTAGCTACCACCGTCCTCTTCTATAAGAAAGATTTTGCTAATCAATAAAGATGTTCCTCTTCTCCCCGACTTTGAACGTCAGCCTACCATTTTCTGCGACGCAAGTGAAACCAGCCACAGCCCAGAAGTCAGGTCCAGCTCTGTACTTTGAAACGCATCTGTCCTCTCCATGCTACATGTTCGGGGTGGGGGTGGGGGTGGGCGATGGCTCTCCAGGGACACAAGTGAAAATTACAGAGAGGCTGTGCAGCAATACCGCCTCAACTCCCGAGAGCTGAATGAGGCACGGTTATGGCTAACTGAGAATATTATCTATGTATTTCTGAAAATTGAGTCTAAAAACTGTATTAACAGCAATGAAGTATAAGTGATCCCCTAAGAAAAGGGCAGAGTGCCGTAAAATGTAAATGACAATAATAAATTTGAAGAGTCAGGCTATCCGTTGCCTGTCTCTGTGTGCACACAACCGTATCGTACTTGCGTCTACAACGCGTAGGGTTTTGTTTGTTTGGGTTTTTCGGTTTTTGGTTTTTTTTTGTTTTTGTGTTTTTGGTTTATTGAGACAGGGTTTCTCTGTGCACCCCTGGCTGCCCTGGACTCGCTTTGTAGACTAAGCTGGTCTTGAACTCACACACCTGCCTCTGCCTCCCAAATGCTGGGATTAAAGGCTTGTACCACCGTCACCCAGCAAGCTCAGAGTTTTTAAGTCATCATGGTATTCGCTCTAGCAACTGAGGAAGATACAATACAGAGATAAATATAGCATTAAAGAACTCCGTTAATAGAACCATGGAGGTTCTAGATAGTAGTTTGACCTCAAAATTTTTTTTTCTAAGGAGAAAACAGTGGCCAGTAGGCCTGGGCCTGTCTCAGGCCTCAGGCTGGCTTCCTAACTCCTAACTCTGAATTCTTAATCCACTTTCAAATTGTTCCGAAATCTTTTGCAATGATAGGCATACAGTTTGACTTTCGAAATTATAATTGACTTTACACATAAGAGGAGAGAACCTGACGACTTTTAAATGTTCTTACAGTTCCAGCAGAACACAGGCCCCTAGTTGAATGACTGGCCTCTGGGGATGTGAAGCTCCACAAGCCGGAGACAGTCATGGTCATCGGCGAAGAGGCACAATAGTCATGCTTCAGAAACTCCAGCCAGGTGGCCAAGAAAGCACCAACATCGGCTCCTGGCACAATTCTCCATTTACCCTTGCTGAGTGGACAGTTCCTACGAAATACTTCCTCCCTGATTTCAAGCTCTAAAATGTTCCAAGTCCCCAAAACGCATGTTTCATTCCTCCAGTTTTGTTAAAGAAAAACAAGTGGATTCATGAACCCCTGGCCATTCGGTGAGGAAATACCTACTCTCTGAAAAACAAACAAACAAAACAAAAAAAAAATGTAGAGCATTACTGAGTACAGAGCAGGACATGAAGATCCACATAGGCAAGGTCATTTACAAACTACCAGGACTATATTAAAAAACAACAACAAACAAACAAAAATGAAAAAAAAAAAACCCTGATTGATTATTTCAAGGGCAACGTGGCTTTTCTCACAACGTGTGGCCTATTGTTCCTTCCACCAACTGAAGAAAAGAGGTCTACGGCTGGCAGTTGAAATTCTAGCCTCAAAGCCAGAACTGGACAGAGAGTCTGACTCTGCTCTTTCCTGGTCCTCACAGAATGAAGTCCCCACCCTTGAGAAGTGTCAATGCCTGCATTCCTGCAAACCTTAAAGTATGCTACCTTTCCTGGCAAGAGGGAGATTAAGGTTAAAAACTTCCCTTTAAAACTGGGAAGTAATCCTGGGCCATCTGCGGGGCGGTGCTTACTCTGATGGTCCTTAACACGTGAAAAGGGAAGCAGGCAGCTCAGAGATGCAGAAGTCAGGCGGTAAGTGCAGAAGTGGAAAAGGGGGCAACAAGCAAAGACTAAACATGACCTTGGAGGCCATAAAAGGCAAGGACAAGTGTTCTGCCCCCAGCACTTACGTGCCTCGATAGGAGTCCACTGACACACATCCTTTGAAGAGTACAGACAGAGACAGGCAACAGATAGCCTGACTCTTCAAATTTATGTGTGTGCCGGACTTCTACTCCTTCTGACTATAAAGTTATAAATCCCAATTGTCATAGGATAGTGGCTTGTTGTCATCTATGATAGCTGACATTCCTTGAGGGTTTGTGTTGTTTTCTACAAAATGGAAATAAAACACGTAGGTGTCCCAACAGACTAAAACAGGACCCTGAGAGAATGTAAATAAAACCTTTCAGTGCTCCACACAGATTAAGAACTCAGTGTTCAGTCATTATGCTCATGATACCATTCCAGCATAAATGTACAGGCTGCTGTTTATAATAGGCAGTGATTTCATTATGTGGTAATGGCACCTTACATTTAAACAGCATCTTCATTTCCATACATTGTTTTACCTGACACTCACTGTGATTTCACGGGGCAGCAGAACATCAACAGATGAGGAAACTGGATTTACTGGCCACGGATGGAGTGCAAGGCACCTGCTTCTAAGTGCAGCGAGCTCCTGACCTCAGCATGTGCTTCATATCAATACATACATCAGGTATGTAGAATGGGGATAAGTGTTGGTAACAAAATTGCCAAATGGTGATAGGGCTGCACGCTCCAGACACACTCCTCAGCCAGAGGAGTTTCCAGCCAGGTCTCCAGACTCCACTCCCCCAAGCATGGCTTAAAAACTCTGTCTAATGTGTCTAGTCAATTGTGCAAAGCACTAGGGGAAAGAATTGCTTCCTGACCACAGCAGGCAATCACCTGATGCCTTGAAGCATGAAGTTTGATTACCCTTATCTCAGTTTATCACTGCATCAAGAACTGTTGATGGGAATACTGGCCCAGGGCCCCCGTTTATGAAATGATACAGGCCAGTCAGCAGAAATAAGCCAGGCCCTTTTTCTTTCATGATTTTTGCTCACTGTGGAAATCTTTTACAAACTAGAGGATTTTAAAAATAACCCTCTTTGGCTTGCGGTGTATTTTTATTCCTTTCTCTTTTATTTCATAAGCTAACTTAGTTGACCTGGGCTGGCAAGGATGAGATCATGCCTATCTAACAGCCTGTCCACACCTGCCTTGCTGTCCAGTAATTCATTGACATGGGAACCTGCATTTCCCCCAGATGCTAGACAACCAGCAGGTGCCCTGCTGTCAGGGATATTCTAGCTACATCTTTTCTCCAAGGGTAGTCAGGAGACAGGAGGTGTTAGTTACCTGGCATGCCTGAGGGAAGGTTAGGGTTCTGGGAATCTGCATTTTAACCTTTGCGATGCTGATGAATTTTAAAGTCTAAGAACTGCCTGTGGTTATGAGTCAGGAACCTGGATTGGCCCAGGAGTGTGCCTAAGTTAGGGCAAGTTTCACTAAGCAGGAGCTACCAGCACAGAACACACCGATCATCTCCTTTAACCCTGCCAGCAGTGGACCCAGATTCCTACACCATGTCTCTCAAACAGCAGACCTCTGGGCTGGAGATCCTCAACGGAGGACCAGTCTCCAGACCACCTGCAGCCATCCCTTTCCTAGCCTGGCTGATTACATGACCAGTGTAAGGAGGTGCTGTAGAGCTGTAGTCACAGGCGCTATAGTAGTCAAAAGCAGTGGCAGAGTCGCACACGGCAAGACACGTAGAACGAACGCTAGAAACAGGCACTCTGCAGCCAGACTGCATTTATTTTTACCTAACAGACAGTGGTATATTTAAAGCACTCCTTGCGTGCCAAGCACTATTATAAATGCTCTTCAAATATTAATTCATTTATGTCTCACAACAGTCTTCAGACGCAGGTACTACCAGCACAGCCTTCCGTCTATAAGGTCTCAGAGAGGTTCAGTTACTTGTTCAAGACCCCACAGTGTGTTTATTGCATTACGCTCCCTCTCACAGACCCTCACTCCTTCCTTTCACTGCCAACCAGCAGTTTAACTCCAGGACATGCCTACCCTCCCATGCCTCAGTTTCTTCTTCCGCACAATGAGTATGTTATTAATAGTAGCCATCTTAAAGAATGCTGATCAAATGAGTTAGCATATTTTGCTTGCATGTCAGGCACATGGTGAGGACTCACATATGCCAGCCACTTTTGCCCAGCCTTACGTTCTCGGGGGTGGCGAGAGGATTAAATGAGACAACATATTTAAAGCACTAGGCACAATGCCACGGCACACGGCAAACACACAGCAAGGGCTGTTATTATTAGCCTGGCTGAGCCAGGCCAGCTTATTTTAGATTGGGTTTAGAGGCAACTGTGCTGGGCACAAGGGAGCAGTGTGCCCTTCACTTTAGGCTACTGTGCAGGCGTCGGATCAACTACTAGACTTAACAGGTTCTCTGGCTCAAGTCACCGGAATATTCCTAAAAAGTTCCCCATGTTGGATTTGCTTGTCATTAGACCTCTCCCTATTGACCTATTCTGTGATTTCTGATTGATGTTTAATTGGCAGCAAATCTTCGCTAAGACTATCATGTAAAGCATTACTTTGTGAGAGACTTAAATATACCTTGGAAAACTGAGCCAGGGGTAGGTAGGTGGCTTGGGAAAGCAGCTGACATGCCATTCCTAAGGCACCAATTATTATTCCTTACTCCTTCTTTGTATGTATTCTAATAAGCATCCTTACACTATAGAACCTGTGGTCTTCCCCTCCCCCGAGGTTTATTACAGCCACTGTTAAACTTAACTGTGTGTTCATTCTAATTTATATTAACCTATGGGTTAACAATGGCTGAGAAACATCCATGCTCCTACTTAGCACGGAGGAAGGTTCGCGATGGGGTAGGGGTAGTGACAGTGTTGGGGAGGAAACAACACGGAGAGCCACCCACTGGTGACAGAAGTTTGTCCTGGTTGCTCAGAGCCACAAAGGAAAGTTCACTTCCTCAAGGATGTAGTCATAATTTTCCAAGTCATGTTCCTCTGTAAGGAATAAGCTGCCCCAGCCTCAGACTACTCCGTGCAGTCTGCCTGCCAAGGGAGACTATCTGCAGTGTGATAAAAAACCCACTAATACATTTATTACAGCAACTGCTGAATATACGTGTCTCTCCCTGAGCTGACTTTAACCAGGCCACAGCCTCAGGGAGCTGCCATCTTACACTCCGGTCCATCTTATCACGGTTTCAGTGTTTTCAGTTCTCATCTCTATTTCCTGTCTTCACAGCATCTTCTCTCTCCTCCAATACGCTTATATAAACATGCATGTTTTTAAAATTAAAGAGTCTGTGTTCAGTCTTTTCATATTAAAAAGAAATGATAAGGCAGATGAATCATCGACCTTGCTTGCTTCTGCTCGGGATCTCAGTGAGAAGAGGTCTTGCTGGGTCCTTGTTGCTGAGTTCATGTACACATGATCCACCTGCAGCTGACACTGGGTTTTTACTATTCATCATAGAGCAATCTGAGTTGTTACAGATTGACCCCATGCGTTCCAATGGCTTACTCCGTGAGTCCAGCATCCCAGCAACACTCAATACATCTTTGTGGGTTGCTCAGACAACTGCCACTGTGCACCTGAAATACAACTCTCCGGTAGGTAAGGACAAAAATTCGGACAACTGACCTTGACCTCAATCCCACCCCACCCCAGGGCCTTTGCCTAAGCTGTTCTCTATGCCTGGAATGCCTTCTCTTTCAACACCTCCCCTACCGCCTCTCACTGTCCACCTGTCCAAGGCCTACCTAGCTCAAGGACCAGCTCAAATATCAGTGTCTCCACAAACCCCTCCCTGACCCCCTCGCCAGAAATAACCTCCCTTTTCTCAGCTTCTGCAGGGCGTATCTTCTCTGGCACTTGAAACACACCCTGTTTTATTGTGGCTGTTGGTTTAGAGCTCTGGAGCTATGTCGTGCTCCTCTTTGAATTCGTGCAGAGGACACACTCGGTCAAAGTTGCCACAACAGTGACAAGAACAGAAACTGTAGGACATATCACTTCTTCTGTGGCCTCTCTCTCCTTGTCTATTGCTTTCAGAACTATCTTTCTTCTATCTGCCAGTTACCCAAGGCAGATTTGGGCTCTTCTAAGCACTCCTGTGATAACAGGTGAAGTGCTATCGGAGGCAGAGAGTCTTCCTGGTTTGCTGATGGTCCACTGAGGAACAGAAGTGTTTTCTTGACGAGCTTCCTCTTCTCCAGTGCTTTGTGCCAGTACAAACTCTTGCCTCTGCTGCTAAGTACAGACTCCAATAATAGGCTAAGTGGTTGCAGATCCTCCTGAGGCCTTATTATACATGTACTGACACACTGAACTCTTACTCTGAAAACCTATATTTCCTTCCCTTAAGTACATGTTGAAAACCTTAAATTTCAGCATCATGTGTAATGGTGCTGCATATCTGGCTTTAAGTATTTCCTCCCATAGAAATTCTGAAGCAAAAAACAAAACAAAAAACCCCAATAACAACAGAAGTTATTGCATAAGAGACAACGTCTCACATCTCGGCAGTGTGTTTGACCACTCAGAGAGGTCAAAGAGCACTGTTGAAGCAACATGAAGAACACGGTATGGCACGCTGGAGTCCACGTCAGGCTTCAGGCGAACACCTTCAACCTCACAGCTGTGGGAAATCGTATGTAACAGGCTGTCACATGACCAAATGGAAAGTGCACCCAGACAGCACTCTTTAGTCAAGAGTGGATACTGCCTTATGTCTTGCCATGCTGGGATCCTAGAGAAGAAAACCCAGTATGGAGAGCAGAGTTGGGAGAGGTACTATCTGGGACCACTGAAGATGTCACGGCACAGGAAAACAAGTGGGAGGAGACTAGAACCCCACGACTTCGGATAGCAAGAAAGACATGACTCAAGAACAAACCCACATGAGTAAGTCATTCACTAAAAGTACTTTCCCCAAATGTAACTTCTTTACCAAGAAGAATCAGAAATATCAAAGCAGTGTGGGCTGGAATGTTCAGAGGTTAGAACTCCCTAAGGGATGACTCAGTTTCCTCGATGACTGCGCGGTGATAACGGAGCCTACCTCCGAGTCTTGCACGTACTCAAGATAAGGATCTTATCAGGGCATCTAGAATTGAATCAGCATTGTGATTTCTTTCCCTCCTTCTCTCTCTTCCTCTTCCATCATCACACCCTCTTTCTCCACATATCAAATTGGAAAAAAAAAAAAAAGTATTCTTAATTAGAAAAGTTCAAACCAGCCACTGAAAAGCTTGGCAATATCTCCTAAGAAATTCACCCACCTAATATATGTTATTCTTTCTCTAACAAGCAATAGCTACTCTTGCAGATATAGAATGGGGAAATAAACAAACAAACAAAACATTATCAACATTTTGTGTACTACGAACCACAAGCCTGTGTTTAGGTCTGTTACACAGTCTATGAAAGGTGATGACGCCAGGGTGTGTGTAGGTCGCTGAAGAGCTAGACAGGTCTTTTTCTGCCCGCCGTAGTTCTGGATCTCAGTAGCTGAATGTTGGTATTCTTTCCTTCGCCTTGAAGATAGAGTAAGTTCTGGATGAGCTGGGTCTGAATGAAGCTTTCTCGTTCTGTAATCCTGTGGCTAAATGGAATCAAGCCTCAAGTGTCACTGCTGTGGCCACATGCCACTTAAGGCTAGAACAAGCTCCCTTATAAGTGAAAGACACCCTTCGAGCCAGCAGGCCTTATGGCAGGTGTACTTCCAACACTGAATGAGGAGCCTGGCACAGGCTGTGAAAGAAGGGAAACTTCCTGTTCCGGGTGTTAGCTTTAGTTACCACAGCCAGACAATGCTGCCAGTGGTGTGGAAGGAAAAATTGCTGTAGCCAGCTGTGCTGTTCACAGTTGGATGGATTCTGTGTACCTCCAAATGGTGATAGAGCCAGCAGCCTGTTGTAGCCAAGGACAGGATGATGGATGATCTACATACTGTGTCCAAGTGGAGAGAATGGCAGAAGTTCACTTCGGGGTTGTTAAAATGCTAATCTGGGTGAGTTAACAAAGCCTGATAGAAAAGAAAAGTTCGAGAAATACGAACACCTCATGAGGGTTCTGAGCTCCACCGATCTGAAAGCCTTTAGCTGCTCCTTGCTTAACTTTATTCACCCCGCCCCCTCCCTTCAAGTACGAACTTTTAGTAGTTTTCATGTTGGGAGAAATGAAAACCGCCTCAGTGGTCAGCTACGCTGCCCCTGTCATCAAGGTCTGACTGGAAAACAGCCTGACGACAGCCACCTCAACTGAGAAGCGTCCTGGCATACTTAATGGAGCCGTGGGGTCTAGTGTCTCCATGTGGCACAGGAATAAACCAAAACACTTTCCCTCCCAACTAGAGTTGTCAGCTGCTCTCCACAGTCTCCTAAGACGCTGGATTGGGTAGAAATTTTTTCATGCTAAATCTCCATTTACATAGGCCTCCAAGAACGCCATATCCCATTGCTCTGACAGACCCAGTACACAAACTATACTGACAGGCCATTCATTGACGCTGAGGGCAGGAAGGCCTGCACTGGGCATGTTATATGTAGACCATCTTGCCTTAAAGTTTTCTGATATAGCAATTTTGACAAGAAAGAGACATATATTTCTATTTCTTGTCCCCCAGATCTGGTTTTCTAGTCAGTAGTGTTGCTCGAGGTGAATATACAAAAGCTTATCTGGCCACAGGGTGTTGGCACATGGTTATAGTTCCTTGCAAATGACAGGTACTCAATGAACACAGATGGGTTGGTATACCTCAACTGCCTCTTGCTTCCTGTCGAAGTAAATCTAGACAACGCAGCCTTAAAGACCCTTAATAAAAATAAACGATAATATTTTGTCCTGCAGTATGTTAGGGTAGGAGTTTTTGCCTCCTATTACTGCACTAATATCAGTCAGGCATTCAGCCAGACTCTTAGCCCTGCATCAAATGCATCAGAAGAGTGAAAAATGACCCTATTTCAGATGCATTTTTCACTCTTTGTAGCTTAGTAAAGCTCACATGCAAAAACAATGACTAAGCTAATTACCATGGCTCATTTTGATGGAACAGCAAGAAGAGCTCCCTCAGACCCAGCCCTCGGCAATCATGAGTATCTTTCTGAATCCATGGTACTTGTCCATGGCTTTTCAAGGGACAGAAACCACCAGACAGGACACAGAGGCCCACTTACCCAAATCAGTTACTGGACAGAGCCTTCCTGTGCAGCAAGCCAGTGAACTGAAGTCCTTCTATAGATGTTTAAGTTGCCCTCACGCTAAGGACTAAGGCTGACGTCACAGCCATCTTTCCAATCCATCAAACCAAGGGAGGCATGACCAGATGGTGCTGGTGCTATTAGAGGGCATGAAAAAGGTGTGTGTGCGCGCACTCGTGTGGCAAAATGCCCACAAATCTAAATCAAACTCAAGTTAACCAGATGCCTGGTGATGGAGACATTACAGTATTCCTGGCACATTCTTAGGCATCATGGAAAGGCTCCTCAGAAAGGGTACCTACGTAGCATCCTTAGGAGAGATGAGATGGGTACTAATATTCTGTAGGATCCAATAAGAAATGTTAGTGGGTTGCTGATCTTCCTAAGCATGCCAGCAGAGAAATCTTAGGATCTTGTATTTAACTGTCTTCTGGGCACCCATCTCAGAGAGAGAAACTAAAGCACTGGCAGTCTGAAGAGCAAATCTCAGCTATAGGTGTGCTGTAGTTTATCTTTATATATTTACATTCATGCTGATACAGACCCAATCTCAGAGCTTACCTGTAATTTCTATGTATCTAAGCCAGGGTAAATGTTTGTGTGTAATGGTGCTAGCTTGAGAGAATGAGCCTGTCACCCACTACATGAAATGCTACTACATGCAAGTTAATTTCCTGCGGTAGATACTTAACATCATGAATAAACACAGCACCAGAATCTATTGTTTCATACCATCAAAAAGATAGTAAAACACTTCCCCCAGCTGTCTATGATTTCACAATACAGGGAAGAAAAGCCTCGGAGATGTTCTCCAAAGGAGTATTTCTCCTATTCAAGGGACAGAGACTAAACCAACTGAATGAAAAATGTCAACTCTTCCCCTAAGACCTCAGAATGCAAATAAACAAAAGAATCTACTTTATTGTATCAAGTAGAGGGAAGGGGGGGAAGCACACATATTTCGGTACTGTAGACTTACAATTTGTAGTAGCTAGAAGTTTTAAGAGGAAGAAGTAGACCTCGACATTTCCCCAAACTAACGAGAAACAGTGTTGTATTTAAGGGAAAGAAGCCTGTGTGGCTGACACGGGGTCTAGTTACTGTACACGAAGTCCCCGAGGGAATATCTATAATAATAACGTGATGTCCTACTCTTGAGGATGCTGGAACTGGCTACTGACCCGGTCTAATTCTTCCAGTGCTCCAACTCATACCCTACTACAATACTCCCACCCCCACCCCAACCCCAGCGTGCTCCACGATATATTTTTTTTAAACAAGTACTAGATTTAAACAGTTGTCTGCCAGCCATGGTCCTGATAGCCAATTAATGAGAAAAATTCCAAACTCAGTTTGCATCCACACCTCCCAGTCCTTTCCGGCCTTTCATTTGGAACCTAAGAGCCGGTGGGACTAGGAGCTAAAAGCATTTCAAATCTCCCAGAGCGGCTACTGCCTCAGTTTCCACAGCCGGCCACCGCAGTCGGTTCTGGAAGTTTCCCTACCTGGTTGTCGGGCCGCTGCTCCCGGCTACAGGACGCCTCTGGCCGCGAAAGACGCGGCTCATACAAAATTGACTCTTCCTTATTTGTTTCCATCCATAATTGATGGGGAGCTGAGAGCGTTAACACGTCTCCGGGCCGAGCCCTTGCCGCCTGGCGAAGACCCTGTCCACGGCGCTTCGGTGGAGCATTTTCAGCCAGAGAACAAAGCACGCAAAGTTGCGGGGGAGAGTGGCCAAGAGCCCAGCGGGTGGGTGCCCACGGTCCCCGCGTGGACAGCCCAGTGGCCCCGCGCTCCCGGGCTGTACCCTGCGTCCTCCCGGCCGAGGCTGGCCTGGGCTGCGCTGCCAGCGGGCTGGAGGCTCCAAGCCCCGCAGCAAGGAAGGCGGGCTCACCCAGACGGCTTGCGGGGCAGCGCCGAGCCGGCCCTGCCTGGAAGAAACTTTTCCTCGCCGCCCAGGGTGTCTTTTGCTCCCCTTAGGGGTGCGCCCGGGAGGAGGGGTGCTCCCGGGAGGAGGGCCGAGCTGTCCCGCCCCGCCCCCCAGGCCGCCCACCGGCCAGCTGGGACCGGTCAGCCAGACCTCCCCTGGCGCCTCGGGCACGGCTGGAGACGGAGCCTCTTGCAAGAGCAGCGGACTCCGGGGAGCTCCAGCGCTTACGCCCACGCAAACACACGCGCGCCCGCACACAGCTGCGCCGCGGGCCCCGGGCTTGGGGTCCCACCCCCATCACGCACCCGGAGCGTCCGCGGGGTTTCGGAGGACCGTCTTACCTCTCATGGGGAAGCCTGCTTTAAAAGACGGGCAAATAAAGCTCGTCGCGATCAGAGGGAAAAGCCGATCGAGACAGAGCACGGAAAGAGCAATCCCTCGGTCTCGGGTCTCGCCTTGCGATCTATCCCGAAACTCGTCAGCTCCAGCCCTGGCGGCGGCGGCGGCGGGACCCAGCGCGAGCAAAACAAACCGCTGCTCGGCAAATGGTGTAATTCGATCCATCTCCGAGTCGCTCCCCGGGAGCCCGGCTCCCTCGCCGCTCTGCAGCTCCCACCGCGGCCAGCGCCGCCCAGAGCCCCCACGCGCGCCGCGGCCTCGACCCCGGTGGCTGCCGCGTCCCTGATTGCGCTCGGCCGCGCGCCCAGGCTCTCCCACCTTAGCGGAGCCGCTCCTCCCGCGCCTCCCGGAGCCGGGTCGCCCAGCTGGCGCCGCCTCTGTAGCCTGCAGAGTCGCCCTTCCCTTCCCTCCCTCTCCCTTCCTCCAGGCGCCCTCACTACTCTCGCAGCCTCCCCCAGACGTCCCGAGGACAAATTGATGCAGCCTAGTGGTGCCGTGGGCGCAGTTGTACCCCGAAGTTCAGTCTTAGTTTTCTAGTCTAAGATTTATTTATTTATTTTTAGCTTATTCTTGCAGGATCCCTCCCCATTTATCTTTCTTTATAACCACTAAGTAAAACAGCTGGGAAGAAGCAATCAAACATAGCTGTATCTTTAGAAAATACAGAAATTGCCTACTAAAAATCTTATTTCCACTTTGAATGAAAGCTATTCAGTACAGTATAATTTTGCAGGCTAATGAGCCGGCTTTACACGCAAGTGTTTCGTTTAATACGTTGTGGGAGAAATGAAAATGTCCTTGAAGCGACATCATTTAAGATGTCCTGGCTGTCATAAATGAAATTATATATATGTGTATATATATATATGTGTATATATACACATATATATGTAATATCCAAGGATCTTAATTCAAAGTTCATTTCCAAGAACTGGCTATGCTTATCAGTTTCCAGTCTAATCATGTATCACTTAAGGATTCTAAGTGGCTGGAATCAACCCTGGTGCCCTCGCTTAAAGAGAAAGTGAGCATTTCCGCCAAACTTTTGGTTTTCGTTTGTGTGGTTAATGACCGTGGAAAGTGAGGCAGGGCACGAGGGAAGCATATTCTTGTCTGCAGTTCTTTCTGCTCTTCTCCCGTGCACAGATACATGTTTACATTTAGGAAGAACACAGCCCTGGATTTGAAAAGGAACTCCAAAAAGACACCAGGTTAACAGTTGGTAGCTCAAAGCACCGCCAGGAGTAAAGGGCAGCCTTTTAAAATTCGAGCCTTTCCTGCTGTCCCTTCTATTACAAGAAAAGGGTAGGGGGGCCAGAAAGAGCAGCTTCTCAGACCCCTCAGTGGTTTTTTTTTTTTCTGCTGTTAAGTCTTTTGTTGCCTGGTTGTGCTGGACTCCGACATCAGTGCAAGTTACTTGGCAGTCAGGGCCCTCCCCTAGCCAACTTCTGACCCAGAAAGCTGTGGCTGCTTCCTGGCTAGTGGTCATTTCTTGTTTTCTGCACTGCAGGCAGAGGGTACTGGGAACTGTGTGGGGATGCAAAGTGGAAGCAGGGGCTACTTGGTTGGTCGGGGGAAACAAGTCAGGGGGCCACCTCGAAACAGGTTTGTAAGTTGTCCTGTGTCTGCAGAGGCAGTGAAGGTTCATTTCAGATTCCTGAACACCCTTCCATCCCACACCCCACATCTCACTTTGTAGCTCCGGCTGGCCTGGAACTCATTGTTAGCTCAGGGGGGCCTCAGGCTTGAGAGGATCATCCTGCTCCAGCCTCTGGAGTGTTGAGATTACTAAGGGTGAGTTTCAGCACCTGGCTTAGGGTGTGTTCCTCTATGTGTGGGCAGCATGAAAGGGAAAGATACCCAGAGATCACAGTTTTCCCCCCAGAGTTCTTAAATCCAGGGATAACAAGGACTGACAGTCTGCTGGGTTCCTGGAGGATATGCTGATGGGACCTTTGAAACAAGGAATTACAGGTTTTTCACTCTAAGTATGAGTCTGGATCTCAGAGTCATCCTTGTGTTTGCTCCGTTGGAGCCGGAGAGGCCACAGCATGACATGGGAAGAAAGGTCAAAACCTAGTCTTGAGGATTTGTCCTGTCCCTGTTGGGGGATGTTGAGAGGAAACTGACACTCTTTATTTAGTCTTTAGTGGAAGGACATCCAAGGAAACCACTCAGGCAGCTGCCCCTGTTGTGGTTCGCCTGATTCCCATCCACTCTGTTGACTTTATGCCATTCAACCCTTTAACCCTGTTAACATCTGCCAACTCCCCATCCTCCCCACACAGGCTAGACTGTAGGCACTAACACTGGCTGGGCACTCACAGCGCCCCAGGGAGCACGCTCTGCCCACCTCCCCCTCTGTTTCTGCTTTCTGCGGTACCTGGTAAAGCAGCTTACCTTCATTTCTGGTTTCTTGGTTGAACAACTGATTGTTTAGGTGTCAAGGTTCCCGCATCCCACAAACCCTTTGTATGGGTCTGAGTGACTGTCTTCTTTGCTCCAGAATGTTATTTATCTTGTTTCGGATATCTCCCAACTGGACATTTGTTAATGGGACAGTGTTAATGGAACACGTGTTACCTGGACAGGCCTGGTGCCCAGCACAGGGAAGCACGCTCAGTAAATACTTGTTGAACAGGTATGACACCGGAGCGGGCGACATTCTTACATTCTCTTCTGGAGCAGATAAGAGAGGGTTGCTGTCACTATATTTGATACCCCTCCGAACTAACAGCTTCCTTGCTCTGTGCCCCAAGAACTTACATCCCACTGCATGCTTGTTCAATGGGGTAAGTCACTAATTGAATAGAGATACTTGGCTCTCTTCTGCACCCGCCCCCCGGCAAAAAAAAAAAAAAAACTTTGAAGGCTAGACACCACTTGGTTATCAAATGTACTTTAGTGTTCTCTGTGTGTTTTCTCCATCAACGATAAGTAATAATTCATTTCCAATTGAATTGTAAGTACAAAAACTATCCACAGAAAATCTTTCTGTGTGATTCTCAGTAATATGTATCCGTTATCAAATAGTGCAGTTCCTTAACCATTATAGCTGTTAAACAGACACCATGCTCACCATATGCTAAGCTGTTCTAAGCATTTAAAAGACATTAGTGTGCGGCAATTCTGGGAGGCCAAGTACTATTATTAACACCATTTTAAAGGTGAGGAAACCTAAAAAAATGACATTTTAGTAATTCGGTTAATGTCACACCTGTAACTAGGATTTATATGCTCCCTCTTAATGAATGAAGTCTAAACAGCAGCCACTAAGAATAGAGGTTTTGGAGTTTATATGATTTGCATTCAAATCCAACCACTTCCCAGTAGATTTGTGATTTAGATCATTTATTTAACCACAGTGGGGTTCAGTCTCCTTATTTGCAAACCAAGGACGATGATAAAACTTTAAGTGTCTTCTGTGGCAGACTGGACATTACAACACATGTGATGTGTTTAGCCAATTGCCAGAGGTACAGCAGGCACTGAGTAAAGGCTAGGCAATACTTTTCTAGATGCCACAAAGGCAGCGCAATCTTGAGACTCTACAGAATTAGATTAGAAACTTAATCCAAACTCACAGGAAATGGGAGACTCAGGACTCAATAGATGTGTTGGATAATTTTGTTCAACTCTATCTCCATTCCTCTTGCCATGGGCTATGTCTCTTTAATTCAGGTATACAGACGACTGTTCAATTGATAGGAGCAACAGTTTGCGTGAAGTTTCACGAATAACCTAGTGTAGGAAGTAAAACTTCATGTTTCAAAATATAAAGATACAAGTATTGGAATTTCAAAGAGAGAGGCAGTTTCTCTGATGACTTCTTTTTAGAATGCACAGAAGCCATTCCTTGCATTCAGACATTATAGAAAGTGCTTTTGTAGCCAGGGGTTGCTTTCAAACTAATCTAAGCTCTCCATGACATGATAAATCATTAATAATACAGGCCCACATCTCTGCATCTGCATCGACACAGCTGGCCTCCTTGTGTCAAGAGTTTGCATATGAAAGTGACTCGGCCAAGATATTTCATTTTAATGAAAAATATTTATCATGATAAGTCTTATGCTTCAAGATTTTACTGACATAATTCATTCCTATTGCTATGCTGTATGCCAGTGTAGCACACAACCATGCCCATATTTGGAATGATAAAAAAAATGTACTTTTAAAAAACTTATTTTGATTACTACTCTACCTTAGCATGAATAACTTCTACCATTCACTCTGTGTAAAGAAATGCACCATGCATTTTTGGAAATAACCATCAATTGCCTACTTTAACTAATGCCTTCAAAGGAGCCACTGCATGAATATTGGAGTGTTTGAGCCAAAGAAAAAGATGCCGGTTTTCAAATAACTATTGTTTTTCCACCAGTCAGAAGCACAGTCCTCAGCTGTTAATATTACTAGATCTTTTGAAGACAGACGAAAGATAAACATAAACATTATTATATCTGTACATTATACCCATCCTATCATCTGAACAACTTCTCTAAGCCATTTGTAAGCTATACGGAAAAAAGACTTATTTAAACCTGTGTTAGTCTGTAGTAGAATCAACCTCACTGTTTAAGCTGCAAGCATCTGAGTTACTGGTTAGGATCACAGGATTGGGTTTCTCCAGACCACTTCAGTATCATCATATTCTCTATAGAAGTGTCTGGCCATTAGAGGTACAAAAAGTGATTCGTTGCCGGAAGCCACTAGAGCCACCTACTGGTTAAAAACACAAAACAAAACAAATAAACAAAACAAAATAGGATTCTGGGTAATTTATATCTTTCCAAATAAAGACTCCAAATGTATGCTTTGCTTTTTCCCTTTGCTTTTCAGTCAGGGTGCACATTAGATAGTTTGCTAACACCAGATATATGGAGTTATTACAAATTATAGTACTAAAATGTGAGGGAGGAAAGGCATTCCATATGGCAGACAGGAAGAAATTGATGCTCTGCTGTAAAAATCAATAGTAAGCCTTATTAGTGTTCAGCTGTAATAATAGGCTTGTCCAAAAATCCCAAAGCCCACTTAAATGCTGATACAAAGGTAAGGCCGTCAGCTCACTGGCTAACAGGCATTTCCACCTGTGCCTGGGACACCTGAGTCAGAAGAGATGCAATTGAAGAGCCAACATGAACTCTCTCCACTGGCCAGTTACAGGGTCTTCAGGCATGGCTGTAAATAGTCTTACAAGACACATAGCTTGTCAAAGCCTTGGGACCATAAAGTAATGTGCCCACCGTTTCCTTGACCCCCATGGCCATTCAGCCTACAGCTGGGTTCTAGTCAACAAACAAAACCACTCAGACCTGAAAATTTTTTATCAGAAACTTTCTTGCCAGGTTGATCCCAGCAACCAAGCTCCATTTAAACATTATTGATTCATTTCGCCATTGTGTTGGCAGCTGTCTGAACTTCCATTTTTGAGAAAAGCATTAAAAAGGGACCTCAGAGAAAATTCCATGGACATTTTGCTTCTGTTGCAAAGCTAAAAAAAAAAAAAGCTGGCTGAGAAAGGAAAGGTTTGGAGGATGGCTGGAAAGTTCTTAACAATTTGACTGTTGCCCTGTTACACCTACAGTAGCAGTCTACTTTTCAAGCCTTATCTCATATGGATGCATCCTCAATGTGTGTGTGTGTGCATATTTGCCTATTTTCCTCTGTATTCACGTTTAAAGGCCTCGTGAGTTCTTTAACTACATTCAACTCTTTGGAATTACGCTCATAAACTACTCCAATATGCTCTGAGTTTCTGGGTCATAATTACAAAATAAACAGATTCATTTTTTATCACAAGTTTTAATTAAGAATTCCAGTTACACGATTATTTTTTTTAATGAGTAATGCCTACTTAGTACCAAACTAAAGCAGGCTGCAAAATGTGTGGACTCAAAAGTATGTTTTCTAAAGACAGTTCTTTGGCTCTATTTCTCATTTACAAGTCGTCAGCCTTAGTAGCGGTCATAGTAAAACAAAAGGACAAGTCTTACTTTCTATATCAACTAGGTAGAGATCCAGGAGGCAACCGTAATCTATGATTTCTGGAAATAAATTGATTTGGCAGAAAGTGCTAATCAGCCATGATTTCAGCTTGTTGTGACTCTCAGGCTGGGTTTTGTTTTTGTTTTTGTTTGTTTGTCTAGATTAGTTGTCTAGGCTATTATTTCTTCAAGTATTAGCCAGGCCTTTCCTTGTATAACCTCCTATAGAGTAGCTTGTTTGAAAACATAGCCCCAGTCTGAGCTCCTAGTCCTGAAAGATATCTGCCTTCCAACCTAGTGAGGAAACAATCAGTTTGGCTTTGATTTATCTGTCAGCTTTTATGCTGAAGGGTAAAAAAAAATATGAATAAGAAAGTAATCTATTTTTAATATCAGGTTAAAGACCTGCTTGTGGAAGAAAGATGGTGTATCTTTCGAAACTAGAGTTAAATAAACCCTTTCATATGAAACCATCAGGAACACAAAAATGCCCAGAGTCAGCAAGTCCTAGGCAATGCACATCTCCTCGCCCCAGGTAGGGAGCCCACGGTAGACCAAAGTCCAAGAGAAGTCCAATGTAGCGAATTGATGAGCTTTATTGGGATCACTTACAGGAATATGGATGAGGTGCTGCTTCCTGGAGCAGAAATGACTCAAAGACAGCTGCATCACTGAGGCCCACCCCAGCATAAATGACAGCTCCCGAAGCTAGGACCTGGAGCACACTGAATAGCGGCAGGCAGCTCAACATATGGGAGAGTGTCCTTTCCAGATACCTCAGTTGGTCTAAACCTCTTCCAGGCAGCTGAGCTAGCCTGGCTTCTGCTTCTTCCAGGCAGTCATTCTGGTCTGAGAGTCTTCAGCTTTTATTGTTTACTCTGGTGGGGAGGGGCCTAGTGAGTCTGTTAGATTTCAGGGACCTCTGGAAGCTACTTTGAGCTGTTCACCTTCCTGCTTAAATAGCTTCTGTGCAGGATGGAATATTTAAATCTTGTAGGAAACTGTTATACAACACTAGGGGAACAGGGGCCCTCTCAGACAAAACCACACAGTCTTTGCAAAATCCAGTCAATGTAAGGAGGACAGGGCTGCAGAATGAGTAGAAGGGAAGAGGCTCACTCATTCACTCTTGCATGCATTCATTTCACCATTTGTTATTAATAGCAGCAGTCTGCTTTGTGTAAAGCACTGTGCAAAGATAAATGAGAACCCGCTCACATTCAGACAGCAACTGAAAATTCAAAAAGCAGTTTTATCATTCAGAATCCTGGCAGGGAACAGATGGCATACTTGACTTGGGTAATTCGAGGAGCTGTTTGTGAAGGTGAGAGTGGGGTGCAGGGACAACACGAGGGCCAGTTACCCTGGGGCTGTTCTATGCTCGGTTTCTAAGGAGTCAGGGGAGGGAGCAATGAGCAGAACCTGGAGTCATGGAGGCAAACAGAACCCCTGCAAGAAGCGCTGACCTTCAGCCAAAGGACTCTGTCAGCCTGAGGTAACCCGTGTTGGGGGAAGGAAATGAGTATCCACAGTTCACCCTCTCTGATCTCCTACTGTGCTTTTCATTGGTTCAGCCTCACTGGAAGCCAGAAGACAACAGAAGTCACTGATACCTTCCTTAGACTACATCCCCTCTTCCTCCTGAGAAGCAAAGCCAGGGGAAAGGGATTGTGAGTGCATCTGGTGGAGCAAATAGAAAGTGATTTTATTCTGGGCTTTATAGAAAACTTTGCAAAGGAGAAAGCTTCAGCTGGGAGGTTTCCTGTTGTACTCAGGCTACACAGCCGAGCCACATCTGGAAACTGAGACTGCTCAATGCAGTTCTGAGCTGATCAGGTGTCCATGCCTTCTGCTCTTTGAACTCCTTTACTACACTTAAATCATCACACAACCTTATTAACATATTTTATCACCTACCTTTGTGAGCGGGGGGGGGGGGAACTAAGTCTTGTTGGTTATTACTGTTGAGAATACCACCTGGCACAGGAACCCTGGTTCTTTTGATAGATGGAATAATGAGTGTGGGGGTGAACTACAGGGCATGAGGCTGTAAACACCCGGTCCAATGGTGCAGGAGAAATGTAGGGGATGTCCATAAGGAGCAATGAATAATGGTGCAGGTTAGGAAAGACTTCATCACAGGGAGGGCGTCTATGGGCAGGCAAGTGAAGTACACTGAAGGCAGACATCAGAGAAGGAGTTCAGAGCAAAGGAACTACTGCAGGGGACAATGCAGGTAGGGGACAGTCAACCTCAGAGCAGACTTGAGGCTTGTGCATGATCCTGGAGGCAGGGAGCGTGAGATGTGATGGAGAAAAGCAGAGCACCATCGCTGCATGGAATGTTTGAATTGCCATGCACTGGGCTTTGAATGTTTTCTTGGGTGTTTAAAGGACAGACATATTTTTGAGGGCATTAATGATCAGAATGATCCTTGAGTGTTAGAATTTTGAAGGAAACATTATCCAAATGCTTCTCAGGTAGAACTCAAGACAGAGGGAAGCACTTTGAGACGTGAAAGTTCAGGAGGAAGAACATCGGTTGACCATTCAGGAATGGACAGCACCTTCAGTGGAAGTGGAGCCTGAGAAAAGCAGGATGTCCAATAGAAGTCACACCAGAGCATTACCCACTTGGATGAATGTCAGGGAGGGCAGCTTTCCCCAAGGTTCCTAGTCAGGCTTGATTTAAGAAAAGTTAAGGGGCTGGAGAGATGGCTCAGGGGTTAACAACACTGGCTCTTCTTTCAAAGGTCCTGAGTTCAATCCCCAGCAACCACATGGTGAGTCACAACCATCTATAGTAAGATATGGTGTGCAGGCAGAATGTTGTATAAATAATAAATAAATCTTTAAAACAGAAAAGTTAAATTATTATGAGTGAGGAAGACAGAGAAAATAGAGCATATTTGCAGAAGAGGGAAACTGAGTTTTGTTTGAAGTAGACCTTAAAGTGCTAGCGTAGTGACCATGAGTAGACATCCAGCAAGACATGGGATAATAATGGAAATGAAAATGATAACAAGATAATATATAAGTTATTATTATAAATATAGTAATAATAATAATTATTATTATATCTAGTTGATCAGGGAAACTTCTACCTTCAAGGGGAGTAATAAAATCTCAACAGGCCGAATACAGACAGAAAGTAAAGAGATTGAGTTTCCGTGCATTCATGCAAATAAGCCAGTCTACCTTTTGTGTGCTGGGTGCTTAGAACGTTGAGAGGCCGGGACAACTTGTCCTCCTCCTATACACACCTGGACTCAGTCTCCTCAGTTATGAGGAGAGCTATAGCCTCCATTTTCATCCCTGCTCATAGGTTTTACACAGGAAAAGCAGACGTGCTGGCCCACCACATTTTCTCTGCTATCTTTTAGAGCTGACAGTCCAGTGACATGCTTTCAGCTTGACATGAAGAATGCTGTCGGAAACTTCTAAAACTTTTTGTGAAACTGCCCAAATCCATTAGTCTGGAAAGGCTTTGGGGACTCTGGTTCCCTAATATGGTGTAATTGAGGAAAAAATGTGGCTACAATTAATTTGCTTAACCATTATCACTCATGTAGAATTAAGAAACCTTAGGCAAGTGATCATTAGCACTTGCTTTGAAGACCTCAGGGAATTTGGAAAAAAAAATACAGCTCAGTGGCTGACTTTTCTTGGGCATTCTGCAGCTCTCTATTTTACTTGATTGAAAGGTTAGGCTTGGACAGTAGAGAATAGCTTACTTCAGAAGGGGGGCAGATACCATGAAGTCTGGGGTATTACTTAATAGCCAAATTGAGCTTGGAAGCTGCAGTCATTTAAGGAAATTAACAATGCAGTAGTTACAAGAAGCATGAAAATGGCTATTTATTCTTTTGATTTTTTTGATATAAGGCCATGTTACAGTGCCCAGGTTTGTTCTCGGTACTCTCCTGCCTCAGCTTTATGAGCGTCTGAGACTCTAAGTATGTCGCAGGGCCTGGCTTCCCACTTCTGCATCCTGTGTGCCATTTCCAAAGCACTTACAAAGCGTTTTTCTAATCTTGAGTGTGGGGGTAGAGAAGCAGGGTAAAAAGGAGGACAAATGAGAAATCTAACCAAATCTAACGGCACATTTCTAAGATAAACAAAGACGAGTCTTTAGCAACTTCTGCAGTTTCAATTTCTGAATTGTAGATGCTGACACCGGTAGGGACTCAGGCTTTCCTCTCTCTCTCTCTCTCTTTTGCTATACTGTTTGGCATTAATGGGAGGAGAAATAAAAGAGATATAAGTATTCACTAATTTCATAGAAACTGCTTCAAATTACACAGAATGTCGTAGAATGTATGCTTAATTATATAAGCAACCTTTGCACTAAAAAACTTCACTTTACTATCCTTCCATAAACATTTTATGAATCCGTTTAGTTTATGGTTAAATTAAGAGGAACTGAGAGGCAGGGATAAGCTAGAGACCCTTTCCTTGTGCTTTAAACGGATTTCATTAGAACTATAATTTAGCGCTATGTATAACTGAGCAATTCAAAAGCAGAGACTGAGGAGGACCTCCCCTATCAGTGGACTGGGGGAGGGGAATGGGAAAAGAAGAGGGAGGGGACCAGGGAGGGGTCTACAGCTGGGATACAAAGTGAACACATTGTAATAAATTTTAAAAAATAATTTAGAAAAGCAGAGAAGGGGCAAATCTATACTTTCATTATTTAGTCAAATGTTGGGAGAGCAGCTTTTGGCTTTTAATGAATATTTAATATGTTGGGGAGCTCTTGGGACCCATGGGACTCATGTTAGCTGTGAGATGGGATGGTTGCAGGAGGGACTGAGTTGGCGTCTAGCCTTCTGAGTTCTTTCTCTGCTTTTCTTCTTTGATATTCCTTAAGTTGCTATGAGGCAGGCAAAACCCCACAGCAGCCTTTGCTGAGAAAGCTCCCCAGGTGCTCAGGGATTGAAGATTAGGGAGAGGAATCTGAGACTCCACTGATCCCCATTGTGGAGGAGTAGTTGCCTTTGGTCTTAGACTGAGGAGTGTAGTTCTGCAATGGCTCTTGAAGCCCACTGGCAGCCACAAGCTGCTGGAGAGCTGGGTGGAAAATCGTTTTTTGTAACAGCAGCACAGACTTTGGTCCTGACTCAAGTACTTCCTCATGTCTCTCTTGATCAGCTCGAGTCTTGTGGGAAGGAATAACAGGACTTTGAGGCAGGTTGGGTCTAAGGTAAGACTTCACTGTAGAGTTCAGACAGGAAGCTCTGTGCATGCAGGAAATGGGAAGCGTTGTGTAACATACTCAGGAAGATACAAATTTTAGACCCCTCTGCCAAGTTAAGTTATGAATTCTTAAAAGATCATTTGTATGCTATTTAATGCTCTTTTTTTTTAAAGTTAGGGTAAGTACCAAGAGTATGGGTTTTGAATATTCATTTGTTGGGTCTTTGGGATCTAAAACAACACGTTTCAACTTGTCAGGACAACTTCACTTGATTATTGTGATTAGGAACGAAGTAAATACATCTAAGTATTGAGAGAGGAGACTATAAAACCTTGTATTAAAATGACAGATTAGGCTGATGCATCGTTCTCTGTAGTCCCTCCAGGGCCCAGCTTCTTTGGCTTTGTTGGTCTCCTTGTGGGGTTCCTGTCCCCTCCGGGTCCCTCTATCTCCCACTTCTTTCATAAGACTCCCTGTGCTCTATCCAAAGTTTGTCTTGAGTCTCTGCATCTGCTTCGATCCCCTGCTGGGTGGAGTCTTTCAGAGGTAGAGGAGATTTGTGGTAGGTTCCCATTCTGTTCTTTCTCTTCTACTGCTCCCGGGATCTATTCTATTTGTCCTTCTGAATGAGAATGAAGCATCCTCCCTAGGGTCCTCCTTATTGTTTAAGCCTCTTTGGGTCTATAGAATTTAGTATGTTTATTGTATAATAAATGGCTAATATCCATTTATAAGTGAGTATGTACCATGTGTGTCTTTCTGCTTCTGGGTTACCTCACTCAGGATGATCTTTTAGGACATAGACACACTGCCCAGATGTAGCCCATAGATGGCTCAGTTTCCATGTGGGTTCATGACAATCTCTGACATAAACTCTGTTGCCTGCTCTTTGACCACTTCTCCCTGGTAGAGAAGTCAGCCCACAGAGGAAGAGGATCCAGACAGTCTTGATTGCACCTGATAGTTTAGCATCAGACAGTAGGGGAGGAGGACTTCTCCTATCAGCAGACTAGCGGAGAGGGATAAGGGAGGAAGAAGTGATGTTGGGTCTAGGAGGAGATGAGGGAGAGGGCTACAGAGTGAATAACTTGTAATAATAATAAGACAGGTTAGAAAAGACAAATGTTTAATCTGTGACCATGTCAGAGGTTTTGGGGTGTTCTTTAAACTGTTTACACCATGCTTACCACCCTCCTTCCCCATATGCTAAGCACCTACAGGCCAGTCTTCTGTTGTCTTTCTGGACTACTATTGTTTTGTGATCCACTCTTAGGCTGTCTCTCTCAGGCTCCTCACTGCCCTCAATAGTGAGTAACAGTCAACATGGGCCTGGTTCTTATCACTGGCCTCAGAACCTTGCTCAGGTACACTCCCACTGAAAGGGCAGCTAAAGCGATAGTGCAGAGACTACCGAGAATGTGAGGCTACCTCTGCTAAGACGGGAACTTTAAACGCATTCTGTTCTTTGTGTAAAAGAAAACGATAGCAGGATGGCCTGCACATGGAACGTTTTCACCTCAAAACTGAACAGAACAGCTCCTTTTAAGAAGAAATAAAACCCTGCAGATCTTAGTAAGCAGTTGCTATTATTATTTAATATGATTTGGAGGTGCTAGCTAACGAAATAAGAAAAGAAGGCAAAATATAATTATGAAAGTTAGCAACATTGTACTGTTTTTGAAAAGACAGGTGGGTCTAGCGGTGTTAGCAGTTCATAAAATAATATGAAGATTATTGTCTTTCTTTTAAATATTTTGTTTTTCATTAACTGTATCTCTCCTCTCTCTCTCTCTCTCTCTCTCTCTCTCTCTCTCTCTCTCTCTCTCTCTCTCTCTCTCTCTCTGTCTCTCTGTGTGTGTGTGTGTGTACATGTGAGTGAATATAGATAGGTGGCCAAGGAACCGGAAGAGGAGGTCAAATCCCCTGACACTGAAGTTACAAGCAGTTGCGCGAAGCCTGCTACAGATGCTCTGGACTGAACCTGGGTCCTCAGAAGGAGTAGTTTCATCCTCTTAACCACTGAGCCATCTCTCCAGCCCTGAAAATTGCTCTTTTCTACACATCTAATAAACACCCAAGTATTGTGGTAGCACATTGTGGACAAAATAGGTCCCTTTTAAAGAGTAAGGCAAACATTAGAACTGAGGGGATAAATGTGACAACCATGAGGATGTTCTTCAGAAGAAAACAAAGAACAGTTGACTACACGAGGATCCTGATCCCCCCCCCCCCCGTGTATCCACTCCCCCCCTCCCGTGTATAAAGAATCGGTGCAATAATACCTTTTATAACCTCTAAGTGTCCAAGTTCAATGTCACTGTAATTATGTTATGATTGCCTTTGTGATGATATAAAAGCCTGCTTTGAGAAATTTCAAACTGCACGACAGTACTAATTTGAAAAATTCTGGGGAAAAAAATGTAATTCGTGGCTATTCATGTAATTGTAAACTCTTTAAAGGCACCACAATCAAAAACAGTTCTAAGTGATGTAGGGAGGAGCATCAAGAGCAGGGCAAGAGTAGAGGCTGCACAGGTAGACACATGTGTGCTTTTAAATAACATGATATGAATGGAAACTATAATGATGCTAGCATTTCGAGCCACAAGAAAATAAATAATTACTGAATAGCCATGATGATAAACTGTGTGTCTGCTGGGGGGGGGGTACAAATGTTAACGTTCCATTTCACGCTTCGTCATTAAAAAAGAAAAAAATCTAATGACCAGCCAAAATTTAAAGAGATACTCTAAGAAAACGAGAGTGAATATTTCCACATGCCTAAAGTAGCAAAGGCTCCTCTAAACGAGACATGAAAGCAAAAACCACAGTGAAAAAGGCACGTCATTTTTACTATGAAAATACAAAGATTTAAGTCAGGCGCATGCCTTTAATCCCAGAACTCAGCAGTCAGAGGCAGGCAGAGCTCTGAGTCTGAGGCTGGCCTGGTCTACAGAGAGAGTTCCAGGACAGCCAGAATTACACAGAGAGATCTTGGCCACCCCACTGTCCTCCCCCAATGAAAATGTATGCCCAGTACAAAACAAGTTAACACGGCAACTAGAAACCACTCACACTAAAAACACGAATGATTTACACTTTATTGAGCAACAATTCACGTATCAAAATGTTTATGCTTCACTGTTTTCACAACTCTTCCGATCAACTCGGGGCTTTATTAGCCATGAGTTCAGTGTCTTATCAAGGAACAATAGCTCCAGCCTCAAATTCACACTTCTAAACCCCACAAGTCAATGTTTTTCTGTATGTTAGACTTGGGTGGCTGTCAGAGCAAGCTAACTTCAACATGTCTTCACGGTCACAAACAGAATCATCTCCCCCTGTGCTGCTGGAAAAGACCAATCTTATCTCTGCCTCTATAGCTTTCTCTTGTTGGAACATTTCAAGGGTGTCGAATCATATAATATGTGGCCTCTCTGATTGGCTACATTCGCTTAGCATAGCTTTTTCATAGTTCATCTATATTGTAGCACGTATGAGTACTTCATTGTTTCATGGTTAAATAAAATTGCTTAGAATAGACATATATTTAAATTACCCTTTCACACAGTGTTTAGCATTTGGGTAATTTCTATTCTTTGCTATTAGAAATAATGTTGCTATAAATGTTTGTATGCAAGTTTTTGCATGGATAGATGTTTCTATGTTTTCTTGGATATGTTTCTCTTGTCTGATTAGAGCATCGTGTTGTGAGTAAAATGATATTGCATTTTTCATCTTTTACATGAAAAGATGACTTTTTGGATGTCTTCTTTGAAAGCATGCCAATTGTATCACCTATTTTATGATTAGGGTTTTTCTGTTTTATTGTTGAATCTTATGAGCTCTTTCTATATTATGAATGCTTATTTCTCACGTTTACATGATTTGCAAGGATCTTTTCCAGTTATTTGGTTTTCTTTTTTATCACTTTACTTCCTTTTTATTCCTTTTTTACTCTTTTACTCATCTCCTTTTTCTCCTTCCATCTTTTTCTTCTTTCCTTTTCTTTGGAAGTATTTTTATTCTGTTTTATTTAGAAACCAAATATACAAAACAAATAAGAACTCATCTGTATTCTTTTACCTAATAAAGGGGACAAGAATAAAATCTGTATGTATATTTACTTGTAAAGGTATCAGGGATGTTAAATGGATAAAAAAATCCTATGAAATGACTAACTTGGGGGAGGTATGGTGGGCAATGGAAATATTAATTAATTAATTAATTCCATCCATTTTACATTCTCATTGTATCCATCCCTCTTCCCCTCCAAGGCTCACCGTCCCTTTATTCTCCTTCCCCTTTTCCTCAGAAAAGGGGAGCTTCCTTTCCCATCTAGCCATCAAGTTTCCATCATCAAGTTGCATCAGGATTGAGCATGTCCTCTTCCCCTACGGCCTGGCAAGGGGGCCCCGCCAGAGGAAGGTGATAAAAAAAACAAATAAACAAACAAAGCTAGCAAGTGAGTCCCTGTCTGATGCAGTTCCACTTCCCTTACTAGAGGACCCACATGAGGCCTCAGCTGCCCATCTGCTACATCTTTGTAGAGGGCCTAGGTCCAGTTTGCGCATGATCCTTGGTTGATGCTTCAGTCTCAGCAAGCCCCTCTGGGCACTGGTTAGTTGCCTTTGTTGGTCTTCTTGTGGAGCTCCTGTTACCTTCAGGTTCTTTTCTCTTTCCTCCCACTTTTCCACAAGACTCCCTATGCATTGCCCAAAGTTTGGCTGTGAGTCTCAGCATCTGTTTTGTGGTACTGCTGGATAGAGTTTCTCAGAGGACAACTCTGACAGGCTCCTGTCTGCAAATTTAGCAGAGCATCATTCATAGTGTCAGAGGTTGGCACTTTCCAATAGGATGGGTCTTTGGTTAGATCAGGCATCAGTTGGGCATCCCCTCAATCTCTGATCAATCTTCATCTCTGCACATCTTGTAGGCAGGATAAATTTTGGGTCAAGTTTTTGTGGGTGGATTGGTGTTCTCCTCCCTCTGCTAGGAGACCAGTGTGGTTGGTGGATGTCTTCTTCAGTCTCCATGGCGTCTGCTACGAGGAGTCTCTGCTTGAGTACTCTCATATCCTCACTTATTCCTGACTTAGGTCTCCACTTTGTCACAGAGATACCCTTGCCCTCAGTTTCTCTTTACGCTACATCCTTCTGTCCTGTCGCCCTTGCTCTTCCCAGGTCTATTCTCCACCCTCTTAACTCTCTGTGCCCCCTCTCCTACCTTGGTTCTTCTCTTTACCCACTATGTTGGTCTACTCTAATTCCCCTTCCAAGTGGGATTTATGCGTCCTCCCGTTGATCCTCCTTGTTATTTATCTTCTTTGAGTCTATGCCTCGTAGAATGCTTATCCTATACTATATAGCTAAAATCTGCTAATAAGTGAGTACATGCTTGTCTTTCTGGGTCTGGGTTACCTCACTCAGGATGATCTTCTCTAGTTCCATTTATTTGCCTGCAAATTTAATGATTTCCTTGTTTTTAATAGCTGAGTAGTATTCTTTTGGGTAAATGTGCCTCAGTTTCTTTATCTATTCTTTGGTTGAGGGACATCTAGGTTATTTCCAGATTCTGGCTATTGTGAATAAAGCTGCAGTGAATATAGTTGAGCAAGCGTCCTTGTTGTGTGATCGAGCATCTTTTGGGTATATGCCCAGGAGAGGGTCTTGAGGTAAAGCTATTTCCAATTTTCTGAGAAAGTGCCAAATTGATTTCCAAAGTGGTTGTACAAGTTTACACTCCCATCAGCAATGGAGGAGAGTTCCCCTTTCTCCACACCCTCGCCAGGTTGTGCTGTCCCTTAAGATTTTGATCTTAGTCATTCTGACCGGTATGAGACAGAGTCTCAGAGATGTTTTGATTTGCATTTCTCTGATGAGTAAGGAAGTTGAGCATTTCTTTAAGTGCTTCTTGGCCATTCAAGATTCCCCTGTTGAGAACTCTCTGTTTAGTTCTGTGCCCCATTTTTAAACTGGGTTATATTGTTTAATGGTGCTTGGAAACTCATATTTTTCAGTGTGTTACTCTTTTTTTTTTTTTGAGGTGTCTTGAATTTTTTTGAACCATGTATCTATAATTAGCTTTCAAATTTTTTTCATAAATTAAAAGCTCTATATGCAATATGATTTTAAATTTATACAAAGGAAATAATTATTTCTTCATAAGTAAAATCAAACTGTTTACCTGCTTCATATGTTCTGACTGATTCCTCACAGCCTTAACAAGGCTTCACCTTATTGCTACGAGAGGGTATAGACCTGCCCTGCAAAACCATGGCCAGGATGTGGGCAAGCCGGGATCTGACGCCTCCAGCCTCTATTTGATCTCTATCCAGATCTCTGTACAATGGAAGCGATTCTTTGCACTTTATTGATGATGCCTTTGAAGCTCCACACTCTACATTTGAAGTTGTTTATCTGGTTTGTAAGTTGTTATCTGCACTTTTATTTTGTTTCTTTCTTTCTTTATTTTTTCTTTTACACAGGCTCTCATATACTAGGCTGGCCTCGGACTTTCTCTATTACTGAGGCTAGTCTTAAATTCCCGATTCTCCTGCTTCCACCTCCAAAGTGCTGAAATCGCAAAGGTGCAGCAGCCATACCTGGCTTGCTGGCAGGCCTTCTGATGTCATGTTTGAGGAGCCAACACCTGACTGAAGGTCGTGAAGCTTTACTCCTTTGTTTCCCATATGACTCTTAACATGCCGGTCTGTGATCCACTTTAAGTGTTTTTTGAGGTGGTGTTTTGAGCTTATAGTCTTGCATGTGAAGAGATTGATACTTTTAGTATATTCAGAACACTTTAATGGAAAAAGTGCAGCATGCCAATAATAAAATGGACAAATGGTGTTGAGCAGGCAATTCCAACTAACTGACCTGTGAAGAGATGCTAAGTATAGTAATAATCAAAATGCAAATTAAAATACTGAATTATCATTTACATTCAATAAGTTAGAAGAAAAAGTCACCATTTACAGTGATGACATGTATTTTTAGACTTTTAAAGTGATATTGAATGTTAATTTTGTGTGTATTGAAAAATGTACATTCCACACTGAATTAAAAATAAGCCTTAGACCGGTGATATTATCCTATATACAGCCATTTTCCAAAAGCAGCGTCAACTGAGGACACATATGTGGTATTCATGTATGTCGTATGTATGCCTATGATGTGTGTGTGCATGTGTACACATATGTATGTATGATATGTGTGTATATGTGCATGTATATGTATGATGTGAGAGGAAATAAGTCTTTTCTCTGAGCTCCCTCATGTACTGTGATTTTTCTTGACTTCTTATTGATTCTTTGTGAGTTTTATATCATGTACCCCAACCTCACTCATCTCCCTGAACCTTCATACCCACCCTTCACCCTTGGAATTTCCCCCCAAAAGAAAATTAAAAAAGTAAACAAAACAAAAAATACATAAAAAACTCATCCTGGAAGCTATAGTGTGTCACAGTGTGTCTCACAGCATACCATTTTGTCCACACATCTTTAATTGTAAATGTTCATTGCAGTGAGTCTTTGGTCTGAGGCCTCTGGTTTCTGCTACACTATCAATACTAGGTCCCCAC
The DNA here is from genome assembly GCA_028658305.1 of Pachyuromys duprasi. Taxonomy (NCBI): domain Eukaryota; kingdom Metazoa; phylum Chordata; class Mammalia; order Rodentia; family Muridae; genus Pachyuromys; species Pachyuromys duprasi. Next base: position 11,475,339 of record CM053748.1, read on the forward strand.
TGGGACTCCTCTTGGATATCCTGTTATTGCCCTGTATCATGTAGACACTACAGCTTTGGCTCCTCAGGCCCAACCCTTTCATGTGTTCCCACAGTTCACATATAGGGTAGATGTTGGGGCGGACCAACTCAAAACCCTGGACCTGGGCCTTGGTGGCAGTTGAGTTGGTCAGCCTGTCACCTCTCAAGACCACACTACCAGGATGAGCTCTCTAGCACTGCCCCAGCTAGCTCACTCAAAGTCCCAGGAGGGGGCAGGGCCACCTCTCCAGCGCTCATGCCCTCGGCCGGCTCACCTGCACCCACATCAGCAGAGCCAGCTCTACTGTGCTGCCTAGTCAAGCTGCAGGGCACACTGTCCGCAGTGCCGCAGCTGTAGAGGCATGCGGCCAGCTCTCCCAAATGCTGTAGTAAGCGAGGCCAGCTCTGCCCAGCCCTTGGACATCAGCATGCTCTCAGGCAGCAGCCCAGACCAGGGATGTCCACATGGTCTTCAGTGGTAATATGAGCCACTGACATTGACACAGGCCCCTGCTGCTTCATGGCCACAGACCCAGGCATGGCCCCTGGGATGGTTCTTCACCATGGCCTTAGGTTGTAGGGAAGGCTACCTACATCAGCCTATTTCTCTCCGCCCTCATTCCTCCAGTGCCGCCTCTCTTCACAATGCTCAAAGTGTTCTGGTTCTTTCTCTCTCAGCTTTCCACCACGTGCTTGCACTTCACAGTGGCTCCTGCTGAGGGAAGACCACTTGGCTGGCAGGCCTCTGAGAGTCTTCCCTGCCTGTGCTGCATGGCATAGCTGCAGACAAGCCTCTGTACTGTTACTTCTTCTTCTCCTTCTTCTTCAATTCATTGAGCAGCAATTAATTTATTGTCAGAAAAAGTTCATGAAACTATCTAAATTTTTCTAAAATAATCCCCATATTTGATCCAAATACACATACATACATAGGCACTCATATATACTCACATGCATGTATATATGTACATATATATATATACATACATACATACAAACTTCACATTTCTCTTTACCATTATTTTTTCTTTATTAATTACACTTTATTCACCTTATATACCCCTGTAGTTCCCTCTCTCCTCCCGTCCCAATCCCTCCCTTCCTCCCCCTTCTGCACCTGTGTCCCTCCCCAAGTCCATTGGAGTAGTATTTTAATCTCCATTATTGACTTGGCTATTTTGGGGAGTTGAGTTTTTCGTGCTTGTATATCCAAGTATATGTCATTATTCACCTGTGGATTCTTTGGTAAGAATTATCTAGGTACTTTTATTGATTTTACACATTCCGTTATGTCAGTGTAAATTCAAAGAGAAGAAAACATCTCTCACATGCATTATTTTTCTCTGCAGGACTCTCTGGAAACTGTCACAAAATGGATTACTGCACTATGGTATCTTTTCTCATTTCCTACCAGAATACGGACATACACAGGAGTTCGTATATCTGACCAAAATGTGTTCTGCTCCTGATATATGACATATATAATAGTTATAGCCTGTCTTAAAGTCAAATAAATAAATACAATCTGTTGTATTTAAGTAGCAAAATTATATTTAACGTCCTATAAATACTCTTATTGATTATACAAAATATCTCCAAAGTATTATAAAATAAATGTATAGGCTGTAAGGATGCAATTCTAGCAGGTAATAAACTACAGTTATCTGGAGTTAATGAGCTAGCTACAGTAAACTTTAATGTCAAATTAGCAATTTGCTTAAGAGTGTAGACATGCTTGGGTTGGGGAGTCGGTGAGAGCAATCTGATTCGGTGTATAGCTAGTGAGGCCCCTAGCATACCCAGTGCTCCAGGAGGCAGGGAAACAGGAGGACCATTGGAGCTTGTAGGCCTCTGACCTAGTTCCAGGGCCAGTGAGAGACCCTGAGTCATAGCAATAAGGTGGAGAGAGACAGAGCAGACATTCTATGTCCTCCTCTGGCTTCTTTGCACACATGGGTGTACACTCACTCATATACTCATGAGGACACACATCACACACACACTAAAGCATACACTACTCACACACACATTCACTCCATAGGACACTAACATAAACCACACGATACAACAGTCACATACTATACCATACTCACACTTTGGCTTAAATACTTCAGCACACTCACACACCCCTACAATGTACCACTCATATGTCCACCAAACACTTAAATATTATACACAGTCACATCCAACACACACACTACGGCACACTCACACAAATTCACATTGCAGCATGCACACAAATGCACACACGCTACAATACACACATATACACTAACACACACACAAGCCCATATGCTTTCTTTCTATCTCTCTGTCTCATGCACACACACAACTTCAACATTTTTTTGGAGTACTTCAATAGAATTTGTGTTTTTAAAACACACGAAAACTTGAAAGAAGACTACTTTTGTGCTCCTAATATTATTGATAATAATGACTTCGTTGCAGGTATAATAAGTTAGAACTGTTTACATTTAAAGTATTTTGTTCTTCATAACAAATTAATTCGCATTGGAACCATGTTCAGACTCCCTCTGTTTATCCTGTTCTTTAAGCAGACACACAGCTGCACTGTGTGACTGATGTGACTGCTGGCTGCTACTCTCCATTCTGCGGGTTTGCACCAATCCATGGTGACATTGCCATTTAGCATATAGCACAGCACAGTTTCAAAGCCCTAAATACCTCAATACTCCATGTTGTCATGTTACTCATTCTCCAGTTTAGGCCCTGAAAACCAGGAATCCTTTTTTTTCCCCTGTCTTCATAGTTTTCCCTTTTATAAAGCAGTTATGGGTGGGATCATAAACTGTGTGGCCTTTCAGACTGGCTACCCCACTAATTTCATACATTTACTTTTCTTCTATGGTTTTCCATTCACCTACTAGAGAACATTAGAGTTGGTTTCAAGTATTGGCATTTGGGGACAGAGCTGTAACAACTTCCATGTCTAGTTTTGGTTTATGGTTGAGTTTTCATCTTCGGATGAACATCAAGGGGTCTGAGTGCTGGTGGACTGCTGAGAGCATGGTTAGTTTCCCAATGAAGACACTGTGATGATTATTTTCCTGTTGACTTGACACAACCTAGAGGCAGCTGGGAAGAGGTCTAGTGGAAAGAACGCCAGATACAGCCACCGGCGGGTGTGTCCGTGTGCTGTGCATCTCTGTTCGATTTTTGAGGACTTGCTACATCAACTAGGAGACTGCAGCAAGGAAGACAATAACGGGCAATGTCCACGCAGAGACGGAGTCAACAAATTAAGTGTTCAGACCCCCATCCTGTCAAGGGTTGATTGAGGATTTTAATTTGATGAACTTTGATTTCCTCATGTATAGAATGGAGACCACATTAGGCCTTAAGGTTGTTTAAAGCCTTAAGTGAAATAGCGTAAGACAAAGGCTTGGCATAGTATTTGGCATATAGTAGGAGTGCAATAATGATGAGTCTTTCACCAAAATCATTTAAAGAGGGTTAGTTTCTGAGAGGAAATATTGGTGCCCATTGAACAATGTTGAACAAAAGGAAAGGTAGAATAAAAATACTTTGAAAACCAAATCTAAGTTACTGACTGATACAAAAAGAGTTGTTTATAGCTACTACTTGGAAGATGGCAGTCAGTTTTTATACCATCTAAGGATGTGGTGTATCTCTAGTTCATGGGAACCATGAAAACTCTGATACTAGATATAGATTCCGCATTGACAGAGTGGTTATGGCCATAGGAAGGCTTTTGTGAGAAGAGCAGCATGCGTGACTATTTATGTCAGCCATAGAAACAGCAAGAGAGAGAGATGTCTGTGTGCTCTGCTTTTCTATTTCATATACGTGGGTTAGCCATACCAAAGAAAAATAAGTGAAACAATGGAAAAAAAAAAACATCAGGTGAAATCCAGACAGGAATGGGGTCCCAGTTAATACAGATTTATAATTTAGTGGACTCACATTTATATATATAATATATAATATATATATATATGTGAAAACTTTTCATTCCCCTCCCAAGAAGTGTCCCTGGTTGGGAGGTTTTAGCCATGCCTTGGAGAAGTCTTAAGGGAATTTTATTTTTATTGCTAGAGGTTTTGCAGCTGTAGTAAAAAGTATTAATAGGATTTTGTTCCTGTGTTGGAGAATTTGCTCATTTTGTCTCTTACTAACAGCTAAGCCCACACTGGCTGCCTCTCATTTCCTGACCTCTTCCAGAGCGGAAGAATTTTTCAAGCTGCTTACCTTCCCCTGCTTTCTGACCATTCCCCCCTCCATGAGGACCACCGCTGAAATATTAAGTTTTACAGATTATAAAAATATCCTAATGGGATCTCAATACATCAGTGTTATAATAATGAGAAACAGTCATTTTGAGGAAAAATGAAAACATGGGGTGGTTTCCTATAAGCATGTGTTAAGTACTGAATAATTTTGGAGAGAACAGACAATATTGAAGAATCCCACAATCATCCTCAGACAGATCTTCTGTTTTCTTGATGTAACCACCGAGATGCAGCCAGGTAGTGATCCTCTGGGCTTAGTGAACCAGGGAAGCGCTTTATGAGAATGGATGCCAGACTCGTGCCATAAGAATATTCTCCAGAAAAATGTGACTGTGCTTCAGCCAGGCCATAAATTGGACGGTGTTTGATGTTGGGTGGGTAGTTTCAATTGTCAACTTCATGAGATCTGGCACCACCTAGGTGGTGAGCTTCTAGGCATAGCTCCAGGGGTTACTTAGGTGAGGTCAGCTTTTAGTCAGCCTGGGAGGGATTATCTTGATCAAATTACCTGAGGTAGGAAACCTCACCCACTGCGGATGGCACCATTCCTTGGGGTGAGATCCTGGACTGCAGAAAAAAGAGAGTGCAAGCTGAGCACCAGAATTCATTGCTTTACTTTTTCTGACTGTGGAAACAATGGGACCAGGTGGGCTAAGATCCCTACTGCCTTGATATCTTTGGCAGGATAAGCTGTGAACGTAATTAAATCAATCGATCTGTCTGTCTGTCTTGTTTTTTTGAGACATGGTTTCTCGGTGTAATCTTGGATGTCCAAGAACTCACTCTGTAGGGCAGGCTGGCCTTGAACTCAGAAATCTGCCAGCCTCTGTTTCTGGAGTGCTAGGATTAAAGGCGTGCTCCATCACCGCCTGACTCCTTTCTCTCTCTTTAATTGCTTTTGTTAGAGTATTTTATCTCAGCAACACGGAGGTAACTGTAAGGTTCACCTAACTTAAATCGGTGAGGTTGAGATGAAACATTTGGACGTTTTGATTAGTGAAGAATTAGATTAATTAGAATTAACTTCAAATAACCAGAGCCTCTTTGTTATAGCAAGAGAGAGTTTGAAACAGATGAAAAGACAGTTGAAAAAAAAATCAAACAGTTGGAATTAGGGGGTTTCAGGGATATAAATTCTGTCAAATATAGTTCACTGGATTATTGTATAAAATAATTATAGATAAACTAAAAATAAGGTAAGGCATGGCATTCGACGAATAATAAACTAACGGGGAAAATATTGCCATAACCTTTGCTAATGGGAAAATAAAGAGGCTAATGGGTAAGTGAGAGCCATGGCAACTAGCGGAAGCCTCTTGGGTGTACCTGGAGGTTTCTGTGGGAGTTTAGAGAGGAATCAAGGCAGGGCTTGGGTTTTTTAGAAGAACTGGATGATGGTTGAGCACAGTGCATGCCAGGATGACTCTGGGCACAGAAGTGGCACTCCTGTGGGTCTCTGCTCTGGTGGTAAGGGGACAAGGGACCCATGTCCATGTATCCTGGCCCCTTGGTACTTACAAGTTCAGAGATCTTCATTGCTTTTGCACTTCCTGGGCAAGAAGAATGCGGCTGACACATTCTAGAGTGGTCTTTAAATCCTGGTAAGAAAGGACTACATAACTTCCCTATTCAGCCATTCTACAGCAGACTACTAAAAGTTGCCAAGAATTCCATCACATGGGTAGGACATGCAGGATGATGGTGATAATTGTGACGAGCATGAAAACAATGGCTCTGATGATGAGCACAGCCATTTATTTCTATGTATCGTGCTCCCACTGACTTTAACCCTGAGTGCAGTCCTTAATGGTAAACCTGTGAGGGAGGTATAGTCACAAGCACTGGATCCAGGCCACAGAGCAGAGACTCAAGCACTAGCTCTGTCATTACCTATGTTACCTATGTTGAACCCCAGCAACCTCAGTTCCTAGTCTACACAATGGGAAGGATCCTCATGGCAGCGTTGTTGAAGAAGGGTCCTTCGCAGTGCTTGGCTTCCAAAAAGTTTGCAGCAGATAGATGCAGCTCCTCACCACACCCCAATTCTCTCTCTTTATCTGTGCTCACAAGAGCCATCACCTGATGCTTTTGCCAAGTAGAGACCTCATGACAGACAAATGACAACCCCAAGTGTTCTAATCCTTATATGTGAAAATGTTTGCGACTTGCGCTCACTGAAGGCAAATCTCACAACATGCTGGCTCAGACATATTCTACCTCAGGAAAGCCCTGAGCTCTCACATCCCAGAAGGGCTGAGCAGCACATCTGCTCACGAGTCTTGCAGTTTCAGTGTGGATAACTATGGAGTGGGCAGAGGTTGCAGAACTTCAAACCATTGTTTGTACCGAATAATGCAGCCTTGTGCATTTGTGTGTTTGAAGCCTTAGTCACTTAAAGAAACATAGGATTTATAACAAGGTTTGAAATCCCCCCTACTCCCAAATCCCAGGGAAAGAGGAGTTTGATAACTTCAAGTCAAGGAATATTGAGGCGAATGAGGAAACATCTCCAGCGCAGATTCATCAGTGTGCAAGGCATGCTTGTAAATGTATGTATGTTCCCTTTGCAACAGCTGTTTGCAAAAGTACACAAAGCTACTCATGGCCTGTTGACAGCAGGACATCATTGGAACCTTGTTCTTTCCAGACACACTGACGGTATATTAGTTATACGTGTCAGCTTGGTTTATCATAGATCAATAACTCATTATATACCCAGAATATACAAAAATCCAATATGAATCAGCCAGCTGTCACATCTAAGCATTCAAATCTCACACCAGTATGGACTTCCAATCATGTGACTCCTCACTTTTCTTTCCTAGACTAGCATTGGAAATTGAAATACGTTGTGCATTTTCTTAATGTTTTGTTTTGACATCATTCGGCAGTTTTGACAAAGGGAAAAGTGTCAAATGATAGTAGCTCTTGCGATTTTAATAAAGCAAGGCCTGTATATTTCTCTGTGTATGCATGTGTGCGCGGCTGTGTACAGCACCCACCTTCTGAAATGTGTCCTGTCTGCATTTGAAAATGCGTACTTCAGCCTTAGCATTGAAATTCCAAACCAGCCTGAGTCCACAGAAGTTTAGCTCATGCTGGACACAGACGAGGAACTTCATGGAGTTCCAGCAAACACTGACCTCCTAGTGCTTCTTTAGTCTAGGTGTCTGTGCACCTTAGATGCTGAGCCCAGGGAGCACATGCCAGATATGAGGCTGTCAGTCAATGAATAAATCATCTCTATCAATATTCCCTTTAGTTCTGTCTGGGAGGAATGCCTACTCAAAAATCGCCATCTCTGGGGCTTCGGATTCTGACCCTGCTGTTGCTGTACATTGTTTCTGTCTTAATAAGAGCAATGGGTACTCTAATTGACACAGGTGTGTTTTAATGACAAACCTTCCCTGCCACAAAGGCTTCTCTCCTTTGTCACTCTCATGTAATATGCTCCCTATTTGAGAAAAGCTACCGTGTTCTTCCTTCACCCTGATGAAAATTAAAAAAAAAAAAAAAAGCAAGCTTGTACTTGACTGGCTACAGCAGACATATACATTTATCTTTTCATGGCTGAGCTGTTTGTATTCATACGAGCCTAGGAAAAATATTGCGGTATGTATCAGGTGAGTGAACACACAGCTCAAACACAGCCTGTAAGCCTGATGGATATAAGCAGGAGCTATGGGAAGGAGCAGTATGAGACATTGGAGTTTCCTGCATAGTCAAGGTGAGGTAAAAAAAAAATTAAATAAAGTTTGGAAAGTTGGAATAGGAAAGGTTTCTTTTGTTTTTTGTTTTAGGCTTTCTAGACATTGTCTCACTTTGCAGCTCTGGCAGCCTGCAACTCCCTATGTACTCCAGGCTGGCTCTGAGCTTGTGATTCTCCTGCCTCAGCCTTCCCAGCGTTAGGATAACAGGAATGAGCCACCACACCTGGCTTTCAAGTTTCATTTAAAAATTTAAAAAAAATATATATATATATATATTAGTGATGCATAATATTTGTGGTCTTTGATATTTGAGTATATGCAATTGTATAATGTTAAAAACAGGATAAACACATCTATGTCTTCAAATATCTATTATTTCTTTATGATGAAGCATCCAATATCCTTTCTTCCAGCATTTGAACACACATGTTGTCATTATCTGTGGTCACTCCATGGGGTCACAGCACTCCAGAACTCCTATTCCTGTCTGCGTGTAACTTAGCCTTGGTTCAGCTTCCAACCTCCCCCTTTCCTTTCTCCCTCCTGCCTTTCTTCCCTTCCTCCCTTCCTTCCTCTCTCCTTCCCTCCCTTCATATTGCTCTCCCAACCTTTGGAAACCACCATTCTATTCCATGAGACTGACTTTTTAATATTCTAGACAGGAGTGAGATCATGTGACACAATTCTTTTTGTGCCTGACCTAGTTCACAAAGCATAATGATCTCCAGGTCCAGCCAGGGTATCATGGATGACAAGATTTCCTCCCTTCCTATGGGGGGGGGGGGAGCCTTTTCCTACAGCATGCATGGTCCACATTTTGCTTATCTGTTCAGCCGATGAATGCCTTGCTGCTTTCCTATCTCCGGCCACTGTGAAATGGCGCTCCAGTATGTGTGGAAGCACAGATGTGTCTTCCACACACTGAGTTCATTTCCTTCCACATACACTCCGTAGAGAGATTGCCAGATCGAATGGGAGTTCTATTTTTAACTCTCAGAGGGATTTCCATGCCATTTCCCACATTGACTTACATTCCCGCCACCCTGTGCTGAGGCTTCTTCTTCTTCTTCATACCCCCGCCAGCACCTGCTATCTTTTGTCTTCGTAATAGCTATTCTTACTTGGTTTTCAGGTCCACTTCCCCGAGTACCTGAGGGTTACTGATGCACATACAGGATCTTCTCTTATGCTTGTTAGCCATTTGGAAGTCCTTTCTTGAAAAATGTCTGCCTGAGTCTATCATGCATTTTATAATTGTGGGGATTATTTTTTTTGGTCCGATTTATTTATTTAGCTATTGAGTTTCAAAGTTCCTTATACCTATGGACCAGACTGAGGCAGACTATGAACTCTCTACTGGTTAATACACAGTCTTGCAGAGGCATACTTTCTGGTGGAAAGGGACAATAGCTTTTTTTGTGCTTCCATTGAGGCCTCCACGCTTAAAACATCAGTACTTCACATAAACTGTTCTCAAATGTGGCACATATCACACACCTCTTTGCACACTAGTTCTTGGATTGCTCTTTAGGGATGTCTGATTTGGCAGATTTTGTAGGGAGGCCAAGAAGGTGTCTTTCTAACAAGGACTATAGAGCACTCCCATAGCTAAGTTTGGGACCCTAAATTCAGGATCATGGCTGTAAACAGATGCAAGGGTTTCCAAACCGGTCTACACATTAGAATTTTTTTGGACAACTTTGAAAAATATCACATTCCATGCTGATGTCTTTCATTACTAGAATTTTTGTAAATTCCAGGCAATTCTAAGGTTATATTAGCAGAACTGAGAACCAGCACTTTGGAAGTTCCAGGATTTCATGGTGAGCATAAGGTAGGAATGGGTTGAATTGGGACAGGAGAGTACTTTTCATTTTAATTGTAATAATATTGCATTTATTTGGTAGGGCTGACATAGCAACGAATAGGTGACTTAAAGGACAAACGTCATATCTCATAATGACAGAGGCCGGAAGCCCAGGACCAAAATATCTGGAAGGTGGGTTCCTTCTGGGGTGTCCCAGGAAAAAGTCTATTGTAGATTGTTCCCCTTGGCTTATGGGTGCCATTTTCTGAAACTGTTTTCACATGCTCTCCTCTGTATGGAGTTGGGAGGTCTCTGTTTAAGTTTCTTTCTTTAGGATACACAACAGCCACATCAGATTGGAGCCCACTCTGATAGCCTCGGCTTAACTTGATTATCTCTCATCAAAAGCTTTAACTCCAAATAAAGGTACATTCTGAGTAACTGGAGTTAGGACTCCAATAAATGAATGTTGTTTCTATTGTGGGAGGAGAACAGAGGGCTATCAACCTCCCACACTGATGTTCTTCTAAACATGAGTCTGTCTGTGGGCAGGAGAGGTGTAGCTTCTACTCCACTCCCATAACAAACAACCTCAGCTTATTCTATAGAAAACAGTCTTTTGTAAGGGCTTCACTTACGCTATGACACAGGCTCTCAATTTTTCACAGCGATTTTGAGGCAAAGGAGCGGTACACCAAAGTGAGCACTCAGGCCATTGCTGTTCAACCAAGAACGAGTTCCTGTCACATGTTGCCATGAGCCAATCAAGGGACACCAGCAGTTTATGTATGCACCCAGAACTTGAAAAAAAAAACCTGCATATCCTTCCAAGTTTAGATGACAAAGATTTCTGAGATGTTTGACATGGCTTTGCTATGTTCTGAGCACTGGAGAGTCAGGCCTAATATATTTTTGGGTTTTTCAAGTATAATGTATTTTAATGTAATGTAACACTATGTAAGCTGTGGGGTGACCTGACTTTCCCATCTTGATTCTCTATGCTCAAGTAGCACTATTAACCATATACCTGGCAATTATTTTTAGGAGAGAAAAAAAAATGTGTAACCAGCAAATGGAACTTAACATGATTATCTCCGTGTTGTCAGTACATAGCCGGTAGAGTAGCCTGATGTGTCCACAGTGGAGAAGGAAGACTGAAATAATGTTTGCATCCATGAAAGGAATGGAGGTAAAGGCAGATACGTAAGATCATGAGCATAAGGGTGTGTGCGTGTGCGTGTGCACACACATGTGAAAGAGTGCATGTGCACACACATGCATGTCTGGTGCTTCATCAATAACTTAGAAAAATATGGAAAATTGAGCAAACACCCAGACGACCTAATAGTTTTGACTGTTATGTTCAGTGCCTATTTTTTCTAGCCACTCTGGCCATGTTCCACCTCCTCTCTCTCCTCTTCTTCTTCCTCCTCTTTCTTAAAACAAACAAAATAAAAAACCAACACGATCTCACTATACTGACCAGGCTGGCCTCGAACTCATGAACTCAAGTAATTTTTCCACTTCATCCTCCAGAGTAGCTGGCATTGAGGGCATGTGCAGCCAGACTGAGTCACCTCGTATTTCTGAAGCAGTCCAGGCTCTTTCAGGTCTTAGAGTCAGCCTTTACTGTCCCATGTGCCAGCTACACTGGTCTAGAGCACTTTTGTTAGTGTGGAGTTTCTAAATAATGTTGCGTCTTGAAGGTTTTTCTTCTGTTATTCCATATACAGAGTTCCCTTTCCGATTTTTCTTTTATAAAAGCAGTTCACGTGTTATGTGTTTTCCAGGCTTTTCTCTCCTCTGGAGCAGAGTTTCTATGAAAGTAGTAACTATGCAGTGAGCACTTCTTGCAAGGTAAGCACACACTTTAGACTCTTTTTAAATGAATGACTTATCCAGACTAAAGAAGAGGGCATGAGCACACACAGTTGATCAGTGTTTCATCCTGCAGCACATCTATTTCTGCCTCCCACCTGGGATGGCTGACCTTTTATTAAGCACCCACTATGAGTTTAGGTCCACCGGGAACCTTTTATTTATGATCTAAGACTGAAATCCATCTTTCAAGGTAGATGCTATCAACAGTTGGCTGAAGCGGAAGTTAATGACTTATTCAAGACTGAGCAAAGACTTACAAGTCTTATTGTTTTTCGTCAAGTCACATTTTTTTCCTGTGCCAATGACAGCAAAGAGGGCAGTATTTGCATTGCCTACCATCTTCGCTAAATGTAGAAGCAGGGGAGAAATGGTGGTCTGTAGCCTCCCTTCTTTACAAGCATCAAGAAGTGCACAGTGATTACCACAGAGGGTCATACAGTCCTGGAACCCCATCATGCTGGCACCTGAGCAATCACGAATCCTGATTCCAGAAGAAAGCATAGTAACTTTGAACCGTCAGACCTAAAGAAAGCACTTAAGTGACCAAAGTTAACACAGCTACAAGCACATACTGATGCCAAGTACCTCATGAACTGGTGCTCTGTGACCGCTCAATATTGTGTCCTTTGGTATTTTGAACAAAAATACATAATGTCATTTAATCATGAAACAGAAGTGCAAAATGGAGACATATTCTAAAAAAAATAAGGACTTGCTATTTTTCACAATCCTGGTGGTTATGAGAAAGAGTCTAAAGTTAGAGATAATGGTCATATAACAATCAAAGGCAAGATGGATCCAAGATTGAGTCCTGAAATAGTAGGGCATGGGAGGCAAGGAGTAAATGAAAATATGGAGTGCAGGTAAGTTAATAGGGTAAATCACTGCCAATTTTTTAAGGTTCTGTAGCCATCTGAAGTTTTAACATGAGGGTGCAGTTGATTGGAATATCATGAAGTTCTCTATGCATGCTTTTATGTCTTGATTTTTAAATTATGAGAAGATATTATCATAAAGAACAGCATGGTTCCTGCCAAAAGTTATCTAATTTCTAGAAACAAAGAATCAAACAAAATCCTAGTAAGGTGAAATCAGAATAAAGTTCACTTGTAAGTTGATGATGCTGTGACTTTAGGGCCACCCTCGGGAGTCACTGGGTGGTACCTGAGGTTGTTTAGTGGACTCTGAACACACGTGGTAATGCTTTGCTATGAGTTGGCTAGTTTCTTCTAGAAGGAAAAGCACTCATGGGTTCTACAGACTGTCCCTGCACACCGAAACAAGCTGTCTTGAGTACTTTCAGCCTCATTCCTAAGCAGTCTTTGGAGAGTGAACAAACTCTGAAGTCAAGCCAAGAAGGGGTGAAGGAGGCTCCTTTCCGCATTTCGCTTTCTGCTGTTAATCGCTCCTATGGTCAACAAGTACAGCATAGTCACATCCATGGGAAGAAAAAGGTCACAGTCATGTAACTTTTATTGTGGACTCTTTAATTGTTCAAATTTATTATTTGTTATTATTAAGCTGTTATTGTACCTAATTCATAAATTAAAATTTATCACAGCGTATATGTGATGGAGGTGGCATATATGTGAGGGTCAGGGTTGCGCATACTTTCAAGCATCTCCCGGTGGGAGCTCACTGGAGCCCTGTGATGAGGGAGGAAACTACTATACACTGTACTGACTGCCTGATATTTATTTATTTATTTTTAGCTATGAAGATTCATGGTTGCTTTTTCTCTGTCATGAAAGACTAATGTGTAATATTTCTCCCTTGTATTTATCATATTCCTCAAATAGGCCAAATACGTTTTTGAATAATTTGATTATGATCCAGCCTCTAGATACAAAGCCAAAAGGGAAATGGGCCCTGGGGCTACCTGCTTGTATTCCCAGTCACTTGGAAGGCTGATGCAGGAGGATTTCTTGAGTCCATGAGTTAAAGACCAGCAACATGACAGTGAGACCCTGTCAGAAATATAGCCATAAGCCCCACGTTTTGAGGCTGCTGATCTTTCTTCTAATACACTGGTTTCCTATTTCATCTGGCCTAGAACTTCCTAAGTAGGAAGGGTGCCGTGTCATGGGCAACACAGGGTGGGATGGATAGAGGGGCAGGAGCCTTGACCTGTGGTAATAAGGGAATGGAGGCATGTAACCATCATTCAGGTGATTTGAAAAGAAGAGCCAGCCCGCCACGCTGTGTGTGTTAGCAAAGTATTCCACTCTAAATCCCCGCTTCCCCTCAGCCACAGCACATTTCCAGCTGCCCAGGAAGCACTCAAAGAGCTGACAGCAGAAAGACACACTGAAGATCAAAATCATACTTATGCTAAAAGGGCATGGGTACTGTAAGGGCACTGCTTGGAAACAGGCAGTTTATCCATCTATTAGTGAGCTGGCAGGGCAACTGAGGGTGGGGGTGGGGCTCGAAGGAACTGAGATTTTAAGATTTAGTTCTTGCATGTGTTGGGAATTGAACCCTAAGCCATATGCATGCTACATATACAGTGTACTACTGACTTATGCTCTTTGTCTCCAAAGTAGGGTTATTAAACCCTAGAACCTTGCTTTCAGCTTAATGTTTTGGGTGAGTTGGGCTCTTTATTAAAGCCTCACCTACCCTGTGACCTGAGGAATCCCTGTATGTAGCCTTAAGGAGAAGCTGGTAGAAAGACCCAGGGGTCTGATTGTTTCTTAATGCTGACTACCTTATGGAGCTATAGCTAAGCCAGGTTCTTACCTTAAAGAACAGCCAAGTGAGCCAGTGCAGCAAAACTCCTCAGGAATCATCACTTGGTTGGCATACTTTTACGAGTATTCAGTCACAAAGGGACCAAACCTGCATCTAGGACTTCAGCTTTCCCTGAACAGATCACCAAAAAGCAAGGTGACGCTTATGAAATGAAAATGAAACTCGAAAGACCACAATGAGAACGACCACAATGAGAACACATCTTACAATTCCAAATCCAAAGGTATTGAGCAAGAAAGATGTGAGCAACTATCACAGACAAGTTCTGCAGCGTAAAACCAACTTAATTCTGTTCTGAGGCACTGGAAAAGCACTGTGTCTACAGGCCTTCCTCCTAGAGTCCCTTTATCCTGTGTGAGCATTTAAGGAACAGAAAGTCCATTATGCACGCGGTGATTCAATATGCCTAATCCATGACTCAGAATTGGATTGCCCTGTCTTTACCAACTCACATGGCCCGGCAGGACTCATTTTCTTTGCCTTCTTCTGAAATCCTCATTTCTTTTCTGAAAAGTCCTTTCAGCCCACCAAATATGATGACACAGTTGCTGAGCTAAGGTGTATGGGTAATTTGTGGTTAGAAACCCTACTCAAGAATACTTACTAAAGTGTATGGGCTTTCGGCTTTAGGGACCTTAGCAAATATTGTCCTGTGCTCTGATCTTTCAATGAGGAGACTCAGTACAGCTACCTCTCAGAAGGATACACTAAGAACTCAGAAGTGTCATCCTCCAGGGAGTCCACAGAAGTAATTTTGCTTCTCATATTTTCTATGCAGGTCATCCCAAATCATGGGTGTAAGGCTGGGAAGTATCTAAAAGGACTGTTCCCTTTTCTGTCTGTCTGAATTTGTCATTGTCTCTAGCAAATCTTCCCAGGTCAACCCCAACGGAACACCTGTGTAATGAGGAATATACTTATCTCCATGGCCTTAGCAATGGGCATCGAATGCATAAGTACATAGTCATCTATATTCAGCTTTATGTGAGTGCTTTTCTAATATCTGGACACTCCCATTTGCTTCAACAGCTCTTAGATTTGCCTTGATTTTGAGGCTCTTCATGGCCTGGGCCCTTTTGTGAAGCTATTTCTGCTATGCTGTCCAGTAGATTGTATGATGCTGTGCCTAGCCCTGTCAGCTCTAAGGAGAACAACTTGAGTCATAGCTATTTTAGGATCAGGTATTTCACCTGGACAGCATTGACCCTTTTTTTCTTTTTCTTTTTTCTTTTTTTTCTGAGACAGGGTTTTTCTGTGTAGCCTTGGCTGTCCTAGACTCACTTTGTAGACCAGGCTGGCCTCAAACTCACAGATACCCGCCTGCTTCTGCCTTCCTGAGTGCTGGGATTATAGGCGTGTGCCAACGTGCCAGCTTTCCATTGACACTTTGGTTTTTTTCAATAGAAACATTAAAGTGTTGACTCTACTAATTCACTATATTTTCAAACCCTTTCTCCAGGCTCATTGCTTTGACTACTTGCCCCCTCCCAAACACACATTCCGGAAAGTGGTAGATGGAAAGAGAGAAGTAACCCTGAGTCTAACTAGATGTCTTAAGAGTGAATTTGTGTGATCCTTTTTGTTCACCCATGATGCTAGTGACTTAGGTAAATGTACTAACATTGAATATGTCCTAAATTGTGTGTGTATGCGTGTGTCTGCATGTCTTTTTAAGATGCCTTTTTTCGAAGAAGTTTATGCTGTCTAGTGTTTTTTTTTTCTTTTACAGTATTTGAAGTTGGTCTCATCACAACTAGATGCCAGATATTTCCTGGTTAGGACTGAGGTTACCACTGAAGGCATTGCAAAACTTTTCAGAAGTTTTGAACATAATTAAGTGACCCTTCTAAAATATCTGAATACTTAATGCATTTCCTTTTTTTTTAATTCAGTTGCTTACGTAATTCTATTTGGGAACTATTGTAAATAATTTTATAACATGACTCCTAGTAAGAAGGAGGGTAGAATGTAAATAATTGAATAAATGACCTAAAGTCTTCTTAATCACACATCTTACTATCCTGTGAGATATACTTTCCATTTGTATCATAGTTAAGAGTCACTGTCCACTATATTTTTATTTTTCATCTGTTCTGCAAAGCTAGACCCTTTGCCCTCCTGTGGAACCTCTTCAACAGTTCAACTTATCCCTAGGATACCACAAAAGCTTCTAATAAAGCCGAGTTTTCTTCTGGTCTTGAGATCTCCCAGGGATACTGAGTGGTGTCTGTCTGAGGTGCAAAGCCATTGTGGGGACATGAAACATCTTTCTGAGGTTAGTTTTCCCTCCAGGTTGTGTTAGATACCTGTGTAGGTAGCCCAGAGCCTCTGAGTGGCACCTGCCTTCAGATCCTTTGAGGGTCCTTCCACAACTCTAGACACAAAGACTTACCTCCCCTCTGTGGTGACATGGATTGATTTGTGGCTTCCACATTGCCCTCCTAGAATGTAAAAGAAGCATTTCCAGGTGGAGCAAACTTTGATAAGTGTGGTGGAAACCATCGGATAAATTTCCTCCCGCCGCCGGATCACCCCTTCAGTGGGATGTTACCAACATAACCATCCCTAAATGGTCTTTAAAAGGCTTCCTGCTCGCCTATGCAAACAGCTAGGGTGCTGCAAAGTCTGCTCTGACTCAGCAATGCCACTCATTTGTGCAGCCTCTTCTGACCTGTCCATTTGCCTTTGCTCTCCCTCATGCTCCTCTGGGCTTACACCACTCAGTAATCTGTTAGCAAGAGGGCAGTTGCCTCAGATTCTGATTCCTAGAAACTCAGACAATTTCCATGAAGGGTATACAAAACATCACTCTCAAGAGTACCGAATGCTTACAGGGGCCACTTAGAGATGCACAGGCTAGACCCAGGAAGTGAAAAGCCACTCCCGTCCACACTTAGGGCTCCCTCTCTGGAGCTTTAAAGACAGAGGTATGTGTTTCTCAGCACCGCATTTAGCCTTGAATGTCAGAGCACGCTTTCTTCTCTTCTCTGGAGAAGGTGTCTCCACAGTCTATCAGTAACGTTCTTTGCTTAGTTTTTATTGCTCGATTTCATGTCTCTGACATGTGGCATTGAGTCTAGACTGTAGGAGTCATATGGTGAATGTTTTTAAAAGTCAGTTCATGAGTGAATAAATGAATGAATGGCATGCCTCTCAATTTTTTGACCAAAATTAATAGATATTGAATAATTAAAAGTGATAACGGTTGTGATAAACCTGCCAAGCCATGCAACATTTTAAAGAGAATTTCCATTCTAAAATGTCTTACAATTTGCTAAATATTTAACTTTCAATTATTATTGTATAACTGCCAACACAGAAAGCTTAGACAAGCAATGCTCATTTATTCATTCAGCAAATTATTATTAAGCTCCAGGAATGTGACTGCAATCTTAGAGCCCTAGCAGGAAACGTTGCAGGGAACTGAACAGCCAAACCTGCCAGCTTTCAGGGAATCACACTCAATGCCCTGTGTCTGTATTTCAGTGCTAACTGTAACCCAGTTTTGAGAACAAATGATTATCTATTATAGTGGTTAATCTCTACTGTCTACTTGATGAGATCTAGAATTACGTGAGAGAAGAGCCTCTGGGCGGGCCTGAGGGGGATTGTCTTAATTAGGTTAACTGAGGTGGGTTGCTTGCGCATTGTGGCCAGCACTTTTCCCTCCACTGGGATTCTGGAGCTGAGTACACATATTCATTGCTTCTGGACTGTGGATCCAATGTAGCCAGCTGATTCACACTTCAGGCGCTGTGACTGCCCTGCCATGACGGATCGTAACCTCTTAAAATACTCCCCCCTCCCCCAATTGCTTCTGTGAGGAGGTTTTACCACAACAGGACAAGTAACTAGGATGATGTTAAATAAACACGTGTATATAAAGCTTCCATAGTTTTAAAGATAGGACCATGTATGTAGTGTGTATTCAATAACTGTTAGTAGTAATTACCACCATTACTGGTTTTTAAATTATTGTTATCCACAGCAAAGCAGGCTGGGGAATGCTACCCGAAAAAAACATAACCCACATGAGGATAAGGCAAGCATGAGAACATAACCACCCTTCTGGTACAGGCAGTGTTTGTTGTGGTCTCAGGAGGGATCAGCAACTTTCAGGAAAAGAAGAATGAGGTCATGTTGCTTTCCTTTTTCCTCCCCAAACTGCTTAGGTCGAGGGCCTTTGAGCCTGATATTCTACTGTTGACTGTACATGAAGATAAAGACCAAACTCCACCTCTGTACAAGGTTCTGCCTATCTTCAGTAGCTCTTGGAGCTTTCTATTACGAGGTATTTAACTGTGGAAGTCCATTAAGTACATGTTAATAGAAAGAAATAACATTAGTTACCGACTGCAAGGTCAGAACTGGGTAAAGACACAGTACATTTCCTTTGTATAGCCAATAGTTCACTCATGCCTGGCCTCACCACTGAACTCCCATGAAAGAAGGATCATTAATGTGTCTGTTCAGGTACATAATTAAACAGCTATTTTGTGTATATGATGTAAGATGTCTTTTCTATAAAAAAGTTATATTATATAGTAATTAATATACAATAAATTTAAAATATAATATAATAATATATTAACTAATATATATCAAGTAAATGTACAAAGATTATTCTTTCTCTAATGGATATCTACAAGATATAGAACTAAACTTTGATTTGCATTTCTGTAAAATAGTCAGTTCAAAATATAGCACCATGTTTTCCAAGTGCAGCTGTTATAAGATTGTGAGATTTTTATGGACTATTAATTTTTTCTGTCTCCATAGCCTTAAAATCGCCACTTCTAGATATCAGTCTTGGGATAAAAATATGGACACAGACTAATCACCTTTCTTTATAGTGTTCTTAAGTTTTATTATCAATAGATGATGCCTGTACTAAATGAAAAAGAGAAAAAAAAGTGTCTGGTAATGCCACAGAAATTCAAGGAACAGAAAATTTGTAAATCACTACTTATCTTACATTACAGTTCTTGATAAAATTTTACTTTTCTTTTTGACCCGTTCTCTGCTTTCCCAGGACTGCCATGAAAATTAAATCAGAGCATGCTCACTGTATTCAGGAGCAGTGAGATTAAGCTGTGCCGTGCCCTAAATTATTTCTATATTGTGTAAAATTTTTTAAAGGCTACACTTTTTCCTCAGAGATTCCATTTTCCAAGTGGCATTTGACCCTACACTGAGCACAGAGGATGACTCCCCCTCCCGTGCTGGACACATGAACAGTGCCTCCTGTCCAACAGCTCACAAGAGGCACAGGCTGATAAGCTTATTCCTAAGAATATAAAAGAAATTTGGACCATGTGGGTACATGGATATGTTATAATCATACCAGGAAAGCAGGCCAGCAAGCTTGCCAATCAAGGAATGGGTACAATACCTTCACCTGGGTCCCATTTATAAGGATATCTCACAGTGCCATGGCAAAGGCCCCACTTCTGACTTCTGTCTCCCAGGAAGGCCTCTTTGGAACTCCTTGAACTTCTGAGAGTTACTATTGCTAGGTAAGTCTGAAGTGAAGTAACTTATGTTTGCCTTGGTTGGCTCCCATAGGAAATTGGAACTATCTGGAAAACGGCAGCACTGAATCTGATGTGGTTTATGAATTTACTGTTAGTCAGTGAATTCTAACTTCATGGAAAGATACATACGGGTCTCCTGTGTTTCTGGCAGTGTGATCATAAGAAGGAAATCAACAACATTCTTTGACTAGCTCTTCTCAGAGGAAAACCTACATTCCCCTTAAAAAATTGTGCCTCTGCACTGTGAAGGAGCCATCTTATCAGCTGTCTCATGTGGCTCAGGTCATATGATGTCACATCAAAAAGTGTTCAGTTCAGCTAAGACATTCAGCAGGGCCACATTATTCTTTAGACGTATAACCTGATTACTGCACTACCGTGTGCTATGGCAAAGCCGTCCTGGTAAAGAACCATCCTGGGCTTGCTGATACTCAAGATGGGTAAACTGTAGTTTGGAAACCTGGTCACTGAGGTGTTTAATTTTGTGGCTTGAAGTTGTAACTTAGACTGTTGAGTGCACAGAAAGCACAACTGATATGAAAGTGGTCCCACCGAGTCAGGGTGTCTTTCATGGCATATAAAGAGAATGGACAGAAAAGAGCTTTGCTTTGGGGCTGTGCATGTGTTCTATCCATCACTCCGTCCTCAGTGACATTCGATAGGATACATGTGATACTTCTGAAACCTGGCTTTTCAGGACATCTGGGTATTGTTTGAAATGAGCAGTACTAAGAGCTTTTCTTTGAGAATAATTACTTTTATTTCCGATTACATTTGAGAAAACTTATCATCAACCACACCCATTCTCATGCCCTTCCCATTGGATGGAGAAACACTAATACAATTTATGGTAATAAACGGCTTTTCATGTAGTAATGTTTACAATTAATTTTTAGCTCGTTTCCCTTGGGTCCTATTACCCTATAGTAGGGATTATTATTTGAAGCTAGTGAGGTTAATGTTATACAGAGCTGGGCGGCACCTTTTGGCCTGAAGCAGACACCCACTTACCCATTTATTTACTCAATTAATTCCTTTTCTTGTTTTATTTTTAATGCTCATTCGGGAGACCTTCCCTTTTAACACACTTAGAAAGGCTTTTCATTATTTTCATTTTGTGGGTCTGGGGGTTTTGCCTGCATTTATGTCTGTCTACCACTTGTGAGTCCAATGCCCATGGGTTTCAGAAGAGAGCATTGAAATCCCCTGGAACTGGAGTTGCAAGTGGTTGTTAGATGCCATGTGAATGCTGCATATCAAACCTGGGTATTCCGCAAGAGCAGTCACTTAACTGATAAGCCATTTCATCAGCCTCTAAAGAAATACCTTCAAAATACCTTTATGTTATGTTCACATATAACATATGTTGATTGAATACATCTCCATTCACTCTGATGCCTTCCCTAACCCTCCCAACACTTTGCCTTCACAATTTCATATTTTCCTCCCGTCCCTCTCTCCCTCTCCCTTTCATGAATTATAACACTCACTTTGTGCATGTAGTGCCACTTGTACGTGCATGGGTGTAAACCCAAATGCTGGAGCAGAGAGTCCCCGCAAAGCCAGCTGCCTCTCTGAAGGAAACTGACCCTTCCTCCCTCAGTATCGGTCAGCTGCTCAGAGTGTCTGAGCCAGTAGTGGGCCTTCAGGAGCCCCTCCCCTTCTCATGCTGGGGCTCTGGCTGGCCTGACCTTGTACAGGGCTTGTGCACGCGTGCAACTGTACTGTCATGTCTTGTCACTGCACATACATACTTTCCCTGGTTCTTACAATCTTTCTGCCCCTTCTTCTGTGATGGTCCCTGACCTCGCATCCAAAAACTGGCAAATTTATTTTTTTCCTTTTCACGTTTAAGAAAAAATAGGTTCTCCAGAACTCTTCCTTCTTGTGTGAATGAAACTCTATAGCCATTGATAACAAGTCCTCAATCACCTCCTTCCCCGCAACAGACATTCTACTTTCTGCTGCTATGAATTTAATTTCTTTGTTTGTTCTTACAAAACCAGAACCTTGCATACATTATGGAAGCAAACCACCATGCAACTTTCCAAGCTCAATTTAGATATCATTTGGAAATGGGGTCAGGTCATTCATTCTTCTTTCATTAAGCTTTATCCTTAGAGCTCCTCTCCATTATAGGATATGGCAGGATGCCTTTTCTTATGGCAGAATAATATTCCACTGTATGTAAATACACCCTCTTCCATATGCCTGCGATGGTTAAGACGTTTCCATCTCTTGGCTGTTGTAACTCATGATGTTATAAACGCGGGACCAAGTATGTTTCTGGCATACTGACTTCAGCTCTTTGGGTTGAAGGTCCAATAGCAGTATTGCTCATCTGCATGCTAGTCCTGATTTTTGAGACACCTTTACCATTTCCTGCAGCAGTGGCTCAGCTTGACATTCCCAATAGTGAAGGAGAGCTGCAGTTTGTCCAAGACACAAAAACCTTTTCCATTTGCTGTTGTGATAATGGCTGTCCTCACAGGGGTGAGAAGAAGCCTCTGTGTACTTTACTTAACATTTCTCTGCGGATTAGAGGTGTCAATCATCTTTCATTTCTATGAGCTCTTTGAAGAAATGTCTGTTCAAGTCCTTTAGCCCTTTCTTAATCAGATAGCTCCTCTTTTTACTTTTCAGCTATATGAGTTTCTCGTACACTTTAAATATTAATCCCCCTGTGCGTATTTTCAGTTTCTGTTATACCTTGTGCTGTTTGCACGGAGTCTTTTGGGGCAAACCTTTACCTTGTCAATAAATATCAGACTCTCTGATATGGTCAGGTCTCTACATGTATGGCATTCATCTCATTTCTTTGAGGGCAATGGTATTTTCAGTACACGTACGTTATCAGGAAAAGCCAGACATTAGCCATAAAGTACTCAGATTTTTATTGATCAAATTGCTACACGTTCTTTGGTTCTGAGTAAGAATTGCATAAGATGCAACACTAGACATGGGATCTAGCAATCAGAGTGTTGCCAGGTTAGAGCATGAGACATAGCTTCCGAGAGAGAATGTAGGAATATTAATTTGTTTAGGGAAAGAAGCTGGTCCCTGTAACGACACTTGGGCAGCATAGATGCCTCTTTACATGTGTGGAGATTAGATATACATCCAAGCTGCTTCCTGGTGTGGCCATATCGTCAACATGCAGGGGCAAGCGAGTGGACCATTTCATGAATTGGAAATATGCGGTGTCCCCCGACCTTTGACCCTTGGCATGGACACACCAGGCTGGATTCTGTGCTTCTTTATGGTTCCCTTTGTCATTGAATGCCTTGGAGAGAGGAGGCAAATCCAGCCAAATCTTTTAAGCCAGTTGAACCCTGCCTTATCCTTTATGAAAACCAAGATATCCACATGGACCGAAAGGCCAGGAGTGGGACGAGCATCCCCTGTCTTCTGGGGAATGTTATGGACATGCCATCTGTGATCATCCTAATCAGTTTTCTTCAGCTATCTCAACATTGTGAAATTTCTCAGAGGGCAACTTATTCTAAGTTTTATCCTTTAAAAAGACACATGTTATGGAGTACTTTGGACACAGACAAAGAAGTTGTGAAACTCAAACAGAGTGGCAGATGTTGCTTCTCTGCTGGGGCCAAGAATCAACAGGAGAGGCCAAGGCTGCTGAGCAGCCTAAGGGGATCCTGGGAAACCCAGGCCCTCTCTTCTCTTTTTCCAGAAACCATGTGAGGGACCCCTTGAAGAAGAAAAGAAGCCAAGTCAAAGAAGAATTTTTTTCTTCTTGGTCAGAAAGTATGAATAGATAAAACTATCATATTTCTGGGTTTCAGGATTATCTTAATCATTATTTAATTCAGTCTCTGCATACACATACACACACATACACACACAGAACAATTGGTCCTTTCACAGTCATTCAGCACTGACTAGCAGAGCTCAGCCTTAGATCTCGGTCTTCTATTTTATCAAGCTACTGCCTTCATTTCCTATCAGTCAAGTAAAAGCAAACCCCCACGTACGCAGTACGGAAAGTAGTGCAAGCCCTCTTTGCAACAGCAGAAACTGTCTGTTAGCTGAGTATGGATACGCAGTCTAGAACACACACATATGTTTAACATCAATTTTCAGGAGTCAGGATATGTCAGTACAGGGTTTGACCTTCTCAGGTGACCAGACTTCACCAGATGTATTTAAAAACTTATGGTAATTTTAATTCTGAGTCACATATCTTGAGTGTTTTTCATTTCCTAACACTGACTGACTTCATGACCTTGGAACCTTAATTTTACCTCTCTCTATTTCAGTTTAGTCATCTGAACTAGACTGCAAAATTATCCAACCTTGTTAGTCACGTGTATGAATGAATAAGATATCCACATAGTATATATTCAATAACATATACATAAGAGCTGGAGAGATGCTAGGGATAGGGAACAAAATACCCACAAAAACAAACAAACAAACAAACAAAAAACCCACCACAAAACAAAAACAGAAAACTTGCTTCACAAGCTTTAGTATCTGAGTTCACATTCCATATGCCTTATATTTTAAATGTAGGACCTTGCTGAGTGTGCCTGAAATCCCAGGGCTGTGGAAGGTGGTGCAGAGAATCCACAGGGCTTGCTGGCCCATCTCAAGGGAATAGAACAGAGAGTGATAAAGCGGAGTACTGGATGCTATCACCTGGCTTTACACCTGCATGCACAGACACCTGTTTATACCACACACATGCATACTGCACTCACACAAACATTTGTGTCTGTGTCCAAAAGAATGTAAATTAAAAAAGCCCGAACTCTACAAAGAATGGACTCTTAGTCATTAAAAACAGAGACAACTAAAGGTACAAGGAAGGCTCCTGAGGAAAAGGTTAAGTTTGAGAAGCTATTTTGCCACTGACATTTATGACTCTTTGCTATTGACTGGTCATTCCTTATTTGTCACATCTTTGACTTGCAAGCTTTCATTTTCCACAGTGGTAGTGTGTGAGCAACTGGACTCAGAAGAAGTATGGGGTCAATGTGAAGACCGGATGAAACAATGTAGAGTGTTTGGCTTATCCATATAATAAGAAAATATTGAAGGAAAAGAAGGAAAGGAAAGGGGAGAAGCAGGAAAGGGAGCTGGAGAGAGGGAAAGAGTGGGAGGGGGTGAGGAAGTGAATGAGAAGAGTAGGTGGGGGTGGAGGAAGTAAATGGAAGCAAGAGCTGTTTCCAGAGCACTTTTGAGTGTCAGGACCTGGGGACCACAGCTAGGCTGTGCTGGAAGTCCTTCCCTGTGCGGCCACAGCCCTCTCCCAGGCTTGATGCTGGGAAATCATTTAATCTGGGGATGACTGTTGGTGTGGGCGTCTACAGACTGTTCTCCTCTGTCCCTTGTCACTGCTATGGATGAGATGGCCTTGAGGTGCCCTTCGGCTCTAATTTTCTATGATAAAATTATGTTCTCACGCTGGTGGTGCCTCTGCAATAAGAAGAAAATAGCAAAACCTCAGGCTAGAGGAGGCAGCACATGCTCAGAGATTTGCAGTAGAAAATTAATGTTCACGGGGTATGTTTGTTGGGAAAGGAGACTCCCCATTTTCACACTCCTTTTTCTACAGAGACTTTTAATTTAGTAGAATTATATTGCTTTTTTTTTTTTGCTGCTCAACAGCTGTCAAACACGGGTGGACTTTCTGAAAATTCTTTAATCATCTAATTTCTTACATTCTCTGTCTAAAAGCAACCTCATAAGAATTGCTAGCAATTTAAGCTCTCCTTTTCATTTGATTTGGCTTTCAGGACCTATAGCTGGATAGCTACAGATGTCATTGTTCACATTGAGCGAAATGCTGAGTGGTTTCAGCAGGTGCGGGCTGTGAAAGCAATCTTGTTTGGTTTTCTCTTGCAACAGTTGGGGATGCTTGGACTGGGAGAGGGAAAGCTTCTAAGCCAGGGTTACAGAGGAAGGGACTGTGAGCCCTGTCTTTTTCAAGTGTGTGTCTCACACCTTCCACTGGGAGACAGAGCTAACTCTTCCACTCTTGCATCTGTTTGACTAAGAGAGTAACATTGGGGAATGCCAAGTCTAAGCTACGAGGGACTTGAAGCTTGGGTCTCCTGAGGTGTTATCGTATAGTCAGCCCTATGTTGATGCTGTGAAAAGCCCAAACCTCCTGGTCAAACTGATAAGGCAAAGGTGTCGTATGTCTCTACAAAGACTGTCCCACAGCCAACACCTAGTTCTGGCCCAAAGAGGGAGTTTCATGGACATCCAGCTCAGCTGATTCTTCAGAAGACTGAAGCCCAACTATTTCCTATGACAACTAGAGCACCTCAGAGTAGCACACCCATCGAGACCAGCCACCCACAGAGCCATGAAATGTACTGACTAGGCGTTTCCAGGCTATGCTGGTTTTCTCTGCAGCAGTCCGTAGCCTAAATATCACCCTCTCCTTGAGAACGGGTCACCTAAAGTGCAGATGTGTTTCAGTAGCTGGGCAGATATGAAAGTGACAGCTATTAATTTGAGTTTAACTGGAAGATCAACTTAATGGCAGAATTTCTCAACATTTACAAATTGCAATATTTCAGCCTCCTCTGCTTCAGAAAGCACGAATCTTTTGTTGATGGCTGCAATGTTCAAATGCGGACCATTGAGTTATGAATAGGCATAGCAGAAAGGTATATGGTTGTCTAACAGATTGCCTGAAGTTGCAGAATTAGCCAAGATATAAAAGCTTTGCACCCCACATCATCTTCCAGAGTTGGTCTGGATGTAATGGGGAGAGCTGAAGCCGGTAGCTTGGACAATTATGGGATATCGAGGGCAGAAGTAACCAGGAAAAAGGAAAACATGTTTCGTACTTGACAGTGATTGAACTTAAAACAGGGAACTGGTCACACAGACGGTGACATTGCTTGGGAAGTCAGATTCAATGAGAGAGAAACAGAGGTCAAAGAACAGCTGGTAGCCACGGCCAGTGCCAACAGAAAGAGACAATGACGTCATTCCTTTCCCAAAGCCAGGAGGCCATGTGGATCTCAGGCTCCTTGTCTGGCAGAGCCGCCAGCCTGTGAGAGCTGCTGCTGAGACTCCCCACTAGCCAGGGCTGCAGCAATCCAAGTGGACGACGGTGTGGCCAGCCTCTCTCTGTCACTCTCACCCTGTGGAAGGGAGACTCCTCACTGCTGTGGAGCTGGTGGAGTGGAGTGGGCATCCTGTTTTTTGTCACTGTGCTGCTGTCCCATCTCTCCAGGTCGTACAAGGTCTCAGTTTTCCTTCTGCTGATTTCTCAGCAATTTCCCTCGAAGTGCAGCTCTACACTTGGTGCCTGGTTCTTTCTTTGTGGAGGAGCCGGGCAGTGCTGGGCACTTCCGTTCCACCTTCCTGAAACCTCTGTTAACAATGTTTTGAACTTGGAGCGAGTTTTCATAAGACCATGCCTTATACACACTGGGTTGTGAGGGTTAGTAGGACCCAAGAGACTGCTGCTGTTTTTTTTTTTCCTCCACTGTCTGCCCCATTCCTTCCTCCCTGCCTTGCCACCTATGCTTTCTTCAGGACACAGAGCCTGACTTTACAGTGGAGCAGAGATTTAAAAATCACCCCAAGGTAATTATTATTATTTATTTTTAGGAATGAACTTGCCATCAATGGCATGTTTTCTTATTTCACTTTATGTGAGCTTAATCTGGTGGGGGATGCTGGACACTTGGTCTTTGTGTTGCAGTGGGGGCATCTCCTAGGCTGCACAGAATGAAGAGGGATCTAGAGTTTGTTCACAGATAACATAAAGAGGTTCCCAAAACAAACAAACAAACAGGAAAACAAATATGCAAAAAATTACCCCACCGAAGCATTGTCCTGAGACAGCATGGACCTAGCAGAGCGGCAGTGGCTCTGAGGACTCTTTTGGAAACAGAAGTACACGTGTACCCTTTCCATGGAGTCCCTTTTATACGGGGGGTCTGGTGGACAGAGGGCATTTCAGCAAACATCCTGCTAGTTGGAAACACAATTTTCTTTTGATTCTCTTTCTTCTAAATGACCCACTGTAAATTTCTCAACAGGTAGCAGCATTTTTCCCTGTTTTTTTTTTTTTTCCTTTTTCTCTTTTTCTCCCTCTTGCTGTACACTCCAGAGCAGAGCTAGCATTGGTTGCCTCATAGTCTGGGCTGCTTTTCAACTGATTTTGAGGTCAATGTTCCCAGAGCATCAAAACAAGCAAATGCTTCCTGTAGCTTCCTTCTTGCTCAGGATGGGACATCCTCTATGGAAAGCATGCCAGGACACCTCAGGTGTCCAGTGACAGGCCTGCAAGCAACCTCCTCTGCATGAAAGCTGCTAGACAGACATGTGAAGGCAGGGGTTAAACTGAAGAGGGAAGGGGAGGAGAGGTGTGCTCCCAGCTCACGTTGATTTCTGTCAGACTTCAGCTGAGGTTTGTGAAGAGATAATTGTGTTATATTTTTCTCATCCTTCACAGCCTGGTGGTTCCCGTATAATTATACACACCCGAGCTTAATATTATTTCAGAAAGAGGAAAAGATAGAGCAGATTTTTAGCCTCAGGGTTCTTATGATTGGGGACAGATTTTACTCTCACAAATAATTTCGTTCCTTTTTCATCCCTTCCCCTCCCCCCTCTTAGACTAGAGTAATTGTAGGGATGTGGCTCTCATGGGGAGCCAGCCATTGAGAACATTCTCAGAGGCTAGAAGAGGAGTTTCCAGGCTAAGGGAGCATATATCATTTAGGACCTGATGACACACAAAAGTGGTCCTCCTGTGTTTTAGACGGCAGCCTGGGAAATGATGGATCTCTCTGCCTCCTACCTCTGGCACCAGAAGTTAACAGGGTTTGGCTTGTGATAAAAATCATATTTGAAAAAAAACTTCCCTGTCTTTCTGATAAAGCAATCTCTAACAAATTAGGGATAGCTCTGAATATCGTTTAATTTTTGCCATTTACATTATTAATGTGATAAGATATTATTCAGTTATATTTATTATGCTGTACTGAATTAGTATGCTCCTTATTGACACACTGCCTAAAGTGGAAAATAAAAACAGAACCTCAAACTAAGTGAAATTTTCATATTGATATTGCATCATTACCCTTATTGGACCAGAAAAAAAAACCTGAAGCAATTAGGGAAATAAAATACAGTCCAAATGTTTTTATTAACATCCTTAATACATGTACTCAGGATTGCCAATAAAAATTTCAGTGCAACTTGGTGATAGAATAAATTACATGCATAATATAATTATTTCAAGTTAATTAAAATATTGTTGTGATATGCATTTCATGAGGTAGCACCCCATGCTTCTTGCTGATTTGCCTCACCTCCAGGCTTCAGACTCCCTGCGGATGACTTCTGTGAAGAGCACAGGTACTACCTGCCTTTGCCTTTCTGTGATCAGCCGCCAGTGGAGCCTCAGACATCTCCACCAAATGTCACTATGTCTGGTATATAGTGAGATGCCCCAGAAGCCCACTGCTCCTGGGTGCTGGTCTCATCCGTGCCGTGATGACCAAGCATATACAATATTCACAGTTACGGATTCTGGCTATGAGCTTACCCTTGGGAACCCTGCTCTCTGGCTTCAAACCATAGCTTTCTAGTGACCACCAGCCAGTTGCTTAGCCTCTCTATGTGTTGCTTCCCTTTTGTATATGCGTGTGTGCTTCCGTATCCTGCAGGGCCGCTGAAGGATTATGGATGATATCACAAAGGGGTGTTCGGGTCTTCTGTGCATCTCTGTTGCTGCTGTTTTGAGCGGTGCTTGTCTCACGTTGCAGTTGCCTGCTAACATTACTCTCATCGTGCTCTTTGGCATAGGGCAAACTCTCAAGGAAAAGGAGCAGTTATTTTTGCACTCCCTCAGGTGTCCACAGAGTGGAATGTCCTTATTTCCTAGTCTACTAAAGACTGGCTACTTTCTTCCTCTGCCATACCAGTTCATTCTGGTTCCTAGCCTTTAAGTTCAGCCTGTGTGCAAGCCTAATAGAAGCTCCTCCCATACCCCTTCTGTTCTGTTTACTGGCCCCATTATCAGGCGTGGAAACTTAAAACATTGTGGCCTCAGAACTGCTATTCCCCCCTGTAGCCTCTCCCCTTGCTAACCTAATCTTATGGTGTCAAAGGCCTGCTTATAGTCTTCTGGACCTTACTTTCCTGTTTCCTTGCCTCATCAACCCAAGCTCTCCACGTGTGAACTCTAAGTATGTAGCATTATCCAGCATTCTAGTCATTGCTTCAGTCCCTGTGTTGCCTAATAGCTGAGGCCATGGTCACTTTCCTTTGTGGGTCCCCCAGTTATTCAGATATTGTATGCCTTCCTTCCTGGTTCTGTCTACAGCTCTTGGATGTTTCCAGTGATGCTTGTGGGTTCATGCACACCTTCTATATTTAGCAATGGGAAAAATACTGTAATGCATTATTTTATCATTTAATTTGTGTTTTTGTTTTGCAAATACCTTCGGGACAAAGGCCACTTTTGACAGTTCTTTTGAGTATGTCGTGTTGCCCTTTGTGATAAGCACAGAGATAGGCGACACAGATAGTACTTCAAATATTCTTCTAACTCTCCTAGCTGGCTGAAATGAATGTTTCATTTTTCAACTCAATTCAGCATCATTTTCTGCTTCTTATGCACTGTGTATAATGAGATTTGCTTTGAGTTTTCAACACTGCAGGGGAATGTTTAAATTAGAAAGAGAAACCCCACTATCAATTTCTTCGGAAATGGAATAAAAACACAAAGATATTTTCCCTATATTCTATTATCAAAATACAATCTAAATTCAAAGCTATCACACCAACAATGCCATTGTTTTTTTTAAGATTGTGAATTTGGTTTAGGAGATGTATTTATCAAAAGTAATTAAATAGAAATAAAAATCTTTATACACTACTGCATAATATTTCTTGCAGCCATAAATAGGATTGGCTAATGCCCAGCAACTAACAGAATAGATGGAAAATGCAGACAGTTGCCCCAAAGTCCCTTGAGTTGGGAATTGAATAGCAGCCCTCTGAAACTGGGAAGTGACCTGAGAAGGAGGGAGCAGGCTTCACAAACACTCACGAGAGTGCGCAAAGAGGCCCCAAGTTTCCCTTGGTTCTTCTATACTTAAGCAGGAATGGAAGGAAGGTCAACACATCGTCACAGACATTTAAAACTTGCTAAGGTTTATTTCAAGGGAGCGGAAGATTATAGGAAGAAAACATGGGAGCCATGTTCTTTCTATGCACACACCTGTCACACCTTACTTTTTTTTCCTACTGGGCATTGGCTAGGAGTCCCAAGAGCCGTCACCTCCATTCTACCATTAGGCACACCACTCAATAGACAAGTATAGATACACTAAAACCGTGAAACAGAACTCAAGACTGTGTATGAGTGTGTGTGTGTGTTTAGGTTGTGTGTACAAAGGTGCGTGGTGCCGAGGTCAGGCTGCAGGAATCAAACTCAGGTCATCAGTGCATAAGTGTACTTATGCTGGCAATTTGCTGGCCCTCAAAACTTTTTTTTTTGACAAACAATGAGTGCTTCTTGTTTATTATTCAAGGGAGCAGGGCATTTGGCTTGGTGGACAGCAGGGTTTCAATTGTTCCTCATTTTACCAGCATAGCCACTATTTTTTCCTTTTTGAGAAACAATCCATATAATGTAGTCTTTCTTGGTGCATATACATGAAGTTTATTATTTTGCTGCTTCTTAAAATTTTTTATTAATTCACTTTATTCACTTTGTATCCCTCCATAAACTCCTCCCTCTTCCCCTTCCAATCCCACCTTCCCTCCCCCTTCTCCACACATGCCCCTCCCCAAGTCCACTGATAGGGGAGGTCTTCCTCTCCTTCCTTCTGATCCTAGTCTATCAGCTCTCATCAGGAGTGTTTGCATTGTCTTCCTATGTGGCCTGGTAAGGCTGCTCCCCCTTCCGGGTGAGGTGATCAAAGAGCAGGCCAATCAGTTCATGTTGGAGGCAGTCCCTGATCCCATTACTATGGAACACACTTGGACACTCCATGGGCTACATCTGTGCAGGGGTTCTAGGTTTTCTCCATGCATGGTACTTGGTTGGAATATCAGTCTCGGAAAAGACCCCTGTGCTCAGACTTTTTGGTTCTGTTGCTCTCCTTGTAGAGCTCCTGTCCTCTCCAGATTTTACTATTTCCCACTTTTTTCATAAGATTCCATGCACTCTGCCCAACAGTTGGCCATAAGTCTCAGCATCTCCTTTGATAGTCTGCAGGGCAGAGCCTTTCAGAGGCCCTCTGTAACAGGCTCCTAACTTGTTTCCTGTTTTCTTCTTCTTCTGATGTCCATCTGCTTTGCCTTTCTGGCTGGGGATTGAGCATTTTAGCCAGAGTCCTCCCTCTTGATTAGTTTCTTTCAATGTACAGATTTTAGTAGGTTTATCCTATTTTATATGTCTATATGAGTGAGTATATACCATTTGTGTCTTTCTGCTTCTGGGAAAGCTCACTCAGGATGATCTTTTCCAGTTCCAACCATTTACCTGCAAATTTCATATCCTTGTTTTTTATTGCTGAGTAATATTCCATTGTGTAGATGTACCACAATTTCTGTATCTATTCTTCAGTTGAGGGGCATCTGGGTTGTTTCCAGCTTCTGGCTATTACAAATAAAGCTGCTACAAATATGGTTGAGCAAATGTCCTTATTGTGTACTTGA
>CM053748.1:11508084-11540042 GCA_028658305.1 Pachyuromys duprasi
CAGCATGTGTCACTTGAGTTTTTGATCTTGGCCATTCTGATGGGTATAAGGTGAAATCTCAGGGTCATTTTGATTTTCATTTCCCTGATGGCTAATGACATTGACCATTTCTTTAAGTGTTTTTCTGCCATTCAATATTCCTCTATCGAGAGTTCTCTGTTTAGCTCTGTTCCCCATTTTTTAATTGGATTACTTGATTTATTACTTTTCAACTTCTGTAGTTCTTTATATATACTGGATATTAGCCTTCTGTCAAATAAGGGGTTGGTGAAGATTCTTTCCAAATCTGTAGGCAGTCATTTTGTTTTGATGACAGTGTCCTTTGCTTTACAGAAGCTTTTTCATTTCATGAGGTCCCATTTATTAATTGTTGATCTTAGGGCCTGTGCTGTTGGTGTTCTGTTCAGGAAGTTGTCTCCTGTACCAATGAGTTCAAGGCTCTTCCCCACTTTTTCTTCTAGTTGATTTAATGTGTTTGGTTTTATGTTGAGAAGACTTTTTTTTAAAAAAAGGGTAATTGATTATTTCTCAGATCTTGTGCCATATTCTCAGTCAGGGGTCTACCCTTTGTGTGAGTAAGATCGAATGAAGACAACATGGTGTCATGGTGTGATAGGTCCTCTGAAGGAGTTCACAGTATAACAGCGCTAATCTTCCAGTGTTACTTATGGAAATACAAGAAGGCATAAACAAGGGCTGAGAATTCTCTTTCCTCTGGAGGTGGCCAAAAGGGACAGGTTTCCAGGGTATTTCCTAGCCAGTGGCCATGTGTGCAAGGTCTGAAGCACACATATTTCTGTAGTTGAGAGTGCCCAGGAGGTGACATATCCAAAGGAGGAGAATGGGTGAAAGCATGGGAGGTGCTCTGCAAACCGGACAAGAAGGGTGTGAAGTAAACTAACAGACTGTCATACCCCAGGAGGGCTTTCCCCAAACTGACGAAAGGCTTAGTCTCCTAAAACAATATAATCCAGGCTCTCTGTGAGAAGTGGGACTAGTAACAGCTGGAAGGCAGTGTCCTTGCTGGTCAGACACAAAGGCATGATGCTGGTAACAACTGGGGAGCAGTGTCTGCCAGGGTCAGATTCTAAGGCTGTTCGTTATTCATGGCCCATGTGTTGCTCAGCAGAGAAGATGGATATTTCTTTTTTTAAGAAGAACCAAGAAGACAGGACACAAACAGATGTGGAAGACAAGAAGTTTGACAGAGGGATTTGCCTATGTGTTTGAAGGGACAAGCAGGGTCATCCTGGGAAAGGAAAAGGCGGGAAAGGCCGAGGAGTACAGTGGTCCTAGGAGCCTGAATAGAAGCCATGGAAGATGACAGCAGCCAAAAGGCATGCTTAGCAGCTGACATGAGGGACCTGGGGGATATGTCCCCCAAAGCAGGGAGGGCTGTCCCTTAGCCGCTCCTTCTGCCAGTGAGCAGCTTACCAGCCTGTGCCCTATGCTAGGCACTATGTCAGGAACTCCTGACCCAGAGAAGAACAGATGTAGTCTTGCCCCAGGAGCCTGTGGCTGGATATGAAGATGGAAAGTTGTGTGAGTAAGCGCTATAGACAGGAAGACAAAGGAGTATGTGTGAGAAATGTTAGTGGCACTGAAGAAGAGACGAGGATTCCAGTGTGTGGAGGGAAAGTGGTGCCAAGAAGGTTTCCCAAAAGCGGTTCTTCAAAAGTGTCTGAGCTGAATTGCCCAGCTGAGCTTACTGCCAGACCACTGGGGGAGGGGCTCAATCATAGCACCAAAGTAATAACAATTAGGGAATCTCCAGGGGGTATTCCCAGAACTCACCAGCTTTTCTATGTTTGATTATGAAGAATGAAAGAATTATAGGGTACAAGTCATATGACCATTTATTTCTGCTAGCAGTGCAAGGGCAGTCCCTGTGGGGAAGGGACAGGGACTGTACTCATGGTGGCACAAGGAACAGTTGAAATCAGATCTTCAAGAATAGCTACCAGGGTAGGGAGAGCCTAGGACTCAGTGAGGGTGCCTACAGACAAAGCCGCAATGGACAGGAAGACATTCAATTCAGAGGGTCAACGTGTGGGAAGAAACACATCCCGACTGCCAGAGTGTCTTCAGAGGGTTAAAGTGACTCTTCAGCCTCTCGGGATGTAAGCAGAGCAAAGAAAGTGTACGATGACATATGGCTTTTATCTCATTGATTTTGCAATTTCTGAGGTGTATGGAGCCAGAGCAGGCAGCCAGGAGCAGACTAGAGCCCATATATTACCTCGCGCTTTATCCTTTAGGTATTGCAATCCTGTGTACATTATAAACAGCCGAGTGGAAATTAGCTGGCAAGTCCAGGTTGGGATAGGTCAGACATTTTGTATGGCTTAACATTTTTCACCGTTATATCTACTAGCTGTTCAGAGCACGACGAAATACAAACTGACCAAAGATATCCAAAAGCTGTTAACACCAAACAGTACTTCAGACTCTTGCTTTAACAGTTCGCTCCAGCCACAAGGTACATGAGAGGGGAAAACAAAGTCAGTGGAGTTCAGTCCTGAGATAAAGAGATGCCCCATGGCTGTATTACTGCAGGGACATCTTTTCAAGGCAATTTTAAAGACAATTTTACTACTTTGAGCAAAACTACCTTACAGAATGGTCACTTTTTTTTTAATGAAAAGATTACTGCAAAGAATGAGTGTCTGGAAATTCCCTCCACATCTCAGACCTTCATATGAAGCCTCTTGAATGCTACAGACCACACGCTTTCATCCTCCAAGGTTGACTTGTTGAACCCTAATGCCCTCAAGGTTGTATTTGGAGGTGGGCAGGCATCTGGTAGTGAAACCGCCAGATGAAAGGAATCCCTATCAGAGTTCTCCAAAGAAGCCCCTCAGACCTTCTTAGACACGCCAGGAACACAGCCTTGTATGAATCAGGAAGTCACCAACAACCCAGCACCTGAATCCTGGACTCCCCTCATTCCAGATCTGGGAGGATAACCTAACGTTTTTGATAAGCCATCTAAGCATATGGAGCTTTGTTATCAGAACCCAAGTGGCGTGAGGCCTCTTTGTGCAGTGCTGTGGGGAGGTCGAGGCCTGACATGCTGGGTCATGCAACCCCACGTAGGACTTCACACCGTGTACTTGAACACCATTTGCAAATTGTTCTACACAACCATCTATTTCAGAAATTCGAGTCGCTGGATCGTGACTGTTCCGGTTGTTGTCCTTGGCTTTTCAGCTGACCAGCCCACAATCTGGTGGCCTTTTCTTATGCTCACGGATTCTGTGGATCTGGAATATGAATAGGCTATGACAGGAGTAGTTTTTGTGTCCAGTAATTCCAGGTGCTTCACTGGACAGACACGAAGGCTGGGTGTGACAGGAACACTCTGACTTCTTCTTTATGCCCTGGTGGGACAGCAGAGTTTTGATAACTCCATGGCTGAACCCAGATAAGGCTGTGGATTGGATCTCCTGGGAGCAACTCATTCCTGCGGCTCAGGCTGGCTCCCAGGATGGCAGGGTAAACTGTCTCTCGGGTGGTGCAGTCTTTTCAGGACTGTATAAAACCATAGGAGAGACAGGAGGATGGTAACTAACTTAGAGAGTAGTTTCCTTTCAAACACTTAAGCTCTATTAACATGTAGGCACTTCCTTGCTGTTCATGTGATGAGCACAGAGCCTGGATGTAAAGAAACACGGAGGAAAGAGACGAGGTGTATGGAATTCTTGCCCAGGTCATAGAAGGAGGAAGCTGAGTTTTGAGAGTAACTGGGCTTCATACCATCCTCTGCACACTTATGCATGCATGTGTTGCCACTGCCTGTTCCTGCACTCCCTACCCAGTTCCAGTTAGGAAGAGTTGCCAGGAAGCCTGAGGACTTGCCACGTTCAGAAGCATTGTGTACTTTGCAGCCGTCCTGATTATTCTAAATAAAAACTAAGGAAGACGTAACTGAGTACAGGGTTATCCCTTCAGTGCCACTATGATGTTCTTGGCCAGGGTGTTATTAAAATATCACACCCGGTGGATGGCTTCTTGGAGGCTTTCGTAGGATGCTGGTCTTGCCGAGGAGCACAGACTTGTCTGGGCCCAGCTTCCTGAGGCAGGAAGGCAGCTCTATTTTTTGTTTCCTCTCACAGCAGTGAGGAAGCAAACACTGTAGGAGCAGGAAGTCTGAGCAGGAATTTGTTGACAAAAGCATTTTTTTATAGATTTAAGGAAAAGGTGTCTTATGAATTTCCTCAAACAGCTGGCGGCTGACCGTTTCACCAGACGCATACAGGATGTCTGACCTCTAAGGCTATGGGAACATTCAGTATAGGCAAGCACCCAATTTTAGGGGAGCAATATTTGCAATCTAAGAATCGAGACAGGGCTGAGGCGGGGCGGTCTAAGGATAGAAAGAAATCTGGAACTCTGGGTTTGCTCTGAATATACTGGGCTGTATTGCTGAGCCAATGATCAATCAACACTTCTAGGCTAATGTGTTCACGTTTCTCTTTAAAAAGAACATGAGCCTGGAGAGAAGGCTCAGTGGTTAAGAGCACTTGCTACTCTTGCAGAGGACCTAAATTTGATTCCCAGAACCTACATGGTGGCTATATTTCAGCTCCAGGGGATCTAATGCCGTCTTCTAGCCTACCCGAAGACTAGGCATGCATGTGGTACACATGCATACATACATAAAACACTTGCACACATAAAATAAAAAAAAACATGTTTTTAAGGGAAAAGAGGCAAAAGGAATTTCCCAGGCAATGACTGCTCATGGATTCTCTATTTCTGTTCTCTGTCTGAATGCAGTTTTGGCTTCCTAAAGGGTTCAAAGCAAATACAGGAAAGAAAACAAACACGGGACGAAAAAGAGAACACGGAAAAAATGAAGCAGCAGAGTGGAAAGGATGGGAACTCAATGACTTTGAGCCCCTAAGAGCTGACAATGTGCTCTCAGGCTGCAGGAACAGACAAAACTTGTTTTTTCCCCTCTTCCTTCTACTCAAAGCAGCTATCTTGACTTAGACGAAAAACATTAAGTAATAAGCCTCACCAAGTCAACAGGGGTGCGCATGGATTGCATCAGGTATGTCTGACAAAGGAAGACAGTGTTGGGAAGGAAGTACAAATTGTTCCTGAAAAAATAAGACAGAAGGGTTTCCAAGTAACGTCAGCCTTAGAAGTGCTGCTTGCTCTCCTCACCTCCGTCAAAGATAAGAAATAAAGAAGAACCTTTGTGGCAATTGCAGCATGAGTTGTATAGCATCCATGCTTCACTCCTGAACCCCGCCCTACCTTTCTATCCGTCTGTCCCACTAAGACAAATTGATCTATATGTTCAGCTTGGAAGATACTGCACAGAGAGAGCCTGGTAGTAGGTCGCTTCAGACTGGTGTGGCTCAAGTGAGAAAGGTGGAAGAATCCCCTATGGCACAAAGCAGTGAGTCAGGAAGCAGGGCCAAGGGCTGTGGCATCCATGGTAAATGGTATATTTTATGCCATAGTAGTTTTCCCACCTTTTACAATTTAAGAAATCCTATTGGGCTGGAGGGATGCCTCAGCTGGTAAGAATGCTTACTGCTCATGCCAAGGACCCAAGTTCAGTTCCCAGCACCAGAGTCAGGCATCTCACAGCCACCTGTAACTCCAGCTTCAGGGAGATATGATGCCTCTGGCATCTGTGGGCACCTGCTCTCACGTGAACACACCCAACAGACAGACACATGTGTATACATATATTTAAAAAGAACTTTAAACATCTTTAAAAAAGAAAATCATCCTAGGTGAAAACGTTACTGCTTTGACTGTTTCCCAACACACAAATTGGAGTCTGTAAAACATTCTATATAGAATAGTCTATAAACATACTCATTACCCTTTCGGAGCGCAGTAGTTACTTTGGTAAGTAGTCTTCTCAAATAACTCTGCACAGTAGAATTTTTCTCTAGGTGTTACTCTGTATGTAACTTTTGGGGGGGGGGCTCAGGACCCTGAGAATGCTAGATAGGTACTCTACCACTGAGCCACACACCTAGTCCAAAGGAATAGGTATAGCCCAGATCAGCCTTGAACTTGAGACCCTTCTGGCTCATGCTCTTCATCATCCTCCTACTTGAGAGCAGCAACAAGGCTAGCTGCCTCTGTAAGTTTGAACACATCATTGGCACCTTACTACTTTAAGGCAAGTGGCATAGTTTTATATGCATGTGTATAAATATGGAAAATGAGTAGGTATCACTGTAAGTACATGATGCTATGTTCAATGACAGAATGTCAGGGGTAAGAATCACTTCGCTTTGAAGCTCTGTTAGCATATCCAGTGTCATTCGTCTTCAGATTTGCTCTAACATCCATTTCTGAAGACATTTATTCAGAAGAAAAATATAGATAGTTGTTATAACCTAGAACCCCTGCTTGGATGTAGCCCATGGCGGCTCAGCATCCAAGTGGCTTCCCTAGTAAGGGGAACAGGGACTGTCTCTGGCATGAACTCTATGGCTATCTCCTTGACCTCCCCAGCCTCCCATGGGAGGAGCAGCCTTGCTAGGCCACAGAGGAGAACATTGCATCCAGTCCTGGTGAGACCTGATAAGCTAGGGTCAGATGGAAAGGGAGGAGGACCTCCCCTATAAGTGGACTTAGAGAGGGGCAAGGAGGATGAGGGAGGGAGGGTGGGGTTGGGAGGGAATGGAGGGAGCTACAGCTGGGATACAAAGTAAATAAACTGTAATTAATATAAAAATAAAAATAAACAATAAAAAGAAAAATATAAATAGTCAAGATAAAGAAATATAATTCAGTAAAACAAGAACAGAGAAACAAGTCAAAAGGCTTCGGTGCCTTGGGGGTTTCCTAATATCCTGGGTGTCTATGGGCTACCACTTTTCATTGCACAGTGAGAGAGCTGGGTCAAATAAGTTTAAGTCCTGTACCATGTGCCTGCTTTTCTGAATGAGACTGGCAGTTTCAAAATTTGTCATCTCCCTTCCGGACCCCTATAATGTCTTGGCAACTCCTGTGGTTGTTTTTCAACTGAATTCAACAAAGTGCTGAAGTCTTTGGATTGATTTTGTTTCCAAAATTTTGGTGAAGAATTATAAGCACTTTGCTGCCCTGTGCTCTGAGTCCTAATGATTCAACAGCCTACATTTCAGAGGTTTGTTTCTGAACACCATTAGGTTTGGTATAAGTTACTAAATAAATGTTATCAAAGCTCCTAAGCACATTGTTGCAGAAAGGAAACACAGTAAATCATACATCTGTTACTTCTGAGATCCCTCTGAGACCAATCCAGCATCAGGAAATGAGATATGTCAGTTCCAGTGACTCTGAATTGAGGCAAAATAAAGAGTGGATGGCCAGAAGGAGTCAACCTTCCTAAGCATCTTATCCACTCTAGTAATCATCCATCCATTCCTGAATGTGACCAACCATCTGCACAGTGAACCTCTTATGTGAGAATTGGCTCTGTAACTTTTAGGGGGCTCCTATTGTTCACTCAAGGGAACCAATGTTTGCTAGGCCTCTATGTCATAGCAGACACTGTCAAACATCTTATGTGTGGTACCTCTTTATTCATCAAAATTCCTTTAAAATACATTGAGCATTTGGGTCTGCAGTGTCTTTGAATAGCTATGGAAATTTGAATTCTACTTTTGACCATCACACAGTGTAAGGTTGCCTTGTCTCAAACATGTACTATGCCTAAATACACATCCTTGCTTTCCCCATACTAACTTTAATCACTTCAACGACTTTGTTTGCTCTGTGAGCAGTAAGAATAATGTTGACCTTCTCTTAGCCTGTTGCTTCAATCTGGGTGAAATGAAACCAGTTTCATGGAGTCTTTTGAGCTTTTCTCAAAGTTGGAATATACTCGTGCTGAAAACATACATATTGAATTTAATGACACTTAAAATATAGGTTTTAAAAGAAATCAGTTTTTAAGAAGTGTGGTAAATATGTGGAAAATGAAGAACTGACTAGCGTGAATGTTTTTGTAGCAATGTATTTGGGCATATTTTGGACTCATTATAAAGAAAGAGGTGAAAAGGTCTAAAAAAAAGAAAGTGCACAAAGAGCGGTGAACTAAAATCAAAGTATCCTGGCTTTTCTGATGTTATAGTGCTGCTCTTAGTGGATGAAACAGGAGCACCGTTCAATGAAGATCTGACTAATTTTAGGTTTCAGTGATGTATTCAAAAAAGATAGCAGATTTCAGAAAAGGATGTGTCATTGTTGTTCTTCTGTTACTGGTTAACTCCTAAAGATGTCTGTACCAACCCAACACAACTCCAAGTGTTGTGGTGGCTGATGGTGCCCCATCTGTCCTTTGACTACACCAGACTTACTAGAAACACTGCAGTCTGTTGCTCTTCACAGATGTTAGAGGCACCGTGGTCAAACATGGGCACACTCTAACATACATCCACACACTCTGTTTCTGCTTCCAGAGAGGCACATCAGAAA
The DNA here is from genome assembly GCA_028658305.1 of Pachyuromys duprasi. Lineage (NCBI taxonomy): Eukaryota > Metazoa > Chordata > Mammalia > Rodentia > Muridae > Pachyuromys > Pachyuromys duprasi. The sequence continues at coordinate 11,516,524 of CM053748.1, forward strand.
TGCACCTGGAATTTCCATGTCCTGTCTGAATTTTGTATTGATTGGCTTGGGAGGGGTCTCAGTTTCCTGCTGCTTTCAGGGATGTCCAAAGCCACTGAGCAATTTGAACTGTGATCCCTGTAAGATATTCAGGGTGATTCTCCAACTGGTACAAGGGTACCAGAAAGTTCTGGGTGAGGACCTGCCAGAAACCATCACTGTTTTAAGGGATATGGCTTCTAATCTGACTCCTGCCTGTCCCTTTGACATTCAGAGCAAAATCTCCCTGTAACTAGGAAGTGTGTTTTTTTTTTCCCCCTTGTAGCAAAGGACTCCAGCCTCACCTTCTGAGGATACAAACTGATCATTATTCTCCAGGAACCCACATGTGTTACTACCTTCGGAATGCCCATTTTCCCACAGCCAGAGGCCCTCTGTATGCTTCCTGAAATGGGCCTTTCAATGTTTCTGCCTTTTCTTTGGGAGTTCCTCCCTTCAGGAGAGAATGTGAGGAGCCAGCACTTCACGCAGTTTCCATAGCTTCACTCCTCACCCAGAAAATCTTCAGGACTGTAGATTCAGCGGGGCAGTGCCAAAGTGTCAGTGCCAAAATAGATTTTAAAAAGTTTAATTCAGACTGCTAAGCACAGATTACATCACCAGGATTTTCATCAAAATAACTTTTAACTTCCCTTTTTGCTATTCAAGTAGAAAAGAGGGACACTTAAACATGTGAGAAAACATTTGTTCAAACAAACAGACAAAAAAAACCAGAGTCAAGTCCAGTGTTTGTACACTGTGTATGAAGCAGTTTCCCTAAGGAAGTGCATACTAAAGATTTCTGAAGGGAGAGTGAAGGAGGGCTGCCAGGTCATTAAAGGGATGTCCCAGGGTGGAAGCTACACATGAAGAGACCTGCGCTCTCCTTAGTTTACTTCCAAGCCTAGGGTGGAAAAGGACCTGCCCTGTGCCTCATTTCTCAAGCCCGAAAGGTTCATTTGTTCAAAAAGAGTTCTTGGCAAGAGTCATCAGTTTCTTATACCCTGAGATTGACTTAAGTAGTGAAAGCAGTTGACTTCACTTTTCAAATGACCTAAGTCTGAACTGGAGATAAGTTTTCTTAAACTGTCCAAGCAAGCATAGAGAAACAGAGTGACACCCAGTGTTCAACTCTTTGGTGAGTTAGGACACTGGATACAGACAAATAGCACTTGCTATTCCAAACCCAGCTTTTAGGTAGACTGAATGTCTTAACTGGTAAAGAAGAATCACATGGGAAACTTTTATGCATCATAAACGGCTGCCCACCAAAAGGAAAACTTCCAAGACCTTCATTAACATCACCCAAACAGATTCTGGACTAGTTTGTCATTTGTCCATCTAGAGAGAAGCCATCAACAGTTTGGGTGAATGCCTGTTTTGGCATATCCCAAACTTCTCTTTTCCAACCTTCAAATACCTTCTTCTGTTCTTTCTGTCTGTAAAATTGTTTCAATGCCAGTAACTTATTTATTGGGCTTTCCCTCTATTTGTACACATTTAGATTTTTCCCCCCAGGCATTCACTAAAACTTTCCAAGAAATACGTTCTTTTTAAGAATAGCCACAGGCGCATTGTTTAACCAGTTTCTTTTTCCTTAGTGGTTAATCGGAGACAGCAATCCTGCTTATCTGGGCCAAACATTTACTTTAAGAAAATAGGATTTTTATTTATTCTTTGATAATTTCATGTAAATATGTTTTGATTTTATTTTTCCTCTCCCCAAACTTTTTCCAGATCCTCCATCACCTCTCTACCAACCCCCAAACACATTCTTTATTAAAACAACAAGAACAACAACATGAAGAACATGAAGTTCAGTTTGTGTTGGCCATCTGCTCTTTGGCATGGGGCCTGCCCTGTGGTTGATATACTCAGTGTCACTCCATGAAGAAAACTGACTTTTCCTCACCCAGCAGCCATCAAATAACAACAGCTCTTTAGCTGTCATTAGAACTTCCTCAGGGTGGAACTTCTTGCCTACCTCCCTTCTCCAGTTATGATTTTGCCTGGCTTGAGCTGGTTCAGGTCTTGTTAATGCTGTCATAGTGTGCTGGCTAGTTTTATGTCAACTTGACAGAGGCTAGAGTCATCTGAAAAGAGGGAACCCTAATTGAGAAAATTCCTCCATAAGATCAGGCTATAGGCAAGTATGTTGAGCATTTTCTTAGTTGGTGATCAATGGTGGAGGGCCCAGCCCATTGGGAGTAGTATCATTCCTGGACTATGATCATAGATTCTGTAAGAAATCAGGTTGACCAAGCCAAAATGAGCAAGCCAGTAAGCAGCACTCTTCCATGGTATCTGCATCTGCTCCTGTCTCCATGCTCATGTACTGTTTGAGTTCCTGCCTTGGGTTCCCTCAATGAACTGTAATATATAGGACAACTGAACCTTTTTCTTTCACAAGTTCCTTTGGCCATGGTATTTTATATTCACTTTTTTCTTTTTTTAATTTATTTTTTATTTATTACAATTTATTCACTTTGTATCCCAGCTGTAGCCACCTCCCTTATTCCCTACCAATCCCACCTTTCCTCCCTTTTCTCCACCCATGCCCCTCCCCCAGTCCACTGATAGGGGAGGTCCTCTTCCCCATCCATCTGACCCTAGCCTATCAGGTCTCATCAGGGCTGTCTGCATTGTCTTCCTCTATGGCCTGGTAAGGCTGTCCCCTCCTCAGGGGGAGGTGATCAAAGGGCCAGCCCCTGAGTTCATGTCAAAGACAGCCCCTGTTCCCCTTACTAGGAAACCTACTTGGAGACTGAGCTGCCATGGGCTGCATCTGTACAGGGGTTCTAGGTTATCTTCATACATGGTCCTTAGTTGGAGTATCAGTCTCGGAAAATACCCTTGGGCCCAGATTTTTTGGTTCTGTTGCTTAGTCCTCATTCAGAAAGGAAAATGGGATGGATATCAGAAGGGGGAGAAGACAGAGAACAGGACAGAAGTCTACCAGAGAGGGCCTCTGGAAGACTCTGCCCAGCACAGCATCAAAGCAGATGTTGAGACTCATAGCCAAACTTTGGGCAAAGTGCAGGGAATCTTATAAAAGAAGGGGGAGAGAGAAAGACCTGGAGGGAACAAGGGCCATGGTATTTTATAACAGCAATAGAAACCCTAACTAAGACACATAATCTCTGTGAGTTCATATGCACAACTGCCTTGTTGTATCTGGAAAAAGCTGTTTATTTGAAGTTATTTACAATCTCTCACTCTTACACTCTTTCTTCTCCATCTCCTATACAGATTTCTGAGCCTTGAGGGAAGAGATTATAGACATCTCATTGAACGGTGAACATTCCAAAGTATCTTATTCTCTGCTCAATGACCTGTTGTAGAGTCTTTCTCTCTCTCTCTTTTTCTCTGTCTCTGTCAGTTGTCATCAACTGTAAGAAGCTTCTATGATAAGAGCTTAGCAATGCCCTAATTCATGGGTATAGCAATGTGTCATTAGGAATCATTTTTACTGCTGTGTTCATTTAGCAAAATGATTGCAGTGGATTTCTCCCTAGGGCTCGTGATTTATCTAGCCTCAGGTTCTTAGGATTATTGACAGTCAGATATGGGTTTCATTTCATAGAGTTTGCTTAAATCTAATCAAAAGGTTTTTGGCTACTCCAGTAACATTTGTGTCTCTAAGATACCAGTCCCAGGCAGGTTACTCTTGTCTTCACAGGGGTCATATCTGCACGAGACTGATGATTTTCTCCTCCGTTACTGTATTTACTATTTTTCTAGCTACTAGGAATGAAGCTCCCAGTTGAGTACCAGATTTCTCCAAGTTCTGTGGCATAAGTATGTGGACTCTTACCATCAGGTTGTCAAGAGTAACCAATAGCATTAGCAATAGCATGAAATATTATTACACTAGTTTATGGCTCACTGTGGCCCCATTGACCATCAACTCAAAAAGATGTAACCCATTCCTGGGTTTACAAACTTTATTTGGTAGTAGATGATGTGCAGTTGTGCCATTAACCCTCCATTATAGGGTAATCCATTCAAATTCCCTTTATCTCTGGCAAACATTTTTAATTGGCGACTATGCCCTCCTTTTAAGTTTTAGAGTCCTTCCTTTGTCTTGGTGAACATACAACATGTTTAAATGGATCGAATTCCTGCCCTAGTCCATTATAAAAATGTTCATGTTTTCGTGGTTTTGGTTGCCCACCAGGACTAAATTTTAGGACAGTATGCTTTGGTTGTTGGACAAATAAAACACAAGTTGGAACTGAACTGGAAGTGTCCTTCTTGGTACCTGGCTTTTACAGTGCCGGAAGGTGCTTTGCAGGCTTCTGTAAGAGGAAAGTCATAAATGTCTCACTCACCTGTGGACCCTGCATGCTATACTACTGACCTACGAAGCAAGGTGTGCTCACTCATGCAAGAGTAACATGAATGTTATATGGGCAACCAACCAACTTTCTGATTTGATTTAAGTCCCTCTACACAGAAGAAAATTCATGCCTGGTACTACAAAGCTGGCCAAAAGCCTCTGGCTGCGGAAGGCGGTTGGCCCTAGTGTGGACGACATTAAATGGACACCTTGTGCCTGTGAAATTGCCATGTTAGTGTGTATGTTTTATTCCTGTAGATGAATGTTGCCATCTTTTTAATTTTAATTTAAATTTTTATTTTGGTCAGAGAAGCTTCTTCTAGCAGTGGGGGGCAGCTAATACACTCTTAAGTGGTCAAAGTGCTGAGAATAATTGACTGCTGTGTGCTCATCTCTAAATAGGACATGCATAAGAAATAACTTCTTCCAGGCTTGGGAAATACGGAAACTTTTGATTTTTGTAATCATTTTCAAAAATCGGTATGTTCTTCTTATAGGTTCAACTGCTCCATTTGTAAACAATGAAAATAAAATTGACACCATACATACTTTGGTTGTATGTATTCTTCTCAAACTTCGCTGCTCTTATTTGATTCCTAGAGCTATCTTTAACACATAAAACTTTATTTTTTTTTCTAGATGATCAGACTATTTTCCTGATAGAACTTAATTGAGCAATTCCTGTTTCTTCATTGATTTTAGCGTAACACTTTTCTAAACCGGATTTGGCTGTTTTAGATTAACATATTTTGTTAATTCATTTGTATGAAATATACTAATAAACCTGTTTAACGTAGAAATACAGTTTTATGATTGCGTCATTTGGAAAGAGGGAACTTCGATTGAGAAAATGCAGCCACCAGATTGATGGTTGATGTGGGGATACCCAGATCACCCCTTCAGCAAGTGCCATCCTTGCAGCCCTGGACTAGTGGCCCTTTGAGCTATAAGAAAGTAGGCTGTGCAAGCCATGGAGAGCAATCTAGTGAGCAGCTCCCCTCCATGGCCTCCGTCTTAACTCCTGCATCTGGAATCCTACCCTGTCTGTGTTCCTGTCCTGATTTCTCTCCGACTGTAATATGGTTGTATAAAAACCAAATAAACCCTTTTCTCCCAAGTTACTTTTGATGAGACACGAAGCGTTTCATCTCAGCAATAGAAAGTCTAGTGAATATACGAAGTTAACTTGGGTCAAATAAAGGCATAAATGTTGGAAAGGAGCAGGATAGTCACTGACGCTTTACATGTGTTCTCTCTGAGTTAAATTCTAGATGAACATAATAGGAAAATTAGGAGATGCAGAAATTAGCTTGCTCATATACTTGTAATCTCTAGTTCAAAATTAAAGTGGGAAGAATGCTGTTCGTGACAACACTAATAATATTTAACACCCTTGGAAAAAATAAGAAAGGATGGGAATGAATTTAAGAAAATCATAAAAGTCTGCTAAAGTACATACAATTACAGACACGTGGGGGATCTTATTGCTTCCTTCTACAGAAATCCTAATTACTAAGGCACTTAAAGCAGAGAGAGATTTAACAGCTTCCCTTTTAAAATCTTCATATTAGGGCTTAAAAATTAGCTGTTCAGTTGGCTCGATACTATTGTCTGTACTTATTTTTTTTTTCCTCTAGAAATGTTAGCATCACTTTTAATTCTCCTTTTGGCCTTTTACAACAGGAAGGCAAATGAAATGCACTTTCACCCTGTTTTGATGCATTGCAGAGGTTTCGTGCTTCTAACTGTTCAGGGAAGAGTATTTAAAATAGTGCTTCCATTTGAACATGGCAGCCATAGTGGTTTGAATGAGAAATGTTCCCCATAGGCTCGGGTATCAGAACATTGGTTCCCAGTTTGGTGGTGCTGTCTGGGGAGCAGGATTAGGTGGTACAGCCTTGCTCGAGAAATTATGTCCCTGGAGGTGGGCTTTGAGATTCCAGTTTGCTCTTTCTGTCTTGGCTGTGGTAACGCAAGTGCGCGCACAGCTTCCTGCTTTGCAGCCATGCCTTGCTCCTTGCTGTTATACTTCTCTGCCATGATGGACACTCCTGTTCCTCTGGAACCATAATCCAAAATAAAGCGTTTTTTTTTTCTAGAAGTTGAGTTGGCAATGGTGCTCTATCACAGTAACAGAAAAGCAGCTAATACAACAACCTATTACATTGTGGGGGTCACATGCAGCAATGAGCAACCTCGTGAGTGCTGGTGCTGGGCTGCCTCTGTAGTCCTGAAGTGGTGCTAGCAATTTTTCTGCTTCCTGGAAGTTTTCTGCAGGCTTTATAGAGGCCTGGCCATCCTAAAAAGGCTCACTTCTGAACAGCAGAGATTTAGTCAAGGAACTGTACTCACAGATAAGGGACTAATGAAAACTTCAACACAAATAGAATCGATGTTTCCATTGGTGCCTGAGTTTTATTTCCGAAGCAGTGTGTGGTGATTTAAGTGAGAATGGCACCCATGGCTTATGTATTTGCATGCTTAGCCTGTAGGTGGTGAACTTCTTGGAAAGATTGGGAGGTATGGCTTTTGTTTGGTTTTAGGCATATCCACTATCCCTCCCTCCCTGTCCACTGCCTGCTGCAGGGCATGGCTGGCATTTCTTGCCCTCTACCCTGAACTCCCTAGCCAGTGGCAGGGCTTCCCCTCTCCCAGAGGCATTTTGGTTCTCCCTGCTCTTTCTCCTCCTCTGCTCCCCTCTCTCTTACTGTATCTCTCCTCCTCTTCTCCTTCTCTCTCTCCTCTATCTGCATGTGAACCTCTCTCCCATGGTGGCCGAGAGATAAGCCTGCATTTATATATTATGCACTTACATATTATAACTTCCTTTTTGCAACTAGCTCATGCTGACATTTCAATCAGCTTTGTTGGAGCTGGTGTGGCCTCGGTGAAGGTGATGTGCCGCTAGGAGTGGGATTCGAGGTTTAAAAAGCCCAAGGTAGGACTAGTTCCCTCCCCCCTCTCTCCCTCTCTCTCTCTGCTTGTGGATCAGAATATAACTTTTAGCTACTGTTCCAGCACCACATGTGACAGCATTCTCTCCACCATGATCATGGAATAACCTTCTGAAACTGCAAGAAATCCCCAATTAAATGCTTTCCTTTATAAGAGTTGCTTTGGTCATGGTGTGTCTTCACAGCAATAGAGCAGTGACTGAGAAACAAATGGTGAACATCCTAATGATGCACGAGAAGGGTATCTTTTAGTAAGGATTATGGACCAGGCAAGTAGGTTGCTCTATGGAGCTGACTTTCACTGTTCTTGGCAGCTTGGTTTTCTGAAATCATTATACAACCCGAGCTGGTTTGTAGGGGAAACACAAGGTTAGGTTCTTGTGAGCCACCGGTCACCATTTGGTCAACATATCAATACTTAATCTTGTTTTGTGTGTGGTTTTCTTTAAATGCATCTGACTTAATAAGTTTTTAAAATTGTTTAACATTGAGCTTACAAGGAACAACACACTGAGTTACACCTAAATGGGTGAAGCTTATCTAATCATGCATTTTCTCCACAAGACATGCCATATGAGCTGAGCAATTCAAAACAGTGCAACCACCAATAAGAGGTATGTTCACCGTCCAAGAAGAGAACATTGGTTGGCTTGTAATGATAGCATGAGACAAGTCCAATGCCCTACCATTCAACAGATCCACAAATGGCTGCTTGAGTGTCAGCAATATTGACTTTAACGTCACAAATTCTGCCAGGTGAGTAAATTCAGAATTAAAATGTATAAATAATGAGGGTCCACTGATTTGAATTTTCAGTTTAACATTCCATGTTTCACAGGAGAAGCTGAGGCATAACAGAGCTTTACATTATGAGCTTCAAGAATACAAGATAATTTACAGTTTGATTCTAACCTATGCCCTCTCCAAAAGTGTCCCAAATATTAATAACGAACATATAAATTGTCTTCTCTAAGGGAACTGAATATAGATGCAATATTTAAAAGACAGGCATGCTCACATTAAGACAGGATATCGATCCATGGAATCAATTTTCTTGGACTTTTTCAGTCTTATTTAAGAGTTTGTTAAGTATTTATGGCAACAACATGCATTCACATTTTATTCTCTTTCAGTTTCATAACTTTCCTTTCAAAAAGAATAATGCCACTGCAGAGAGGTGGGAATTCTTAACTCTGTCTCTCACATCAGGATAACCTGGCCAGTTAAAATAGGAAATAGAACATCCGAATGCTCCCTTAGGCTAACAAATCAGATACTGTGCGGTCAAGGTCAAGGCTTCTGTAATACTCTCTATCTAATTCCAGGTTATTTGATTGTGCGGCAAGGTTGAAATCCACTGAGCTGCATGTTGATGAACCCATTCATGACCCGTCACTCATTTTTCTATAAGGAACCAAGAAAACTACGGTGAGAATGATAAAGATGATCACGCGTATGCTGGTTGGTGAGTCATGTAAATAATTGTCTAGAGCCTGGTAATTAAACTGAAATAGGAAAAAAGAACCTTGAATTTTAAGGTAGAAACTCATTACCATGTTCTCTTCCTTCCTCCCTCTTAAACCTGTAGATATTAGAAGATTTGTACTTTTATCAACATGCTAGCTGAGAGCACATATTACCCTAAATCCCTAAGGTCAAAGTCAGCTTCTGTTTTGCATTTATTTAAAATGTTTTAATTATTTATTTCTTGAGATAATATTACATCATTTCCCCCTTCCCTTTCCTCCTTCTAAACCCTTCTACATAACTGTCCTCACTCTAAAATTCATGGCCACTTTTTCATTAGTTGCTGTTATATGGGTATATGTGTATGTATGTATGTATGTATGTATGTATGTATGTATGTATGTATATATGTATCTTTACACCCACAGATAAGTATAGTCCTCATCCCTCATTAAGGGAACTTCTATTTGCAACAGTTGGAGGCCATATTGGAAAACCACAACCAATCAAAATGCTGAATAGCGGAGCCCCGCCCCAATGGCTACATCTATAAATCAACTGCTGAACCTTAGGCTTGATGATCATTGCAGAAGAGCCAGAGGATGTTTGCCATGATGTTAAGTCTCCTATTTTACTTTAGAAGGAATTGTCAGAGCCCAGGAAGGAGCAAGGAAGGTACATCTCATTAAATTGGTACTGGATGTACTCAGGAGCCATTGCAGTCATTCCAGAATAGATGATAGCAGGGGAGGCTTATCCTTAGTTAATCCTCTAATGCCTGTGGATGTGATAAGCTTGCTTTTTGGACAGGTGCTTATTAGGTAGCATAGGAGAGGGGTAGACACAGGAAGTGTTACAAATTCACAGCATTGTTGCCATCACAGCCATAAGAAATATTAGCAATCTGTACTAAATAATTACTGAAAAAGAGCCTCACTGAATCAAAAAGATAATAAAGATTGCTCCTAGTTAAGTGTTTAGGCAAAGCTTTCAAAAGTATTAGGTCCCTACGTGGCTCCTGGAGAACATTATGTTGTATCTAGGGAGAAAGGAGCATGGCAGTCAAAGAAACGTTCAACAAATGAGAAAAACACTAGTGCTGTGGGCTCTGTTCTCTACTGGCCTCTCTAGAAAAGAACTGGCATTTTCTTTAGGTTTGGGAGGACTGCATTGGTTCTAGGAGCAGTCATTTTCTTTTCTTTGTTCTTTTTTTTTTTTAAATTTCATCGAGTATTTGAAGAGCCTCTCTTATGTCCTGTGGAGTCAAGTTTTTTTTTTTTTTTTTTTTTTTTTTTTAATGTGCAGACTTCATCACCAACTAAGCACGCTCACATGGGACTAGCTTCAGGTTACAGTTCTGTTTGAAGTTACTCTATGTAAAGAGTGGTTCTGTCTTGATTTAGGAAAATTTCTCATAATCAGGCATTTTCCTTGTAAACTGATCCTCCTCAATTATGCCTTGCCAGGTGTGCAGACATGTTTACGTGCTAAGAAGAGAGTGGTATTTTTATCACACCCTCTCCCAGAGAAGGAGAGCTGGGATAACAAGCATGCACAGAAAATATGTCTGTCAATGTTGCAGAGTGTGTGGCTCTGCTAATTCCATGAAGGAGTATTTAGTTTTTTTTCTTCCTTAATATTTAAATCATCATGGACTATGTAACTATGCCATGATCTAATTTAAACCAAGCTTAATTGCAGTCGGACCAGGAACCTCTCAAAGGTTCTTCTTACGGGGAGCAGTTTGGTCAACATATACCTAGCTATGCTACAAAAGTAGGCATGAAAAAAGATAACTTGCTTCAGAAACTGATGCTCAATGAGACAACTGTAGAACCGTTGTAGTCTGTGGCTCTTTGTTCGGTCACTCATTTGCTTTCAGATGTGCTGGTCACAGGGATACTGATGAAATAGCAAGTATCACCAGAGCATGGTCTACGGTTGACCTAGAACACAGAATGCTCAGTTAAGGACCTCTGGTCATATGTGACTCAAAAGTGCCCAGCCTTGTTTGGCTATATAATTACACAGCTATATTTTTTAATTCTGAAAAGTCGGGAGTGGGTGCTAAAGACAGGGAGGAGGGGTACTGGGGAATTCCCAGGCTAGCACAGACTTCAAAGACCTCTTCTGCTAATCTTATAATGTCCTTGAACTCCTCCACAAACAGCTGCAGTTGCTAGTGAAATCTAGCTTAACTCTTTGCATGCTCGTTCCCAGCCAGCTCAGAAACGGAATAAAACACAAAACAACAACGACAACAAAAAAACAGATATGGCTGTCTCTCGAAAACAATGAATTTCTCCCATTTTCCTTCTTATCTTTTTATGCAGCTAGTACAGACAGGCTGAAGAGGGGCGCACATGGGATAGAGTAGGTTCCAATGCTGAGCAGGGAGGCTGGGGGCAGACGGCCACATGATGGGAGAGACTCGCAGTAAGAAGTATGTGAAGGAGTGTTGCTGGAAAGGGTTGTCTTGCTGCTCTGTGGCATTGTGTATAGACAGAAGACTGGGTTCAGTGTGCAGTTTGGGGGATAACAGTAAGAGACGTTACAAGTTTCTATCGAGCTTCCTTCTTTTACAAAGTACTTTCATGTTTATCTCATTTAACACAGTAAGCAGAGAAACCAGGACTCAAAGAATGCCACGAGAACCCAAGCTCTGTGGACATTAGTTTAACGTTACATGAGCAGTGAGTGGGAAGAGCACTCAGAGTCCTCAGGGATTTTCTCCAGTTCATTATGGTCCCAATGTCCTCTTGGAGCTCACGGGTATAAATGGAGAAGGCCACCATGGGTAACGGAAGGATGGTGTGGCCAGAAAGACCCTTTGCCTTGGTGAGTGATCTGCAGAGCATGGTGGTAGCACAGAAGAATTTACACGAAGAATATCACGACTCCTTGAAGTTTGTGTTGAAGCTTCCCTTTTCCATCCTGGGACACACTGCTCAATGAGCGTCATCAGCCAGTATATGAACCTTAGCAACAATGTGTGACATGCAATTCTGGAGTGCTCCTTCTTGATTTTTTTTCACTTGCCAAATTTAGTGTTTTATTATAATTTTTAAAAAATATTTTAATTTTAATTTTTATTAATTACACATTATTTACTTTGTATCCCCCCCATAAGCCCCTCCTTCCTCCCCTCCCAATCCCACCTTCTCTCTCCCTTCTCCACACATGCCCCTCCCCAAGTCCACTGATAGGGGAGGTCTTCCTCTCCTTCCTTCTGATCCTAGTCTATCAGCTCTCATCAGGAGTGGTTGCATTGTCTTCCTATGTGGCCTGGTAAGGCTGCTCCCCCATCCGGGTGAGGTGATCAAAGAGCAGGCCCATCAGTTCATGTCAGAGGCAGTCCCTGTTCCCATTACTATGGAACTGACTTGGACACTGAACTGTCATGGGCTACATCTGTGCCCCTGCACAGATGTTCTAGGTCTTCTCCATGCATGGTACTTGGTTGGAGTATGAGTCTCAGGAAAGACCCCTGTGCTCAGATTTTTTTGGTCCTGTTGCTCTCCTTGTGGAGCTCCTGTCCTCTCCAGATCTTACTATTTCCCACTTCTTTCATAAGATTCCATGCACTCTGTCCAACAGTTGGCCATAAGTCTCAGCATCTCCTTTGATATCCTGCAGGGTAGAGCCTTTCAGAGGCCCTCTGTGGCAGGTTCCTAACTTGTTTCCTGTTTTCTTCTTGGTCTGATATCCATCCAATTTGCTTTTTGGGATGGGGATTGAGCACTTTAGCCAGAGTCCTCCCTCTTGATTAGTTTCTTTAGGTGTACAGATTTTAGTAGGTTTATCCTATTTTATATGTCTATATGAGTGAGTATATACCATTTGTGTCTTTCTGCTTCTGGGAAAGCTCACTCAGGGTGATCTTTTCCAGTTCCAACCATTTATCTGCAAATTTCATGACATCCTTTTTTTTATTGCTGAGTAGTATTCCATTGTGTACATGTACCATAATTTCTGTATCTATTCTTCAGTTGAGGGGCATCTGGGTTGTTTCCAGCTTCTGGCTATTACAAATAAAGCTGCTACAAACATGGTTGAACAAATGTCCTTATTGTGTACTTGAGCCTCTTTTGGATATATGCCTAGGAGTGGTATAGCTGGATCTTGAGGAAGCACTATTCCTAATTGTCATTTTTTATTTTTAAGTGAGTTTTTGAAGATGAAGTATTACTTTGCTTATTTTCATTACTTTGTTTACTGGGAATGTATAAATAGGGTTATTAGATAGTGCTTTGTTATATGCCTGGAATATAACTTCTGTGGACATTAGTTTAACATTACATGCATATTATGAGTGGGAGGAGCACTCAGAGTCCCAACACTGATTAACATAGGTGGGTTGGTAAACTGCTAGCGTACTGCAGTCTTCAGGTTCTAAATGGATTGATGTTCATTCTTTCCTAGACGAAATGAGAGCAAAAAATATCATTTTCTGTTGTAGAAGGCATGTGTCACAGTCTACATTGAGTTATAGCAACTTTTTCATTCTTTAATCTTTAACAGCTGATTTCTAAGAGAAGGTATTGTACTGTATGCTGGCCTGCAGGCCCTTTGAACGGTAATGTGACAGTGCTCTAGAACTCTAAAGCTTCACAGGTCAGAGTGCTGGGTTTCCAAAACCAGGTAGCAGGAAAGGGCGTGGGGGAGTCCTAAGGCAGAACAGACTGGAAATGATACTCTCCACAGTGTATCAGTAAAGCAGACCACTGCTAGGTATGTACCTGAAACTATCTTAAGTCAGTGTGTCACAGAGAGACCTGCACAGTCATGTTTACTACTGTCCCACTCCCAATAATAAGGACATGGATCCAGCCTATATGCCATCAACATAAAAGTGGATTGGAAAATTGTAGTACATACACATAACAGAGGTTTAGTTTAGTCATAAGGAAGTCAAAGTCACTCTGTTCGCAAGGAAATGCACGAAATGACAGGTTGTTGTGTTGTACCACAGAAGCCAGCCTCAGAGGGACAGATGCCACATATGGACTGGCCACGAGGCCAGAACATGCGGACAGTCACCACCATACTCACTGATAGTCAGCAACAAAGAGCAGATGCCAACAAGGGCTATCCTAGTGAACAGATGACGTGTGTGATCGGTATTTACTCCCAGATAATTATAAGGCTCCTTCTTATGGCAGAAAATTCCAGTAATTTTCCTATCACCAGGAACAAATGCCAGATGTAGCACAGTTAGAAATCCTAGCCAGGATTTTTGCCTCAGGTCTGTGTGGCACCATTATGGTTTTGGCAAATAGAATAATCCCTTTAATGCCTCATTTTTTCTAATTTCTAAAATAACTATTCCAGGTTGGGTATGGCTGTGTGAGCCAGGAATCCTAGCACTCGGGAGAAGGCAGGACAGTTACAAGCTCTAGGCTAGCCTAGGCTACATAGTAAGTTTTTGACAAGCCTGAACTAGACCCTGTCACAAAAACCAAAACTAACAATGTGAATCCAATAAGTATTTTGATATGTTAGAGTGTAGCTCTGCACATAAAAATGGATGTGAGGTTTGAAATGCAAGGTGCCCATGCTGCAGCTCACAACATGAATCAGAAATGCACAATATCCTCATCTTTCCACAGGGAAGGCAGGTTTTAGTTACTGAACTGACAGGAATAATTTATATGTAATAATTATATATTAAACTAGCAACTTATATATGTGCATATAATTTTATGTAGAAAGATATTGAGACTTGTGAACCACAGTCCCTCTCTGGCTGGTGTTGGCAGTCCTATCTATGGCTTTGTGTTTGGGCAGACTACAGGAGATAGTTCACCTCTTGTGAGCTAAATCTTTCTCTAGAAAAAGGTAAAGCTAGGTCTGCTTCTGAATCCATCACTTAACTAGCAATGTGACCTGTTGTGTTAATATAAGCCAGAGTCATCAGAACAGAGGGAGCCTCAGCTGAGAAAATCCTTCTCTAAGATCCTTCTATAAGGCATTTTCTTAATTACTGATTGATGGAGGAGGGCCCAGACAATATTGTAGATGGGGCCATCTCTGGGCTGGTGGTCCTGGGTTCTATAAGAAAGCAGGCTGAGCAAGCCAGTAAGCAGCGCCCCTCCATGGATTTTTGGTTGTTTTTGTTTTTAATCAGCCCCTGCCTCCAGGTTCCTGCCCCATGTGAGTTCCTGCCCTCACTCACTTCCTTTGATGATGCACTGTTACATGGAACTGTGAGGGAAATAAATACTTTCTTCCCCAAGTAACTTTTGGTCATACTGTTTCATCACAGAAATAGTAATGCTGACTAAGACAGGTTGTTAACAGGATAGTGGGGGTATTTATGTGACAGACTAAACCATGTTGTTTTGGGGAGAATTGTGGAAGGACGTTATGTCTTTGGGCTATAAAAGTCATGAGTGTTAAGAGCTCAGTGAGATATTCTATAGGGGCTCGGATTATAAGAAATTTTGACAGCAATGCAGATGATGGAGGCCTGAAGCAAAGACTCTACCGGGCTTTTTGTGTGAAGAATTTTTGGTTCTGGTTAGCTGGGGCTGAAGAATTAGCTGTGATTAACAAGATCCCAGAGCTACGAAAGTGAAATCGTTGCTTTGCATGGATACTCAGTGCTGGTCAGACAGAGCCAAGATATTAGAATGATTAAGGGACCAGCATCATCAAAGTGAAATCTGGGAAGTGTTTCCTGAGAGTCAGCTCAGAGTTCCAGACATGGAAGGTGAATCTGACAGTGTAGGAGTCACCCAGGTTGTACTGGTTTTGCAGGTATGACAGGGTCATGAAGAATGGCTGAAGCTTGGCAGTGTGGCAGGGCTGTAGTCCCTGAAGAGAGCCCAGGAGAGGCTATCGGTGAAAGTGCAGCCCAGTTGAAGCAGAAGGCCCCAGCAGTTTTGGAGATGCCAGTACTGTGGGAGGACCACCAAGGACAGCGGCAGGGAGCAGAGCCAGCCTGAGTCTGGAAGACAAGCTGTGTGTGCTGCAGAGGGCAGAGCTGCAGAAGAGACCCAAACCCCTTGGAGGAGCCCAGAAGACTGTGAGTGAATCCTAGACAATTGCTCATTGAGTTATTTACACTGTTGGATTTTGGTTTTGCGTTGTTCAGATTATGACTATGCCCTAGCTCTTCCCTCTTGAAGAAAACATTTAATTTGCTTTGTATTTTACAGAACCCACAGCCTGTAAGTTATCCTAGCAAATCTCTTTTCTTTCTATGTAGATGGAGATTAATTCTATAAGTTCTATTACTCTAGAGAACACTGACTAAAACACCTGTTCAAGTGAGTTAGCCAAATACCGGAACTTTCGCCTGAGGATCGCTGAAAGGAGAAATGGTCAGTACATGGCTGCCATATCCAGGGACTTGGTGAATGTTGCCAGTGTTGGTTCTGCTGGTACTGTCATTAGTGGTGGTGCTGGCGGTAGAGAAAGGACACTGAGGACTCATAATTCTGCTCCCAAACTCTTTATTGCTTCTGCCCACCAGGCAGATACATTATCAAGAAATACCCTCCCTGTGGCCTGCAACATGACATTTCTTCTACTAAGACTGGGCTGGTCAGGGAAGTTTTAAAGCAGACTATCAACCCTCGCTCCTTCCTCATGGAAACTGCCTCCAGAAGCTGTTAAGCAGCAATATCTTTCAAAAGCTGGAGGCATTTGGCTGTGCTACGAAAGAGAGCTGCCGTCTGTTGGCTCTGTGTGCCTTTGCACAAGGAAGGCTTGGAGCCCTTGCTTTTGATGGCTTGGGGCTGGTGATTTTTCTCTCTTTTATTCTGTGAGCCAGGAAAACCCCTTCCTGAGCAGGCTGCACAGACTGGTGCTGGGTTGTTCTGTCAGCTGATGATGTTCCAATAGCATGTGCGGTTCAGTATTGAATGACTCACTGACGTGTGTCAGGGGCTTATTTTTAGTACATTTTACCCCACACATCTGTCCCTGGGTTTTGTTTCTCTTCTCTCTCTGGATCAGTGCTTCTGTTTAAATGACATGCATACTGTTGTACCTGAATCTTCTGTAGCTTTTGACTTCTTCATACTATTAGAATGTCCATACAAAGCCACAGAGAAGATAATTTCTCTCAGTATTATGATTCTGGCTTCAGTGTTTGATGTTAAAATAGGCCCATTAGACATACACATGTACATTCAGATATGCATACATAGTCATACATAAATGCATATGTGGATTATTTACATATATGTTTTGTATTATCGGTGTTACATTTTTTTGAGTAGGCATCTAAAAGATATAGCTTTGTTTATAAATAAACATACAAGTGAGGACGTTAGAGGTAAAGTTTACAGAAAATAGAAACAATACAAGTTTCTAATTTGCAATTTTGTTTATCCTAAGTCTCCAGAATCTATCTCCCAACTTGTCCATAATGCATGCCTGGAAGAGCCACCATCCTTCTGCCCTCATTTGTTGGCAGCTTCTCTTATTGACTGTGGGAGAGTTTGTTCTGTGCTGTGTTGTCTCACAGCCGTTGACATCTTAAAAAAATGTGCAATAATGCAGGCAGTTTGGCTCAGCCTCCACGAAGGCTGGCAGGGAACTGGGCATGCTCACTGTGAACTCTGAGCATGCTCCCTGTGAGCGCTGATTGACTTCACGCCGTAGAACTTTTACAATGCAAAAACAGGAATTTGGCCTCGGACTGGTTTAAGACACAGCATGCTTCTTTCGGCTCTTTTTGTTTTTCGCATGTAATCTTTGTCCCTAAACTAACAATACGCCTTGTAAAGTGTGGGAATGTATTTGACTCTGCACATTTGCACATGCGTACAGATACTCTCTTCCAATTGTACCCGCAATGCTTACCAGGCCTTCCACCCACCAGCTTAAAGAATAAGGCCCGTTGATGAATACAACTGCTATCATGCAATGGCGTTAATTCACAGCGAGCTTCAATAATACCTGGCCGATCTCGGGAAGACTAGCCCCCCACACCAACACAAACCTCAGAGTTCTGTTTTTGTGCATACACTGTTACCTGTTGCCATGCTATAAAAATGTTTGAATAGGGTTTTCTTGCAAGGGCATATAGATATCTATATCTATATCATCTATATCTATATCTATATCTATATCTATATCTATATCTATATCTATATCTATATCTATATCTATATCTATATCTATATCTATATCTATATCTATATCTATATCTATATCTATATCTATATCTATATCTCCATCCTGACACCCAAAGCTACGTGGTGAAGTACACTTTATACCCCAAACAGTGCTCTCTCGGGAGACTTGTAATTACAAGTATTAAACTGCACAGCCCTGTTATGCTGCTGTGTCTTATCTTTGGAAAACCCATATCAAGGTAAAATTGTATCTGCCTTTGAGTCAGTGGTGATGACAGAGAAGAAAATCCCCTGGGGATTCAGCTGGCTGTGAAGGGTGGAGGTTGCCTAACAATTAACCATGATTTAGTTGATTATTGCTAGTCATAGCTGAAGACTGTATGAAACCAAATGCCAACTGCTTTTAATATTTGGAAACACCATTCTTTGTAGGATTTAATGTTTTGTTTAATGATTTGTTTCATCTCAGAGGAGACACTGGCTAGATATACACTTGCTAGCTAGAGACAAACTTGACAGAAATGGACAGTGTTAATGTGAATACACAGTCCCTACCCATATAAGCATTTCTGTTCTTCTTTCTTTTGAGGCTGAACTCAGGTTGTTTCTTCAATCATGTCCTCTAAACATGAACCCATGGCCATGTGACTATGGCTCTGCAAGGACTTAGACCTTGAGATGTGAAGAAGAGCTGTGAATGATTCCACAGCTGCATCATTTCTGCTTCTTCCTTCCTTCGCAAATACAATACCACCAGGAAATATTATCCTCTGTCTTCAAACGATTCCCCTAATTTTTCCTTTGCTAGAAGTACCCTTCTCTGAGCTTAAAATGTAGATCTACCTAAATGTGTTCAGTTCATGCTCATGTCTAGTAGGTCCTGTGATCTCAAATGATTCAGATGAGCTGGAAGAACAAGGATGTAGAATAAGCACATTTGCTCTGCATCTATTTCCTGGCTTACAGTTCCTCAAACTCTTGCGTTCTCTGTAGTGAGGCCTTGTCTTTGTATGCTAATGAGACGATCAAGGTGAGGCATCCAAAGGTAGGCCCAGGACAGGGCTGGCTACCAGAAAGGTCAAGGCAGGATAAGAATTTTAGACTCCTTCAAGTCCACCGATGGGGGAGGACCATGGGAGGGAATGAGGGAGGGGGCTATGCCTGGGATGCAAAGTACCTAACCTGTGATTAATATAAAAATAAATAAATTACATTTAAAAAATAAATAAAAATTACACATATCTGTGGGGCACTTTGTGATGCTCTAAAGCATGCATTCATCTTGTAATGTTTAAATGAGGCTTAATAAATCAGTGTAAATAGGAAAAAAAAAGAATTTTAGACTCATCCCTTCTTCTGGGGGTCTGAAAGTAGAGCTGAGCTTCCAGAACCAGTGATGTAATTGACTGTGCCCATATAATGCTTGCTGGTTGGACACAGGTAGCTCCCTGTTTGATGGGAGTCCCTTATCCTTTGCTGTGTACCTTGCATCTTGCTTTTCATCACAATCATTTATGGAATGCCTTACAATAAATCAGCAAACACATATAAAGTATGCTCCTGAGCTATTTGAGCTGCCTTGGCATTTTATTGACCCCAAATAGTAGGCTGTGGGGGTCCCTAAATTTATAGCCAATTGGTCAGATGCACTGGACCAGCTAGAGACTGAGATTAGCATCTGCAATGACAGTCCTGTGGGACTGAATGATTTACTTGTGGGACCTGACACTGCCACACAGTAGACTGTGGAATGAAATAGAGGCCACGGGGCTGATGTCTACTTGGGAATTGGTTGGGTGGGAGCTACCATGCACACACTCTCAGAAGTATAGTGCTCAATATCATGAGTTTAAATAGGGGGAAAGAACTCCAAAATACTGCTGTCTTAAAAAGCAGTAAAGCAGACTATATTAGTAAGGAGAAGCCCAGGGGCAGAGGCTGGGGAATGCTAGACAAGGAACCACAGTAGAAGGGGCTCACACTTCCTGAGTGCAGCACAAAACGCACGCTTTGATTTGTGCGTACACTGGCACCTCCAGAAAGGAGAGGCACTTCTTCTTGTTGGTGCAGTTACGGCGGCAGCTGAGAGCTGGTAGTCATGCCAGCATCCAGAGTGTGATAAATGGGGGGGGGGTGAAAAGAAAGAAACAGTGTTCACATTCTACACTGCCACTGTATTTTCAAAGAAGTTTCCAGTGCGGGGTGAGGGGAACATCACAGCATTTGGCTCCATTCTCTGTCCCTCTTGCTTGGATTCTCAAAGCTGCCTGTCAGGATTTGGAACCCAGTCAGTTCAGAGTAAGTCTCATCAACCCTATGCCTGCTACCCTGCAAATAGGGCTCATGACAACCTCTCCAGAGCTGGATGTTCCTCTGTTGTCTTAAAAACAGTTGTGTTTGCCCTCTTAGAGAAAAGAAGATTGGCTGTGTGCCTGGGAAAAAAAAACTCCATTTCCCTAATTTTAGTCCCTGTACTGGAGGTCCTAAGCTTCTTTGGTCTTGTGAGAGCCAGTTCTCCAAAGCAAATACGTACAGTTCGAGAGGGGGGTAGGAGCCTTAAGTGTACTGCCGTTGTCCTCATGTGCTGCTAGTGTGAAGCTCGTGCTGTGGAAAAACCCTTACTGTCAGCCAATTTGGAATCCTATAACAGAACATCTGAGACTAATGATTTATGAAGAACAGAGCTCTGTTTTCCTGCACTTCTGACGGCTGAGATGTTCAAGAACAAGATGCTGGCATTGGAGGAAAGCAGCAGAGCAAGAAAGCAAGCTCCCATTTCTATCAAGTTGCTTCTACCAAGTGCACCAGGTTCCACTAACACAGTAGAGGTCCTTATGCCCACCTCACCTCTTAAAGACCCTGACTTTTGGTAATGGCCCATTGGTAGTACCTGGATGGTAGAGGGAACATATTCAAACCATTGCATTCTCCTTATGGCAAATAAGCAGAAAACTAGAATTAATTCTGTCAAAATGCATAGGTCAGACAACCTGATTTCATCATATTTAAGCAGATTTACCTAATGAATATGGCGTTATCTCTGATACACGGCTTTAGTGCTGACTCCATTGTATATGCACTTAACACTCACATGCTCCGTTTCCTCCTTTATCAACTATACATTTTGGGGCCTGTAAATTACCTTAAAAGTCTAAGAGATTTGAAGGACTAAATATTGAGTATAAGAATAAGAATTCCGATCTTTGAATCTTTTCTTGTCCTAACACTTCACAGCATATAAAACAGGAACAGTGGGGTGAGACTTGACGCAGGTGTTTTTTCAAAGCTCCCCAGGTGTACAGGGATGCACCCCCTAGTCTAGACAAAGAAGGATGAATTAGCTGCCCTCAAAGCCAAGCTTTATGATCTTGCTCAAGGCTGTGTCAACATCCCTTCAAATCCGTGATGACACAGAGCTTCAGGCCTCATGCTGAACCAACTTAACCAGAATCTGCATTTTAATATGATAGTGGGATCTTACTAAAGGGCACACCCATCTTTATCATGTTACCCTCTTCAGCTTGGTTCTGCATTTGAAGACCAAAGCTGAGCCTCAGCTGTCCTCTTTCCAATATTAGTCAGAAACTTTGCCAGAGACACTGGGTGCCTGTTTAATGGACACACATGATTCTTTCACATATCAGATCTCCCAGAGCGGTGGAAATATGGACCCTTGAGTTATACAACTGAGAAAACTAACTCCATTCATAATAATTTGTTCAAAATATGTTCTCCACTGGAGAACAGAAGTTAGATCTACAAGGCAATGAATGTAAGACCCTACTTGTATGGTGTGTGATTGGGTCACTTGTCCACGCAAGTGTGGTAGTGACAGAGAGCCATTTGCCTACAGTTAGAGTATTACTCAATTCAACTCTCCTATTTTGAGGCTCACAGGGAATTCTTCCTGGCAGTTGAATTATGGAATAAACCTTGTCCCTGTCTTATTTCTGCTTCTTGTTCTCCCTGAGTCTATTTCTTCTACCTGAATCTATTTTAATTGATGCCATGGTCTGTTCCATGACTGCCTTTTCCACTCTGTCTTTCACCCCATCTCTCTTGAAAAATCTAGATACCTCCTTATTTTCTAAAACATTGTCTGAGGTGTTTTACAATAAAAGAACAGGTTAACACCATATTCTGCCCAAACGTCTCTTGCCTTCCCTGATCTTTTCTGTATCTCAAATGCAGTTTCTTCTAGGCAATTGGTGGTGGTTGAACTGCTATGTACTTAGATGTCAAATACCAGCCCCCAAGATCTGGTTGCACCCCAGATGAGCACATTCTCACACCCAACAAGTGATATTGTATAAGCTTTGCTCGCCAATATTCTCTGACTGGTTAATTAAAGTTGCTAACAGGCTATAGCTGGGCAGTAGGGAAGTAGGCAGAGTTTAGGTTCCTGGGCTTGGAGTCGGAGAAGGACCGTGAGGTAGTGTGTGGGGGTTGGCAAGAAGAAGGAGGAAGAAGAGAGATTAGAAAGGCTCTCGCTATTAGACTGGATGAACTAGGAGTGTGTGGTCAAGAGAAGTTTGCCCTGAGGACTGACTGACGGAGTAGATGCCTCCTGGAAGTCATCAGATCGGCAAGCGAAGGGCATTTATGTGGGTTTTAAAGGTATTAGGAGTAGAATAGCTCAGAACCTGCCCAACTTAGTGTATTTCCCCCAGGAACTAATATGAGAAAAGGTGGGATCAATGCTCCCTAATAGATAGAAGAAGTAAAAGGAGGGTCAATTAACCCCCCAGAAGAATAATTTCATGATAGGCAATCTTCTTCTGCTCTGTCCTACCCTGTTTCACTCAGTGCAGCATTTCCCTCAATAGAGCCATGATTAGATAACTCCCTCCTTCCACCACTCATTGGATTGTTGTATGTCTTCAATGGAAGGGGCTCATATCCCAGTGGTTCTCAGCCTTCTTTAGTGACTAGGCAGAGATGCATTCAAGAGCATGGCCCGCACCTAGTAGCTACACCTATTGCATATACTCAGCAGTGATTTGAGAGTGTCCATGCTTGTCTCTATTCCTATTTTATGGTTAGAGAAAAAAGAACACTGGACTCTAAATGACCATCAACCCTGTACTTAAACTCTGTGCCTCATGTTAGTCGTCAGTAAAGAAAGGGTTAGAGCAATAGTTCTCAACCTGTGGGTCTTGAACCCTTTGCCTGTGGGGGTCACTTAAAACCATTGGAAAACACAGATATTTACATTATGATTCTTAACAGTAGCAAAATTACAGTTATGAAGTAGCAACAAAAATAATTTTATGTTTGGGGGGTCACCATAACATAAGGAACTGTGTTAAAAGGCCACAACTAGGAAGAAGATTGAGAAGCCCTGGGTTAGAGCTAGTTTCTCTCCCAGTTGCTCTATTTCTGTTGATACCCAGCGGCTAGTGCTCTTGGCAGCACCAAATGCTTCAGAACCCACTTTAGTCAGAACTCTCATGTCCTATACGTAAGCAATGATGGTTATCAGACTCTCTAAGTTATAGAAGGAGCTGATTGACATCATCACGGCTGGGTAGGCTAGCTACACTAAGAAGGCCTGGTAAAGAAAACATTTTTTAAAAATTTTTTTTAAATTTATTTATTTTTATCTCAATCACAGGTTAGGTACTTTGAATCCCAGGCGTAGCCCCCTCCCCC
>CM053748.1:11540875-11784065 GCA_028658305.1 Pachyuromys duprasi
GGCACAGGGGTCTTATATGAGACAGTTTATCCAACCAAGGACCATATATGGATATGGCCTAGAACCCCTGCTCAGATGTGGCCCATGATAGCTCAGCGTCAAACTGAAGACCCTAGTAAGGGAAACAGGGACTGTTTCAGTCTTGAACTTGATGGCTGACTCTTTGACCCTCCCCCATACACGCCAGGGAGTAACACCCTGGCTAGATCCCAGGGGAGGACATTGCAGCCAGCCCTGAGGAGACAGGATGAGCTGGGGTTGGATGGAAGGGGAGGAGGTCCTCCCCTGTTGGTGGACTTGGAGAGGGCGGTGAGGAGATGAGGGAGGGAATAAGGGAGGGACCTGCGCATGGGATGCAAAAAACCTAACCTGTGATTGATATAAAAATAAATAAAATTTAAAAAAGTAAAAAGAAAAAAAAAAGAAAGAAAACATTTGCTAAGTAGCTATCTGGCTCCAGCCACGGTGCTGAGCCTCTGGGACTTACCGCTCGAGACTAGCCATGGAAACAGGGACAGAAGCCACTCACTTCAGCACAGAATGCTTTGTGCTGTCACACGACCCAAGCACACCACTATTCCACATGGAAGGAGTGCCTAGTAATAGCATAGGGGTAATTGGAGGGGTGAAGCTTCAGGTGAGTGGTCCAAAGCAGAGAAAACAGCAGAGAGAAAGAGTGGTGCAAACAGATGTAGACAGACAGGCGGGGTAGAGGGAGGGAGGGAGTCCTAAGACCACACCTAGCAGCAGCCAATCATTATCCCAGGCTTCACACTTAGGTCCTCTACCAACAAATCAGTTTCCACTCCCTCTCAGCTCTGCCTCTTGAAGATTTTCTGGAAATTCTCAAGGTCTGCCTCAGTCATGCTATTTCTGGAAGTGCTTTCTCACTCACTGTCCCTGATGCTTTTCATGACCGTTCATTATTTCTCTTGATTCCCTGCCAGCTGGACTTGTGGGAAGGGCCCAGGGAGAGGGGTGGCCTCTGTGTTAGCCCAGAGGGGCCCTCTTCCCACTCTGCTTCACGTAGCTTGGTTTTGAAAGGACAGCCACAGAGAAACTTATTCATTTATTTGTATCACAAGTGGCTTCCTTTACCAAGAAATGTGAGCCCTGCAGACAGGAAGAACAATTGGTGAATAGTACTGAGGCTTCTTGACTATAATATTATATATAATACACAATAATGTTATTACTTTCTGTTCCAGACATAATCCCTATAAAACCAAAGGTAAGTACTTCCCAACCTTCTCAGACTGGCTTTGGCCGAATTTACCTTGAATGTCACATTCTTTGGGTGCACGTGATTACGATGTTTGCGACAAGTTAACTCTCACTTCAGTTTCTTATGGAACCACACTTTGCTCCAGCACTAAGCAGTGTGGTGTCAGACAGCCGACTCATTCCATAAGACAGAAAGAAAAAAAAATCTCTAAAACACCAACTAAACCACACATGGGTAGAACTTTCATTTTGTTAATAAGTGCCTTCATGTTAGGCAACCTCTGAAACGCATCAGAAGGTCCTTCAGGCCTCTTAGGCTTTTATGTGTAAGAGATTCACCGATTTCACTAGAACACAGAGCAACTGTTTGAGTTCTAGATAGATACTTTCACAGGTCTCTCTCTGGAGGAAGACGGGCATGGACTCAGGGTATCTATAATTATAGTGGAAGGCAATAGGCCAATGCACTCCCATATCTTCATCCACTGTCTTTTTAAGCTAGCTTTGCTCAGCCCAAGCTCAGGGCTTTCCCTGGCAGTGGTGTGAGGAATCATGCATGAAAATCTTACCTCTGCACCAGCTAGTTGACAGTTGTTGTGTGCTTGGGTACCAGCCTATGTCATTCTCTTAAGTTTTTCTAACTTTGACAATCTTCAGTGTTTTTGAAGGATACTTATTTATTTATCAATTTATTTAAATTTATTTATTTATTTTATATTTTATTGGATATTTTTGTTTTCCTCTTGGGCTGGTGAGGTGACTCACTGAGTAAAGGTGCTTTCTGCCAAGACTCATGGCCTGTGTTTGATCTCAGGACTTACAAGGTAGAAGGAAAGAACTGACTCCTACAAGTTTTTCTCTGGCCTCCACATAAGAGACATGGCATATGTGGGCATGTGTGCCCACATGTATGCATACACTCTATGATTAAACCTAATAGTTTTGAAATAAAAAGTACCCCCCCTTTAGGATTTATATACATTTTTATTACATAGGACTGAACGATAAAAGTCAAGCTGGATAATAAACATCTTTGTTCCTTTTTAAAAAAAAACTTCTCTATTAAGGTCAGAGAAAAAAAAAATACAGGGACCATGAACTTTTGAGAGAAAGATTGTCTCCTCACCCCCCCCCCCCACACACATTCGAGGTACATTTTTTTCATGTCATGTCGGGTATACCAACAATATGCTATACTGCTGCCAACGCTGGCCTTGATTGCCTACCAGCTTCACACCACCGATACAGCGTGCTGCTGTGACTGTTGGCCTTGACTGCCTGGCCGACAGTGTGCTCACCAGGTTTCTTCACTATTGTGTTACCCTTTCTCCATTTTTTATACTGTGCTCTCCGAAGGAAAGCTACTGTGCTTGGCCACGGGAAGGAGAAGGGAGTTCTGCCCAGTCCTCAGGAGTGGTGAACCCCCGCACAAATCATTTCAAATACTCTGCATGGTTATTTGGCTCTTGTTTCCCATTTATTAGTGTTATCAATCATTTGTCTCTAGCATTGCCGACTCATAGATACTTACTACTCTATTTTCTTTCTTAAGTGGCTCCAGCTTTGGCCTCTAGGGCCTTTTTCAGTCCGGCCCGGTGTTCCTTTGGGACACCACACTACTGTGTTTCTTTTGACTGTTCTCTCATTTTCTGGCTTATGCTGCAGGGGGCTTTCCATTTGTGCAAAATGGTCACCAGTGGGCACCTATTTGAAAGGCTCTGCACTCAACCCGCTGAGCCTTATTGTCTGTACAGTCTAACACTGAGCACAAGCTCATACTTCTCGTGAGCTGGGCCCATGGCCTCCCTGTGGGAAGGGTGGTCCTGGTCCCAGGTGGCATTGTACATGAGTATGAAGGAGACGCTGAAGACAGACATATGGCTGGACAGAAGAACAGCCAGAAGGGGTTGCAACCGTAAGCCAGGCGTCTCCTGACACCAAATGTTGCTGCTTCAGTCTCAAGCACTGATCATTCACAGCTGATAGCAACAGCCAGCTAGCCCGGTCCATCTGCTGTCAGGACATCTGAGGCTGCCAATTTTAGACACATTTGGGGGCCTTTTGGGTTAAAACAGAGTGAGGAGTCGGGAGGAGAGTTAGAAGAATCATCTCTGTGGTGTCATGTGCCAACTCAAATTAACAACTAATGACAACAGATTGTATTTAGCAGATTTTTTTAATATAAATTAGGTTAATGGTGACATATTTGAAATAGTACACTGAAAAAAATCAGTCTGTAATAACAAGATAACAGATGTTGGCATTTTTATTATTAATTATACATTTCATTATCATCTGATTATTGTCAAACATCATTCGACAGGAAAAATTTATATAAATGATTCATCCACATTTGTTGTGATGTTAAATGGGCCTGTTTTATTAATGGAGTGACTTGAGTCTTCGGATACCATTCAAACCCCTTACGTTTAATCAGTGTGTAAGATGCTGCACAACAGCCTTCAGTTTAACTGTACTTGCCATACAGGGGGATTCAGTTTTGTGTCGTGACTCATCTTAACACTTCAGCACACAGCCTACGGCGGCTGCAGAGGGGTTGCTGCTGCACAAATCAGAGAGGCCCAGCAGACACCGTGGAGTGCCAGACGGAGAACGGGATGGATGTGTTACTTTTGGGAAACTGATTTTTTTTTGTCTTATCCCAGCAAAAAGAACCTAAGAAATGGGCAGCACGGACAGCCATAAAATAAAATTTAAGGTGTGATTTCCAACCCTATTTGTATTCCATCAAAACTGCTTATCCAGTGCAGGTGGATACTCGGTGGATAATCTGCTTGTGCAGGCAACACAGCCTTTCTGCTCAGACAGCACCCAGTTAGAACTTGCTGAACACTGCACACTTCTTAGCAACTGTAAGGACATCCTGTGACTTGTGTATTCTCCGGACTTCCATTTGGCATTGGTTGGCCCACTGGTTTGAAGCAGATGTCACTGACAAAGACCACCACAAGTGATACTCCAGACTAAGGGAACATTGTAGCAAAAGGATCATAAGAGTAAGATGTCCGGGAAGGCTGCTTTAGATAGTGTCTTCTAGCTACAAATGGGAAAGCTACACCCATGAAATCTCACCTACAGAGCCGTGTGAACAAGACCTGAACAACTCCAATAACAGTTGATATCACAACATAGATGGGGAAATCTCACGGGGTCTCCCTCCCAGATGAAGAGCTGCAGGAAATTCGCAGCTGCAGAGAGGGAGGATTAATTAGCCTTACCCATGTATGAGCTCTGAAATTGGTCATCCAATATTGAAGGCTTAGCTCTAGACACATACCCAGCAGACTCACAGGCTGTGTTTATATGTTGACACATTTATACATATGTGGAACAGCAAGGGTTAAAGAAGAGGCTTCTTTTATATTTGAGAGGGGGTTCAGATATGGGAGAAGTAGGAGGGAAGAAAGATATGATATAAGTACGTTTTAATTAAATAAAACAAATCTCTCCTTAAGAAAGTGGCAGAGAGGCACTGGATGACCTTGAGAGGTTGCAGCGGAGAAGAGACAGTTTATATTAGGTCATTCCTGCTTTTATTCCCTTGCTTTGAAAGAGCCTGAAAAGAAGCTCTCTCTGAAAGTATCTACACTCAGAGGCTCCTTACAGCATCATACTGGCACATTGCCTGTTCTACAGTCCTGGGGGGGGGGGGGAGTCATTCCCATTGGAGGAAGATCTGTAAGATACAGGTGATGAGATAAGGGGGAAAGATTCCTGTTTCCCCCAGCACCAGGGAGGGCTCCTGCTGTGTAATGCTTTGGGGGAAGTGCTGTGTCCTGTATCAGCTAAATGATGAATTCTGAAAACTTTATCCAGTCTTTGAGACCATTGTCAGCCAGCGGTTGGCCCAGCCAAACACCTGTCCGTGGTTCTTAACCAAAGGGGTTGGTGAGCAGGAGCAGAAAGCTGGGAGAGTCCGAGTTACATGCCTGACAGAACTGTTCTTGGGGCAGACACTGGGGTGGAAGGAATTTTACACTATTCAGCAAGCCTGTAAGAGTATGTGAGAAACCCTCAGGCACACTCCAGCAAGGTGACTGTGAGCCACTTGCCCTGGGAAGGGTGTGCCAGACCAAGTCTGTGTGTCTCAGGCTAAGTTGTTCAGAATCAGAAATGAACTCTGAAGACTGTATGCCTGTAAGCCCGTCGCTCACCACCATCACCACTCATGTTTTCAGCCAATGCATGGTGTCATCAGCTATGAGGATGTCTACATAGCTCACAGCCTGGATCTGGGTGAGGTGAAAAGAATAATTGGGGATTTTTTTTTAACAAGGGAGGACCACCTAGAAACATCCATAGGAGATTTGTGCTTGCAATGCATGATGGGGGAGGGGGTTGGAAGCCTTTCTATATTACAGGCACCGTCAGCTGGGGCCCATAGTGTCACAGTGGGACAGAACCAAGTACACAGGTTCTCCTCTGCAGCCCTGGCGCAGAACTGCTGGGTGAAACCCCAAAAGCATGGTTGGGTAAAAGAATGTCTCCTCTTTGACCATCGAGGTCAAAGAGAGTCTCAGCTTTGACCATGAGATGTTCTTGATGTCAGTACATGTGAAATCACAACAGGAAGTGGCGGTGAGGACTGCCACATGGCTGTGCACAGGGTTTTGGGTAACTGCAGGGATGGGAGCCTTGCCCTAGCCCCAGGGGACAGGGCCAACTTGCTGAGGAATCAGAGGTAAGCAAACTTAGGAGATGACCATAATCTGGAAGGAGGAGGAATTCCACCAGGGACAGAGAGGCACGTTCCCACACCCTTACATTTTTGTTTTCTTTTGTTTTGTTTTGTTTTGTTTTGTTTTTTTGACCCAGCTCTGATCAAAGTACTATTTTAAGGATAGAACTAAAGTTTTAAGTCCCTTAAACCACAACGGGGTAGTCAATTTTTATTGTAATAGTCTTAATTTTTCTTCCTATAATTTTACTTTTACTCTTATAATTTAGTGATGCTTTAGCAAAGTTGAAAACTGTCCAACCATCAACACAGTCCACTTTAAGAACATCCCTGTGTCTCCTAAGTATTCTGTGGCCATTTAGTCAAAACACTTTCTCATGTCCATTAGTGAGGGAGCTAAGCAACATATGAAGGAACGTGGGGCCTGTCTCAGGCTAGGCAAAAGTTCCCACAAGGAGCTTTCTTCAGACCCTTTTTTACATTTCATTTTGAAATAGGGTCTCACTAAGTTGCCTGTGCAGGATTCAAGTTTGTGATTTTGTTGTTGTTGTTGTTTCAGCCCACACAGTAGGCGGGACCACAGGCCCATACACACCATGCTTAGCCATAACTTTTAGCCTTTGGTCAAACGTAACCCTTATTCACACTGGCAACCTGGACTGAATTTCCAGCTCTCACTCAGCCCCTGGTTTAGTTAAAATGTGTCTGAACCTGTGCTGTACCCACTGACTGACATGATTGGTTGGTACCCAAGCTTAGACACTCAGCTTTCACTATTCATTTTGATATCCTGTTGTTGAAAGCTATCCAGTTCTCTGATGATCTTTACCACAGACGTGTTTACAGTTCAACTCAGTCCTAGCACAGATTCCTCAAGTTACAGGTTCAATCCCCTTGCTGCCAACTTCAGAGGTCAGTCACAAGCTCTGGCTACATGGTGCTTCTAACTAGCAAAGCATTATAGATATGTATATGTTATGTGCATTATGGCAATTGAGTACATTACAAATCCTTTCTGGCTTGGAGGAGGTTACCCCTCCTAGGTCCAGCCAAGTCTTAGAGACTTTAAAAGGCCAGTCAGAAGCATTTCTTTGCGAAGCAAACTGTGGTATCTCAAGACATATCCCCCACACCCTAGTCCTCATACCTAGAAGACAAGACATTTTTCTGATTTAGCCATTTTAGAGCCAGGGACCATATAACTGGAAGCCCTCCCTGAGGCCAATCCCAAACTGTTGGTGTATTTTTCTCTTTCTTAGAGACGTGGTAAAATCTGTGTCCTTAGGGTTGGCCCATTCCTGCCCTTTGTTGTTCCATCTTCTTGATGTTTTCCCAAGGGGTCCCTGATAGGAACTACAAAGAAGGCAGACAGCACAGGGACATCAGGACTCAGGACTCAGTAGGGGGCAAGTTCCCTGTTTTCCTTGTCTACTACATTCTTCAAATTGAGCTGCAGGAATCTGCAGTTGGGAACCGTGAGGCATTCTGGAGATAATGTGGGATTAATCAACAACAAGATATACTTATAAGTGCCATCCAGCAGGCAACCTGCAATCTCAGAACTGATTTAACTGAAGAGAGTAACAAATTCATGGTTACAAGCAAGGGAAGACATCAGCGCTTCTGCTTGGTGACAAACAGGACACTTAGAAGCAACAGCAAAGTTCTGTAAGATCTGATGGACAGAGTGAAACTTCAGGATCCAAGAGATACAGAACACCCTACTCCAGAGACCCATGATGCCCTTTAGAAGTTGTGCTGCTGGGACCCACCTCAACATGGATCATATCTTCACCATAACCTCAGTCCCTACCGACAAGGTGGAGCCGAAATCATAGATGCTTTCTCTGACTACAGGGGGATGAAACCAGAGGCCAATACAGGACAAGCAAAAGAAAAAAATTCTCTAAATAAGTAAAACTTAATTAACAAACCTCCAAATATTTCATGGTCAAATAGTAAGTCTCAAGAGAAAAAAAAATGAAGACAGAGAACTGAGTAAAAGTGAACATGTCAAACTGTATGGGGTGTGGTGTGAGCCAGTGAGGGAACGGAGAGGTAACAGAAACAGTCACAATATAAATGAAAGCATGTCAGAAACCAGTTCCCTCTTTCCTAACTCAGGAAACTTGGAAAAAAGGAAGCAAGATAAATCTTGAAAGGAAAAAAAAATCAATGAAATTGAAGGTAGGAAAGTGATATATAAAATCAATTAAGTAAAAAACTACTCTCTACAAACACCAATGATCTTAATCGGACTCTAGCAAGACTGGAAAACACACAAAGAGGAAAGGTACCAGTCATCAATATCACAAATCTGTCACTAAAATCCGATTGCCATTGAAATGAATCCATGCCAAACACATTTCAATGAGAGTGTATTCCTTTCCAATGGCCACTGTTACTAATACCACGAACTTTGAACACATAGAAAGTAGGACACAATTCCTCTCTGTCAGTTCCAGAGATCCAAACCTTAGCTGGGTTCGCCACATTTCTCACTGTAGTAGAGGTTAACATCTCTTTGCATTTTCTAGTTTCTCCGCCTTCTCTTCCTGCAATCCTTGTCTCCTGGCCCATTCTTCCATCTCGAAAGCTTAATATCTCACATTGGTTATCACATTGTCTTCTACAGAGCTATTTGGCCAATTTGTTCACGTATTCTCTTCTTTAAGGACACCTGTGACTGCAGGTACCATCCTCCAGGATAATCTTTCAAACACTTTAAATTTGCCACGTCTGCAAGGCGGCTCATTGCATCTAAGGTACTACCATTTACCGGTTCCTGAAATTAGGATGTGGGTTACTCTGGGATGTGTTACCTGGTCTATTATAGAAGAATCCAAAACCTTTATATTAACAAATACTACAATTTGGAATGAGTGGAGTTCAAAATTACAACCTGCTAAAACTTTATCAAAACGAAACACATAAGCGAAATAGTCTTGCAAAGTTTAATGAGATGGGATGTTTAATTAAGTAGTCTCTGAAAGAGAATTTCAGACCCGAAGTCACCACTAAGGAGTTATACCAACCTTTAAAGAAGAGTTAACACCAGTTATACAAAAATCTCTTCTACATAGACATATAGGGGGACACTTCATCAGTCACATAACATTCATAAGGTTGACATTGCTATATTGTCACAAATAGACAAAGAAAGTACACAGTAAAACAACAACAACAAAACTACAGACCGATATTTCTCATAGACTGAAGATGCAAAAGTCAAAGCCAGAAATATATAAGCGAATTATGCAGCATGACCATGTGGAATTTATTCTACATGTGCAAATCTGGTTACATATTAAAAAATAAATCAATGTAATATACTATACCATAAGGCTAAAGAAAAAAAATCACACAATTGTATCAATAAATATAGAAGAAGCATTTGACAAAGTCTAGCACCAATTTACGGTCTCAAAAATCCTCAGTAAAGTAGATATAAATGTCCTTGGTTTGGTATAGATGGCTATAAAACTCTAATATATACATATAACATAATACACTTAATATAAAAGATTATTCTGATACTGAGACAATGCACTGCTCTTAGGAGTCTTATTCATGTAGAAAAGGAACCCAATCACTTCCACAAGGCAGGCAAAAGAGATAAAAGGCATGCCAAATGGTCAGGAAGAAACGAAATTGCCCTCGTTTGCAGAGGAAATGACTGTCTACATAGGTAATCTCCAACTGTCTACAAAATGTCTAGAATAATTAATGAACTTAGTGAAGTCACATGATCATAATCAATACCCAAAGAGTAATCTTATTTCTACATAGTTAAAATCAAATACATGAATACTAGAAATTAAAAAATTAGTTATTTATAAGGAAACCTGAAGCAGGTGAATTTAGCAAAATCTACATAAAATCTTTATGCCACAATGAAAAGAGATCACAAAGGAAACAGACAAAAACCCGAACAAATCAAGAGGTACCACTGAATTCAGGAAGTGAAAGAAGGTGAAATGAAGCTTTCAGCTCTCTCTATGCTGGCCCATTGATTTAATGTCATTTTTGTCTGGTTTATACAAGAATCTTTATTATTCCCTACAACTGTGTGGAAAGCCAAAAGCACCTCCAAATAGAAAGTTTAATTACTTCAATGGCTATAAGAAGAAAGCTAGCATTTATTGAGCACTGACTATGTAGTTAACATTTGGCTAGATGTCATAGCATATATTCTCACACCATATCAGTAAGACGTGTAGTTATATACTGATGAATGACAGAGAAATATTTTAAGAAATGTGTCTGTATTTGCTACTTTTATGTTGCTATAATAAAACATCGTGTGATGAGGCAACATATGAAAGGAAGGTTTTATTTGGGCTTATGTTCCAGAGAGATAGGAGTCTATGATAGCAGCAAGCAGCAGACACGGCAATAGGAACAGATGTTGAGTGCTCACATCTTGAACCATAAGCAGAGAGAATGAGCTGGATTTTAGCTTTGAAAGACTACCCTCCATTATATATTTCTACCAGGAAGGCCACACACCTCATCGCCACCAACTGCAGACAAAAGTATTCAAATATGGGCAGCACCCAGTAGGAACATTCATAATCAAACCTACTTCTCCCAAGGCAGATGAGCCAAACCTGTGATTAAAATAAGCAAAGGGGAAATGATGCAATCAAGCAATGTTGTAGCCTGCTGTGTGGTTGCTGTGGGCAGAACATGGCATACTGTTTACAGCAAGAGTAAAAGACACAGGCATAGAAGGAGCCTTATATAAAATAACTGTAAATTATGACAAATGCACAAAGTAACGTAGTAATGTAGTTATTATACTGAGTGTTATGTGCTGTACACTATACTTCCACACAAGCAACAGCAAGTGGGTTTGTTTACACTAAGTGCATCACACTAAGATGCTTTGTTGCCTAAGACATCATTCAACAATAGACACTTTCAGCTTCATTAGAATTCCACAGGTCTACTTGTGCAGTGTACTATATGAGCACATGACTGTTATGGGAAACAGTAACTGCTGAAATGGAAGAAAAGTTGACTTAAAAAACATAGTGGATGGAATCAGAGCTTAGCTTTTAGCACTAATCAG
The DNA here is from genome assembly GCA_028658305.1 of Pachyuromys duprasi. NCBI lineage: Eukaryota > Metazoa > Chordata > Mammalia > Rodentia > Muridae > Pachyuromys > Pachyuromys duprasi. Next base: position 11,551,873 of record CM053748.1, read on the forward strand.
ACTGAAAAAAAAATGCTGGAACATAGGCCCACGTGGTCAGCTGGTTGACCAGTTTACTTCATTCCATCAGTAAGGTGTCTGGTGACTGAGCACATTTGAAAACTCTACGTGGTGTGCCTTTAAATCTCCATGCTTCTTTTGGTGGCACTTGTTAAGAGTTGATCTGGAAATGGTCATGTCAAAGAGATGAACAGATTTTCATTTTGTTATTCTTTTACCCTCCCCTAAACCCAAGAACTATCACCAGAGTGACAGATGTACATGCTGATAAGTGTGTCAATGTCACCAGCCAAAGCATCTGTCATGTTGGTTGCTCACTTGTCCCCAACAAGAAAACTTATGAATGAAATGCCATCAGCTTCTCAAAGACTTGAAACACACACACACACACACACACACGCATACACACACAACCCTGAGACAATTCCCTTAAAAAGAGGTTAAAAAAACATAAAATTTTCAGGAAAAACATTCTTCCAGTCACTTTTAGAGAAAAGGCACGCCTGAGTTGGAGTATCAGAGGCATGTGCATTGAAGAGCAACTGTACACGAGGGAACTTTCATTCATTTATGTCACGTATCATGCATCAATGCCCCTAGGAAGCTCTGTGTCTTCACTTCTCTTCCCAGACCTCGTTAGGGAATTTGAATTCATATAGATTCAGTTGGGTGACAAGCTCTCACCGCCCACTCTTGATGTGAGCTGCACATGTGTGCTCCCAACAGCGTCAATCTAGTCTGCCTGACTGGAGAGCTCACTGAGCCTGTGAATTCAGTCTGTGGGGAAAGCTGGTGTACTGGGCATAGTTTACCAATGCCCCAGCTTCTGTCTCCCCTTCCCTTCCACCATTTATAATCTCTTGCTTCTTCAAGCCCTGAGAAATCTTCAGCTAAGAGGTGTCTTAATTGGTGGTATTCAAAATAAGGTATGGAGACTGAGCTGCCATAGGCTACATCTGCGCAGGGGTTCTAGGTTATCTCCATGCATGGTCCTTGGTTGGAGTATCAGTCTCAGAAAAGACCTCTGGGCCCAGATATTTAGGCTCTGTTACTCTCCTTGTGGAGCTCCTGGACCTTCCAGGTCTTTCTATCTCTGCTTCTTTCATAAGATTCCCTGTATTGTGCCCAAAGTGGGTTCCCTAGTAAGGGGAACAGGGGCTGTCTCTGACATGAACCCAGTGACTGACTCTTTGATCACCTACCCCGGAGGGGGTGGGCACAGTCTTACCAGGCCACAGAGGAAGACATTGCAGCCACTCCTGAAGAGCCCTGATAAGCTAGGGTCAGATGGAAGGGGAGGAGGTCCTCCCTTATCATTGGACTGGGGAAGGGGCATGGGAGGAGAAAAGGGAGGAAGGGCAGGATTGGAAGGAGGCCAGGGAGGGGGCTACAGCTGAGATACAAACTGAATAAATTATAATAAATAAAAATTATAAAAGAAGGTATGATCACCTTGATACCATGAAAGTCTTTCTGTTAAGATAGAGGGGAAAAAAATCTTGAAACCATATTTGTTTACACTTTGTGCATATTTTCAGGTTATTTTTGTAAATGCGTAACGTTTAACTGCATATAATCATACATGCAATTTTAAATAAGGAAACATTCCTATTTTGTCCATATTATCAATAGATTCTTCACTGATAAAGATTTAGGCATCAAACCTGCAGAGCTGACTCTTTCGGCTGTGCACAGTGCATGATTGCCCATTTTCTTCTCAGGGAGAGACATTTTACAATCTTAGCAATAACTCATGGAAACACTTTATTGCTGCCTGCATTTATATATCCATTCACCTCAGTCACTTAACTGTTATAGCACATGACAATTAGGCCATAAGCGTAGTCCTAGGCTTTGGCCTGGACTTATTTTTTTCCTCTCTATGAGTAAGACTTTCCCCCCACCCCCGACACCCAAATAATCCTTGGGAGAAAATTGATTTGTTAACTGGAATTTTAAGATCTTCTTGGCCTTTTCTGAACATAAAAGAGCAATTTTACATTCTCATTAAAAAAAATCATATGCTAGTGATAATATTTAACCTGTAAGCTATAAAATAGGAATGAGACTGTGCTCATTAACACAGCAGTTGTTAATTGGAACACAGGTTAAAAGTGTAATGTGGCTGCCTTGTTTGGGCCCACAGTCCTTTCCTGTAGCCTGTGCTAGACTGTCTCATTTGCTTCAGTATTTTGTCTCAAACATATTTCATTAGCTCACGACTGGGTGGCACACTAGGGCCTCAGTGAAGGGAGAATTTCCTTCCTAAACAGATACACCATGCCTCAGTTAATGAGTCTAGAAAACATGAAATCGCCTGTGATTTCTTTCTGTAATGGTGTTTCATTGCTGACTCACATTTGTCTCCTGGTTAGCTAAGCATCCTGAGTATTTCCACACAATATTTCTGCTCAGCATCCTGTTTTGGTTACTAGATTAGTGTTCTTTGGAGGAGGATCTGGCATTTGCCATATTACATTTTTGGTTTTTGATGAAATCATTCCCTAATCTTTGAAGAGTGCATTCTATTTTCCTTCCACAGCTAAGAGTCTGGTAACCCCACAGGATCAAATATTATATACAAATTTGATGACTATATGCCTATGTTTTTCTGCATACCATTGATAAAAAATGACACAGTCTCTGCAGTAAAGTGTTTGATACAGCTTCCCAGGTCAGTGTCATGAATAACTCTTTCTGTCTTCTCTCTTTAGGCTAAAACTGTGCAAGGCAGTAAAACAAATGCAACAGCACAGGTAAATGCAGTCAGTCTTCCAGATTCACAGATTCTGCATCTGCGAGTTTAAACAACCGCACACTGAAATATATTCCTTTTTCTTTTTACCTTTTTTGTTTTTATTAATTTGTTATTTATTACAGTTTATTCACTTTGTATCCCTGCTGTAGCCCCTCCTTCGTTTCCTCCCTGTCCCACTCTCCTTCCCTATTCTCCCCCTCTGCCCTTACTCTAGTCCACTGATAGGGGAGGACCTCCTACCCTTCTGTCTGACCCTAGCCTACCAGGTTTTATTGGGATTAGCTCTATCATCTTCCTCTGTGGCCTGGCAAGGCTGCACCTACCCCAGGGGGAGGTGATCAAAGAGCCTGCTACTGAGTTCATGTCAGAGACAGTCCCTACTCCCCTTACAAGGGAAGCCATTTGGAAACTGAGCAGCCTATGGGCTTTATCTAAGCAGAGAGTCTAGATCCTCTCCATGCATCGTCCTTGGTTGGAGTATTGGTCTCTGCAGGCCTCCCTGGGCCCAGGTTTTTTTGCCTCTGTTGCTCTCCTTGAGGAGCTTCTGTACCCTCTAGGTCTTTCTATCTCTCCCTTCTTCCATAAGGATTCCCTGCACTCAGCCCAAAGTTTGGCCAGGAGTCTCAACATCTGCTTTGATACCCTGCTGGGTGGAACCTTTCAGAGTCCCTCTGTGGTAGGCTCCTGTCCTGTTGCCTGTTTTCTCCCTCCTCCGAAGTCTGTCCCATTTGTCTTTCTGAGTGAGGATTGATCATCATACCCTGGGTCCTCTTCTGGCTTAGCTTCTTTAGGTGTACAGATTTTAGTACATTTGTATGTTTATCTTATATGTCTAATAGCCACTGTTTCTTATGAGTCAACAAAATCGTCAGCTGCCTTTACTTAGAGCTAACCTTAGTTTTTCCATTCCCTATCATGAGCCCTCGAAATCATTTTATTGAGTGTCTGGAGGAAGACCCATCACATCTGTGTCTACTCTCTTGTTGATTGTGGCTCCTGTAGGGTGAAATCAGAGGAATCTGCCTTTCTTCCTTCTTACACACTTCTGCTGGCACGATCACACCGCCGCTGTTTCCTATGCTAATTACTTGCTTGATGAGAGGTGATGCCAAATGCCAAGGAATGATTAGTCCACTGGCTGACATAGCAGGGAATATTTGGCTATTGGAGGAAAAAGAAACATTGTGTTGTGCCTGTTGTCTTTTCTGTGAAATGAGGCTGATAATTTTAACTGAATGATGAGCTTTGTGTGAACATTAAATGAGGTAACATTAAACGAGGTAAAGTACACAAACTAGTGCACAAATGAGCGCTTAGTAGATGTTGGTTATTGGTGTTGTGATAATGTTTGTAGCTAGCAAGAGGAGCAAAGATTCAGTGAGCTCGGGGGGTGGAGATTGGGCTGCAGGGCTATGGATAGCCTCATGCTCACACTACCGAGTGTGAGCCACATGGTATGGAGCGTGGGTAAAACTACAGGTAAAGCTGCTGGTGGCACCTGAGCAGAAGGGAACACAACTTAACTCTGCTTTGACTCTAAAATGTGGCTGCTCATTGGGTTTGAAGCACTTAGACCGGCCCTGGAGTGAAGCACTGTTCAAATTTCCTCTGACCCCGCGTAATGATTCCGTGTGCCTTTTCCTCAGTGCCAGCATCCTTTTACTTCTAAGGCGCATCCCTGAGCTTCCTTTGGAGGATTCTCTGAGGATGACAGCTGCAGAATGCCCAGAGTCTTCCCAGAGCTTGTAAAACTCCAGGAGGGTTTACCAGTAAGCGCAGACCTAGAAAATTCCAGTCCCTGCATCCACAAGGGAACAGACTGGGAGAAATGACCCCGGATCCAGAGTTTCCATGTGGGGTCAACCACAGGTTGCCTTTTCCTCTCCTCCCCTGGTGACTAACTCCACTGCTGTCTCCTAGCAGGACTTCCTTAGCAAGACATAGACACCCAAATTCTTGTATTAGAGTCTGGTTCCAAATAGCTTCTATGACAGGTGCTGGAGCCAAGAGAGAGAAAATGGGAGAATGACATCAACAAGCCAAAGGTGCTAATGACAAATTCAGCTCCCACAGTATGAGGATGACTGAGGTGGATGGACTGAATTTCCTGCACTACTCCTGCTCTATGTTCAGGGCAGAGGCAGTATTCCGGGGAACGTCATGGAAATCAAACAGAACTTCATCATCCCCGGGAGACAGGGAAGTTGACCTCTGGTTGCACTCATCCTTTTCAAGAGTCGCTGCGAATGATGGTAGCTGTCAACATCCTCGCCCAGATTTTCTACAAGTGGACTTGACTGGTGACATTTCTAGATTCTAGAGGCTCCTGGCTTAATGCTGCTACAAAAGGCTGTGGTGAGGATATATATATATCTTCACCCAACATCAGTCTGCCCAAGCCATTGCTGGGTGTTTGGTCCTATTGAGTCAGCCTTGTCAGTGGGTCCCTTAAATGCTTCCTCCCTGCCAGAATGTTCTGGGTTACTACTCCTACGGAGAGAAGCCACTAGCTTTCACAGTTTCTGCAAATGAGGGGTGGAGTTTGAAAATGCCTAGTGTATTTGCTCTCCTAGGACTCTTCACAGATATAAAGATATTAGTAAGTATTGATGCAGAGCCTCTGGGTGTAGACTCAATTGCATCCACTCAACAAGTGAAGACCACAGAAGAGAAGACGTGGAGCCGAGATCCCAGTTACCATCTGCTGTCTGTTCTGCATAGAATGGCAGGGCCAGGGCACATGGTGTGAGACCTTAATGCTTCTCATTCTCTAGGGCACAGGGACATCCAGGATCTTCCAAAACTGTGAAGTGAGATGAGCTGAGGATGGGAAATGTCACACTCCATGACTCCCAGAAATTGCCCATAGTCTCAATGTGTCTCCACCAAGCACAGCTGCTCTCTGCTCAGGTTTGGAGTTCCTTGCCAAGGCAGACTGAAAAGTGAGTCATCTTTGCTGATTCACTGGGCTTATGGATTTAGCTAATTCAGCTAAAATGTGAAAAACATGTCCTGGGGGAAGAATTTGGACAAGTAGAGCTTGTAACACCCACGTGTCCGTTTCTGATCCCGACTGTGGTTTACATTTGGCAACCCTTTTGTACTATTTGGCAAATGTGGGAACTGCTATCTCAGATGCAGAGGAGCATTTTGGATTTAACTGGTGAGGTTCTCACCTGCTTTCGTAGTTGGTAAACGAGCATACATGAATGTGTGTTTCCCCAGTGGATGTCTGAGAAACTGCTCTATAGAACTGAGACAGGCTAGGTTAGTTTTAGGATAATCTTTACCATTGGCTGCAAACTAACAAGGACACACAACCCTATTTCCAGGACTTTATTGGCCTGTTGTATGAACCAAATGGCTGTTATACCGTATCATACATGACTACTCCTTCTTAGTCACTCAAAGTTTGCTGTGGCTTGGGACTCAGGCTGTGGTTTGGATATGGTGTGAGAGTGACACCCTAGAGTTCATTTGTTAAAAGATTGGCCCCAGGTGAGGTAATATTGAGAGGTGGGGAAGATGTTAAGATGTGGGCTTGATGGGAGGTCATCTGGCCCCTGAGGTGAGGAATCACAGGTGTGTTGTGATGCCACAAAGGGGCTTGTGATTAATGGTCAAATAGGTGGGGCTTCCTGACCTTGCAGTGTCACCCTCCAAAACTGTAGACTAAATAAACCTGTTATCTTTATAAAGTACCCAGCATTAGATATTTTGTAATAGTAGCAGAAAAGGAACGAAGACATCAAACTGGATGATTAAGCTTTTAGCCTGAAGTCATACTAGAATTTGACCTGCCTCAGTTTTCCCTTGCCGTGCCATGGGTAGCCAAAACACATTCTTCTGAATCACCTGAATCCCAAGGTTAAACCAACAGACCAACATTGTTACTATAAATGAACTTTTGAAGAAATAAAAGGTAAGTAGAGGGGGAGTATGCATCCACTCAACCTGCCTCTGATTTATTGCCTGTGGTGCCTGTCAGAGCACAGGGCACTGATACCATGATGAAGTGCCAGCACGGCTGGCTGATTTGCTTTTGAAAAATAACCGAGGACCAGATCAATAAGGAACAAGAGGCTGAGTTTTCCTCTTCATTTTTAAACCTTAAATATTAGTTACTCTGTTCCTGCTCGCCCCAAACTCCAAAAAGTCTCCATTGTCTTGATACTGAGAATAGAGTAAACTGAGTGCAGATGAGTTGAAGGTGATAATGCCCATTCCTCTGCCTCCAGAGGTGTGAAAGGCCCTGGTACAGCCCCTTCACTGGGGATGTTTCTTACCAAGCATGCTCAGGGATTAGAAGCTTGAAGCCACTAAAGCAATCCCAAGAGATTTACAGCACTCATGCCTGGTAGGCACATGGCCTTGACTTTATGAGGTTGTTCTTCAGGGAGCTGGTGCGTGAACTGAAGGTGTTAGTAGAGCCTTAGAATCTCGGTAGATGATGAGTGTCACAACCATCACTTGTTGGAAGCATGCCTTAAGTCCTAGGGTCAGTTGAGCTGCATGATGATCAGGGTCTCACAGCCAACCCTGTCCTAAGATGCACCTAAGATGCTTAACCTGTACGGGTCAGCTAATCTAACAGAAGCAGAACTTGGAGACACAACGTATGTAAATAATAAAAATCTAAGCGTTCGAATGACTGCAAAGGAGAAATGTCTATGACCTTTGGATTTTTTAGGCCAATAAAAAAGGACAGGTTGCTAATCTTTGTCATTTTTATTTTCAAATGAAAATGTCATAAATACTGTAGACCCATTTAATTTCATTTTCTTTTTCCATTTTAAAGGTTCACATTTAGACTAAAGAGCAGTTAAGTCTGTGTGTCTTAGAATTAGTAAGCAGTTAAGGCACCAGAACACGAGTAATAGTAATGACACACACTCCTGCCCTTTACCCCAAGATGCTGATTAATGAAAGACTGAACGTCTTGAATCCTACCTTTGACACAGTGGTTCTCACCCTTCCTAATGCTGCGACCCTTAAATACAGTTCTTCATGTTGTGGTGACCCCCAACTATAAAATTATTTTGTTGCTACTTCATAACTGTAAATTTGCTAATGTCACGCTTCATAAGGTAAATATCTGATAGGAAGGATATTTGATATTTGACTCCTGTGAAAGAGGTCACAATCCACAGGTTGAGAACCCCTGCTCTCACAGCTTCCCTGGTGGCTCCGGTGCTAGCCAGCTGACCACATTTTATGGCACACCATTGAGGAGAAGAAAACCAGGTTAGTTAACACTCACTATCTTCTGTGTTACACTTATTTTACATTGGACCAGGTGACTGGTCCTCATACCTGGTCTCTGGCCTTCAGACCAGTGGTCATCTGGTATACCCCAATCTCATCACTGATTTCAAAGCACATGTCATCCAAGGACTGAACAGGGCCACCCTGCCACAGAACTCCAAGTAAAATTTTGAGGATAGATATAATGTCTCTTCTATTATTTCACTAACAGATAAGGCAAGTTAACTGCCTAGTTGATCAAGGAAAAGCAGAGAAGAACTAATCAGCATGAAGGACCAGGACATGAATACAGTTGTCTAGCCTAACTGATAGGTAACGTATCTTTGCTCAGTGGTTGGCTCTCCTCCCAGGCGTCACTGTCTTGGAAACCACCTGGCCTGAGGAACTGCCTACATCATCTCCCCAAGCTTCAGATGCCCATTATTGCCACAAAGACACACTCCTGGATTCAACTTCAGAGATGTAGCCTATATGTCAGCCCTGGAAAGGGATTCAAACAGATGGAAGTCAGTTACTTACTTTTTATCAGGCTATATTACGCCTTTTTGGCCTTAGAGCAACCCTAAAATGAAGTGCTTATTAGCCTCACTTTGTAGATGAAGAAATTGATATTCAGGTGCCACCAGCTTGCCCAACACTTCCTCAGAAGCAAGGCTGAACAGCAGCAATGTACCAAACACTTAGAGGTTATTCTCACTCTGCTAGGTTCCTCTTCCTGCCCTTTCTAACAGAGAGGTGGCAGAGGTCAAACGTGAAGCTAAATACAGACTGGAGATTAACTCGACTATTTCTATAATAGGAAAAACACACAAAATCCCTACAGCCACATCACAGAAGAGTGACCCAATTAATTCAGTGAGGAGATCAGCTGCATTGATCGGCTGAAGTGTGGAGAGGACAATGCAGCTCATTGATTGAATGTTTTACTTTTCAGAGGCTTGTATAGACATAGCTGCAGGCAAGTCTCTTCCGAAAGGGTTGCCATGACACCAGCCAATGGGTCTCCTCCCCTTGACTCCCCCTGCTTGCTCGGACAGGCCTGGCAGAGCCTCCTTGGTCAAAGGTCTGCTTGCCTAGGTCACTATCGGAGTTCCATTTTTGGATCTGATGGCTTTTCAAACAAACGGCTTGTCTTTTAGGACGGCCTTATTTCAATTACTAAGTCCCTCTTGACTCCTTACATTTACAAATTACTATCTATGTCCCCTTTGTTAACAATCCCAGCACAGAAGGAGCGACCATGGTAATACCCCCATTGTAGAGAGGCGGGATTAGCGTGCAGGGAGGCCCAGGTCACCAGACAAGCTACACTTTGGGCCAGAATTCTCTCTCTGAGTTTAGACATTGCCTTCATGAGGATACATCGGTGAAGATGCATCAACCTTGAGAATCAACTCAATTAAGGAATGATAGACAGAGACTGGAACAAACATATTTCGTAGGTAGCAAATGGATGTGCAGTGAGATCTTGTGTGGCAGAAAAGAACTCTAAGGAGAGGGAGATGTTGAGAGCACCTTGCCACTCCTCAATAGCTGGTCCTCCCCCATGTAGGGCAGTGTTCCACATGTTTACTGGATGACCTAGGTCAGTATCTAGCTCAGCCTTCAGAGGAAAATATCATCCCATTTTGCGGATGAAAAACTGAAGCTTCCCAATTTGTAACAGATGGTTAACAGCCCTGGAATGGAAACCAAGTAAACTATATCTCTGTGGGGTGCATTTAGGCACTGTGTTAAATGATCCTCAGCAAAGGAAACGCTTTGCTTCTTTACAAAGAGGGGAAATACACACATATTTATATACACATATACATGTACATATACATATATAATCTACATGTATGTGTACATCAAATACATATGCATTTGCATATACATAAATATCAGATCAAAACAAAAGTTAAACCTCTGTTTCACTCTATCCTTCAAACTATCTGTTACACTGTTGCGTGTAAAACTCATACAATGATTTGTCCATTCGGCTTTGGAAAAGTTTCTACTGACTTTTGAAGAGGTAGCAAACACATGAATTTCACGCAATACAGAACAAAACTCAGCCACATTAGCACTGCCCCTTACCTCTCACCACGTCTCATTGGCCCACTACCAATCTTGTGTCTAAGCAACAGACTGAAGCCTGAAGGATGGCAAATTCTCCCCTCTCCTTTGCCACCAACTGTAAAAATCTGGGAGGCCACAAAGGGGAAAGAGAGTGAACTGTATCGGAGGTTAAAGGCAACTAGCCTAGCCACGAGATCAAAGTGGGTTATGAAAGATGTTGGTAGCTATGGGCCTTACAGCAGGCACCTGCTGTTCCACCCCCCCCCCCCATCCCCAGCTGAGTTCACTGCTCCAAGTCCTTTGCCTAAACTAACCCGGGACTAGAAATTCAGGTGGAGAAGCATGCATACCCAGATAGGCTGCTTCTCAGCAGTTCAGCTGATGCAGCTGACTGGATTAGAAATGCTTCTTTACACACACACCACAGTGCCTTCAGTTCCAATACTGTGTTGGGAGGGGAGGGGCATGGACTTTGACTACCATATTTGGTGATCAGGAGGATCAGGAGGCCGAAGCTGAATGTGTTGTCTTTTATTTCTGATGGCTCCTTTCCTACTGTAGAAGCTTCCAATGGATAGAAAGCACACACAATACCTTTCCTTGCCAAATCTCACTGGCATATCATCTAGCCACACAAAAACATCCTCACTATTAAGTCCCTAACTGTGATTTTCCCTTTTTAGAGACAGTGACATACAGTCAATACTTCTCAAACTTTTTTAATGTTCTTTTTAAGCACCCAACATCGGAACATAGTCAAACAGAACAATGGAAATAGATTTTCACTCAATGGCCACATACTTGAGAAAATCATCATCGAAAGGTAGTGAGATTAAGTAAATAATTAACTCATAATGAGTTTGTTCCTTAGTAGGTTGTGGTTGGGTTATCTTAAGACATGGAGAACAAGTATCTGTCAAATGTATTAAACCAATACTAGTAAAAAAAATAAATTGGCCAAATATTGACAAACAATGGCTGGATCGTAAGTGAAATATTATATCAAGCCTATGAGATAGAGATTTCTATTATATTGACCCCATTTTATAGAGGAGGACAAAGGCTCTAACAGAGAATTGCCATGCTCTCATATCCCAAGTGCTGGGATGGACAGAAGGGTCTGGGGTTCCTGGATCTTGTACTTGAATGTGTAGCCATACAGACTGCAAGAGGATCTGTAGGGAGTGCAGGGTACTTGTGGTGTACTAAGTGGTTGATGTGTGGATATCAATATCTAGGAAGACCAGAAGGGCTACAAGACAGATTATAGAGGAGAGTGGACAGGAGGGAGGCAGCAACAAAATCACTGCTTAGATGTTGTGGGTTAAACCAGGGTCTGGTTCACTCAAGACAGGAAGATGTGCTAACTTGGAGGAGAAAGGACACAGCTACCGGAAGTTCTTGGCTTTGGGCCATGGCATAAGCAACAGTGGCCGTGCTGACCTGACTGAACTGTAGACGGAGAAGCTGTCCATCATGACCTGGCTCCTGTGAATGTGTGCACTGATTCTAAGTAGCCCAGAGAAGCAGTACGGGACATGGCTTGTTCTGAGGTTATGAGGCCCACGCGTGTTTTCCCTGAATCCAGTCATTCAGAGCGGCACAGCTAGCCAGCGTTTAAAAAAAAAAGAAATTAAAGCTAGAGATGAAAAGACTTAACTGGCACTTAGTAGAGACGGTGCCAATTAATACTAATTTCACTTTCAAATAGTCCCAGAATAGTAACATCCATTTCAAAGCCAGAGTTGCAGTTGGCTATGGTGGTACCTTTCTTCATTCTCAGTACTCAGGAGGCAGAGGCGGGACTCTGTGAGTTAGAAGTGAACTTGGTCCACATAGTGAGTTTAAGGCTGGCAAAGGCTACATAGTCAGACCCTGTCTCAAAGCAAAGCAAACCAAACCAAAAACAGAGTTGGGAGGTACTCCTAACATAAACATCCTTATTTACAGCTTGACTTATGAGCCTCATGATGAGTGTTGCTCATCTAACTCACTTCCCAGCCCCAGGTCTATACCACAGGGTGGCTTTTGTTAGCTTCCTTAAGAGGAATTACAAGCTCTCCAAAGGAGGAGATCTTCACCATTTTGTTCCTGGTTGTATTCTGGGCATCTAGGCAGCCCGTCTGATACACGAAAGAGCGCAAGTCACATTGGATGAGGAATGAATCACACATTAAATAAAATGGTGCTAGGAATGCAGATAAGATTTCCACATATTTCCCGGAGAAGTGATGAACTTTCCTCCCCCACGAGTTGAAGGGATAGGATAGATGATTTGAGGTGTAATCTGCTTAAACTGAAAGAGGATATGGGGTCAGGGCAACCTTCTAAGTGCTATGCCTAGAACCAAGTGGTTAACTGTATTATGCGCAATCCCGTGTGTGTGTGTGTGTGTGTGTGTGTGTGTGTGTGTGTGTGTGTTTGCATAGGTCTGTGTGCACATATGCTGTGTGTTACTATCCTCTTTGATCACCCTCCACCTTACCTTTTGCGATAAGGTCTTTCCCTGACCCTGGAGCTCACTGATCTTCCTAAGCCGGTGGGCTAGTGATTTTTTTTTTTTACATCTAGCTCCATCTCCCTCCTCCCCTAGAGCTAGACTTACAGATTCATGTCAGTGAACCCGACTGGATACTGGGTATCAGAACTCAGGTCCTCATGCCTACACTGCAGAAGTCTTACTCTCTGAGCCATTCCCCAGCTTTCCACATGTATGTCCTTAGACTAGAATAATTAGTTGTGTTCATTCTCTCAGAAGCAGTGTATGTGGGGGAGATATTTGTACTGTGGGCTTCAGTGACTTAACGCCCATTTCCATGAAACCCTTATCTTTTGTGTTCTTTGTATAAACACATTTGCAAACATTCTAAAACATGTTGAACATTTCAAACTCTGTTGCTCTAGACCTGCGGCCGTAAAAGCTGTGCTTACACACCAGGGCTTACACGCCTGTGCTTACACACCCTAAAGCTGCCAAGAGAACAATGGTTTGCTATCACTGCATTTATAAGAAGTAAATGATTTGTCAATCTTAGTCATCCAGAATAAAGCAAGGAGGAAAAAGAAAAAGAAAGAACATGGGGTTGTCTTAGTCACTGCTTTATCGCTATGAAGAGATGCTATGACCAAGGCAAATCTCATCAAGAAAGCATTTAATTGGAGACTTAGGGTTGCAGAGGTTTAGTCCATTATCCTCATGGTGGGGAAGCACAGCAGCATGCAGGCAGGTTCTGGGACAGTAGCTGAAGGTTCTATGTCCTGATCCACACATAGGCAGAAGGAGAGAGAGAGAGAGGAGAGAGAGAGAAGCTAGGCATGGTGTGGGCTTTCAAAACTTCAAAGCTCCCCCCCCCCACCACCACCAGTGACACACTTCCTCCAACTCCTAGTCCTTATAATACTTTCAGTTTTACTCCCTGGTGGCTTATATTCAGATAAATGAGCCCATGGGGGGGTGGGACAGTGGCAATATTTTTTTTTAATTTTATTCAAACCACTATAGGAGCCATTGAGTTGTCTGAATACTTTTATTAAGAATCTGTGTTAAAAGACAATACCCTTCACTTACAAGAACTTTCTTTGGACTGTTGTTCTCTGACACAAGTCTAAAAAACACTTCCAAAGGTAGGCACAATGCAAGGGACAGAGCAAAAGACTAGGAGACAACCAGACGCTGTAGCAAAGATCCAGTGATTTAAAGAAACACATATACAGGAACGCACACACACACATACACACACACACACACACACACACACACACACACACGGGAACACAAAGCTTCCACAAGCTTGGTTCTTCCAGATTCATTTTGGATAAGGGTTGTCTATATCTCAACAGTTTTTATTTTAAGAGTACTTTCTCTTCAGGGCAATAATTTATTCTGTTCACCTCTCCTTCAAAGGAAAAGCTAGTAGATTTCTTCTGCTCAGTCAGGCAGGGGACTGGTGGTTGCAGCACAAACACAGTGCAGTCTCAGAATTGCTTGTTTTCTAACTGGACTGTTTTGTCTTAATCACTTGGGCCCTAAGGTCTGTTCCCTATATAAGTTCAGGCTCATTACTTTAGAGGAACCAATCACATTTTCCAACGTGCAAAGAGATAAGACCCCAGGAACAACACAAAAAGGGTAGCAGTTTGAGATTAAGTTTGCAACTCATACTATTTTCTCAAAACTGCCTCAGCCTGATGTCAGATAATCAGCCTGTGGCTCAGCAGAGGAGCCTACTTCCCCAGGCACAGTCACCGGAACTTAAGAAGAGCTCCGGCCCCAAGCTCTTCCCATGGTCCTCTCAGCTCTTTGCTCTCCTACTCTGCTTTAATCTTGCATTTGATGTTCTCCAGACTGCACAGACTCCTCTTAAATGTTGCCTCTGCGCCCTGGCTTACTCAGACTTACAGTCTTCTAAGACATGGCTTCAAGGTACACATCTGTTAGCTTTCACCCTAGAGACTCCTGGGATGAACTTCCCTTCCCTGTGAACTTCACCGCCTTCCGAGTGCTCTGTCACAGTAATGCAAACAATTAGCCTGTGTCTTAATTACCTTAGTCATTACAGTAAGAGTTTCTTTCTATATGACATCTTATTTTTCTTCATAAAATTAAAACGTCGTCAGAAGAAATATGGACATTGTAGGAAAGCATGTTTAAAAATCTCGGTAATTACAACATTTTACATGTGTAAACACACTTTTTATTATATTGTATGTAGTCTTAGAACCTGATTTCACACTGCTGTTTAAGCTTGAACATCTTCTGTATCACCAAAAATGTATTGAGGGTTCCTATATTGATTTTTTAAAAATAAAATATGTTCTTTCATTATCAAATCATTCCTTGATTATCAGAGATTTGTGATGTAAAAGTTACCATTCAACTAAAATACCGATAATGACTTAATATATTCATTGTTATTGTTATGAACAGTAATTGTCCATAATTATTGTTATATTTTATTTTTATTAATTACAGTTTATTCCCTCTTTATCCTGCCTGTAGCTTCCCTTCCTCTTCCCCTCCCAATCCCACCCAGTATCTTATTGGTTCTGGAACAAAGTTCTAGACATCCTTTGTGTGTGTGTTTGCGTGTGAATGTATGTCTTTGTATGAGTATGTGAGTGCATGGATACGTGTGCATGTTCTTTGCATGCGTATGAGTAGGGGGATAGTGTGTGAGAATGTGTGTGGGTGTAAATGTGTGTGTGATATACGAGTTGAGTGAGTGTGTGTATGTGCCTGAGTATGATGAGCGCATAATGTATGTGAATGTGTGTGGGTATATGAGTGTGTGTGTGTGAAGGTGGAGATGAATAAGCTGATCCATTACATGTAAATTAACAACTGGACCCTTGGCTGTTGCTCCTGTGATGATGGGAATACACAGACTTTCAGCCATGGGCACTGCATACTTACAGAAAGATGACAGGTCCTCCTGTGTATATTTTTTTCTATATAAAGACATTCTCTGAACTTTTTGAATTGTCATTTAAGGTATAGTCATTCGTAAAATAACTCAGTGGGCAAATTAAAATTATGGAAAAAAAAGATTTACATTGTTTTGATTTCAGAGTGTTTAGTTTGTGGCTGGTCGGTCCTATGAGTGTGTGTGTGTGTGTGTGTGTGTGTGTGTGATGCACAGAGAGAGAGAAAGAGAAAGAACTGCATATGGGTGCTTGCATGAGTGATTGTGTACACCTGGGCAGAACATCCCAGCGTGGTCAAGGAGCACTGTCTATTTCCTCACCACCCAGTGTGGTACAGGAGTGCTGTCTTTTTCCTGTCTACTTCATCACAGAGAGCAAGCAGAGAGAAAGAGGTTGGGGAAACAAACAGTCATGGAGGACACACTCCCTGTGACTTACTCCCCTCAGTTAGGCCCAGTGCCAATCTTTCCTCAGCTCGCCATCATGCAGCCATGCGACACATCCACCAATGGGCTCCATCCCACCTTTCTTCACAGCCTCTGTGGTCTGTCTCTGGCAGCACACTAAGCTATGCCTTTGAGAAGGCATTGCCTAAGCCAACGGAATTGGCAACCAGGAGCAACTGCCTCAGACCAGTCCACTCAGCGGTGGATTCCAGGGGCTTATTTCTTTTCACTTCCTCTGCTTGCTACTCTGGAAAGAACAAGGCTGGATGTTCCTGGGTTTTTATCAGTTCTGTTCCTCAGTATTAGGAAAATAATTAAA
This sequence comes from Pachyuromys duprasi, assembly GCA_028658305.1. Classification (NCBI taxonomy): domain Eukaryota; kingdom Metazoa; phylum Chordata; class Mammalia; order Rodentia; family Muridae; genus Pachyuromys; species Pachyuromys duprasi. Next base: position 11,568,146 of record CM053748.1, read on the forward strand.
GGAAGGGGATCTTCCTTAATATTTTGGCACTGAGTATGCCTACTTACTATATATCAAACATTTTAGAAAAAAATGGTAACAAGAAGAAGTTATGCCATAAATAAGGTAACGCATCTGGGAACGAAGCAGGATTCCTTCAGAAGATTGAAACACCCTACATGAATACCTCTGTGGTCAGGGCTTTCCCTGAGCCTCAATTTGTTACTCATTACCACTAAGGCTCAGACAGCTCCGTAAATTTTTAGCACAGTCACAATGGGGTATAAAGAAGCATTATATTCTTATGAAATCTCATCTCCCCCTCTTAGGAATGGGGTACAGTGAAAAGCAAATCTATTGCGGGAATTCATCTAAAGCTGGGCATATGTGTGGTAATTACATGGTGACTGGAGGGAGCTACTAGGGATCCGTTGGAGGAAAGGCAAGGCATGGGTCACTCACCCAGGAAGAGGCTCCAGTGAGGTCATCTCGCTCGTTTGAGCTGTTTAGGTGTCCTGAGGGGTAGAGGATCAGCCTCCTGTACGGTGGCTGGGACTAGGAGATTAATTAGCCTATGATGTGACGATTAGGACTTCAGTCAGGATTAGCTCTCAGGTGTCCTGAAAACATGACTAGACCCCAGGGGAAGGCTTTATTGGAAGAATAGATTCAAAAGAACTTATAGTAAGTTAAAAAGAAAAACTCACTGGAAGCCAAGAAAATTAGCCTAGGCTGGTCCAAGATTGTTATGTAGCTGGGGATGACTTCAATGCTAGATCCTCTGTCCTCTGCCTTCTAAATGCTGGACTTACAGGCATACTTAACACAACCAACCCAGCGTTTGTTTTTACTGTTGTTTGTTTTGAGTCAGGCCCTCACATATGAAGCATTCGCTAGCCTGGAGCTCACTGTGTAGACTAAGCTTGGCTTGAACTCATAAAGATCCTGTTTGTACCTCCTGAGTACTGGGAGTAAAGGCAGGAACGACCACACCCAGCCTCTGTGCCTCATTTGATCTGATATGTGGGACTGAACCCCAGCCTTCATCCATGCCAGTTGCCATAAAGAAATGTCTGAGACTGAGTAATTCATAAAGAGCATGAATTTATTTTCTCAAGATCAAGGTTCCAGCTTTTGGCCCTTTAGCTACAAAAGCAGAAAGGCAAGCTCCTACAGCCCTGCTTCACTGACTTCTGCCAAGCACAAGGGAGCAGTCCATGTCCTGGTACCCTCTCACATCCCCATCTCTTAAGTCAATGGTATCGCAATCACTCTTCCCCCTGGACTGAGCCATGTTTTCAGGATAAGGAAGGAGGTAGGGCATGACATGGGTTAATTGGTTACAGGTATTTAGATTTAGTAAGTCCTACAATTTGCATATCACATGTATTGGTTGCTTTGGTGTAGAAAGACTTAAATTTTAAATAAATTTCAGAAGCAGTGAAGTTCAAAGAACTCCTTTGGTGTCAATTAAGAGCTGCAAAAAAATCTTTCAAATGTCTAAAGGGGATGCTCCACGGAGAGGCAGCTTAAGCCAACAGAGTTGGAAGGAGCTGGGAGAATGCCTCTGAAGAGGTTCTGTTTCCTCTCTTTTAACAGGAAAATTTGTGAATCAAATTTTTACTCCACGTCCAGTTCTGAATGCCCAGGAACATGATGGCAATAGCCACTAGGGAACCCTGTCTTTTGTCTGTTTTGTCTAGAGGACTTGAGTGGCTTCTTCTGTTACTGCCCTTTGCCTTTGTTCCTTAAGGCAGGGTTTCTCACTGACTCGGAAGCCCCCTGTTCAGTTAGGATGACTGAGCAATGAGACCCTGGGGTCTGCCTGTCCCTCTACTGCCCCATTGCTGGGGTTACAAGTGCACGTGGCTAAGCTTAGCTGTTGCATGGAGTTTGAAGCTCAGCACCACCCTCTTGCTTTCACAGCAAGCACTTCTACCCACAGAGTCATCTCCCCAGATCCAAGGGGTCTTAAAACCATTGGGGATGAACTATGAAGGTACGTGTAGACATACAGGTGTGTTCACACACCCTGTGGCTACTCCAGTTTATGTGTCACATGACTCCAGCTAGCATGATTAAAGTGGCCATTTCAACATCCCATGCCTGTCAGTCCATGAAAATTCACAGTATCATTTTAAAGCGCTACATTGAGGGTTGATGTGAGCTTGACAAACATATAAGGAACAAACCAAATGCCCAACTGTCTGCCCATTCTTTTTATTAATTAAAAATACATATATACACCCTAGACAAGTGAAAGCATAATATCCCTTACTATCACAAGGAGTAAGTGTATTCTATAATGATTTTCATATGACACATAGCTTTCTGTTGGAGGAGACGCTTAGAGAGTATAATAGAACTCAAGGGAAACAGCTCAAACTCAGTGTGCACAGTTCATTCAGTTGTACCAGAAGCATAAAGATGCTGTAGTGCTAGCAGGTACGACTCAGGCACCAAACTCTTCTTGAATGTAGACACACAGAGACGTTACATTAAGGGACTTCTGTGATTTGTAAGTAATACCCACGCATTGGAAATAATAACATGTATGTTCACACCTAAAACTGAGAGAGCTCTGTTTGATGCTTGTGAGTTCTTGACAACTTGCTTCTTTGAAATAAATCCTGAAAAAAATAAGGGGAAAGTAAAACAGATGCTGCCCACTCTCTTTTCCTGATAGTAGTTGGTGGTGTTACAATTTGAACAGAAATCTCATAAATTAGAACTGTTCCGTGTTCTTCAGAAGAGGTAAAGAAGGCATTCATTTTTCCCACATTCGTTGACAGATGAACATTCCTCTCTGCAGGGAAAAACCACCCCCTGCACAGGAATGAGCCTAGTTCTTCGTCTCTAAACTGTCACCTATTATCTGGGAAAGATAATTGCCAGTGACCATGCACAAGGAAGCCAGCTCATGGATCAGTGACTTGTGGCCTATAGACTAAGTCATCTGAGCATGATTACTGTGATAATCCTTTAAGGAAATGGCAGGAAATCCAAGTCTTCTCCCGCTTGGCACACAGGGGAACCTTTCCAAGCTTTGTTTACATGTAAACTGGGAGAAGTTCTAAATAATTTTGAGGGTAGAAAAAATACTGCATTCTCTGAGGCCAAATTATAACAGCACAAAGAGTCCTGAAAGGGAATGAAATGGAGAAAGGGGACAGAAAAACAGCAGCCGGAGAAATGCTTGGCAGAAGCCCTGCATATGCTTGGCATTGCCCTAGACTTCTGCCTGTCCACAGAATGGTCACTTACACACCAGCTTCTCCCTTCAGACGCCAGTGATCCCCTTCCAGATCTTCATCAATACTTAGAAGGTCAAAAAGTGTGATGTCAATGTGCTCTCCCTCCTGGGTCCTGCATCTACAAGGCAGCTGCTCATAAGCGCAGAGTAGTTCGTCTGCAAGACAGGCTGTGTGGAACGGACATCCTGTTGGCTGTGTCCTACTCAACGAAAACATTTTCCTGAAAACCTTAGCACTTTTCTTCTAAATCAGAAGTACTTCCACTCCAAACACACTACATGGGTTTGTTTGTTTTAAATAAAAGATAGGCAGATGTTTACTTATAACAACAGAGGAATATCGTACCAAGCTCTTAGTGGAGTGGGCAGATAGAAAGGAACAATGATTCAAGTGCTTTAGAATTCAAATCGCTGCTGCTGCTAGCTTTAAGTATAACCTCCGTACAGTCACTTAAGAGGCTTTAGTTTATCTCAAGTAAAGAGAGTAAGGAATGACTAAGATTGCTCTTTAATTGCATGCCCTCCATGGGGTCTGACCATATGATCAGTTCTAAAGCACCATGCAGTAGAAACCATTATGGGTATCCATTAGAGTATGTGGTGACAGAGTGTGTGTGTGTGTGTGTGTGTGTGTGTGTGTGTGTGTGTGTGTGGAGGGGGGAGGATCAGGTTCCATTTAACATCCAGTAGGACCCACTTGTCCTCAGAGAAAACATTCCAGTATCCCAGGGGCATGTGACATTACAAATAGTACCAATATCCCCTATACATAAACACTTTTGAGGAAGTTTAATTGATAAACTAGGTACCAAAAGAGATCAACAACAACGTTTTAGGTCTTAAATACTTCATCATACAATTGCTTTGGTTTCCTTATAAAATGGAAAATATCCCCCCCTGCCCTTTTTCCTTAAAAGAAGCTCTTCACAGGTTCTTCTGTTGTCCTTGAATTCCCCATCAACCTCTGCTCTTGTGCTTTGGGGATATTATTATTTTTATTTAATTTATTTATTTTTATATCAATCACAGGTTAGGTACTTTGCATCCCAGGTGTAGCCTCCTCCCTCATCTCCCTCCTCCGCTTTGGGGATATTATTAAGTAAATGAGAATTACTTGAAGACAGGCACTGCAGTAAGTCGACAGTTGATCTAAAAGCTCAGCAGGCTGCTGACTGATGAACACGAGGGTAGTACATATATGGTGGATACGCTGGGCTGGACATACACTGGACAAAGACGTAATTCACATCCTGGCTGAATTACAGCAGGAGAGAAGAAGAGGTTATCATTTTACTCAGAATAGGGCAGTTTAATGTTGTAACTGACTCATTCCTACAGTTTTCTAGTCAGTAATTTTAGACCTTGATTGACTATTGATATATGGAATTAATGGAAAATAGGCTATGGCAGTAAAGGGGATGAAAACTACTGTCATACACACACATATATATGCTTTCTTACTCCATAAATTAACTTTTCTCAGGTTCTTGACCACAGTGGTACCACAGGACTCCCTTTTTAACCTGTACCCCTGTCCTATCTCTCTCCTGTGAGTATGTGCAGGCATATTTGCACATGACGTAAAAGACGTGGAGGATGACACTGGGTACGTGAGAGACATTGAGACCAATGTCCTCAATCTTTTTATTATCCTCTGTTTTGAAGCTGGACCTGTTACTGAATCTGAAACCCACTGATTGACTGGATTTACTGGCCATTGAGCCCCAGCGTCTGTCCGTCTTTGTCCTTCAGTACAGTGTATAAAAACGCACATGGCTTTACCAGAGGGCTGGGGACCTGAACTCAGGTCCTCAGGCTTACATAGCAAGCAGTTTTACAGAAGGAGCCATCTCCCCAGACCAAGACCTTTTAAAAGTACCACACCATCTGCTGTTTTCTTAGACGTGTGGAGATCCTCCGCACCAGAAGACACACTGCACATCAACTCTTTGCTTTAGATATTACTTCCTGTGCAACTTTGCCGGAGCATGTCAAGAGCCAGGCTCGTGGCCTGTGCCTCCTGATTCTCTCATTGGCAGGGATGGCTTGAGATGTCTCAGTGGGACACAATTAGACCTGAGGACTCCGGTGTAGGATTCTGAGCAAGCTTGTCTTTCCATAGCTCACACATTCAAGAAGTATCATTCCAAGAATGTAATCGGATAGTATGTTATTCTCTAGCTAAGAGTTCATGTTTTTATTGTGTTTAAATCTTACTCAGAAGGACACTAGATTTGCATGAAACATTTGAAAATAAAGGAAGAAAATTCATGGTTAGAGATAGAGCCATCTTTCTCGGCTTGTGGTAATTTCTGCTTCTTAGTATCATGTCCTTGTAGCTTCCTCCTTCAACATGCCAGGCTTAGGCTTTGTGCCCACAAGGTATAGCAGAAGTGGTGGTAATATCCCATTAAAGATACTACAGCATTATGAAGTAAGAAGAGAGATATCTTGGTTTTGTTCCAGGACCTGATACAGATTCTTGGAAGCTCCTGGCTTCTCAGGGAATCCAACTCTAGAAAAAAAAATATGTCTTCTAACATGAGAATAGCTTTATTTTCACTCTCTTTTCTTTCACTTGGATCATCATCTGCTCAGCCCGTAGGGAGCATTCTGCCCCCTTTTCCCAGGGTACCCTCTGTGATTATAATTCATTCCTTCTCTAGCCTAGTTGGATCCTGAGTATTTACTACATAAATGAAATTTCCCCCAGAAAATGAGACAAGTTTTAGCATGCCCCAGATAACCTTGTGATAAGGATTAGCGTTCAGCAAGCAAGAACTTGGCTTGTTGGTCAAGAGCTTGGTACTTTTAGCCTCACTTTCAATCTTTAGAAAGGGTGAGCAGCTGGAAATTATGTTACTAACTGCTGATCAATGATCTATTAAATCATACTGATGTGCCAAAATATATATTAAACAAAACCCCGGCAATGAGGACTCATGAGGTAGATGCTTATTGGCGGTACTGGGGGATGGCAGAATGGGAATGTACTAGAGTGCTCCTTCCTTGGCTTTCATACCACCTTCCATCTGTCCACTTGTTCCAAAAAGTAAATAAAGCACTTCCCACTTTCTGTGATTTTAACAAATTGCTGAAGGGACAAGCGGGGTCGAGGGGAGGGGCATGGTTCTCTCTGAAGTTCAGTGCTTCCTGTGTGGCTTCTGAAGCCGGACTAGTCTTATAGGCTTGATTGCTCACTCTGAAGTTTATGTTGGCTTGGTGAGTTGGAGTCAGAGAAGAGAGTGATTGAACATAACGCCTTCTTTGTTGCTTTCGGTCTCCTCTGTACTCTCTTTCACTCAGATCATCACCTACTGTGGGGAAGGCTGATGCCATGTTTGGAAGTCACTTGAGTAGCCTTTGTGCTGGTCCGTACATGAGGAATAGAGCTGTTGTCAACAGCCTTCACAACGAGCAACTGTGGAGGGTCTTCTGTCTAGTTCCATCAAGCGGCAGGTCCCCAAGGACACTTCATTTCCCTCCTGAGGCTGCAGAGCAGTGTGGTCTTCTTCTGCTGACCTTCAGAAGCAATGCATTTCTCTCCTGCTTATTTACTTAATGTTAGAGTGAGTGATAAACAGCAGTAAAAAAAAAATCTATCCACTACTGAGGATCGAACCCAGGGCTTTACCTGTGCTGGGTAAATATTCTTCCACTGGACTGCATCTCAAACCTAACAAACATGTCTTACAGCCAGGACTGTCTTACAGCCTGTTAAAGGCCCTACGACCAAATCCATCTAGTCCTCTCTAAAATCAGAGTTTTAGAAAAGAACTGAAGACCACACCCTCTGAACTCGAGATAAACCTGGGCACATTTTGAGTATATGTTGTGTATTAACATAACTATGCGTGCAGTCCCATCCTGGGCCAAGTACCAGTATGCCCTGAGAAATTATCTTCTTTTGACTGGAGGTATTAGAGAGCTTCTGCTTAGTTCTCTGTAAGGGAGAAGGCAGGTTCCCTCTTCTGCTTCTAAGAAGTATCTGAAGACTTTCTAGGTTCTATTTTTGCATAAGGTTATATGACCAGATAGATTCCTGACTCCTTTTAGGAATTACATTCCACAGCAGCAACTTCAGCAAAACTTCTGCATATGAAGTCGATACGTACAGAGGTGCAGGAAATGTCCCCTCCATCTTTAAAGCAAATTAACTTGCTTCCTGATCTCTATCCTATTACACAGATAAGAAACTTCATCTCGGCTTTCATTGAGGTTTCTCTCTTTCCCCCTTTAATGTAGCTTTCACTGAGCTCTTTATCCCTCCTCCTGCTTCCATGTCAGGGTCACAGTCTCAGACATTGCCAAAACACCAGGATGCAAATGGTACCTTTGTGAAAGCTGAGCCAGAGGTGTAGCCATGTCTAGTTAGAAAAGGACTGGAGAGATGGACGGTCCCATGGTTAACAATGACCTCTGCTCTTGCAGGGAGAGGCTCCAATACAGGTTACCGGCACCCTTATCAAATGACTCACAACCACCTGTAACTCCATCTCCAGGTGGTAAGACACCCTGCAGGTACATACACACATAGATAATTAGTCTTTTTTTTAAAGTTAGAAGAAAAAAAAACCGGAAAAGATGAAAGCAACTTGGCTACGGTGGTTAACTTCAATTGTCAACCTGATGAGATTGGGACACAGCTAAGAGGTCATGTAAAACATGGTTCAGTGTACCATAACAGAGGTTCCCAGGAAGGAATGACTAAGAGGGCATCATCACATAGGTTGAGACACCAGGTGAAATACTATGGGAAGGAGAAAGTTCCAATCATATACACACAGACACACAGTCAGAGCCTCTCTCTCTCTCTGTGTCTTTCTCTGTCTGTCTCTGTGTCTCTGTCTTTCCCTCTCTCTTTCCCTCTCTCTCTTCTGGACTCCTTAATGTGACCTGTCATGCACTAATGATCTAAAACCATGAGACAGAAAGGAACCTTTTTTCGCTTAGGTTGTCTCTCTTGGGTATTTGCTATTGCAACAAAGGCTCTGACAGGCACAACCTTCAGACTCGTCTGCACTCTGCAGAAGCGCTCAGAGAAACAGAACTCATAATCTGGAGAATGAAATGCACTTTAGGAACCCCCTTTCAGTGGCAAGGGGGAACCTTAAGGTTGAAGGGGAGACAAGAGCCAGGATGCTTAACGGCAAACGAGCCCGTTGGTTAGAAATGAGAAGCTGACCATTAAATGCAAAACGCAAAAGTCCGCAATTATTTGATCTCTTTCCACTCACCTTTTTTCTCAATATTATCTGTTTTATGAGCAAAAGTATTTCAAAATATGAAGATTCTTAAAATCCACACTTACACCCTTATCTGAGATCCTGGATTTAGTCAGAGAGCAAATGCTGCTTTGGGCTCCCTAGAGCCGGTTACCCTGTTTAATTGGATTGATGGAGAAGGCTGTAATTACCTTCAATGAGATTGTGTGTCATGTGACTATGTTTCCTGCATCTGTGCGAGCTTGACTTGTGGAATACAAACAGAAGAATCCTTCAGTTACTGAGGGGCATCATAGCTTCCCAAGTCATGTTTGCTACTATGGAGGAAGCATCTATAGGAAGTCCAAGGGAGTATTTCTTGGTAACAGGTTTTCTAACTCCCAAACAGCCCTATTTAGCTCTGTACTACTGTTGGAATGGCTGTGCTCTAGGTCTATGCTTCTGTTATTATTTAAATAAAAACTGTTTTTCTAAGGATTCGATGATGATTAGCAACAGGAAGCCAGGCATGTTCTTCCTATTGTACTGCTATTTACTGTCATAAACTGTGACTTTCACTAAAGGACATTTTACTATTTTTCTGTTTCTTTTTCCTTCCTTTTATTTTATTTAAAGAAAAAGCCATCTTCCTGCTTTTACCTCCTGAGTACATTGGATAATAGAGTCTGTCTTCCAGATTGCAGGATATATGCAAATGACGGAATGGAAACAGCCAGGGGTGATATAAGATTTTAGAGAAACAATATTTTTTAGACAGAACAGGACAGAGAACTTACATAGACTGTGACAGCACGCACTTTACCTGTACAAGCTCAAGCCAGACACAATCCCAGCATGAAGAAGGGGACGTGGGCACAATGTCTCACCTAAGAAGCTATTCACAAACAATAGCTGCTAGGAAAAGAAAAATCAGTTTTCTTCAATGGTGTCACTCCAGGGCAGGCCTCGTGTTCAGGAGTGGTTGGTCAGAACAGATTTGACTCCATGGTTTCCTTTTTTTGTTTGGGTTGTATGTGTGTGAACTTTTTTTTTTCCATTTATCCTTTTTTAAATTTTGCTTTTAAAGGGAGAGAAAGAACATGAAGTCGGGTGGGTAGAGAGGGCTTGAGAGGAGTTGGGGGAATGGAAAAGAATGTGGTAAGTATACACTGTATGAAAATGTCAAAGGATAAAAAAGTGGTTAAAAAAGCGATTTTGAGTACAAGCAACCACTGCCACACCTAGCATAAAGATATTTTTAAAAAGCACCCAATATCTAGCTGAGTCAAGCTTACGTTTTTTGTTTTCTTGTTTGTGTGTGTGCGCGCGCGCTTGCGCTGCAAATGTAACAGTTTCTAAAAGTAACATGGTGAGTAAGAGAAGACATTAAAAATACTAGTCTTTCTGTGTAGACGGAGCCGTAATTAATACCTAGGAAGCCAGATGCTCTATGACAAAGACGCCTCTATTTTCCAATTAACACATGGAGAGCTTTAAATTTTTCAATTGGAAGCCCAGCCTCCAAATAAGGCAAGGCGGCCAAATGTAGTGAAAACACACGTAGCTTCAGAGAAACGTCGCGCACTGGAAACATACCCCATCTTATTAGCTTTAGCGCTGCTCTCATTATAAACAGAGCTGCTTCTGCTTCTTCCTTGTGATGTGCATTAAACAGAACTTGGATGAGTGCCCTTTTGAAAAAAAAAACAAGTTCCTGCCTTAACAAACCAGATGGTGCACATCCTCTACACCCAGTACTCAAGTGGAACCAAACGGGGTTCCTATTGTGTTCAGTAACATAGTTAGTACATCCGCAATAGTGTGTTCTTACGGAGACCTCGGGAAGTTAAACAACTTGGCTGATGTGGTCCTGCAGCGTTGGACAGGAGACCTCATGCAGCTGAGGAGTCAGGACTACGAGGGAGGGCTTCTGCTTTTTAATTCTTCCAAAATAGGCTTCAGTGGAGGTGTGGGGCCCTGTCACATCACCTCACAAAGAAGCTGTCTTCTGTCTTTGAATATCAGAGACAAAAAGTCTGCTGTCTCATAAAAGAGCTAATCAAGCAAGAAAGCCTCCCTCTCTATCCTTCCCCCTTCCTCTGCCCCTCTCTCCCTCCTGGTCTCATCTGGCCACATTATATTTGTAGGATGCTCTATCCCCCAGTATCACCAGCGAAGCAATACCCACTTCAGGATACCATTTAAGTGTCACACTTAACCAACAACACAAAAACAAACAAACAAAAAAACACATCTAAAGACAACTCTCATTCTGAATTTAGCCAACCAATTGGGGAATAGTATTCTGTCTCATACCTTGGAGATTATTCTGTCTTGGCAGAACCTAAAAAAAAAAGAAAAGACAAATACATGCATTAATGTTTTATTACTTCTGACCTTTGAAGCCACAGAACTGAATTAAAGCAAATATAGTTTTTTTTTCCCTAATAATTTAGTGAAACTGCTACGTCCTCTGCTTAATCAACCATTAGTTAAGGAACCGTCGGTGGTGACAGGGAGCCATGCACCAAGAGACTGAGCAAACCCCATGCCAGTCTAGGCTCCGGAGTTGTGAAACAGCATTTGGAGGCAAACCAAAAACTTCTGACAGCTTGAAGATTGCCTGTCAGCTCTGTCTTAGGATGTGTCCCTACCACTCTTCACAGGTCGGAGAGAAAAAAAAAATCCTCCGTGTTAAGACCCTGTTCACAAGATGTAGCGTCTATCATGTCATATTCTCTACACAGCTGTCTGATTTATAGTAGGGTGAGGCTGGTCCCATGACAGCCCAAGGGACTCAGACGGGTCCCATCCTGCGACCTGCACCATTCCCTAGGTCCGAGCCTGAAGAAAAGTTTTTGAAAAGTCCAGTGCAAACACGTCTGCTGAGTTCCATGTTCAGTTGAGCCAAACATCGGGTCTTCTTCCCAATTTGCTTTTCAGAAGCATTTCCTCTACAACCCAGATATGTGTGCATTTCAACTTGAGTTACAAAGATTTAATTAAAAATAACACCATCACCACCAAAGAAGGCCGTGCTTGTTCCAGATCTGAGAAACATTTTCCCCGGATGCCGCAGGGTTCCCAGGGACCCAAACCGCTTCCTTTTCCTAAAATATAAGATTGTTTCTCTTTTTGGTATTTTGCCAATTAGGAAAAAAAAATATGTGTTGAGCAAACATGGAGCGAATCCATCAAAAGGTTAGGAATCTTTTTATTTGAGTGCACTTTCCTAATGGGTTGAAATTGATTGATTAGCTCACCTAGAACAGACTTAGCCTTGGGCAGAAACAGCTTTGTAGACCTTAGTGGACTGGATTTTAAAAACAAAAAAAGTAGAAAATCAACATTAAGAATTCAATGGACTTCAAAAGCAGAGGAAAACAGGAAAAACACAGTCTGAAAGTATATTAAAAATCCTTTCATTTATTTCCAATCAAATGGTCTGGTAGTAAATTATATTATCGTGTCTACCCGACTCCGTCTTAGCTGAGAATACACTCAGACTATGATCTCCAAACTCAGTTTACACTGAGCTTTCACAAACTTCATATACTGTTTTAGTTAAAATTTTTTATGGCAAATGTACCCCCTAATAGACAGCCCCCCTCTCTTCCCCTACCCCCATTGCTCTGCCGACATCATACACATTGGCTTTGAAACTATTTTCAGAAAGAAATTTGTATAAGTATAAAGTTTGCCTTTCAGAAAAGGCAAGGGGTAAAAAAAAAAAAAAAGCAGCAGTTAATCCCCTGCCTCTGGCTAGAATCAAGAGAAAAGAACTTCTTGAAGGCCAGCTACTCTGATCTTGGGACTCAGCCTCTTTACTATTCTGTATTTGGTATATACAAGTGCTAAGCTCCTAGCACAAAGAGGAAGATTTTAGAGAAAGTGACATTTACATTTGCATGTGTGTGAACATATACTGGATTGTTTGTGAAAATGCAGAGTCCTGGGCCCAGCTCAGCTGTACTAAACCAGGCCTGGGCATTTTCAGTATGGTCTATGGAACTGTAGTTCTGGAGAAGCCCAAACTGCTGGATATGAAATGTTTTATCAGGCCATGTATGCTGACTGTCAAATTTGGAATCAGGAGGTGTTTTAAGTGGTTCTCCAAGGTGTATGCCTGGAGAGGCTAGAGTGTGGGAGGCTGAGAGAGCAGGATTGCTAATCTGTATCTAGTATGACTACATAGCAAGTTTAGGCCAGCCTGGGCTACATAATGAGATCCTGTCTCAGTAAGTAAGTAAATACTGGTATCACACTGAAAAGAAAAGAATGTACTCAGTAAATATACCTGAAGAAAGTGGTATTCAATAAATACAATCTATTTATTACTTGCAGATCCCTGGCATACACCTTTGTGATTTCCATAAAGACATCTGACCTACCATAAGCACAACTTTGCTTAATATACAAATATACAACTTGCCAAGAAAGGAAGAAAGTTTAGGTGATTCAGTCTAAGTATCTTACAGTTTAATTCTAAATACAGCATAGAGTCCTTAGAAAGACTAAAAGGAGTTATAAGGAAAGAAGTTCACTCTTTCTCATGTTTTTAAATGAAGAAGCTTTTGAATAAAGAGACGAAGACAGTGGGTGGGGGGGGGGAGGGCAGAAAATTTAAAAGATTAATGAAAAATTTCATCCAGAGGCTTGAATGATTCCCTGGATAGAAATATCCATAAAGAATTAGTAAGTAAACACGATTAATCATGATTAATCATGCACTGCCTGGATTTGCCTAGAATCAAAATTCTGAAGTGGACACACGGCACCTTCTGCTGGTTCTAGTTCTCCACCGAGTCACAAAGTATTGTGCTGTTTGGCTCAGCACAAGCCTTCCTACTACCAATTATAAGTGATATTGTAAAAAAAAAATCACTGAACTCTCCAGATACATGTTGCCAATCCTTGCATATGAAATATTCTTTTCCAGCACACATTCAGTTTGCACAAATGATAATGAACTCATCATGACTTTCTATGGGCCAGCCTCAAGGTCTCCCTTTCTTCATTTGTAAACGCTAACTTTGAACTTACCACCCAAGCATTTACTAAAAGAACATGATTAAGCGGAAATAAGGGGGCTACATCCAGTTGTCAAATTTTAATGTGACATATACGTAAACACATATGAAGAGATATGTTCTTGTCACCATTATTTTACAGACACAGGAAAATTTAACAGTAAGACACAGGGAAAGAACTAATTCAAACAAGGCACTGTCCCTATGTTTTCAATGTTGTTGTGCAGTCATAGTTACTGGGTCACTGTGATAATTGCTTCTCTGTTGCTGTGATTAAGGGGTAATAAGCAATCTAAGGGAGCAAGGGGTTGTTTGGCTACTTCAGAAGTCTCGTTACTTGTTACTTTGTGGTGAGAGGAGTTACGTCCCTTGGGCAGCGAGGGCAAGAGCCTTAAGCTACTCATGTAGGACACGTCACCTTTGCCCTGAATGGATGAGTAGCTCTCTGACAGGGCTGAGGAAGCATGTGTAGAATGTGTGAGCTGCTCACCAGTTCCACCAGAGAGGAACTCAGAAAGGACCAATCCTACTAAAGATGACCTTCGTCTCCACCCACCCTCCACCCTGAGATGAGTGAATGGCAGCGGGTTCACACATATCATGCTGGACAGTAAGCAGACTGGAGCATCAATTAAGGGGGCACAGGGCAAGGTGTAGCCCTCCCCTGGGAAAGTGCTTCAGCTAACCACTTCTTCTATCCAGACCCTAATACCTCTCTACTGCCTATTTAAATTCTACATCCATTGTTTGGTCTATTCAGGATGAGGACAGAGGCCCTCAGATCTTAATGCCCTTAGAAATGCCCCCACAGCTCACTGAGAGATCTGCCTTCCTTATCTAGCCATTTCTCAGCCCTCTTGAAATGACAGATTACCCATCTCAGGCCTGGGGAAGCACCCTTGTCTGCATTAATCTTCGGGACACCGCTGTAGCTTTCACCTGAGTTCTCTTTTCTCAAGAGACGCTTCTTGGGGTGGATTTCCCCTTCAGCAGGGAGGCCTTTACATCCCAACTGCACTGATCAAACCATGCCATTTTTTTTCTAATCTCTCTTCCTTATCAGTCAGCACCTAGCAACTGTTGATCTTCCCGGTTGTCAGGTTGTCACTTAGCTACTTTCAACCGGACATCCTCTGGATCCCGGCCACAGTCAACAGTTCCCAGAGCCACAGGTCTCAGGCCTATGTCCAGGCCTTCATCTTATCTCCCTGACTTGCAAGCCCACACATGACTGTGGGCGTATTTCTTCCAGGCTCCTTTTCAGATGATACCTGCCTGTTCACTCTTTAAAACTGCATGCCACAACTTTTCTGTGGGTCTTTTCTTAATTCCTTGGACACAGTTACTTCCTTACTTATGCTTCAATGTTAGGTCTTCCTACTCACTCCAGAATACTCATCAGACTGTATTAGTATGGTCTGTGTATATGACCCCACTTAGACAAGGGGGTTCTTGGAAGCTAGCCTTCCTACTTATGCAATGAATAGCAAATATCTACTCTGTGCTGGGAATTTTATAACCTGAAATGCAGAATGGAACATACTGTGATTATTTGAAGGGTACATTCCATGTTAGGGTATCAGTGAACAAGGGCCTTCTGTGAGTTCTCTAAAAGATGTCCCAGTTGCCATTAACAACCTCCTCACTGCTCAACCGTGGGAAATGTTACATACATTATTGCTAGCATGTTGGGTCTTTTAACTTCAGGAAGAGGGGAATTTATTTCCAGAATGAGTACTGGCCTTTTTGGACAAACAAGATGGCTGCAGAAGGAATTAGGAACCAAGGCAAAAGAAGTAAGCTCGCACTCTCAAAGGAAGAAATCATAGTATTTATATCTAATAAAACTGGGCAAATGAGTCCTTCAATAGTGTTGTGGCTTTAAAGACAAATGAATAGCATCCTCCAGAATTTGTAAGCCTCAATGACACCCTCGCTACGAAGCAGGTAAAGTGAATTACTTTTTCTCTGCTGATGGATTAAGTTCCCTCAGGCATAGTCTACTCTTGTACTGTTTCACCCTGAGTTCTTTGCCGCTGTTTTTTGTTGTTTTGTTTTGTTTTGTTTTTAAAGAATGAAAAAGATCTGGATGCTTAAAGCTTTTCTTTTGGTTATTTTAAAACAAATAATAAAAGGCTTTCTAGGCAATTGTCCAGATTCAAGAGCTTAAGCTAAAAACCCTTATTTTAGAAAATCTCACGTGATTCTCTATTTGTATTGAGGGGGTGGCTCTTTTCTTGACCAGTCATAGAAGAAAGAGTAATGAATGCGTTCGAAAATTCAGATGAAATTAGAAATCATGCTCTTCCCAGAGGTGAGAGGAACTTCTGGGCTCAAGGAGGGGCAGAGAGGTCAGGCCATCATTCTACTGCATGCCTCATCAGTGCCAGCCCTGACCATTCCCTTACCACACGCATTCTCAGGACTTTGTGTTCATTATGGTACTTTCCACTAATCTGCAGAGAAACAATGTAATTGCCAATATTGTTTTTCATAATATATATGTGCCGTTAATGTAGTTATGAGAAAAATATTTTGGAAGAAAGCATTATAGACCCAGCTTTCATTGGTTTGACAATTATAGAGCTACTATAATGCAATGCAGACAAAAAATTATTCAATATTTTCATAATTTTCATGAAGGGCCCTTCTAGATGCAAATTTTTATTTATGTAATTTTCATAGGCTATAATTTGACACAGACTCTGTCTCCTAACCAAGGGGTTTGTTGTAAACACTATTTAGTTTGTAATTACCATACAGTTAAATGACTAATCACAGAGATTCACTTCATGATCATTGACAAAAATGGCCACACTTAACACAGATGAAATTAACACTAAGGAAAATGGGGCTGCCTCTTACCCATGCCCAGGCAATCAACCAAGGCAAAACGACCAGGCCACAGCTACCATGTGGGATGAGAGACAATTAATCTGTGTTGTCTGAATCAGAGCAAACCTGAACACAGACCTGTTTTCTTGCTCCAAGTCAAGGTGGATGCCGTGAAGGGGAATAGAGGAGGACTAACTGGGAAAGAGAAAGAGGCATTCTTACCAGCGTTCAGAAGAACCAGGCGAACCTATCCTTTACATTTTCCCTTCCATCAAGCTCCTGTCTGTGAAATATTCATTTTAAAAGGATTAATTTTCAATGTATGCTCAGAAAACATTGGTTATTCCTTCCTCCCGTCACAGCGTCTATTCCCTTAATTTTGGAAATGATATCTAGTTTGATGACTGCTGTAGACTAGCACTGGACCGCAAAATGGAAAACATCAGCCAGGATGCCTCTGACAGCAAGAAACAACAGCTTGCTTTGGATTTCAACCCACCGCCTTCCCTGAAGGAGCCATTTAGTACTTATAGATGCTGGTTTCTAGAAGATAAGTTGCTGTAGTCAGCTCTTTGCCACTCTCCATGTGGATCTGCTCATGCATTCTCCCTGAGTCTCACCTGGCATATTTCTTACCAGAATCCTCAAATAATCTTTAGACACAGGGAAGTAGGAATCCCACCAAACTTCTGTACTTATCTGTTCGTGTCATTTGCTGGCCACAGATTTGTGGCATCTGTATCCATTTTTATTCTTTTCTCTCCTGGCATTTTTCTTTGCCTAAACTATTTGTCCCTTCATGGTAGCTCTTAATTGTGTTTTCTATAACCTTAGGATACATCAAAAGAATTCTGGTCCCACCTGGCTTTCATGGCCACCATACAGTACAATTTACTTACCAAAAGCCTGGCCAGGCCCACATGTTCCTGCCAGCCTAGAGCAGTCACCTGTTTTCTGAGGAAGCCCCCCTGGACCCACTGTTCCATGGAGTCTTTCGTAATTGTGAATCTGGACATTTGTGTCCCTTTAGCATTCACGTTGAATCTCAATCCACACTGTACACTGAGAGCTGAAGCTAGAGATGACTGTGGCCATGAAGTCTTAGTACACAAGAAAGGGGTTTGTTCCTTAGTACAAGGGTTTGAGGGTGTCTGCTTTACCCTTTTACCCTTCTCTGTCTTGTCCTGCAAGGGGATGTAGCAAGAAGGTGCCACCTCTGAAGATAAGCAGAGCTCTAACCCAGTGCTTCTCAGCCTTCCTGATGCAGCAACCCTTGATACAGCTCCTCATGTTGTGCTGACCCCTAACTATAAAATTATTTTGTTTCTACTTCATAACTGTCATTTTCTACTGTTATGAATCATCATGTAAATATCTGGTATGTGACCCCCAAAGGGGTCACGACCCACAGGTTGAGAACAACTGCTTTTACCAGACACCTTCATCTTGGAATTCACTGCTTCTAGTGC
Source organism: Pachyuromys duprasi (assembly GCA_028658305.1). NCBI lineage: Eukaryota > Metazoa > Chordata > Mammalia > Rodentia > Muridae > Pachyuromys > Pachyuromys duprasi. Next base: position 11,585,916 of record CM053748.1, read on the forward strand.
TGTGGAAGCAAGATTTCTATCAGTTATGAATTACTTAATTTAAAGTTCTTTATTACAACAGCAGGAACAGACTAAGCCAGCCTCCAAACTCCAGCTCCAATTCAGATCTGGGTACAACTTCCTGAGCGATCCTGCATGCGCTTCTCAGGGTTACTCTACAAGATGCTACAAATACCCTGGCTTATAAAAGCAGAAATTAATTCTCTCACAATTCCAGGAGCAAAATTCAAGGTGTCCGCAAGGCCATGTTCCCTCTGGGACTGTGGGTTGATCCTTCATTGGTCTTTTATAGCTGCCAATGTGGCAGTCCCTTGGTATTCTTAGGTTGTTAGAGCACCCCCTGTTTCCACACCTATGATTTCTCACACAATCATATTGGATTAGCACCTACCCTGTACCAGTATGGCATCGTCTGAACTAACAATGTCTGCAGAGATTCTAAGTCTAAATAAGTTGAATTATGAGGTATTTTGAGTTGAGACTTGCTTTAGTGCTGAGTGTTGAACACAGTGGTTTGTACCAAGCAAGCTCTGTAGCATAGTTCAGCTCCCCAAGAGACCCCAATCTAGAACTACCCAGATGAACCAAGTCAATCCACGAATCTGTGTGACTTGATAATTAGTAGTGTTTAACTCACCATTTGGGGGTTGGTTACCCCATAGCAACAGATAAACAAAATGCTTTTCTTTCTTTATTGTCTACATATTTTTTCTATTTATAATTTATTAATCTTATTTAAATTAAAAAAATTAATGACTTTACAGCCTGATTCCAGCCCCCTCCCTTCCTCTCTTTCAAGTCCAATCCTCATACCCATTCTTTCCTTTACCTGGGTTGTCAGGACTATTGCATTCTGGCATCTGCCAACATCGTCTAGACATTTTTCTTACAAGATTACTTGGGGCTTCTTGGTATTTTCCTTTGTTTGTTTTTGTCTGTTGTTTTAAAGGCAAGGTCTTGTTGTGTAGTTCTGGTTTATCAGAAACTTGATAGAGAGACCAGCATGACCTCCGACTTGGGTCCATTCACCTGTCTCTGTCTCATAGTGTTAGGAATATATGCCCATGCCATAATACTCAGACATGCTTAGTATTTAATCCAATAGACAAGGCAGCTGTTTCAGAAGGTGCCTTAGGCTGTATATCCATTTCTGTTCCCCCTGGTGTACATCAAAATGACCAAAGAAGAAATTCATCAAATGTATGCACTAGAAAGAAAAGGGCAAGGGGCATGAGCAGACCAGAGACTGAAGAATTTAGTAAAGGTGCAAAGGAGATAGAATTATATTAGAAGGTGAAGCCACAACTCAAATAAGTAACAGCTAAGAAGCTGAGTGTTAGACAGTGGTTGGCCTGCCCCTGAACAGAGCCCGCATCGAGGCAGCAGGGCTTCGGGAAGCTGCAAAGGCTGTCAGCACCCACTGTTGGCAGCACCCCACCCCCCCAGTGACCTTGGGATAGCACCCTATGGAGAGGTACACTCCCACCTGCATCTGTGAGGAAAGCGCTATAGCACCAAGAGAGAAGCCGCAGGCTACTTACCACACACTTGCCCTTTACTGCCACCCAAACCCCAGCAACACTTGGTGGAGAGTGGTCTTCACTGCTGTTGAACCACACGCTTCATTAGAGAGAGCTAGGCCGCTAAGCACTTTAGCGCTACTTGCCAGCCTGCCCATCCTTGACTTAATTTGTTCCACAATCATTTTTCCTAGCTGAGTCATCTCCCTAGCTCCTGGTGCTTTGAATTCTTGACTGACCGCTCCCTCCTTTGGCTATTATTACTTGTAGACCATCGAAATTCTCACTCCCAAGTTCCAAATTCTTTCAGGACTTTGCTTCTACTTTTAGACAGAGATACACAGGGGGCTCAGACAAGGTCTAGATGGTTGGTCTTTGGAATGCAATGCAAATGCCTGCAAAGGAGGTTCTTATCAGCTCAGATATGTGAATTATGGATGGAGAGACCTATGGGTTTTGTGGTACCCAAACCATGTCTCAGTAACAACAATACTAAATCCAAGGAGGAGTACAGCTTTCACAAAGGAGAGGCTGGAGTGGACTAACAGCAGGGATGCGGATGCCAGGCTGCTGCACTTCTCTGCAGGAATGGGAAGCATAGCTATTGATTGACCCCAATGTTACTCTTGCTCTAATAAAACACCGTGACCCAAAGCAACTTGGGGAGGAAAGGCTTTATTTGGCTTCCACATCACTGTTTGTCACTGAAGGAAATCAGGGCAGGAACCCAAACAGAGCAGAAACCCAAAGGCAGGAACTGATGCAGAGTCCATGGAAGAGTGCTGCTTACTGGCTTGCTCCCCATGGCTTTCTCAGCCTACTTTCATATAGAACCCAGGACCACCAGCCCAGGGACAGCACCACGCACAAGGGGCTGGGCACTTCCCCATTAATCACTAATTAAGAAATTGCCCCACAGGCTTGCTTCCAGCCTGATCTTACGGAAGCAGTTTTTTAGTTGAGGTCTCCTCCTCCCAGATGACTACAGCTTCTGACAGGTTGACATCAAGAGAACCAGCACAATCTCCCACTTCTGAAAGAAGTGGAGGTTCAGTTACTCCACGTGATGTACTCATATCTGAAGATTTAGAGCTAGGATCCTCCAATGAGAGGGAGCATGTGACATTTGTCTTCCTGGGTCTAGGTTACCTAATTCAATATATGTAAAATGAAACCATTGCCAGACATTTGAGGGGGTGTTCAGTGGGAAATAGTGTCTGATTTAGTGATACGATCAGAGAAATTGGAAAGGGGGTGCTCTTTAGGGATGCGAAAGGGAGTAAATACGGAAGAAGAAAGCAGGAGTGTAAAATAACAATACGGATATCTGAAACCTATGACACACATAATTCTCTGAAGATATGCTTATATATTATCCATAAAAATGCATACAATTTTAATGAACTTTTCTCGTTAGCACTAACAAGGCGCCTTCAAGATCCAAAGGCCACCTAAAAAACAAAACAAACCCCTAATACCTACTATAAGAAGCCCACTTTGAGTTGCTGACCAGGGCTCTCCAAGAAACTTTCAAATTATACAGACTATTGCTATTGCCCTTAATAGCCCCAGAGGTTAAAGGTAAGTCCCTATCGCTGAAGACACCATATACTTCAAAAGCAGAGCCCAGAGGCCCTGAGCTAGAACTGACTTGAATGCCCCTTCCTAAGGGCTAACTATCATGGTACCAAAAGGTACCATGCAAGCTTTCAAAGGAGGGATGCAATAAACAGTCCTACCCAGCTATGATGCCAACAAACTACAATGACCAGCACAGCAGGATAATTGTAAGGGTACAGTAGTGACACACAGCTCTTGAATTGAACTGGAGAGCCACTAAACAAGAGGGATACCAAGCCTGGTACTAGAAAGCTAGTCAGCTGTTCAATGCTAGTGAAGCCATGGATCTTGGAGGAGGACCGCCAACCTCCACTTTACCACACCAGCACACAATTCCTAACTACATTATCAGTATTTGTTGTGACGCCCACAGGTAAATGCAGTCCTCACTCCTCATGAAGGAAACTTCTCTTTGCAACAGATGAAGGCCACTAAAGAGAACTACAACTAATCAAAACGCAGGGTCGTGAAGCCCAGTTCCAACGGGTACAACTACAAAATATTCTTGCACCTATGGCTCAGAGATCATTCTGAAGAGGGACTGGAAAGACTCTAAAAGTCAGGGGAACAGGATTTTTTTTCTGTGAGAGTGTGACTTCTAGAAATGTCAGAAGCTACATCCATAAAGTCTCACCGACATGACTGCCTAAATGTGGGCTAAGCAAGGACTACACCAATAGGCATGTCAAAGTAGACAGGGGAAAGCCCACCAAGCCTCAGCTCTATTCAAGGGACTCCATGTAACTAAGAAATGTTGACAGTGAGAGAAACAGTCTTCCTCAGGGAAGAGCAAACCAATTGGTTGTCCAATACCAAACGGTCAGCACTGAAAACTTACATACAAGTAACACTGCCCAGAGAGAGCAGGTTACATTTAGGAATATAATTGTATATTCACATGGGCTGGCGATATCAATTAATATTTATGGTTGTGAGCCTAGTCTTTAACTGCTGAGCCATCCCTCCAGCCCGCCGTATCAATTAATTAAAAAAAAGAGGCCATCGGTTTGAAAGAAGTGTATATGGCAGGGTCTGGAGGCAAGAAAGGGAAGCAAACAATGCATTCTAATTATATTATCAATATAATATAATTATATATTGACGGCCCAGTTGGATAGGATACAGCAAAGAGAATCTACATCCCGGCCTTCCGCATTCCCATCCTTCTCCCCTCTTCTTCACTGGCTGCTTTCGGTTCCCTGAGGCTCCTGTTGACACAGAAAGCACCTTCCACATAGAGTTGGCCTCAGCCTTCTCCTTTCTACTCAAACCGAGACCCCACCCACCCCATGTTATACAGCTTTCCTGGCCGCTGGAAACAGCTTGGGGAGAAGACAAGCGAGTGAATTCAATCAAACAGATATTGGGGTGGAGAAAGAGAAGAAAGGGGAAAAAAGTGTTATATTTTATTTTGAAAGTCTCACCCAACAGAGAAATACATTTCTAGCTTAAAATACGTAGCAAAACAGAGTTTCCCCCCAGGGAAATGTCCATGGAGCTGGGTGCTTGCGGAAGCATCTGTTCTACACGGGTATTTGTTGTTGTTGTCGTTTGGTTTTTATTTTTGAAGAAAGTTCATTTAATTATTTGGACTACTGTTAGTCTGTGCCAGCTGCTGGTATCCTGACGCTAGATTGCCATAACTCAGTTTGGAAACAGTGTTGGCTGGAAAGTGGTTCGACTGTCCCCAGATACCACCTCATGGGCACATTTGGGTAATATGGCCACCTTTTACATATTTGTATTTACATATACCTTCCCATCAGACAAAACACTTTGCCAGCAATGACCACATTCGGTCTTCCCAGTCAATCTGGGAGTTAGGTCAAAGGTCACTTCTTCCTGTGGGGGTGGGGCAATCATTAAATTAAGGCTCTTTGCCTGATCTCAGCCTCTCCACCCCACTCCCAGGGAATGAATAGTTTAGGGGCCTAGACTCTGTTTCCTAAGCCTCTGTGATTCCCCTAGTATCCTTGCTGGGTCTAGTAAATCGATGTGCGGATTCTTGTCTCATAACAGGCCCTGCCTCTTCTTGTATGGTTCCCTGAGTTTTTATGCCTGCTGAGCCTGCCCGTGTGATAAAGGAGGGATGTAGCACAGAATATTTAAGTACAACAAATGCCATAGAACTTTAAAACGAGCACTTATACCATATTTGTAATTAAGAAATATTGAAAGTAATTGTCTCCTGTTAGTATTCTTAATTTTAGGAAGGGCTACTCCTGTTAAAGAAAGGCAAACAGAATACTGATAAGGTGAAAGGAGGGTTGCAGGATTCGGGGGAAGCCATTAGGGGCTTTGGCTTGGGGTAGGTAGAATCCTGACCCCAGTCATCCTGCCCCTCCCTCAGAAGCCCAGTCAGTCAGATAGCTCCATTGCAAGCACCTCAGCCTGGTGGTTAGACCAACACTGAGGCTTAGCCTGAGCAAACGTCCAGTTATTTTCCAAGTGTAAATCCTACTTCGATACAGTGGAGTTTCCATCAGGCAGCATCCGGGACTGAACATATTGAGACATATAATTAAAATTTTTAAAAATTTCATATATATGAGTCTTTTAACAACATGTATGTCTGTGTACCACATGTGTTCATTGTATCCACAGAGGCTGGAAAAGGGTGTTTGAGCTTCTGGAATTGAAGTTACAGGCAGTTTAGAACTGCTGTGTGGCTGCTGGGAATTGAACCCTCTTGAAGAGCAACCGATCCATCTCTTCAGCCTAGGTAATACATTAAAAAAAAACCAAAAAAAAACATCAAAAAAACATACCACAGGGCATAGCAGTTACTGGTGGATTTTTTTCTGGTTACAGTTATCAATAGTATTACTGGCATATTGCATGTTTTTGACCTCTCCCTGACCTCAATCCATACTCTCTATATTTGGTTCTGTGTGTGTAAAGAAGCCTGATACAGATGAGGTGGCCTTCCCTTTATTTCTTGCAGTGCAGTATTTTTACCCCGATTAAACCAGCACACGCCTCAGGTAATGCTATCTTTTCCAGATGAAGACAGGCTCCACACAGGGGCTGTCAGAGGGAATTTGGGGTGTGTGAACAATTTAAATGAATCATCCCTGACAAATCCGATTTACAGATTAAAACACTGTTGTGATATTTACCAAAAGTATATATAGCAAGTTAAGACACCTCTGACAGGCAGACATTGATTGCCTGCGTTAATCAACTGGTATAATTTAGCTACAACCAGAAGCAAAATGCCTCGGAAAGATAAACCTGATCATAAATAATTCCAATTTTGATGCCTTTTGAAATTGAGGGAGACTGCTGTTCAGGATCCGCTGCAAGGTGACACCTCTGCTGTGTTACACGAGGTCACATCAGGCTTCATCTGAGCTTTGGGAGAAGATCTGCCTTGACAAACAGATGACAAAGGATTAAGGTAATTGCACCAGGTGCTGGTGCATTAAGGGAGACAGAGGGAGAGAGGGACACTTCTGTCTGCTTATTATATTCACTTAATCTTTGATGCTTTTAGGGCTATCTCAATAGTGCTTCACCAATATCCCCCAAATCTCTGGGCAGAATCAAGAATTTGTAGCCGTAAAAGAGAAGAGACCTGGAGAAGTGCTCTCTCTAGAAACCCTGTAGCAAGGTGCCTGCTTAAGGAAAGCATGCTCCACCTTTCAAAACTTATTTGTTGAATGAATAAATGAATGAAAAATTCTCTTTTCTTCCCATTCCCAGAAGGCTGCTTTGCCCTCGGGGTGTGAAAGGGGGCTGCAGAGTCTGAAAAGGCCCTGGGGGTTTGAAGCCTTAACCAGTCACTCATTTATTATTTATACTCTGCCTACTTCTAAAAAAGGTTTGAGACAGCTTACAACAAAAGATACCAACACTAAAGGGCCTTCTCCTCAGCCATTCCTTGCAGGGTTTCATTATCTGTTCCATGATCATCAAACATGAGTTTTAAATGGCTATTTGCATCGGATGCTCTTCCAGGGGCTGAATAGATCAGGCCGAGCCAGACTCTGACCTCTAAATTTCCATGTGTTCAGTTTGCATTCATTCATTCTTTTGACAAATATTTATTTGCACATTCCACAGGCAGTGCTCTCAGGAAGTGTGTGGCAGTAGCAGAAATGAATTGCATGCAAACCTTGCTTATCCTCAAAAAGCCTACAGATTAGCATAGGAGCCCCAAGGACATCACACAGGATTTCACTGTGACATGGATTAAGAATAAATATTAACCCATGATGCCAGGTAGAAAGGATCCATGCACTGAGCCTGTCACGTAGACCAAGCAGTAGAGGACAAGAGCCATTGCATCTGTTCATTGTGTGGCCTAATGAGAGGCCAGCTGAAACAGATGCTGTATAGTAAAACTTTTCCTGGGGAGATGCAACACACATCTACTCAGCCCAGATAGGGAACCCATAGCAGACCAATGTATGGAGACCACCAAACCCACCTTGGTTAACCAATGAGTTTTATTGGGGTTACTTGCAGGAATATGGGCGAGGAGTTACTTGCAGTTGCAGAAATAACCCTAAAACAGCTGCATCACCAAAGTCTACCTGCACAGCCTGCAGACAGCTCAACAGGTTGGAGACAGTAGCCTTTCCCGGTGCCTCTGTTGGTTTGAAACTGTCCAGGCAGCTTGGCTGGTTTCTACTTCTTCTAGGCAGGTGGTCCTCAAAGTCATTTTTTTTCTTTTTTTTTTTTTTTTTTTTTGCAAGTCGGCTCAGTTCTTCTGAGAGAGATTCTCAGCTTTTATTGCTTACTCTGGCAGGGAGGAGCCTAGTAAATCTGGTCAGTTTCAGGGACTTCCTGAAACTCTCTTGAATTTTTCACCTTCCTGCTTTTGTTCAGGATAGCATGTTCTAATATCAGAAGAACTTGCACAACAGTAGATCAGAGTACAGGCAAAGCTGTGAAGGAGAAGCTGCCCTGCTTGTCCTCGTGTGTCTTGACTTTTGCTCTTCCTTCCATTTTCATTTGGATACCCTGGGCACTAATGATGGTGGAAATGCCCAGCTTCGTGCTACCCTGAAGACCAGGATGTCATCTAAGCCATGTATCCTGGGGTGCACACACTCTCTTCTATTGAGAACTCTTCTTAGTTGTCACCATGGGTGTCCTTTTTACCAGTTAGGTAGAAATGAGGGGTCTACCATGCCAAACTATGACTGGGAGCAGGTTATTTTAAGAGGACTGTGACTCTGTACAACTGTGGCAAAATTTGTTGTTCCAATCCTAGAACTAACCCTCCAGCCTTGATTACCCGCAAGGCAGAGATTTCCCAAGAATTCCCTTCAAGGCTGCAACAACAGAACAAGGGTGGCTCTAGCTCTTGCCTTTAGCTGCAGATCCTCATTCCCTGGAACAGCAATAATTTTGGTTGTTGTGTATTGTTGACATAGAGGTTCCGTATGGAGTTTAGAATAAATTACTCTAATTTGCCCTCCTGATAGAGCTTCCTGATTGCTGGGATCACAGTTGTATGCTACCATATCTGTCAAGCCTTAAATTTTATGTTTGTTTGTTTGCTTGCTTGAATAAAAATCATCTGGAAACCCTGGAAAAACACAGACTCCAGGATCTTCCCTTGAAATTGTCTTTAGATGTCTGGAGTTCATTTTTCTAATGAGCATCCCAATTGTTTAAAATGTATCTTAGTGATACTTGTAGATCTGCCAAGGGATAAATATATATGTGTGTGTGTGTGTGTGTGTGTGTGTGTGAATGCATACATATATATCAAGACAAGCATGGTTTCACTCCTATGAAATCCTCCACATATGTATGTATGTATATATGTGTGTGTTATGTGTGTGTATATATCTTCCATATATCTGTATATGGAGGCTGTGCATAGGAGTGAAACCATGTCTGTCTTGATCATGGATGAGTCCTATTGCTTTGAGCAGCACACAACTCCAGCAAGTATGTGCTGACTTAATGAGATGAACAATGTCTTGCCAATCTCTTGGATCTACATATGCCTGAAGGGCCAGGCAATATTTTCTGGCAAATGACAGCCTTTTAAAGGCATAAGGGTACACCAATGTCCACACAAAAAAACTTTGGATTACTTTGGGATGAGAACAGATGATAGAGAACAGGTATATAGGGAGGAGTGACATCAAGCTTGCTTTTGTGAGGAGCTTGAGGGGGTTGGGGGTGGTTGCTGGTGGGTGGGGAGGGGTGGCCGGAGGAAAGGAAATACTTTCACATTGGCCTCAGAACTGTACTGCCTTCTTCCCAGACTTCAGAGAAGTTGAGCTGAAGGCATCAGGATCCAGCACTAAGGAACAGGCAGCAAGCTGGAAACACAGCAGCTACCTTCTCTACACCCAGCAGCGCCGAGTGCTCCTGACCCTAGAGGCAGCTGCCTCTTCTGCTTAGTGGAGAGTAGAACTCCAAACAGGCTGCTTTGTGCAAGGCATTTACCCTGTGGCATTTAGCCCATTGTCAGTTTAAATTTATTCTTTCGTCCTCTGACTGGCTTTGATAAAAAACAAGTGTCAATCCATCTAAAGAGAGAAATCCCACTACAGTTTTCAGAGGTTCTTTGCTAGGCCTTGTAATCCACTGTCAAAAAATCTCTCATGCCTTGTGTTTCATGTCAGTTAGCATGGAAGCACAGAGCAATGTCGACATTCATTGACTCCATCATTAAACTTCTACAAAGCCCTACTCAGGGGCCGGCAGTTGCTCTAAGCATGACTGGCTGCTTATAAACTTGCCAGCATTTGTGATGGCTTACTCGGCATTTTGTTTGGTGTCCTTTTCCTTTGCCTGTGGGGTGAAACTGTACACTAAACACAGACTAGTTAAATCAGACTTGGGCCCACTGCCATCATGCTTGAGGAAGCCGTGAATGGATCTAAGATCTGCCTAGGGACAATCAAGGAGACTTCCCAACAATACTCTCTTCCCCAGAGTTCAGCCGAAGGGCTCTTCCAGGGATGGCTGCCTTCTCTCTCTGTTTCCATATATAGAGACCAGAGACAGCTGGATTTCCACGTGTGAAATGTGAAAGCCTCAGACCACAGGTGCCAATCCGTAAATTAAGTGGTTTCTTCTACCAGCTTCTCCTCACATATAACTCAAAATTCCAGTTACTTTCAATGTCCATTTCTGGCTACAAGCACATCAATTATTGGTGTTCAAATACTCTGCCCCTCCCCCACTCAATTCCTTGTTCACAGCAAGGTTGTTCCCACTTTGACCTTCCCTTTTCTTCAGAATGTTCTCTCACAGATTTCTGCTTTTCTAAATACAGTGTCAGTTCAGTTCACATGGACATCCTTGGAGATGTTTCAGTAGCCACTCAAGGCAAAGGAGAAATGTCGTATTTCATACACTCATTCTCAAACACATTCCATAATTTAATATTTAATTTAGTTTCCCAACATACGTATCATTATCCACAATGATAATACATGTACATACATACATATATACATATATACATATGTGTGTGTGAAATGGTTTTGCTAGAATGACATACGTTTTTCCCATCTTTCCACTTGAGACATATATGTTCTTAAACATCACTGTGTTGCATAAAATTGCACAGTATAATTGACAGACAGACTAAAGGAGACTTGATACGCACCTACGTCCCTCCCTTTGCTAGTCTTGGGAAATGCTATCTGTGATGTGGACAGGACCTAGGAACCCTAAGAGCCCTACAGAACGAGTGTTGCAAGAACTCAGCCGTTAGACGGGATCCCAGACCCGTCTGTGTGGGCATCTAGCTCCTCTCCACGTAATTATGCCTCAGACTTAAAATGTAATCACTCTACAAAGTCAGATAACAGAATTAGAAATGGCTTTGAAAGGTCATCCTGGACAGGTGGATTATGCCACATTCCTAAAGGGTTTGAAAATTGTTTAAATTTGGGAGAAATTTTCTAGCAGTACTAAGGAAAAGGTCAAATAAGAAAGCCCCCCAAAGAGCTAAGGACTACTTCTTCCCTGAAAAATCTCTCTGATTTAAATTCTCATCCTAAGGAAGTGTCTGGGAATGCGAATGTTGTGGTTGAACTGCCTTGGCTTATCAAGCAAAGTAGAGAATATTTTGCTGTGATTCTTTATGTCCTCAGTAACTGCTTGTCTTATGGAGAGCTGAGTGGAGTGGCAAAGTAATTACATGGTGAGCACCATATATTTACCACTATTTATATTTTCTAGATTGGAGTACAGGGTAATTATTTTTGGTCTTATTAAGTGCAAATTACCAAGTCATCTTCAGGAATGTGTAATTACCATGTGGTGTAGTCACATGTCACTTCCCAAGCAAATCTAATTTTTTTTACTTAGCACAAGCAACATGATGCATATGGTCTTATGAACCCACCCGCAGGGCCTGTCTTCTCCACTTTTCTTATCATGGGGCATTTCCCTACTTAACTACCTCAACCAGTCTCAAGGACTGGTACTCTTCAAGAAGGAGCACTTAGGGTTCTCCCAACCTAAATCCTGTCCTGGTGAAGTCTTGGCTTCTGTGTCTAAACAAGTATCTCATATCACACCCCGGTGACCACACCTCATCAGCATCATAAACTGTTCTCTCCAGAAGGCTTTTCCCAAAGCGTAAGAGACAGGCTATTTTTAAAAGAAGAACACGAGTTCCTAGACAGTACGCATGCTTTTGTTAGTGACTGGATAGTCTGTCATTCTTTCCAGATGGAACTTTGAGAAACAGTCTTAATTCCCTACCTCTGCTTGTGAAAACACAAGGATTATAAAGATGCTGACATGTAATTACCTGTTGGCTATTCCTTAGGAGTTTTCTGTGACTCACATGCCATCTACATTCATTTTTTTCTACGTGCTTCAAATTTTACTGAATATGTACATTCACACAGTGACACACAGAGACACACAGGGAAGGGATGGCAATGGGAGGCGAACCAGAGGTTAAGTAGTTATCTGAATAATGGGGAGAACAAAAAAGGGGAACTTTTCAAATAGTTATTTACCAGGCATGTGTGTGCATAGGGCAGCCCAATTTGACTGGTCTATATACACTATTCAAAAGTCTAGTTGATGCCAGGCTCATTCCATTAATTAGAATGCCTGGCTGAGATGGACAATGCCTCAGGATCTGAAGTCAGAGGACCTCTGTGTCTCACTATTCATTCGTTAGGAAATCAGGGTCAGCTTCTTCCATGGCCCACTTTCTTCATGCACATGACAGCAATACCAGTAAGCCTCTCTGAGGGCTATGTGGAGGAAGAAATAATATCACATATGCAAATCGCTGACCACACCACTACTGCATATAAAACTCTCCACAAATGCAGTTATTTTTCATGTATTAAACACCAGATAGCACATTTATATTTTTTTGGCACTTGTATTGTCTTCTTTACCCTCATGCTGGAAAACAAAATCAATGGGACAATCTTCATAGATTTCTTCCCTTTTACATTTAAACAATCTGAACTAGGCCAACAGTAGAGTGTGCTTTGTCCTTGCCAAGGCAGAGAAAAGGTTAACTTCTGACTTCAAGCAAAGCCAGCTGGAGAGGCAGGCTGTCTGTTCGTGACAAGGGAGGGGAAGAAAAGCTAAATTTAGCCACCATTCTTCAGTCACTGTCCAGTCCTTATGCACTCCTCCACGTTCACCCCTTCTTCCCTGGAGAGGGAAGGTTAAGCCTTTTTCCCCAGGGGACTCTCAGTCCCAGGATGGAATGAAATAATTCTAAAGTAGTCCTTGAATTAAAAATGCTATGTTTTAACTTCAACATATCTTACCCTACTCACCAAATACCAGCCTTCCATTCCTTGCAAATCATCTCTTCCTTTTTTTTCTTGAAAACACTCATAAAGCCCTGTGACTCTTCTGCCATCTTTTGCTGAAAGGCATTTTTTTAGAACTGTGAAATGTGGCTGTAGAATATGGTGAGAAAGTCCAGACACATGTCAACTTGTTCTTCTAGCAAACAAGGAAAGCCAAGATTAATGATGATTACTGAGATGAACCCATAAGCTTGCATAACTTTTTCACCCTTGCTGCCGAAGCCAAACTATTAGGGGGAGAGGAATGGAAATTATGCAAGCAAATATTGTATTTTATGAGCCTAGGTTTTCTGCTGTAGAGATTGTGAAACAGAAAATACATTGCAAAATGCAAATACTTTTGCTTACTAATATTTATAATTAAGACACAGATTCTTACTCAAACAAAAATCCTAGTTTAGGGAATAAAAGCATAAACAGAGACACAATTAATACTTTTGCTGACAGCAGCTTTCTTCTGTAGGTGATAGCAAGCTTCTGTGTATACATCAATACCAAGATATATTTGTGTAGGCACAGCAACCCACATGCACAGAAAACATATAAGTAGTGAGAACTGATGAATAGAAGGGAACAGCTATATGCTCATGCCCGAAGACACGTGGAACTTAACTTGTTCTGGATTGATATAAGACGGAAAAAAGACATGCTCAGAATACAAGGTTTTAACAAGGATAACCAAGCCAGAGAAAACTCTGCCTAAAAGTATTCCATAGTGCCTAAGCCCGGTCCAAGGAGTATTTGAACAAAAGTAGTGGTTTTCAGTTTGTGGATTAAGACCCCCTTTGGATATTGAACAATCCTTGCGCAGTCGCCTAAGACCATTGGAAAACACATATATGATGATTCATAATAGTAGCAAAATTGCAGTTATGAAGTAACAACAGAGATATTTTTATGGTAGGGGGTTACCAGATCAGGAAGAACTGATTTAAAGGGTCACAGCATTAAAATGGTTGAGACCCACTGAATAAAAGCAATCTTAGAATTACGGAGCTGTACAAACTGAATCTTAGATGTACCAGCAGAAAAACACTCTACTGACTGATGGCTTGCCAAGGCCCTAGTGACTTGGAGCTGATGAGCTACTTCTCCTGGGCTAGGCTTAGAGGAGGGCAGTGCTTGTCTGGGACTAGACAGGATGCCCAAGAGTCTAGTTTGGCGATGAAGTTGTCATTGGTGGGGAACTGGTGGGATTAATCACCTTACTTGCATTTGCTCCCTGGTCACAGGTGTGACTCCCCAAAGTTCTGAAGTGACACTTCGCAGTAGTCACGTACCTCATCCTGCATTAGTATCACTTCTAGGAATATGTCTCACCACTCTCCTGGACTGTGACAGGCAGATGTGCTGAGGCCAAGTGTGCATCCATTATATTAAGTCATTTCCATTTTTCCTTATTTCAACTTAAGACTGATATCTATGTCCTTAAGAAGCAAATTCCAAATTGCACATATTATCAGAGTGGATTTTTGACATGACAATAAGTATGGGCAAGGAAATATTCCTGAAAAGAAAGTTCTGTGGATCCATTATGGTTAGATTAGAAAGCTATCAGGAGCTTGTAATGTAAAGACTGCCACAGTGAAACAGTTTATCATAGGGGAAAATGTCAGGTAAATGTTTCACACAAGTACACATAGAATCTTCTCTATCATAGCTCCTTATCACACCCAGCTGAGAAGAACTGGGAGTGGCTAGCATGCTCTCCTTTGTCAATTCTGATAGCTGTGTGACCCTCCTCCAGCAGGTGAGATACTGATTTTTTATGAAAAGTTCTGGATGCTACACCAAAGTTCATCGTGATAGTCTACCTGTTCTCTTGGCCAGCCTCCACTCAACCCCTCTCCTGCTGCTCTTCCTTCTGCTCCTGCTCCGGCTCCTCAGAAACCCCCAGCACAGCACTCCATTGTTTTCCTTACTGAATTCACTGAGGCTGCATTGGGTATCCGGTTGACCTGGCTTCCACCTTCACCCTACCCAGCAGCTTTGTATCATTCTTTGTTTTAGAAGGCATGGTGAAAGGAAGCCACGCACACTCTGGTCCACTTTCAGCATCCTCAAAAGCTTCAAGAGTGGGCGCCTTACTACATAATTGATGTGGTTAATTTGTTTCAATGAGTGAAACGGCAATTGTGTTTCCAGAAGCTCCCTGAGGTCTGAGCATCAGGTCTGGTTTCACTTCCTAGGTAGGCACTGCGCTGTCCACACCAGTCCAAAGCCCCCCCCCCCTTTCTGTAAATATCACAGCATCGTATTTTTCACTTTGCAATAAAAATCTGGGCCTTCTTATGATTTTACTATTTGAACTGGATCCGGTAAGACAAAATAAATACTAGTCTTTAGCAGCACCTCTTAATAATCATGCAGAGAAGCTGGGCTGAGCCGAGCAGAGTATCTACCTCTCTGTCCAAAAGAACTGAGATCTAGTCAGCAACCATTTCATTTAAATTTGTCATGCTTTTGAGATGGGGAAAAATGTAGCTTCCATTTGGGGGGGAGAAAAGTTATGGTTGACAACTTCAATTGATATGTGTATGGGGTTTTGTTTCAGTGTTTCCAACTGTGTGCAATCACATGAGAGAAATGATTGATGACCCAGGAGATCAATGGGGTGGATGTACTCTAGCACTCAGCTGGGGCTTCCCTTTCAGTTCTTGAATAGTCAGTCCTGAATGAATGGGGCTGTCAACCTGCAGACAGGTACCTGTAGCTGTTACCTGCTCAGTGACATGGAGCTTGCTTATTCTCAGCTGTCCAGCTAGATGAGGTCTATTACTCTACCCAGGTTTCTATATAATAACTTTCTGAGGTTACAAAATACATCATTGCAGAACCAGAATCTAGAGCCAGTTTTCAAGCACACAGAACTCATGTCCTGGGTGTCTAGAACTTTGAGAGCCATGAAATGACAACATCTCACGCTGCCAAATATTAAACCTGAGTGAAAAGTAGAACCTGGTACAGACTGGCCTTATCAGGTGAGACTCAAGAAACCTTGTCTGGACCAGCACAGTAAGAGCAGGTGTCAGATAATGATAACAGAAGTAGGGAAATCAGAAGCATGATACAGTGACTTGGATGCCACTCAGATGTGAATCTCAAATGTTGAAAGTTATAACTGGGTGAATTTAAACAAACAAACAGCATCAATAAAAACAGTTTGCTGGGTAGAGACTATTCTTGAAGAAATTTTCAAGTTAGACTACATCTATAAGTGATTTGTTACCTGGGGATCAGCTAATAACCAATGAAGATGTAGCCTACAATCTTAACAAGTCTCAGTGCCCTGCTACCTGCGGGGGAGAGTGAGACCAACAATGACACATCACAGGTACCTCAGTGACCCCCAAATGGGTGGTGGTGAAGACAGTGAACAAGACAGAGAGGATATAAGATCCATGAGGGAGCAATGGCAGAGCTTAACTGAGTGGTGTGACTGTCATTTATAAAAACAGCGGGTATTTGGTCCAACAAGTTTGTCACATGCAGTCGTTCCCATGTTTCAGATCTCTGGAGCAATGCATTGCCTCACCTCACATTGCATGATTAACTTTTGCCTGGGTGATAAGGTTGTGCTTTTTTTTTTCTGTTTTAGGTTGTTTTCAAAATTTCAAAATTGTATACTATGTGGAGAGATGTCTTTAAAAACATTTGATAGCGGTTATTCATTTTCAATTATTTGTTCAGATTCACCAGTTGCCTTTTTGTTACATTAAAATCCGTTCCATGGATTACTTCCCAGCCCTTGCTATGTTACCCCAGTTGTGTCTTTCTGGATTTTCATAACTTATACCTTGAGCTTAGACTTCTTTTCATCGCTTACAACTGATGTTTCAACATGCTGCTTCCATGATGCTTCCTGAGATTTTAAGCATCAGGTTTTATGTTTTGTTTTTATTTTTGGAGTCAAGGAAGGCTGGTTCATTTTTAGGATGTAATTCCACAAGGACAGAGTCTGTCATACAAGATGTGGTTTCTGTCGTAAAAATGAACAGTGTCCAGTAAGGGCTCAGGAAACAAGAGCTAAACCACGAATGATTTACTTGGATCAATATTGTGTTTTTGAAATTAGTGGTCATACTGGTTTTGCATGTTAGGATTTCCTAGAAAAGCCACCACAGATTTTTTGTGTTTGTGTGTGTGTGTGTTTGTATTGGAAAGCCCCATGTACATGTATGTATATGCCTCTCTCTCTCTCTCTGAGTGTGTGTGTGTGTGTGTGAAGTCTGTCTCTTAGTGCTACATCAGACAAAGACCCCTTCCTGAAGACTGATCTCAACTAGTCAGCAAAACAGGGGAGAAGACAGTAGGTACTTTTCTGTATGTGTATTATGCTACAAGTTTTAAAAACAATACAGTAGCGCACAACTTACTTCTAAAATAGTTTATATAATTAAATTATCTATAAGCTTTATTGAAAAAACACTTTAAGTCATAGGGAACCAGCCACTCTGGGAATAATTGTGTAGTTACCGACCCCCCCCACCCCTTCGTCCCCCCACCCCCACTCTGGGAATGGCACCCTGTGTTGCTTTGACTGAACTACTGCCAGGTGCCTTGTAGTCAGAAACAAACAGCACCTTGTGACAATTTCACCCCCTTATCAAGTCAACAGGAAAGTTGGTCTGACCCACAGCAGTGTGTGATTTGGCTTCTGATTAATTCTGCTTCTGTATATTCAGCTCATCATCAGATAAGGGGGTCCATTCCAACCACGACAGAGAAAGGGTTTGTTTTTCAAGGACTCTTTGCTAGAATAAAGCACTGTTTTGTTTTGATAGTTCCAGGTAAAGATCAGAGAATGAATGTGTTGAACACACACACACACACACACACACACATTTATTTGACATCTGACACGCAGTTCTGAGAGCACATACTTTCACAGTTTAAACAACATTACAATTTCCTATTCCTTACCAAATGACACCCTCACAGCACTTCAGTGTTTGTGGTTGCTACGGTCATTACCAAGGAGGCTCATAGCAGTGGAAGTAGGCCTAAACCACAGTGGCTAAGAAGAACCGTGCTTCTGTGGTTGTGCAAGAATCCTTCTCTGCCACAAAACGGTTTCAAGCATCCCATATTCAGCCTTCCCAAATCCACATTATGCTGGGAATGGCTCTGGGATCTTTGGATGTCCCTCTGTAATTGTAAACGTTTAATCAAATTCCCTGCAGAATCCAGAGGCTTACCCTCTGACTTAATGTACTGCTCCAAACTCAAGAATTCTCTAATCAGTGAGCAGAGCATCTGCAATTGGCACTGCGAAGGCCAATGGCCGTGGCGGCCACTTGAATACATTCCAGGAACATTTGCCTCTGAAAATACCCTTTGTCTTTTTTTTTTTTTTCAAATGCTTTCTTCTAAAGTGGCCTCCAGGACTTTCCCACCCAATGACAGAGTGAGCACAGCTAGGCTGAGCTCAGCCCTGGCCCCGAATGTACTTCCAGTCAGTGGGGTGAAGCGAGATTTCCCACCAGACATGCACTCACGACCCTTGTCAATTTGAAACTGTCAGAGCGAGTGTGCAAGATAAGATGGAGGCTGCAGCTTGCAGGCAGGCACGCAAGGGAGGGGGCTCAGATCCAGTTTGCCATTTTGTGCCATTCCAGACTGCACACACATTTATGTCAGCATTGGCTCTTCACTTAAAACTCTAACACATTCTAGCTCTAGATGAATATTTGGCAGAACATAAAGATGTCTGCACCTTAAGGATTCTTTTTGGATTGGCTAAATGTACGGAGCCTTTCTCACAGTGTTGGGTCATGTTATCACAACTTCCCTTGCCTCTTCTGATTAGGTGAATCATTAGGTTGGGCCTTGCTGTGTCTTTTGGCCACAAAATTAATCACTTGGGACAGCACAATCTGGTGACTGCTATAGAGCAACCAGTCTGTCTTCCATTAAGGGTCACTGTCTTGGGCACAAAAGCAGCTGTGACTTTGGTGGTGAAGGGAAGATCACAGGAAACAGATGAGGACCAGAACTGCAGCCTTAGGGGACAAGGCATGGGCTGACCAGCAGAGCTAAGAGTAGAGAAAAACTGGACCAGGAACTCCAGTTTCATCTGGTGCAGACTGGATGATCTCAAGGTCAAGTGGCTTTTCCTCTTCTCAGTCAGAGAAACACTTGAAACAGTGAAAAGCCACAGTGGAGTTTCACCAATCATGGCATCCTTAAATATTTACATTTAATCAAAACACAGCACACCCCAAATCCATATAATTGTTCTGTCCATGGGTAATTATAGGATTTGTAGCAAGCAGTAGACTGTGTGGCTCAGTCTAAGCAGCATGGGCTGGTAATAGATTAGAATTTAAGTTGAAGCCTGAACTACTTTTTCAAATGTCACTGATGTACCCCCAACCCCCCAAATTGTGTGTATCACCTCTCTTGAAGAAAACATCAAAGGCCTGATCAGGTGAGTCATGGCTCAGTGGACCACCTGCTTTGGGTCAAGGCACACAGAGCCAGCATGAAGCCCAGCAAACACACAAATGCCGGAGCTTCTCCAAATAACACAGGGGCGTGAGGTTGGGATGAGGCCACACAGGACACTGGAGGTTTGATGTCTAACAAAAAGGAAACAAAAAGAGCTTAAGACACAGATTTCCTTGGTCAGCAATTCTAACGTCATTATTGGGGGATCTACAGAAAGATCGTGTATTAAAGTCTCGATGCACTCAAGGTGAGGCCAGTTCCTGTGCTCCTTCAAGGACAGATACCCCTCAGCACTAGGATGAGAATGTGTTTGGGGTCCTTGAGAGTCAGGTAAGTACCTATGCTTGGCATCTGTAGGTGCCCTGGACTGGTGTCTGGCCTCTTATGGGGACCTTCTATGTAGTATCTTGTGCTACACAGTATGTGGTCTAGGGCTTCCGTGATCAACCAGTGTCAACTCATAGAACCACTGCAGAGCCCCAATCTACTCACCTGCAAAGCACATCGGCAATGGCATGGACACTGTAGGCGGGGGTGGGGACCTCTTAAGCAGTGTTCTACTTTGCAGAAGTCCCTTAGAAAGTCACATGATATGAGCAGGAGACTACAAAAGGACAACCAGAGATTGGGTATTCCTGACCATCCACATTTTAAGCACTGTTACAGAGGGGCGGAGAGAGTCTACAGCCAAGGTCAGTATCATTAGCTAACAATATTCATATCACTAACTTTCATTTTTGCTGACAGCGTATGAATATTTTGATATGTCTACATTCTTCCAAATTTTCCAAACAGTTTTGGTTTAATTTTTTTTTGAGAATTATGTTATATCACCTTGTTTCAACTAAGATTTCTCTATTAGTACTGAAATTGGGCATTTTTCATGTTTTTTGCTCATATAGGTTTCCTCCTCTACGGACCAAGTGAGGTTCATTTCTTTCAGATTTCTTGGGCTGCATTGTTTGTTTGTTTGCGTGTGTGTATGTGTGTTTACGTGTGTGTGGCCACATATACATGTATGTGCTTGTTCATATGGAGGTCAGAATTTGACATTCAGTGTCTCCCTTGATCACTCTTTATTTTGTTTCCTGAGATTCTCTCCCTAAATCCAGGCACAATAACTGTGGCTAGTCTTGCCAGCTAGCCAACCCAAGGTTCTGTAACTCTGCCTCCCAAGTTCAGAAGACTACAGATGGCTGCCACCCCCTGCCCAGTCTTTACGTGCATTCTAAGGATCAGAACTTCAGTTATGATTGTATAGTAAGTCTTTTATCCAGCGACACATCTCCCAACCCCCACTCATTCATTACTTAACTTATTCATTTGTTCATTTTTTTTTTTCTTCATGACATCTTTCCGAGGACACACTCTCTCTGGCAGGCCTGATTCAAGAAGGCTGGTGAACGCTAGGTTTCATGGATTTGCATGTTAACGAGGATCAATCTAAGTAAGCCTATAGAATAATACCAGATAGCAAGGCAGGTAGTAAGAAAGACAAGTAAAACAAAAAAATCAGGATAATGAGAAAGTGTGTATGTAGCACAGGAAAGAAGCAGTCAGAGTGGGCTCTCAAAGAGAACATGGGTAGCAGAAACCTATAGTAGATGTTTACATTTTAGAGGAGGAGAATTTTAGGATTATGAACTCAGAGTCACAATTGGGAAAGGGTGCTGTCTGGTACAGCTATTTTGTTGTTGTTGTTGCTGTTTACACCACCTTTCAACATTATTTACTATTTTTAAGTAATTTATTTATTTTTATATTAATCACAGGTTATGTACTTTGTATCCCAGCCATAGCCTCCTCCCTCATTCCCTCCCACTCTCCCCATCCCTCCCTCATCTTCTCCCTGCCCCCTCCAAGTCCACTGATAGGGGAGGACCTCCTCCCCTTCCATCTGACCCTAGCTTATCATGTCTCTTCAGGGCTGGCTGCAATGTCCTCTTCTGGGATCTAGTTAGGCTGCTCCTCCCTTGGGGGGGGAGGGGGGCAGTCGACAAGCCAGCCATATTTACTATTTTGAAGTTTATTATTATTTATTGAGTTTTAATTCATGGAGCTAAATGTTCTTGCTAGTGAATATTGCTCCATTAATCACTTGTCTTGTTGCTGTGAAAACATATGTTTACAAAAAGCAACTTAAGAGAGTAAGGGTATACTTTGGCGCTCAGCTCAGGGTGTGGTCCACCATGAGGAAGTCATGGCATTTGGAGCTTCAGATGGCTGCCACGTGGCATCCCTAGTCAGGGAACAGAAAGTGATTAGCTCTCATCTGGCTTCCTCCATACCCAGCAAGGCTTCCCACCTCAGTTCATCAGATCTAGACCGTCAGTCACAGCATGCCCAGAGGCTAACCAAACCTTAAGACCATATCTTGTGGGGGTGTCCACAGCTTTGTCTTCTCTGGGATTCTAAGTCCTACCAAGTTCTCAAAGAAGATTAACCATAAATGTAGGGGCCCAAGTTAGAAGTGGGAGTTTTCTGCGTAAATCCTTACATGATTTTTTTTTCTTTTTTTAAATCATGTTGCCTTACCCCACAAACAACGCAAGGCTCAGAAAGTATGTAGAAAGTTATAACTAAAGCAGAAGCTTACACAAAGACTCTGTAGTGGGAATTCTCTGAACAACTTCTGAGCCCTTTGTAAGGCAGTCTTAGAGTCTGCCAGTCCACTCCACATGTAGGTGGGAGAATCACTTCAAACATGTTAGAAAATTCAGCTTCCAACCATGACCTCACCATCAAGAGCACAGACACTGTCTAAAAGAGCAAAAGGGGAGAGGGATGTGAACCGTTTTGTCTCAGTGACACCTTTCTTCCTCCCTTCCTTCCTTCCTTCCTTCCTTCCTTCCTTCCTTCCTTCCTTCCTTCCTTCCTTCCTTCCTTCCTGTAGCACTCTACAGTTTTGTCACGAACTAAGCAGCTGGTCTCTGCTGGACAATCACTTGACAGGCACTCGACACAGCTCCCTCCAGGCAGAGCAGCTTGTAATTCTCACAGGAATCTCAGGGGAAATCTAGTCGTGGCCACCATTTTTTACCTGTGTGGGAACCCAAGGTGGCATCTCATCTCAAATGATCTCCCACTTATCATAAAGCAAAATTCTCTAAAAATAAAATAAAATAAAATAATAGTGCCCCAAAAATCTTCTGCATCTTCCTTCATGATTCAGTTCATGTGAACACATTCTTGACTTCCCTCCTCGCCCTCCATCATCTCCTCTCAGTTCTCAGGGAGGTGAACTTCCCTATATTCAACCAAGTGGGCCTCTTATGTGGAACAGAGCAGGTCATGGCCCAAACACTGTGATCCAGACTTTGAGAATGTCTTCCGACCCTTAAAGACTCAGAAAGGTACAGATTATAAAGCTGGAAGTGACCTCAAGAGATGACCTCATCCAGCCGTCTCATCTGCCTTTGTCAGCTGTCAGACATTATCTCAATTTTGAGGATGAGGTAACTTGGGCTTGGTGAGGTGATGTGACCAACCCAAGGTCATGTGCTAAGGAAGTGACCATGGTGGCCTACAGCCAGGCAAGATAAATGGCTTCTTTCATTATGCAATTAGCCTTTCTTCTGTGATATTAAAAAAATGTTCACAATTTTCAAACTCAGTTGTAAACAAAGAAACAGTGGCATAGCGATAGGGTTGGTTGCTGAGAGGGAAACCTGAGCTGAGATGTACAGAAAGTGGAGGGACAAAGATGGTCAGTTTTTCTGACTTTGTCCAGAATAAACATTTTACATTTTGAGTGGTATTTTTCTAGAATTTTATAATAATGAATGTGTGTGTGTGTGGGGGGAAACCAGTACATTATACACACTATATATTTATTATTTCCCTTGACTTCCCTTAAGAAAACAAGTAGGATCAGTTTCCCAAACCCTTCCCCCAAGTACCAAATTTTATGTGGTTTGGATTTCAAAAAAACCAGTAGAGTCTGTATCACAAAATAGAAAATATCCCCATAGTACCTGGCATAGCATCCTGTAGTCAAATACATTTGTGGGTTTTCTTCAAACCCAAATATGCATTTTTCTCATTAAAGGGATTAGATAAAGACTATAAATAGTGTACATAAGTTCAATCAAGGACCTTGCAGACAACCAAGTTCAGAGCAGGTCAGGTTTTGACATCAAATGAGTTATTTTTAAAGATTCTGTTTTGAGACATTTCTGGAATTTGAAATTGCTGGCTGATAAAGGATTGGGGATCCAAATTAATATCCTGAATTCTTATCATATCATGGTGAAGAAACAGAGGCTCAGAGTCTAACTAATTATCTAAGTTCCCACAGTCAGTGGAGGGCCAGGAAAGGAACCCACAGCCAAAGCCTCAGCCTCGCTCGCAGTCCTTGTAGTTACCTCTGGAGACAGCTTTTTCCTCTCAAAGAGAGCAGAGTATAATGTGTGGGCAGGACGACCCTCACTTCGGTGTCCACACATGCAAATAGACCAAAGCCCCAAGAATGAATGGTAAGTGAGCGTGAAGAAGACTGTGGATACCACAGAGGAAGAGTCAGACAGAACTGAGCTGAGAATAAAACAGTGGTCAGAAACCTCTCAAAGGAGTTATGTCAAATGTAATATTGACCACAGATTTATACTTGCCAATGGTAAATGATTCTGTCTGTTAGCACCAGCCTTTCATGGGAGGGGGAAGGGCAGTGTGAGGCGATTCATTACTTTATGCCAGAAGACATTAGCCAGAGTCGTTTTAGACGAGGCCCCTGGATGTATAGACTTTTGTGATAAGAAATAACCTATGTAAACTTGTAAGTGTTGGTTAGTGCCTACAGGGCAACTATGGTGCTAGAAGACACTGAATATAAACATAAGTGAGGCTAATTGTCTGCCCTCAGGAGAAGCAGACAGAAGGAGGGGGAAAACACATAAAAACACACACAGCCTGGATATAGGCAGAATAAAACTGTAAATTAAATGTAGAAGGAAGCTAAATGTATATTCATCTGACCAGAAAAATTCTGGAATGGCTTTGGAGATGATTTCTGAAGACAGGGAGTGGTTGGAAGTGAGTGAAAGCAGGCATTCCTTAGAGAGGAGATGTAACAAATGAGGGCTAATTGACATTTGGCAGTTAAAAATATCTCGATTATGGGGCTGCAGAGGGCACAGGCTTCGCTTCTAAGAAACTAGGTTGGATTCCCAGCACCTACATGGTGGCTCATAACTGTCTGTAAGTCCAGTTTCAGGGGATTGGGCAAACATGTAGACAAAACACCCGTGTACACTAAATAACAAAGAAATCAATATCTTGCTAAGAAGAGTGATAGGCTGTACTATAGATTTATTTCCTAAATCTTAGTTGTTGTCTTTTTAAACATTTTGTCATGGATTTCAAGACCTCTCCTGCTGTACAACTCAATAATTTTAATACACTTAGGAAGCTGGGCAGTTCTCATTAGCTGAGGAGATTTTAGAGTAGTTTCTAATCTTTCGTTACTGTGGATAAAACTGCAACATTCTCAACAAGTCATTACTTCGTGAGAGGTTTAATTTCTCTCGTAGATTAGAAAACTTGCATAGTTTTATGAAAACTCTCTAAGTTTTAGAGAAATTAAATTGTTGTTTGCAAAACAGCAGTGTACAGCTGATGAGCTCCAGGTTTAAGCACTTGGCAATACTAGTTATTTTTATCAAAACTACATTTGTGTGTCTCTCTTAGTGGCCGACGTTTGTATTTCCCCTAGTGGCTAATGGTATTAAGCATATTCTCATGTGTTTACTGGCCATATACATGCCCCCCCTTCATTGAATTGCTTATTCAGCTCTTAACAGATGTATTAATTAGGTGTGTACTGCTGTGATTGAGCAAGTACCATCCCTAAGAGCAACTTGGGGAGGAAAGGCTTTACTTTATTTATGCTCCCAGGTAACAGCACAGCACTGGGGGAAATCAGCGCAGGGGCTCAAGCAGTGCAGGAACGTGCAGGCAGGAGCAGATGCAGAGACCATAGAGGAGTCTCAACTACTGGCTTGGTCCTCATGGCTTTTTCAGCCGATTATAGCTCCCAGGACCACTAGCCCAGGAGTAAAAAACACCCACAGTTGATGAAGCTCTCCCACATCAGTCATCGATGAAGAAAACACACAACAGGCCAATATGATAGGGCCATTTTTCTCAGTTGACGTTCCCTCTTCCTGAATAACTTTGGCTTGCATCAAGTTGATGTAAAACTAGCCAGCACAACAAGTGCATGAGTTTTAAAAGTTTCTTATAGTCCTTAGCTAGGATTTTCACTCTCCTTTAAAGGTATTTTAAAAATACAGCTATTTAAAAATGTATCTCAGATAAAATGCACCTTTGTGTGTGGTGTGGTATGTAGTATGTGTATGTGACTGTGCTGATGTGTGTGTCCATGTGTGTGCATGTGGGAGGCCAGAGCAGTATAAGGAGTATCTTTCTATGTTGCTCTCTGCATTTTTTGCCTTGAGACAAGATCTCTTACTGAGCTAGAAGCTCACAGTTCTGGCTAGGTTGGATGCCTAGGGAACATTCTGTATCTACCTGTCTCCTTCCCCCAGTACTGTGATTACAGGCAATTGCCTATAACCAGCATGCCCAGCTCTTTTTTTTTTTTTTAACACAAGCTTGGGGATTCAAACTCAAGTCTTGGTACTTGAAGAAATGCACTTACTCAGTAAGCCACCTCTACAGCCATAATGCACATTAGTTTTAATAAACCTCATTTATCACTTTTTTTTTCTTTTGTGGCTTTTGTTTTCAGTGTGGAACGGAGAACTCATTGATTTGTCATGGCTCATGGAGATTTTCTTCTGGGTCTTTTATTGTTCTTATATTTCAGATCTGTTGTGCCTTTCATTTGATTCTTATTTTTTACCAAAGTATGTCTAGTTGTTCCAAGCCATTGAAAAGACTGCTAAATTTCCTTTCTAGTTTTGTTGTAAGCCACTTTTGCTTGCTGCTTGTCTGTCTCTATGTCAATTCTAACCATCTTAATTACTGTAGTTTTTGACAACCTCACACTGGAAAGAGTCAGTTCTCAAATTCTGTTCTTGGTTTTGTTAGGTATTCTATTATATTTTGAGATAAATTTTTCAGTTTCTATTTTTCAAATTGTCCTAATGATATTTGAGAAATTGCTTTGAATGTATAGATCAATTTGGTGATAAATGATACCGTGAAAGTATTGACGCTTCAGATCTATAAAATGAAGTCTTCTGTTGTGAGTCTCTAGATTAACCATTGTCCACTGCACAGATATCTGATGAGGTCCGACAGCTGCAATAATCTATTGCTGGAAAGACAGGAATTTAGAGAGAAATTTGATACTATGTCTTCCAGAAGAATAATACTACTAGATATGTTTCAGAGACCTGTGAGCTACCAACCATTGGTTCCTGGCAAGATGTGCAGTATCTGTTATGTATTTGCTCCTGTGGAGCAGGACTTGTATCCAATCAGAAAGCAGTTGGTTACCTCATAACATTCATACCACTACAGCTCCCATGGATGAATCTTGCCACCATAATTATTATTGTAGTTCACGCATCTGGTTTAAGATTATTAACAGCTTCTGTTCACCAGCAGCCTGGACAGCACCTTACAGAAGGCAAGAAAGCTTCCAAATTAGTCCAGTTTGATTTCTTTAAGTCTTCCAACCAAACTATGTGGTCTCTTCAGCAATGGGTCTGACCATCGAGTTCTAATGGACAACCAAGAGCAGTGTTTGTTGCTTGTATTGTTTTGAGGGTCTCTGTCGCACACCAAACAACAGCTGGAGGGAGTATTTCACACCCTGTGCTTGACTTCTTATTTGGCAGCCTGTAGCTTCTGGAAGGAGCATTATTCCCTGTGTAGGGAAACCTAATTAAACTCTTATAAACACACACACACACACACACACACACACACACACATTAACATGCACCCCCACACACACATATAGAGAGCACTAACTCACTCAGAATAATATTTTCTAGCTCCAGCCAATTACCTGAAATTTTTAGTTTTCTTTAAAGCTGAATAAAATTCCATTGTCTTTAGGTACCACATTTTAGTTACCCATTTATCGCCTGATAAGTATCTAGGATGTCTTTATGTACTAACTATTATCAATGGAACAGTTATGAACATGAATGAACATGTTCCTTTGTCCTAGGAACCAGTTCTTTGAGTTCTCATGACTGGTATATCTGTGTCATGTAATAATTGTATTATTCACACTCCCACCAACAATGCATGAGAGTTCCAGTTCTCTAGACCCTCACCAGCATTTGTTGCTGCCAGACCAAGATCAAGCCATTCAACATTCCAAGCATGAATTGGGGAAGAGCACAAGAGCTTCCATTGCTAAGTGAGGAGCTGTGAGGATTGACAGCTTCTAGGACAGGGAAAGTCAATATCCTCTAAGGGTGTGTTCCCTGGTGGGTCAATTGGATGGCTCCATACCCATGAGTATATGGGGGCAGCACATTTGGATTTTGTTGAGTTATTACAGAGAGGAAAAGCAAAGGAGGGAGGGATGGAAGGGAGAGAAGATGAAGAAGGAGAAGAGGAAGAGGAAGAAGAGGAAGCAGCAGCAGAAGAAGATGAGGAAGAAGAAGGAGGAGAGGAAGAAGATGAAGAAGAAGACGAGGAGAATCTGTTAATACCCATCCCTCTGCTTCTCCTTGCCTACATGTTCGCTGTCTACTGTATATCCTATCCCCTTTACTCTTCAGATGTCTTTTCTGGCATCCAAAGTTCCCCCAAAGAACAGTATAAATCATACAGGAAATGGACTAACACTAACAGTCTCTTACCTTGCTATCAAAGATGCTGTTTTTCTTTTTTTAATAAAATCACATTTATGCGTCCTGCGAGATAGGATATTTAATACACCATTGATGCTCATGGTCCAACCCACCTCCCTTTCATTCCCTCCCCTCCTCTAGGACTCCTGTGCCCCATGCTTGATGTTCCATGGTGTATCAAGGTTGTTCTGTTTTCTTCAACCTTTAACTCCACTTTCTCTATACTAGGGATCTCTACTGATTTGTCTTTACCATTATCATTTTCCCCTCTTTAATCTCAAATTTGCTCTTTATCTCCTCTTAAATGCTTTAACCTCAGATACTTTGTTTTAACTCTAGAATTCCTTGTTCTTTTCTAGTAATTTCTACCTTTAAAAATTATTTTTTTGAATAATTACCACTAAGCTTTTAAAAAAAGAATAATTTCTAAACAACTTTATTTACTTCATCATATTTATGTATTTTTAAAAATTAAGTTTAATTTTGTGTATGTGGGTGTTTTGCCTGCATGTATGTATATGCGCCATATGCGTGCAGTATCTGCGGACTCCGAGAGAGTGTGTCTGATCTCCTGGCCCCAGAGTTAAAGACAGTTGTGAACCTCCACGTGAGGGCTCAGGCTTGAATCCAGGTCCTCTGGAAGGGGAACCAGCGCTCTTAACCACTGAGCAGTCTCCCCAGATCCATCAAATTTATCTTTACAAGTGATGCTGAATAACTTTTGTGCTGAATCCAAGAATCTAGTGATGATCACAACCTTTTTTTATGAATAATATTTTCTCCTCTGACTATGGCCATACTCTCCTGCATTTAGGTTTTAAGATATTTGGATGAACACACATTTAGATAATGCACTGGGAAAACTTCAGATTCTGATATTCATGGTTGAAAATTAATATTTTTTCCGGTTTTGTTTAGTTAGTAATTTAAATGAGCTATAGAGTTAAAGCATCTGTTTTCTGCAGACTAAAGTTATCATTGTCCATTCTCAGTGTTATTGACTATTGCTTTCCCGGCAACTCCATACAATCATCCCTGCATTTGCATAAGTTAGAGTTCAGGAAAAGGTTATTCAAAAGCTGCTGTGAAATACCTTGAGCCTGTAAAGCTTCCATTCTGCATGTGGACCTTGGTACACACGTGGGTCTAGTTTCAGGTTTATTCTGGCTTTTGATTCCTTCTGTGATGTCTTGGGTTTTGTGTGAGAATTAGACAGTGTGTCAGTGCTCAATTGACTAGGCATCTCTGGGTGCCTTGGATTTCCTCTGGTCTTTCCTAACCATGGAAACCATTTCCAGGTAATTCTTGTGTGTATATATAGCACACATAATGTTCTTCTTGTGCTTACTTCACCTCCCAGAAATCCCTACAAAATTTTGATCTCTCTGTAGTCTGACTCATGGTTTTTTCAAACAGGACTTCAGCATTAGGGAAATGGAGCCTTAGAGTTGCTCAGTTTACTACTAAACGGATTATATTAGTTGTCAGTATTCTAACACACTCCGTTCCCCAGCACGAATGGAAAACCTGCTGGTTCTCACGGGCTAACAGCACAGTGAGGAGATGGGAACAGCTACTTTCAAGGATTCTCAGTCTTTCTTGATGTGTTCTATTTGACCAAATGGTTCTTATTTTTTGTCTGCTTTTTGAATGATCTCAAGTATTGAGCGTTTTTTCTTTTTTCCCTGAGGATTTTTCAGTTTTATAGTTGTTTTGGTTGAAGGAGACTTAGTTTCTATTTCTATTTTGTTACACTTGAAGAGAATGCTTTCAGCTCTTTCTAAATCTTATCTTTGATTTCTTCAGCACTGTGCATTGGTTGTATGGTGTTCTTAAGACTATGATTTTTCCAGAAATCTGCTGGAAATCTTGGTTCCAGCAGCTTGGCATACAGGCTAGATTAATTCTGGAGATGGCTTAGCTAAACAAAATGTATAGAAACTTCCAATACCAAATTCTTAATTTAGTCACAGAAAACAAATTCTCTGGCAATCACCAAGTGTCAAAACTTCCCCTCTGCAAACTGCTTGCTACTGTAGACTTCTCGAGATTACTTTAGAAAGCTTCCTAATTACTCATATGCTCTGATTCCCCCACTTTTACTCTTGCATTTTTACTTCTGCTAATTTTACTTTCAGAAATTGTATTGACACATCATATCCATTTCCTAACTATTCTTTTGTACGTTATTCTGTCTTATGCCCACAGAGAGATGATACTTACTGAAGGCAAAAGCAAAAGTGCCTTTTGCCATGTTCCATAGATTTCATTGATAAATGTATGTATATATATGTATTTATATATGTACAAATATGTATATATTTACACACGCACACACATATTTTAGGAGAGAGGGAGAGAGACCGCACTATTTAGAGTTAATAGGTTGAACTGAGTAGTTTTGGGTGCATGGTTGCCTGATGAGTAATAGCATCATATGCTTTTTAAAAAGCCAATAACATAAAAAGTTATTTTACCTCCCTCTTCATCCCGTGAGCTTTGGACTAGTTACTTTACTTTTCAAGTCCATGTTGACAACTTCCTTCAAGGATCCTACCTCATTTCTTTCGTTGCTGTCAGCAAATGACATCCACTGCCTATCTGCTTTCCATTTTCTGCCCTGCACTATAGTGTTTTGTGTACACTGTTTTCCTTATTTATAATGATCATGATCTTTAGACACGGGTTTACCTCTAAAATCTCATTTTTATGGTTTGGATATGATGGTATATAATTGACTTGGTATTCATAGAATGAATGAATGAATGGATGAATGAATGAATGAATGAATGAATGCTTGAGCTCATTCCTAGCTTCATAGATTTGACTCAATGTATAAAATGTAGTGGTCGAAATGGAGAGAATGCTATGTACATTCCGGGGTCAGTATGGTAAGGAAACCCAAACTGTTATCTATTTCCATATTGTTGCCCTGAGGTCTGCGCCTGAGGAGCACAAGTTTCTGGTTCCTGGGTGCCATCACGGTTTCACCACCACTGCTTCCTCTAAGAATGCAGAGTGAAAGTGGCTTCAAGCCTAGCTTGCAGCAGCCATGTGTTTCATAAGAATTCCAAGTGCCCTTTAGTCCTTTCCTTTACATCAAGCATTTTACATTCATATTCTTTCCTTACCAACACTACAGCTGACCTTCCATTCACTGTTGAGTAACAAATTAACAGGGCTGTTCTAATGGCCTAGTTACCAGGGCTAACAACCAAAGCTCTTTCTTTGATGAAAACATGTTACCAGACCCCAATATATTGACTGGCCTTAACAAGGGAGTAAATTTAAAACCAACAAGAAAATGCAAACCTGATGTGATTTCCTTACCCCAAACAGGGAACAAATAAACCCCATTCTCTGTGAAGTGTGTAGCTACTAAACTTTAATGATAGCATCAGTTCTGCTTGATGAGGGCAGTAGTGAGTCTTCGGTTCATCTATTATAGAGATTGGAATTCGAGCTGACTTCACTGCACTTGGCAGGTGGCCGAGCATTAGCCAGTTAATCCAGCCCGTATTCAAGCTGCACTTAATGAAGGCAATGCCCAACATATAAACTTCAAGCAAAGGCTTATCTACGTTTTGCTTCAAACTTAATGGCCAAGCTCTGTGTTGGCAAAGCTGTTGATGTTTCAGGTCATGTTAGCTTCAAATTAAAAAAAAAAAGAAAAGAAAAGTAAAAGCAGAATTATAGGGTCTCCAAATTAAGTTGTAAACTATCAAATCTGCATTTTCGTTCCAAGACAGTGAAGGTGTTTTGCAAAACAAAGCTAACCTAGTACCCACTGCCCGGGGTATGTTGACAGAGATGGACAGAAACTCATGAAAACTGGATAGAATTTCTCCTGGACATTTGTCCTTCACCTGTTCTCCCCTCTGTGCTGTGGTGAGTCGCCAAGTGTTGAGCGTGCGGAGAGTTTCACTTGCTGAGAACGCATTTTCCCTCTCCCAGATGCCCCTTATATCTCATAATCATGATAGTGCTGTATAAGCTAAGCTTTGTTGCATGCATTTTAGAGATGAGGTCCTCAAGATTGAATGACTAAATGACCCACAAGTCATATAGCTGGTAAGAGGTAAAGAGAGTGTTTGGCTCTTGGTGGCTGCTGCACTTAACATTCTGGGCTAACACTTCCAATCTTGATTTTGGCTTTGGATACGCTGAAGATATTCCTTTCACAGGCATGCTCCACCCTCTCTTTTCAGATCATAAGGAAAGTACGAGTGTAGCCCTAGCCCTGTAATAGTTAGTCCCTCTGCTGAAAAGGGAAGTGACACAGCAGGGGTTAGCAGTTAGAGAAGGGACTGTCTTAATTAGGGTTTGTACTGCTGTGATGAGACAACATGACCAAAGGCAACCTCAGAGGGGTTGGGGGAAAGGGTTTACTTATTTACAGGTCCTAAATCACAGTCCACTGGGGGAAGCCAAGGCAGGAACTCAAATTGGGCAGGAACCTGAAAGCAGGAGCTGATGCTGAGGCCATAGGGGAGCTCTGCTCACTGGCTTACTCTTCATGACTTGCTCAGGCTGCTTAAATATATATATTAGAACCGGGACCACCAGCTCAGGGTGAGTCTTCCCACATTAATCACTGATGAAGAAAATGTTCTATGGGCCTGCCTACAGCTCCATCTTTATGAGGCATTTTTCTCAATTGAGGATTCCTCTTCTCAGATGACTATAGCTTGTATCAAGTTGACATGAAAACTAGGTAACACAGGTGCTTTGCCTAGCTTTTTTCATTTAGTTTTAGGTGACCATAGTATCTTTGGGATGTCATTCATGCTGACCACTTCTATAACATGGCCTACAGATAATGACCAAAACAGTGGGAAAGGCAAGAAATATCTTTCTTCTCTATTACATGAGTAGTGCACAGCAGGTAACATGCATGCAAATAAGCAATACAAACAAATGCACATTGTGATATGAAATGCTCACAAAATTAATTTCTTAGTCTATTTCATACGATTATCTTTGAAATTCATTATATACTATTATCATGTTAAGTAGAAAAAGCAGAGAATAGAACTTTATCTATGCTATGATTGCAAGCAGGAAAAATTATGCCTGCCTATGGAGACTACTTGGAAGAGAGTACAAATGTGGAAATGGAAAATTTGTTGGTGTGGTGGGATTGTGGGATAATTTTTCTCTTCCCTTTCGATTCCTGTTAAGGTTATTATTGCACTGTTTGTGCAATAAGTAAATTTTAGAAGCAGAGCAGTGAATACCAATTAAAAATAAAGCATGTAAGGTGTGCACCAACACCAATGGGAAGAGTAAATGCAGCACTTCTCTTTCTGCAGGAAGTCAGGCTCCTAATGAGGTCTCCAGTCTCACGGACACAATGCGCAGTCCATTTGTGTCACAAGAAGGGTGTGTTCATGAGGGTCATCCTGGCATGTGGGTGATAAGAGATAAGAGCATACCATCAGCTACTGAACTGGAGTTTTTCCTGTTATGTTTGGGTCTGGGGACCTGATTAAAATAAAGAACTTGTAATGACCACAGTGAAAGAATCGGTATTTTTAGCTTCCATACTGGAACTTCACCCAAATTATAGCCATCACCCATGATGATCAATAGCACCTTAAGATCTAAGCTGTTGGCTTTCTATGTGGAAACCCCCAAGTGATGAATCTGGAGGTTTGCTGAGAACACAAATATTCTAGCCCTTCAGATTTTCTGTATCAGAAACTCAGCAACCTGAGTTTTAGTAAGTTTCCCACGTGATTCTAATGCTTAGTGCATTTTGAGAGCCGCCCTACGGTGGTCACATTTCATTGTTGGCTTGATGGGCTAAGAAAGATCAATTGTATTAGTAGGAGCACCTTTGGGTGTGCCGGTAAGGGTACTTCCAAGAGGTGTAATTGAGCCGGGAAGAGCCTGTCTGAGTATGAGTGGTAATATCCTGTAAGCAGGCATCTTAGGCTCAGCTGAGGAAAGAAGCTCTCCAGTGTACTCTAGAATGTACCTCACTGCTCCTTGGCTGCAGATCCATTTTGACCAACCATTGTCATGCTTTCCTGCCACTATGTACCCTCAAACCATGAGCCAAAATAAAGCCTACCTTTGTTTAGTTGCTTTTATTTTGACACAGAAATAAGAAAGTAACTCATACCATTCCTACCGTATAACTCTTGTATTTTCAAGAAATGATCACTTAGTTCATATTACTCCTTTCACTGTTTCAGGTTAAACCAATGAGAGGCATAAATATACAATGCGTTACCCAGAAGCAGTAGTGTTTAAAGAGGAAGAAAATGGATTGGCTTTTCTTGGACAACTGGTTTCATTGAGGTTTAGTAGTGAGAAATCAGCAGTGACTGAGGACAGATTTGGGAGGGTGAAGCAGAGTGGTAGGGAGACAGTATGGGATGAACGGTCTGGAGGCAGGTAAGTCAGCGTCCAGTGAAACTTAACAGTTATTAGATTACTCACATCAGGATCTTACTCATCAACTGCACTTCAGCATCTCCTTGGGAAGCGGCTCATGGCTACCTCTACTTGTATGCAAACACAGTTGCATCCATTCTCCCCAATTATATTTATTAGGGCCTGGTATTTAAAATGGGACTATCAGGGCACCAGCTTTTATAAGCATACCCCCCCCCCCAAATGATGCCTACTTATGGTACATGAAACTGTTTTCGATCAGAGCAAAAGCAATATGCTACTCTAATCTTCCTGAATAATTAGAAATCATTTATCCTGCACTGAGCCCCCGCTGGGCATGGTTTCACCCCAGATCAACATACCCCCCCTGAGTGTAAGACACCTGCTGCAGCTCTTTCTCACTGATGGCTTATTAAAGAAAACACACAGAAGTGTCACAACCAAAACTGAGCCTTGCCTGTGACTTGTCATCGATGCTGCCTACAGCAGTACACAGTGGATGACTTAAAGGTCTGGGCTTCTTCTGTGTCGTGTCGCTGTTCAATACCTGAGTGTCACTTCAGGTTTGGCTATGTAGCTACATGTCTTGCTAAGATGAGCCATAGTGTGACAAGAAAATGAAAAATAAGCTTTCTTGGGAAAAGGAAGACTGAACGCGCAAGTCATTGGTTTGTAGTTTTGGTCTACTTCTGTACAATCAACCCTAGAAAAATCTATGCTGCCTGAGTTTGGTCCTGTCTGTGGTTCCCTCCTCCCCAACACATGGAACACTTCTCTGACAGCGCCAACCATCATGTCTGCCACCTCTGGCAGTTAATTGCCCCACCCCAGGACCCTGTAAAACCTGCATCCACACCTCCTTCTGCCCAAGGAAGCACCATTGCCTCCCTCTTACCTTGCAACTATGCAGCTAAGTCAGGATGATGGACTTCCAGTTAGAGAAGTATTGGATTTCAAACACTGCCTCTATCATACCCTGGATTGGTCAGCTTTCTCAATCACAGAAGCACATGAGAGGACCAGAAAGAGGGAGACAACACACACACACACACACACACACACACACACACACACACACACAGGGCTGCTGTTGTGTGGACTGATTTGGGTGGAACTTGGCTGTCTTTCCTACATCCTTCTCTACTTGGTCTCATCTTCTTCAGCTTTCTCTTCTGCCCACTCTCTCTCTAGGTTACCTCCGTTTCTCTAAACTGGGTTGCTAAAAGCACAGTGCACTTGGCATGCCCTACCCTGAGGCAGTTTCCCCTGCTGGGGCTTGTGTGTCTCCATTAGCTACACACTTAAATGTAACCCACATTGTATAACAGGGTTTGAAAAAGAGCCCCGAGAATGATCTGTTAGTTCACAAACATTTTCACCGTTTTTCTTGTTCTTGGGAGACGAGATAAAACTCACCAATATTTTATCATTTTTATTTCCATCAAACAAGATGGAAATAATATAGGAAAAGAAACGCTTTGGCCTTGCACTAAATGAAGCTCCAGTACCCCAAACACAACTTCAAGTTCATTTCTAATCATAGCCTTAAAGCCCTTTTACCCCCCTGCGTGTTCTCCCATTCAAGTTCAATATTCGCTGGCACAATACCTCAGTGGCTTTAAAAGGCTCCTTCAGGCAGGAAATGTGAGCTATTTGCAGGGCTATAACATGCCAGCAAACAGGAAAAGGGTGATAGGCTGAGGGGCGTGGGTGTGGACGGAAGGTGTTTTATGCAACCCACTGGGAAATCATCACTTTAGAAAACAATTTTACAGCCATACAGTTAAATTAACTGGTAGTTAGAGGCAATTATGTGATAAAGCAAAAATATTTATGCTCTTTAGTGTTCCAAAACTGTCATTTGAAGTGTGACAAATTTTTTAAGTAATATCACCTGCAACTTTTGAAAGAGTCTGTGACTCAGGGCATAAAATTGAAACAGGCTGCCTGTGTGAAGGAAAATCCAGTCAGTCCCCATGTCGTGAAGCTGTTTGAATTCTGGGCTCGGAAAGCATCTCCTGCCCAGACTTTTTAAGCTCACAAGACTTGTTTTCTAAACAGCCACAATTTTGAATTTAAGATTACAGCGTGTTAGCACCTCTAATACGTGTTGAATATGTACATCAGCACAGGCAGGGATACATATCAGACTGCTTGGTTCTGTGCTGTGTGCTGTCTGTGTGTGTGTGTGTGTACATTTGCACCTTGTATGCATACATTTGTATACATGTGTGAAATATTCTTGAGAAGGATGAGACCACTTTCTCCTATTATTATTATTTACTATTGAAAGCTGCAATAAGAACCAAGAGCTATGCAAATAAATTCTCCTATCTTCCCTGAAGCCAAATTGTCATGCCCCCTTACCAGTTTTTTTTTCTGGCAATATCCATTTCCATTCTTATACAGCTGTACACACGGGCTATATATTTCTACGTAGTCTCTGCTATCTATTTGCTGCTGCTACACAGACTCCTTGAACATCATTTTATTTTTAATGCTGTTTTACTTTTTAGATTATAGTTATACCATCTATTTCTCCCTTAACTTCCCTCCCTCAAAACCCAACCATGTGTTTACCCACTCCGCACTTCTCTCTTTCAAATTCATGGTCTCTATTTCTTTGTCGTTGAAGGTGGTGTGTATTCTTAAATATACAAATACAACCTGCTCAGACCGTATAATGTTACTTGTATGTGTATGTTTTCAGACTTATATCATTTGGTATTGGATAGTCAATGGGTGTTTTCTCCCATTTTCTGCATTCCTTAACTGCTTCTAATTCTTTTTTTTTCCCTAGGGCTGAAGTTTCTTCCACCTACAACAAAAACATGTCAGATAGTGTCACCCATGCCTGGTTCTGGGGATACTGGACACTGTCATCTA
Organism: Pachyuromys duprasi; assembly: GCA_028658305.1. NCBI lineage: Eukaryota > Metazoa > Chordata > Mammalia > Rodentia > Muridae > Pachyuromys > Pachyuromys duprasi. The sequence continues at coordinate 11,623,347 of CM053748.1, forward strand.
CCCAGGACTCAAGGATCTTAGAGAAGAATCTGAACTTCTGCCTTACCAACACAATTCATAAACATGTTCTCAATATTGTCCTCATACCCCCTCAACAAGAAATTTTCTCTTTGCAACAAAGACTATTATAGAGAACCAAAACTGATCAACATGCAGCTGTGGAGTGTGGGTCCAGCTGATACATTTCAAATACAACTTCTGCATCCACAGCTCAGCAGAAAGACTGTAAGAGCCAGAGGAACAGGGAATTTTCTGTGGGATTGTGTCTTCTAGAAATTCCAGAAGCCATACCAATGCAGTCTCTCCAGCATGACTGCCTCAACTTGGGCATCATATTAATAGGTTGCAGACTCTGTTCTTACGAGTGGCTACACCATAATTCAATATTCTGTTCTTCTTCTCTGGAACTTTAGTGGTATCCAGTATCTCACTATGATACATAATGCTGTGAGAAACACTTCCATGTTTTCCTTTCTCTTTCCTTATTACCCTTTATTCTCTTTTTCTTAGCTAGGATCCCACAAGTAATTACCAAATCAGAACGGAAGCACTTTTTCATTTAGCTTTTTATAATAGGGTGAAATTGTTTTTCAAATTCCCATGACTTCTAGTCATAGGGAAGTTCACCTGTATCTATGTGTCTTTCAATTGTATAGCAATAGGGTCCCATGATTTTGATATCTTTCATATATTGATGTATTTACTGTGGCTATTTGTCTTTGCTTGAAGAATTTTTTTTGTCCCTCCAGCTTTAATGGATGCTGATACCATAGCCTCTATAGGAAACAGCACCCACAGAGCCTCAGATGTGGTGGTGTTCTCACTTAAACATTTGTCTTTTTTGCATTCGAAAGCATGAAGGTTCAAAGGCAATAGACAAATGCAAGGCACCCAAAGCTCATATGGAGGTCAGCATCCTCTTTATCACTCCATTTCCCCCCCTTTTCCTACCAGTTCATTCTGTCCATACAAGATTCGAGGTCCCTTGCTGTTGGCACTCACTTTTATCCGGGGTAGGATACCAGCTTTTGTGCGTTAATATTTGCCTCCCTAAGTTTTGTCATTGGCTGACTGCCTCTGAAAGTCACGTGGAGATCCATTGTTCAATCCAACCCTATAACCTGCTAATTCAGAACCAGCCGTGGCACCTTGTATGGGTCAAGACACTGGAATGAAGACAAGCATAGGAGATAAGTGTCATTCCAGTGCTTATATAATAAGCTCCTACCTACAGAGTTCAAGATCTGCAGTCTTCTAATCACGAGGGAATAGGTCAGTACCAGAAACTCATTTCACACAGGTCATTCAGGAGCCCAAGACAGAAATAAGCTTGAATCGATGTAATCAAAAGAAGAAAACCTTGCTATCACTTGGGGTTGTCAGGTCTGAAATTTAGCATGCTCCCAGTTGGGTTAGCTCTCACAAACACGTCTGAACTTTAGCCCGTTGTATATGGTGGGCTCTGCTTTCACTTTCATTGTGATCTTACAGAGAACTTATGTTTATCTTACAGGGAACGGAGACTTTTGAAAAGGATAATGGCATGTTTCTCTATTTTTTTTCTCATGTCAAAATTGGGGTCTACTTTTGGTAAGTCTCTGTTTATGACGAGTGTCATTTTCTTTGGGGTTATGGCATAGTGGCTTTGGAAGGGGATTGAGAAAATAATGCAGGCACTGTGCACCTATGAAATTTTCTTGAACATTAGATGGCGGCTTCCATGAAACACCTCTCCAACGTAAGGAGATTTGATGACCCATTGCATCAAAACTGAGCCCAGAAGAGTGATTGAAAAGGTCTTCTACAGCATATCTGATGGGCTGGTGAGAATGGACATGTTCCTGCAGGTCATCTTGAACATACAATAAGATTCTTTGGCAACAGTTTTGTCCTGGCATTAGGGGGCACATTTTATACCCTAGAGAAGAGGTATTGTTTCCTGTCAAGACTGTTCCCCAAACAAACCAAAGGCAGGATACATGGCAACACGCCATTTGCTGGACAGTCTTGGCAGAAGATTTATCAAGATAGCTCCCATGTCCCTTTTGAGTTCTGCCCACCTCATCTCCCCATGTTAGAAAAGGGTGACGTTTGCTTTGATTCCACATCATTCGTATTTTAAAAAATGGACCCAGAGAAGATAAGTTTATTCTCACTTTTTAGAAATTAGATTAACATCAGAATGTGAAAGGAGCCAGGTATGGGAGTTCACACTTGCTATTCCTGGCTCTTGGAAGGCAGAAGCAAAAGACTGGAAGGCTCAAAGCTCGTCCAGGCTGCTTAGTGAGAGACCTTGTCTCCAAAGCCAAACTCAACCACAGCAAAGCAAAACACAAAGATCCTTGGAGAAAAAAAGAAAATCAAGCTCTGGGTTTTATTTTTGCCCTATTATTTTTGTTCATTCTCTTTCAATTTTAGCTTCTTGTACTATAATAAAAGCAAAATGTCTTAAAATGTTATGAAGCTCCATAAAACCTACTATATTCTACCAAGTGAGTCAGGAGTCATCACTGGGCGATGAAACCGTTCCTCCCTGTCTAGAATGAGAACTTAAAACATCTCTAGATGACGTTTAGGATAAAAGAAGCCGGGGGTGGGGGGGCACATTCCTATGACTTTGTCGATATGTTCTGTGTAACTTGGGGAAGGACTTGAATAAAAGAGAAACTCACATTGTTCTGGGTTCACAGTGAAGAGAATTTAGTCTCTGCACTTATAGAATTTGTTATTTTTTAATTTTCAAAAAAAGTTAAACAATTTGGACAAGAGGAGAGAGGGTTACAAAACCAAAAGCCAGTTTGCTGCTTGAGAGTGGCTAGCGGGTCCTGATGGGCTGTACTCGTTGATAGCACACAGATGAATTCATTTCACTGTGCATAAATAAACCCCACAATGAGAAATCTGCAGGCTCTCTAGCTATCCTCTCTCACAGCCACACTTAAAGCATTTACTTTATTTTGCCTAAGATGGAGTTAATTGGGCCTTTCCCCCAATTAATGCTGTAGAATGGATTGTAGTAGATACCCAGCCCTTTCATGTCCTGTTACAGTTTTCAGGGAGGGAAGCAGGCTGTGCTGGGGGAAACCAAAGAACCAGTGAGGTGGCAAGAGTCACCAAGCCTCCTCTGTGACACCCTGTGGAAACAGAGTCCCACCTTCACTCCTGGCCCCTGTGCATACAGCTTACACATGCATCTGGTTTCTTTAAGCCAGAAAGCTCGGAGTCCTCTCCACCCAAGCGGAACGGAGGGTTTCTTGCCATGTTTCCATCACCAAGTGATATGGGAGAAAGCACATGGCTATCTCTACAGGACCAGACGGCTGAGTGCATTTTCTGTCCACAACACTGGGTGAACGGATTTGGATCAAAGTGGAAAAGCCTTCAGCAGCATGTCCTTATGACTCTGTGCTCAGTATGGTTAATACTGATGTTAATGCAGATATTATAGCAAATAACAATAACTGTAGACAGGATGGCCTTCCCCAAAAAGTCTATTATAACATCATAAACTTATATATTATACATGTTTTATTCATGTTTCACACTAAGCATGTATTTTAGATTCAATATGTGTGTGTGCTTGTGTGTGTGTGTGTTTGTGTATAGTTGATATCCCATAAACCACACTGCTAGTTTCTTGAGGCATACTGAGGACCCTTTCAGTCAGTCCCCATTTGGGGAGTGTGGTGTGTCCTCCTAAGAGCGTTCATGTTGTTCTGAAGAATATACAAATGGCAAATGGGATGCCTCAGGAGACTCCCAGAAAAGCTGCTTTGAAAGGGGCAGGGGTTCCCTCCGCAGTTCTGAACATGTGTGAACTCCCTTGCACTTTGTGCACTTTCACATTTCTGTGTTTGCTTCTAGATAGGAGAGGGCCAAGAAAGAGCTAAACTTGGTCCAAAGGGAGGTGTTTCTGGCAGATGTGCAGGTTTTAAGATAATAAAAGCATGTAGCAACCAGCAGTCCCCTCTGCCGAGCACCAGCTGCCTGTCAAGGCTGCTAGCTAAAGCCTGCTTGGAAGCATTCTTGGCTTCAGAAACTACGGGGACCCACGTCTCTATTTCCAGTCGTTTGATCTTGTTACCACTTATCCATCACTGGGGATTCCCAACTACTAAATCTGGAAAGTTCGAAAGCTCTTCATTTCACACTGGCTCCCTTCAAGGGTGGCAGGCAGCGTGAGCTGTCTTATAGGAAGCACATCATTTTCCTCAAATAGCCGAGGCGAATAAATGGCACGTAGATAAAGCAGAATCTAGGGCTAAATGTGTCAGCAGTTACATATCTAGGGAGGAAACAGCTTTTCACTTGAGAAGTGGGAAATTCTGGATTCTTCCATTTCTGAACGAAACTTGGAACAAGTGTAGGTGAGAAAGTGGAATCATTTCACGTTCTTCCTCTGGTTTGTGCCGTGAGAGCGGCAGTGAGCTGAAACTAGACTTCCTTTTCATTGCTTTCTTGTAGGCAGACAGTGGACATTAATAAATGTTTGAGAGGCATATTTTACAAGGATTTTTTAAAGGCCTCGGGCCATTGTATCTGGCTTTCTAAGATTTCCTTTATGCTATGTTTACATTTTTGAGCTTTGGAGTTACATTCTATGAACCTGCCAGGCTCAACTGTAGGTAACTACATGATTGAAACAAATCTCTATTAAAGAAGAGTAAAGATGGATGAATGCATTTCCTTCTTCTTTATTGGAACTACCTGGCACTGAATGTTCTACTCCTTATTTTTTGAAAATAGCCAGAAGCCAATATAACACAGTAATAGGAGCAATGCTGGAATAATTGTTTCAAACCAAAACATAAACAAGATCATACTCAAGATATTTTTTTTAAAGAATTACAAGCAGAATTGGAAGGCCAAAAATTTTTGTCTGTAATGGTTTCTCTCCAGCTTTGAGTATCATCACACTAGGCAGTAGCCCCAAAGTGGTTATTTTGTGGTGAGTGGTGCTATTTTTGCCAACACTTTTGGAAGAATCTTGGGGGCTAGCAGATTCTGATTTGGACAGTGGACTTACCCACTTTCATCCTGAATTTTAGGACTGACTCAATGTCCCAAGCATATCAGCAAAACTGCCTCAAAAATAATAACATTGCTAATAAGTATGCACACCTGGACAGCTTAATATAGTTGTCTTTATATGTATAAGTTCATGTAAAGTAAGACGTACTTGTGTAGGTCTATTTTCTCAATGTGGTCCCATCACTGAGTCTCCTGGGGCAGGATGAGATGCAGAAAAAAAATATTCCCATCAGCTTGCCTGTCCTTCTCTTGATGCACAAGCATTATATAGAATAGGTTGAACTGGTGTGATAGATCCAAGGTTATCGCCTGGATGCCAATTAGCTTTTCACTTGAGACATATGTGAGTCACTAGGGCCACAGATGCCCCTTCCGCTGACTGGAAGATATGTATGCTGTCCCACAGAAATGTGAGTGAGAATGTCCCAGTATGATCAGTCACCTTCACAGAGACACACACTGATAGGGCAGCCTCCTTCACAATGAGTTTCTCCTCCATAGCCAAAAGGGATCCATTTATGTGCCCTAAAAATAAATGGTTGGAAGGACTGATATGGGAGGGTGTCTTTTGATCCCATGATTTTTTTAATTTTATAGGTTAATTTCATTAGTGTTTATTATTCATTTACTTATTTGTGTGTGGATGTCGACAAGGGCATGTGCTTGCCACAGCATGGGCATGGAGGTCACAGGACACCGTGGATGCCAGTTCTCAACTTCCATCTTGTTTGGGACAGAGTTTCTTTGCCCTTTGACACATTTTATGCCAGGATACCTGGTCCATGCACTTCTGGGAATTCTTCTGTCTTTATGTCACACATGTTGCAGGGGCATGGGGATTACCACACTCTATGCTTTCCCTGCCTTTGTGTGGCTTCAATGTGGTCCTCATGCTTAAAGACCAAGTGCCTCACCCGCTCAGCAACCTCTCAGCCCACACTGGGATTTTAAAATAAAAATTAGATTATAATCCACAGCCTTGTTCTGTACTGACAGAGAATTTTCTTTCAAAAATTACCCCGAGGCATGCTATATCTACAACTATTCACCTATATTTGTCTAATATAGGTTAACAGGCTAGATTTTAGTCAAGTAGACAAAACAGTGCAATTAAACGAGAAACTAAACTTGGAGTCAAGCACACTTATACTAGATGTTCACCTTGCAGAAGCTAAACGATTCATTGAGCTTTTTAAAAAAAGTATAACCTGAGATTGCTTAATAACAGTGTTTATTTTTAATATGGCTTCAGTGAAAATGTAAATTTTTCTTTCTCTTTTTTTCTTGTTCTTGTTAGGCTTCCTCCCCCCCCCCATTCTTATCATTGTGCGGTTTTATGACTCATAAATGAAAATGGCCTAGGCCCACTAGTAGATTTGAAGAATCCCTTCTATCCTGAGATGGCCCAGCTCCAACCTCTCATCCAGACTTTTGCACAATGGTACTGTAGCAGTTGGGGACGAGGGCTTTCATAGTGTTTCACACTTTTTGACATCCAGTTTTGTGTAACTCTTTGCTTCCCATCCAGAGCAAGGCTTTCATGTGACCTGGTACTGTTTCCTGGCGGGGAACAGGGAAGCTGGGACAAGAGAGAAAGGGACTAGGAAAGCTTATTGTCACAAGCCAGTGACAAGACTAAATCTGAACTGGGAAATGACAAGTGCCTTTAGAAGCCCACTCCAGGGTTCCTTCCATTCATTCTGCCCTCTGAATGGCAGGGGCCATTATTTTGCATCTCTTAGCTCTTTCATAGAATACATGACAGATACCATGAGTCCAAATAAAAACTGTGTTTACTGAAGCCCCAGAGGCTGGATGTACAGTGATCCCTTTGCAGGCATGCAAAGTAAAAGAAAACTGCACAACTCAATTCAGAAACTGGAAAATTGGAAATGCGTATCGACTTTCTGAGTTAACAGCCATTAATATGAAAAAGTATAATATCCTAACTGTTGTCCTGTGGTAAGGGAGATACAGCATGTGGCAAATCTACCGTGATTAAGTGTGATAGTTTTAAGGGATATGCCTTTCAGGACAAAGCACCAACGGCCTTAGTTACTATTGATCATCTGATCCAGAATAGGTATTGATAGAATGTACGTCAATATGTGTCCACCATTTCTCAATGATGGATAACTTAGGAGGCTACTTTAATTTACCTTAATTTGCAATTCAATTGGTCATATAGTTTTCCCCAAAGTGTTAATCAATTTTCAATCAAAGAAAGTTGAAGTGGTACTCTGAGTCCCTTCAGAATCTTAAAGCATTATTTATTCTCAAAATAAAACTGAAATCCTCAGAATATGTCTGCATTTTCTTGGCAAGTTTCACACTATGAATTTGTTACTGACCCACTGTACCAATGACCATCTACTTCCTCTCCTGTCGCCTGTGCCATTTTGCAAAGACTGCCAGTTAGTACACCAATGTCCTGTTATGGCAACTATAAATAAAGCTTGTATTTTAATGTCAAGTTGCCCTTCTCCATTTTGTACACATGTATATATAAAATGCTGGCCCATTTATGATCAATAGAGCCATTCAGGATACTTAATTCTTCAAAAAGCTTTGCTTTAGACTCCTGCCATATTGAAGGTTATCAAGAGGAATACACATTGTCCTACCGATATGCACCCCCTCTCTTTGATCCTTTTGGTTCAGCTAGATATATGGTTGTCATTACCAGTGACATGTATGGGAAAAAATGACTCTGGTTTGTAATTCTAAAGTCCTCCACGTGCTAGAAAAATTTCTAGCTCTGTCACAGTGTTCTTATCCTAGATTTTGCTTCCCTGGGACCCTTGTAGGACAAGCACTAATCTGAATTGTTTGATCTTACAAGTCAATGAGCTACAGTGACCTGAGGTTAATTAATTTAACATACTAACTCTACAAGAGAATAAATGATAGTGCTTTTCAAACCTTGCTTTTGAGATCTGAGTTCCTAGAATAGTGTGTGATAGACAGTAAGTATTTAGTTTTGAACAATCACATCTACTCAGTCATTAAATTTGACTAGATGTTTGGGACCTGTGTTTACATGATAACAATGTGTTAGTCACCCAAGGGCTTTCATGATTGTGATACTACACTCCATAGCATGTGTTAAGGGTCCACTGGTGAGCAGGGACGCTACACAGACCTGAGAGATACTTTGTATTATTGGCTGTTTGATCCATCACAGGTAAGGCTAATAAACTGACATGAGATAATTAAAGTTTTAAGTAATTCCTGGTATATTCATTCACCCAGCATTAAATTATCCTAAGAACATTTGAATATTTAAGCTTGATCCTACTGCCTTGGTGTTGCTCTGGTGATCGGCAAGATTTTCTGACCTCCCATTCTAGGTCAGAGAATAGAGTCACTTCTACTCAGAGACTTTCAAACCTTCTAAAGTGAAGGACCTTCTAAAGTCTAGATAAAGGAGTTTATCTAGATGTGATATCTAGAATATCATGTCTTCTGTCCCTCAGTTTATGATCTGTCATCTCCATCATTTTTGTTTTATTCTCACTTGTTTGGGAGGCAGTGTGAAGATGCTCCCCTATCACACTTGACCAAAAGGACAAGAAGCGATGTAGGATGGTACCAGGACCAATGTTCCTAAGTTTTTGTCCTATAATCATAGGGCTGAAATAACTATTGGCTTTTCATAGAGTTATAGAGATAGAAGGAAGTACTGTACACTGACTACCTAGTCCCTACCCTTTAGTGGGAAAAGACAATGTTAAATAATGAGCCTGTGCCTTTCTAGGCTCAGTGCTTACTGTCACAGACACTCGCAGTCACTGCTGAGACACGCGTCTGGCTTGCAGATCATGTTTCCACCATGCCCCACCTGCGCTTCTGTGAAGTCCCAGTCATAGACACTACTCAGGATTGGTGGCAGCCAGTTTACAAGATGCCTACCAAAAGGGAAACACACCTCTTGGGAGGAAAGAGAAGAGTACCTCTTCAAACAAATAGTATTCATTTTTGAATGAATGGTGGGAAATATAAAATATCGAACCCTCTAGTTTAGGAAGCCGTTGAACCACAATAGTGTGTGTAATGTTTTCTCTATATGTGGTTTGCACACAAGCTTTCTCGGCCACCATGATCTGTGGGTACAGCTAGCCCCTTCACAAGGTAACTGCAGGACTAGGGTGGGTTTCATTGCCCTATCCAAGCTGATTGGCAGTTGAACACAAAGGAGAGCTTAATGGTTTGCCACGTTTAGAGAGCCATGCAAATTCTCCAAGGCTTGTGTTTCCGAATACTACAGGCTCAGCCTTTGTTCTAATCAGTTCTTCATACAAGATGTTCTTTCAGACCACTGGGTTATTTTTTCTTTGGAGAGAAACATTTCTTGTATATTATAGTGGAAGTCGGGAGACATAGATTATAATATTATAGGAATTTATTATTGGCTGATTATTGTAGCAAATCCATAAATCAAGGAGCACCTGCAGCTCAGGTCTATGATTAGTCTTCCTAGGAATTTCACTGACTGTCAATGTCTTCATTTTTCGTGTAACGGTGGCCTCACTCTGTATCTATGCATATATAACAGTTCTTTGAGGGAATGAGAAAATGTTTCGAAGGGTCTTTTCACGAATCAAATAAGCAGCTGCAAATGGAGAAATAACCATTCTGACTCTGTTTGGGAGGCAGCTCTGATCACTCAGGGTATTGAGGAAATGCACAGGGAACTTATTTAAAAGAGCTCTGAGTATACCATGAGCACCAGCCCTGAGCTAATTCAGCGCATTGTGCTCTTGGCAGCTCTTTTCGGATCGCTAACACTTCGCAGCTGTAAAAATAAAACAAAAACACCCTTGAAATAAGTTAGGTCCATATATGCCAAGCACAGCTGCGCTGTTCCCTTAAGTCAGCCATAGATGCCGGGCAGCATCTAAAGGGAAAAGACGTTGGCTATCTGTGCAGAGAAGACAGAATTGCAAAGAAGACTCCTTCACACACACATATACACATATGCACACACGCATGCATACATGCACATACCTCCAAACTCTGGCACCATTTTACTAAGTTCCATAGAAGCAGCTGTTGAAAACTCCAGTTTTGTCCAGGTCCACACAACATCGTGTAAAGAACAAGAAGTTTTCAGAAGCTCAGATTATCAGAGGATTTGGATGATTCTGAGCATGCAAAGCTTTTGTTTGTTTGTTTGTTTTTGTTTTTCATAGTTTGCTACAAAGTGTTTTGGTCTTGTTTTCTACACTCACATGGAGTGTAATTGAAGGAACAGTTAGGTATTACAGAAGTCAAATTACAGGAATGTCTCCCTTCCCTGCCCCGTGTCTGTACTGGAACTAAAATATTTTCCTGAAAATCTTTCAGCCCATCTCCAGCTCAGCCAAAACTTTCTCAGAACCAAACACCATGAGATTTTTTTCTATGTTGTGCTCAAATGTTTTGTCATATCAGAAAACTCTCCACAAACTTCTGTAAGGGTAGTGTCTATTTCTTACACACACGGCTTCATTGCATAGAGTCTATAGCCAATTTGGTTATGGCATTAAAATTATCTCGTGGCTCCCTTTACCATGACTATAAGTTTAACTTAAAACTGCTCTGTGCTTCTTGGCCCCTTTTCACTGTTGCTTCTATTCCAGCTTCCTTCTCTGTGGACAATAATTTGTTCTTAGGACAAACTGTGTTCACCCTTCTCCATTGTGTAAGTGTTTCCTTGATCAGAGAGCACACTGCCTCTTACATCCCTGGGATGCTCCAACGGTGTCTGTTTTCCCTTCCTCTTGATTGTGATCTTCCCTTCAAAGCATTATTCAAGGTTTCCATGGAAGCCTTACCAATGTATTTTCCAGATCTTCCCAAAGACAGTAGAATCAATCTCGTTCAATACTGATCATACCATCTTCTGATGAGATGGAATGTTCCCAGGGCCTGGAGCCTTGTCTTTTCTTTCCTTCTCCAGAAGTGATAAATGGACATTGACCAGTTCAGTTAGGTGAGCAGCTACATGAATGTCCAGTTCCATTATCTGGTGTATACTGGCTGAGTAAAGTTGACTATACTACTCTCCATGGACTCACTCACCATTTGCTGTACACGCGAGAGAGCTAGAGGACAGGAGAAGGGACCAGGAAATTCACAGCCATTTTCTTAGCCTGAATTCATGGAGTAACAAGGTCTCCTTTTGGTGGCAAAAGGGATGCCTCACTAACTTTGATAGATTATCTCACAGCAAGAGGTTACTCACCATAGAAACTTGGAAATAAAGCCTTGACATTTTGTACAGATCCTGTTAAGCTAGATAATTCTAAGCTACAGGCGAGGCTCCTTTATATGTGGGTGGATTCTCTGAATTATGATTTATTCGAAAAACCATGTTTTAAAGTTCTTATTAAGAATTAGCACCTACTCTAAATTAATTAAGTGTTCACAGTGTGGCTTCATTACAGGGTTTGAAGTGTTTTGAATTCCCAGAGCACCAGGCACATCCATATTCAAATGCAAAAGTGTAAAAATAAAAAGAAACTACGGGCATTACGGAGCTAAATATAAAGGCCTTTCAGATGGTGCCCTCAGTCATCCTGAATGAGTGGAGACCTTCAGAGCATCCAATGGAGCTTCCCACGCACTTTGTGAAAGTGGAGAGGCTGATGCCGTCCCTTGACAAACATGGCAGGAGCAGATCCTCCTACGGCTCTGCTAGGACAGAGTGCCAAACCCACTGTCTCCTGAACCAGACAGGGATCCGGATCCTAGGTCCTTTGTCCTTTGATCCCTTTGTTTTGACAGTATCCGCTTCCAAGAGCACTAACGTACACAGCACCAAGAGATGCATTTCCTCCCTCTCCCCACCTTGTCATGTATTTATTTACAGCTATAAGATCAAGTTGAGTGTTATATGGCGAGTCTATATCTTACATCAGAGACATTTAAAATGGCATGATTTTTTTTAAAAACATTATAAGTTTTCGATGTGAGCCCACTTCTCCTGAGAATAAATTTACAGTGTTTTAATTGTCACTAGGCTATGTGGTCGCTGGTGACAAGGCTGTAAGCACATGCGAGGGGGATTTCAGTGACAGCACCAGGTGATGACAAGTGCGTCACAATATACCTTAGGATAGAACATTTATGCTTAAGTTGCCTGGATCCATCATGAAATCCAGCAAAGCAGAGTCCCTCTTGCAACCCACTCTCTAATGCTTTGTCCAGGAGAAGCATGGAGATCAGCTTCCCTGAAGGGCAAGGCCCGGCTTGACAGCTGCCAGTAAGAGGAGGCTTTTGTAAGGCTTTTAGATTAATGTCCCTTATCTTCCTCTTATCCTACCAGCTCTAGATGGACATTCTGGAGAATAAGAGGGGATTTTTTTTTCTTCCTTTCTCTTCTTTGGGCTTATATCCCCTGCATGGCTGCTGAGAGTTTGAACTTTCTTTAATTCTTATATAATTAACTTTTTCCAAACTTCATTTTTCCCCACCCTTCCTCAGATCCATGTGCTGACACGCAAAATAATAATTTTATGAAAGTTGTGTGACAATTGGGAAACTGTGCCATCAAGTTCAATCAAGAGGAACGTATGTACTGAGATCTTAAAGTTGAGCCGACACTGCTGTATCCAGAGGTACCCCTCTCCCAGGTACTTGAGTGAGCATGAACAGCCACTGTGTTTCTCCTCACACTTTTCCATGGACCAGAAGATTCTGGCACTCACAATCCATCTGACTTTATGAAATCCTCTTTTTTTTTGCTTGGTTTTGGGTCTTAAATGATCCCTAGAGGCCATACACTGGAGGAGTAATCTCCGGTGTTGGCTCTGTTGGCAAGTGGCTTTAGGAGATCGAGTTAGGTGAAGGAAGTGTGCTGTGGGTGGCCTTGAAGAGTGCAAGGAGAAGCCTCTTCTCTTTTCTGCTCTCCAGCTGCCATCTCCTTCTCCTGCAGGCCTACAGGCAGTGGAGGCAGAAAATGATGGAATGGAACTATGGACTGGAACCAGAATCTAGAACAAACCCTTCCCCATTTTGGTTTCTGTTCTTAGGTATCTCATCATTAGCAGTGGACAAGCCACATTTGCTAAGCTATTGGCCTGCTCTTCTGAAGCTGGTATTCTCCAACTTTCTATTGTAGAAAATTTGTATTCTCCAATTTTCTATTGGGCTTGATTTGAATTTTTAGCCAAATGCATGCAAGTTATGGGGGCTCTTCTAAGCCCCAGTTTCCTTATATTATGCATGAGCCTCAGAGAAGTAGAGTGAGGGCCAGACAAAGCTTATAACCCTGATGTATAACTCTCAATGTTCTTCAAGCTGTTTCTTTATGTTTGTTCCCTTATTTATTTATTGGTCAAACTTAGAACCATGCACAAACTCAGTGTCTGCTCTGTCACAGAGTAAATACTTTATTGAGAGCCTATTTTAGATATGGATACTTTGTCAAGTTTATTTCTCATTATTTGTATGATGAAAGTAAGATGTTTTTCTCTCACTTTCTGAATATACAAGCATTTCACTGCCATGAATACAAACTATACATGGCCTTCAAGACAGTTTGGCCGTCTCATCTCCTGGTTCGACCTGCTTTTTTGAGGAAATCACGTGCTCTGCTCTTCTGAGTCCTTTACCCCACCATGGTTCGGTCTGACTCGTGCTTTTCCATCATGGATGCATTCTACTCCTCCCTCCTTAATTAAATGCTGCTGTGCATTGTTATTTAAATGTGTCATGAAATCTCAGTGAAGCAAGTAGCATGCAGAGTGATCTATGTAAAAACATGACCCCCTCTCTAAGAACCGCATGGTGGCTTGTCTGGACTGGGAAGTATTTGGATTTCTACATTTTGCTAGGTGTCTCTATGATTTCTCTTCCTTAGGACATCATCATCACCATCATTGGAAGTCTGAAATTCTTTTAACTGACTGAAATATGTGTTGACCGGCCATACCTTAGTGGGTTTGAAATAGCTGATTTTATATTTTGTTCTTGGCTCCATTTCTTTTCTCCATATTCACAATCAACACCTACCGTAGAAAAGACACCTTAGAACCAATAATGAGATACATTGTCCGTATGGAAACATGATCAGACTTACTTATTTGTAGGCATTTCATCTCTTGGTAATAAAAGTCATTTTGTTTGAGTCTGGGAGCCAATTTACAATCTGAAGCTGAAGTTGCTTTGGCTAATAAAGATGGTGAGCCCTTTAACAAGGCACCATAGTCAGAACAGACATTTTTTTCCTCTCTCGAGCCTTTTACACAAGTTTCCACCTGTACTGAACACTTATAGCACCTGCGCGGACCTCTTGGAAGTCAGGGGTGATAATTTATATATTCCCCAAATGGCCATAAAACCCTGATCCTGGGGAGCTCTAGAGAAACGGTTGCTGTAGTGAATTAGAATGAACAGCTTTAGCGAGTTTGGACAAGAGAATTTCAAGTAGCCATGCTATTTGGAACTACAGCTCAATCTTTTAAAAGTACAGCTCAGAATATTTCCATAATTTCCAACCAAATCATATCCAGATATTCTGATATGGCCTTCAAAGCTTCCGATGATCTCAAACCTAACTAGTTTTCCCTGTCTCATGGGCAACTGCTCCCCAGGAAGTCCGTGTAAATGGACGAATTATTCGCTGTTCATGCACAAATGACTGGACCCCCCCCCAGGGTGTTGCTTTCCCTCTCTGGCGTGTTAATTCCACATTTCTATGTGTCTGTCTAACTCACCTTTCAGAGCCTCTGTCATGAGGCTTTCCCTTACACTGTCTGGCTACCATCTTGACTCTCTGCTCACTGGAGAGGAACTGGTCTCTTCTTCCAACTTACGTCACTGTCTGTGGAGTATGCTGGTTTTGGCAGCTGGCTAAGATCCTTTTCGCATAGGGACCTGTCTGCCTTGCTTAACTCTTCTTACCAATCAAGCCATCCTGCATAGTAAGTGCATCAAAGGTATGTAACAAACTGTTATGAGAATGTTTTTCCAGAATCAATATCTAGAGACCCTATTTCATTTTAGGGACAAGGACTATACTCATAGTAAAGACTTTGAATCAAACAGACACCATCCATATTCCATCTTTGCCTCTTATGTATTGTGTACTGAATTTGTGGATTACTTCACACTTGCCTATCTCCACAGTCTTATCCATGGAATCCAGTAATTCTCATTCTGGAAATGCTTAGAAATGAATGAGCAAAACCTTATAAGGCAGTAGCACTTAGTGTGTAATAAGCATGGCAAAGCCCTCAGAACAGTTTCCTCCTGTTCTCTCTGGTGCTTTCTGAAAGGTCTCTTCCTGTCACCTTGCTGGTCTTGGTCACATTCTTACTCCTCATTCCTGATCTTAAATTTTTCTGGTGGTGAGTGGCTTTCTCCCAAAGGTGTTCTACTTCTGCAAAGCCCTTTTCTCCTTTTCCAGATGTTAAAATCGCAAATAACTTCATTTGCATTTACCATACACGGGCGAAGTTGTCATACATAAAGCAAAGTGGTAGAAATGTAGTATGCAGATGATGAATGGATTTTTCATCAGGGGGGGCATAGAGATGAGGAAGATGTACTAATCTGTTAGAAATAAAATTATAAAAGGAATTTACATGTGCAGAGAAACTAGAGCAAGAAAAAGCAAGCTTTCCTGTTGG
Source organism: Pachyuromys duprasi (assembly GCA_028658305.1). NCBI lineage: Eukaryota > Metazoa > Chordata > Mammalia > Rodentia > Muridae > Pachyuromys > Pachyuromys duprasi. Next base: position 11,638,994 of record CM053748.1, read on the forward strand.
GTAAAAACTGGATCATTTCTTACGGGAAACTTTCCATAACAACAAACATCCCCAAAGCATGAAATGGCCTTTCCACAGTGGAACAGGGAGCTGGATGTAGCTCATCAGTAGAACTCTTGCTTAGCTCTCATAGGAGCCTAGGTTTGCTTTCTACCACAGGAAAAAATGGGGCTGTTCCCAGCTCAAATAACCTCCTTACAGAAGAATTTGTGAAAGTCTACACATTTACCCAGTGCTTAATATTGTATCAACACCAGCAGTTCCCCTACCTACTTTTAAAGAAAACTGTATCCTAAGCACTTCACCACCTACCTTTAGGGGGTTGTCACTTTTTGCTTGAAGCACACTTTTGTATCTATGGGCATAAATTTCTCCAAATTCTCCTGGTAGTGTTTCTCCCTCCTAAGTTAACTGGCACTTCAGTGACTGATTTTCTGTTTGGCCATATTAAATACATGTCTGTCTGTCTTTTTTTTTTACCTTATTTAAAGTTAACCTAAAGGTGAAACTTTTTCTGTTAAACTTTTAAAGAACTTACTCTAGTTGCAAATGGAAAACATCTTGCCATTTTAGATTTTGAAACCTCCCTCCAATTGGAACAGAGATGCACATTTAGTCTGACTAGCAGAAGCTTCTGTTAACCAGTCTCAGCTTCTCTGCTAAGCTTAGTAAAGGACACGTGCATCCCACATTCATTTAAGCCGTCCAAAAGCTTCTCTCTGCATATTTCTTCCTTGATTATTCCTTATCTTCCCACAAATAAAAGACAATGTTCCAGTGCTGGGTAAAGTCAAGGACTGAAACCATGGCAAACTGAAACCTTTTGGCCGCCAAACAGCCGTCCACCCTTAGAGCCCTTCCCAATTCAATGACTGTGAGTCTTCACTTCCTTTACTCTCCATCTGAGACAAGGTCAATCTACAGAACCTTAAAGAAAATAGACATGTGAAAATAGTTGTTGATGGCTAGTGGAGTCTACCTGAAAAGGTCAATTGGTCATGATAGCTGTTTAGTGATTTCTATGACACGTTTTACAGATAAATGCTATACATCTGATTCATCGCTGACGCAACGGTCCTTGAGGCTTTTGGATTGTTTTAAATAACAATTTTCAAAAGACAGCTGAGATTGCTTTTCTGTCACCCGTCTGCTTTGTATTTAGTTTTTGTTATGGCTATTGATTTATCCCTACAGGGAAGAATTTTGTCTTTTGTTTGTTTGTTTTGCTTGTTTGCTTTTGGAGCAGTCTCCTGTAGCACAGGCTTGCCTTCCAATCTCTATCTAGCTAAGGATGACTTAGGATTCTCCACCCTCTTGTCTGTGATTCTCAAGTTAAGTGCTAAAATTACAGGCATGCACTACCACTCCAGACTTTACACCTAGACTCATGTTCTGCTTTTCAATATTTTCAGGCAACGCATCACTTCAGACTCACAGGTGAGTAAGAAATGGAAACATTGTTTAAAGAATAAAAATTTGAGACACCAAGAACATCTAAATTTTACTATACCTATTATAGAGGTGGTACTCGGTAGCACTTAAAATATTAATAGCCTCTGAGGACAGATTGTTTAAGTATATTTTACCTGCAAATGTGATCTCTAAGCCAGGTGATCTGTAGGTAAACCATTCTCATCCATATCTTCATTGTTTACATCATCACGGAGGATTTTTAGCACATGATGAAATCAGGATGCAATTGTGTGAGCAACTGCACCATTATCACTGTATCTATGATGACCCAATGGACAATGAGAACATCAAAGTGAATGTATAGTGAATTTTATGGTATCTACTAGTCTTTTTATTTGGAATACAAAGATCAAGAAGATATAACCTAATAAAAGATTTCAGTGACACTGAGGTAGTCAGTTTGTCAACTTTCTTCTCATTTCATCTGTCACAGATAATAGCCTTGAAGCACATGTCTATACAGGGTTACCATAAGCATGGTGCACTGAGTCAAGACGAGAGATAAGAGACCCAGAAGAATCAATCCACACACTCATCTGCCAATTAATTAGACTCTTCAAAAGATCTGAACTGAAAGGCCTGTTACAACAAGGCAAGGTTTAACTCTGACATTTGATGAAGGTCTGAGGCCAATATGAGGACTATATAAGATACTATGGGTATCTTTAGAGAGCCATATAATAAATAAAAGCAATGGCAAGCTGGGACCAAATTCTTTAATAAAAAACCAGGGTATAGCAAGAATAGAGCACATTTCAACAGAGATGAAAGATGGTTAAAAAAACAAAACTAGAAGAAAAGGGAGGGGAGACAGGGAATTTTCAGGCACATCAGAGATACTTCAGAAAATTGGATTTCTGAGATTTTAATTAACATTCATTGCAGGTGAATGTTTTTCTTGTTTTTATAGTGATTATAGTTGGAAATATTCTTCAAAACTAAACTATCCTTAAAAGACAACAGTCAATTACAAGCTAATCTTTGGAGGATTAAATATATGCTCTTATAGACCAGCATAGTTGCTGGGCTGTGCTTTGATTTCACTCTAATGGTTGAGAACGTTCCTTAGGTTCTTTGGGAAATTGTCATGGATAAAGGCGTTGAATGTTATAAAAGAGAGAGGTAGAAGGGATTAGGGTCTGGCACATATAGTGTAGAGAAAAGGACATGGTGTAGTAATATCACAAGAAACCTAAGAGCACTGGTCACTCTACGAACAGATCAGTGTGCAGCCGGTCGGTGGTGGTTTGTGAGGAAGGGAATAAAAAAACGAAAGGGGGCATCTTCTCACAGAAGGGAAGGCAGGCTGAAAGTAGGGGACTTTCTCTTTTCTCCCCAACACTTCATGGTGCCTTAACATTGACAGGATATTGGGGATGAGACTGGGTAGAGACTAGGCTTATACCCTTATTGTTCATCCATTTCATGATCAACACAGAGAAAGCGAGGAATGTCTCAGGTTGATTTATCAGTGAGATGCTAACAACAAATGCATTAGCATTTGCCTGCAAATATATGCAAGGATCCAACATTCTACTTAAAATAGCATCTGCCAAATGTGCAGTTCCTTTCAAACACTAGGTAATTATGGTCAAAATTATGTTACAGAATCCAGTGTGTGTGGCCATGTAATGAAAAACCAAACACAATTTATCTGAGCACTTGGAGGCCAAAGAGCAGAAGTGAGGTTTCTGGTGAAGATTTCCCGTTTGGGTCCTAGTTTTCTCACAATTTTAATGTCAGGCTGATATCCTGCACATGTAATTTTGAAGCATCTATTTTCTTATATGTTTATTTATAGTAAAGTGACAACATAGCTTCTTTTCCATGAGTCTAATTTGATAGGAAAATTTCTCACACTTATTGACAATACACATCTTTGGCTTATTTTTTTAATTTTCACTTTGGTATTGCTATTGCTATATAAAGCAAGTTGGGTAGACCATGATGATTCATTTTTTTCCTTATTTTTATATTTTTGTGCAAATACCTTATTTATAAAATCAAATAATAAAATAATTAGGTAGATAGCGATGAGCAACTGTTGAACTCTTAATGCTGGTGGGACCACACAGAGAACATATTACTTACTGTGGCCTAGTCTGAGTCAATAAGGAAGGAGAGGAAATGATATGTCAATATCATGGCAGCAACGAAACAGCACAGCTCTTCCTTTCCTCCATCCTGGTATTTGGCAATGTGTCTTTTGGAACTAGGTATATAAGGGCAACAGTAGATAATTTTTTTCTTCTTATCTCATAGTTACAGATGAAGATTAAAATCCAGGCTCTCCTGAGTGTTGGGCAACTGAGATGCAGAAATAGGAAGCAATAAAGTCAACACTCAGTTAAGTTGCCCAATGACAAATTTGCCAGTTGTTCAGCTTTCCCATACTGGATCCTTTTTCGGTAAAGTCATTGTCCCAGAATGATCAGACCATGTACCCTGAAAGGACATGGGATGTTGAGCACTGTCTAGACACAGGAAGCTGCCTCTTGGGAATTCTCTCCTCATGCACAAACCATTGGCACATCTCTGAACACAGAAGAAAATGGAGAAAGTTGAAACCCTGGCCTCATGCCGTTGACAATAAATGCAGAATGCACCTTAGCTTTAAGCAGAGACTCAGGGTTGCACTGTGCAGGCGCTCATGCTTGAGTCTTGTTTTCAGGGCAGTTGGGATGAGGAGCCAAAGCAGCAATCATCGACCCCATGTCTGGCAGGCAATGAAATAATGCTGTCTTCTGCCAGCCAGGAAATAGTTACTTACACAGCAAAGAAACTTTTATCATTGACAGAATACTGGGAACTGGTCTTAAAATAATAATAACAAAGAATTCTGCTCTACTACTCTGACATGCAATATCTTGCAGTCTGCGGGGGATTTCCCTACCTGCTGGGGGTTATAGACTGTGGAAAAACAGCTGTTAGCAGCTTCAGTAGTGGATTATTTTACAAAAATTTCATGAAAAAAAATCACACGCATTTCCAGTATTTATTTATTTATTTATTTTTCCTTTTCTTCGGGAGGCATCTAAAAAGGAATATAAATTTAGTTTTCTTTCCTCCTACCCCACTGCTCAAAATGGCCCGAAGGGAACAAATGTACTGGGAAAATAAAGTAAAAGCCTATGAGTTTTATAAGATTGGCGTACAAAATTGCTTTCCATATTTTGTGCTGTGAATCCAATCAAACACCTTTTATTTTTTTGGCAAGAAAAGAAACGCAAACACGGAAGCCTGGATCTCAACAAGTGTATCTTTCATCAATTGTTTTCATAGAAAAATCTCTAAGATGCTGGTGTTTTGTTCTCCTTTGGAATTAGATCTGTAGCAAGCTCCTGCAATCTATCAACCTGTGCTAACACAAGATTTTATTTTTTTGGCTTTGTGTATTTATGAACAAATTTTGATCAAAGTGTCAATTTCCCAAAACAAAATAAACATTCAAGATATTTATACATTTGAAAAACACTTGTGTGAAATAAGCAAAACATTACTCCCCAAGAGGCTTCTGAGCAAAGGTGCAGCAGGTTCAGTGTCTCAACTGAAGGAATGTTTTTTTCTTTTTTTTTTTTTTCGGGGGGTGGGGGTGAGGACAGCAGGGTTGTTCCATCTGGTTATTCATTTTTTTTTTATGAGAAAAGCACAGTCATTATGGCTCAGGCCCACTTCACACCCACTCAGCTGAAAATGTTTGTCAAACATTCCATTCTTGGGGTAATTCCTGTCAGGGACCAGTTGGTCAATAAAGCCTGAAACAATGAAAAAATAAAGGACAACCCACTTAGGAATTCCTGGTTCCACTTGCTGCCAACCACCACCACCATCAGAAACTAAAACTACCAAAAGGAAAGAAAGCATTGCCCGTTCCCGGAAGGGGGGTGCAGCTGGTTGCCCACCACTTCAGTGATTACACTTATCTGCTAATTTGGTTACAGATACAAAGTAAGGATCTACCACTTTCTAAGAGGCATGGCTCACCCAAGCTCACACCCTAACCTCCGACTGGACAATCAGGTCTGTTGACCCATCCCTTTTGGGAGTGGTGATAACATTCAGGGCCCTGTAAAGCCATCTCTAGTCACTGCTTACGTCATAACCAGCTTTTCCAGTAGATAGTTGGCTTCAGGAATGTATTGAGCGTAGTGGTTCTCAACCTTTCTTAAGGTTCTCTGTGACCCTTTAATAGTTCCTCATGTCATGGTGACCACCACCATAAAATTATTTAATTGCTGCTTTGTAACTGTAATTCTGTTACTCTTACGAATTGTCATGTAAATATCTGTGTTTTTTCCATGGTCTAAGGCAACCCCTGAGAAAAGGCCATTTGCCCCCACCCCCACCCCCAAAGAGTTTTGACCCACACGTTGAGAAACCCTGACCTAGAGAGAGTCTGCTTGTGGTAGTTAGCGTTACTGTCAAAAACACACTAGATAGTTGATTTGGTCTGAAGGTTCTTTGGCCTTATTCCACAGTTGGTGGCCCTGTTGCTTTGGGATCTGTAGCAGCCCATGGTGGCTAGACACATGTGAAGGAGGGAGCCCACTCACCTCATGTTGAGGAAATAAGAAAGGAAGACAAAGGTCCAGAGTGCCACAATCCCCTTTGTAGATACTCTCCCTATAACATAGATCCTCCTTTCAGGCCTCAGATTTTTCAGATTTCAGATGTCTACCACTTCTCAATGTCAACACCCAGAGATGCAGTTTTTCACACAGGGACAGTCCACATCCAAACCATAGCAGTCTAATGGACTTCCAGATCTCAAAGACGCCACACCCTCCTCCAGCTTTCCCTTCATAGTATATGAAAGCTTTAGGCCCTTTCCTTTGTAAGCCAGGTCGTAAGATTTTAAGCAGTGTAACCATGACTTTAATATCAGGGAAGTAAATAACAGGTGACAGGTGGTTGAGGAAACACCCAGCTAGAACAGGTGCTAGGAAGCACCTAGAATAGGGGTGAAAGATGGAAGGACATATACTAGATGTGAGAGAGCAAGGATTTGGCTTAGCAAAACCCAGGTTCCATTTCAAAAGCTAAGCATCCCACAGGAAAGGGAGACTTGTTATCCAAAAAGACTCCGCCCCTGCACATGCTTCTACCCACACTGCATTTCCTCTTTTCATTTCCTTTCCTCCCCTACCCCTGCCCCCCACCCCCACCCCCGGTGCCACAGGCAGCTGCCAGTGTGACTTAATATCCCCCATGGGTTCCCAGGCTTCTGCTACCCTCAGTGGAAACTGACACCACTTGAGAATAGAATTTCTGGACTTTACAGTGGACTCAGACCCCCAAAAGAATTTTATAACAGACTGCAGCTAATTTGAGAAAATTTACCTTAACCTTCTCTAGCAGGAATTATTTAAGACAGGTTGCAAGTTAAAATGATCAGGCTGTACTCCATCTTTTTGGGTGGGTTCAAAACTTGAAAAGCAGGACTAGGTAAAGAGTCTGAGACTGTGGGAAAGCCAGGGGGGAAAAAGGGCAGTTTATCCCAAAGGCAAGAGGAAGTTCCAAGGGCTTTCTTTCTTTATTTTTTTTTACCCTGCTTGCTCTATGCTACATATCTCATGCTTCATTCAAAATATACTCTGTTACATTCACCACTTCCTTATTCAATGTAATTTCCATACACTTTTTTTCAGCCGACAGTTTTTCTCTACACCTTCTACTCCTTTCACCATGTTTTTTCCCATTCTCCATTCTCTTCTCTCCATATTCTGTTCCCGTACTCCAAACAACTGTTGTATAATCTTTTCTCTCTATCATTTTACTACTGATCATGTTCACTGTCCCGTTTTTAATTTCCCTCTCTTTATATGGTTCTCATATATTCTTCACACTCTCTCTCTAAGTCCCAAGCTCCATTCACCATGTTATCCAGTTTTCCTCGCTCTGTGCTCTCTACTTTATTGTGCAAAGTCTATTCTCCACACTACGTGCTCCATTCATTAAGCTCTCTTTGACATTGTCTACCCTTCTCAAAGAACACATTGTTCATACATTGCGTACCGCATTCTTCCTGAACCATTCTCTGTACCTCATGTCCTAGTCACAGGGCCATACAACCAAACATGCAGGGCATCTAGCCTGGTCACTCTAGGATGTCCTCTAAGTTGGCCCAAAAGGAAGGTGTGCAGAAGAGCCCATGTCTTAAACCATAAATGACTAGAAATCTTTGATGTCTGCTCTTTCCAGGAAATCATTTTTTATCTTCCCCACCTGTTTAAATCAGCCACAGAAGGAGAGAAAGAAGAGAGGGAGAAGGAGAATTCATGCACTGTTAAGAGACTAAGTCACATGGAAATATGGCAACTAAGGACTTCAAGTAGACTGGAATAGAAGACACTTCAGAAAACAGAATCAGAGAGGGAACCGGTTCTTACTCAGACAGTCCCTCTTTAGGAAAAGAGCAGCCTATAGAGATACCTGAAGACCAAGGAGCTCCCAAAATTTGGTTTATTAACATTTTTTTGGGGGGGGAGTAACTCCTTTATCATGTCACTAATATATCCTTGCCTACTTCACTGGGTAAAAAGACAGTAAGACCTCTTGTGACTCCTAGTCTCAAAAAGACCCTAATCCTTAGTGCCTTGGAGTAGTCCTGGAAAGCAATTATTAAGCAATATATTTCAAAAGGCTGAGCCCAATTCATCTACCTGGGAAGGTGAATTTCCTTATTTGCTGCAAGATACTGTGAGTCGGGAGAGCAAATGCTTCTCTGCATTAATGAAAATCTTGAGACTATAGAACTTTCTCCTTCCGACTAATTAGGTTTCAGAATGATCACACCCCTGAATCTTTGGGGGTCTGACTTGGTATTAAGTCGTTCATAATTAGGCATAAACTACAGCAAGCTTTCTGTTTGTCTATGATTTATCCATGGTATCAGGCATCTTTAGGAAAGTAAGCCCTTTATATTCCTTTTATCAGCAAAAACCTCATTAATTTGTTGCATTTTTTCCCTGATAAGGCTCAAATTATTACTGAGGTAATCTCAGAGTAAGTTGCAATCAGCAGCCTCACATGGGGATGGCAGGCAGGCAAGTGGAAACACAGGTCCAGCCACTTAACTTGAAAAAGCCCCTGTTCTTTTCAATTCTCAGTCTCTCAGGGCAGAGGAGAATTAGGTGCGTCATGGTAATTCAGGATGGAACAAAATGGCTTAAATCTTGAGCCACATCTATCCGAATCCAGGCACAGAGGCACTCTCTCTATGCAGCGCTCTTGTCAGAGGAGACATAACACACAAAACTGTCACTAACTTACACCCTAACACCAGTTTGTATCAATGGCAATAGGATTTTATGGTAGAGCCTGTCTGAAACGGGGACCATGATTTATATCTATCCCACGTAGCTCACATCTCCTTGACAAACGTTAGGGGGAAGGAGGGTTTCTACTCTGCGGTCCTCTGCTCAGGGTGTTTAACATGCTTACAGGCCAAATGAGGCTCCTTTTCTCATTTTCTCCTGGCTTCCAGAAATCCACAGCTGTGATAACGTGCCACTGGCATTCTGAGCTACCACATGATGATGTGATGGCTTGGGGAAGACAGTGAAGCCACAGACGTCCAAACAAATCAACACCATTTCCTGTAGAGGAAGCAATCTGAAAATAATAGGCAGAGATTCTGGCTCCGTTTACGCCCAGGGGAGATAACGGCCATCATGAAGGGGTATCTGGGCACGGGTGCTGCTCCACCCATGAGGAAAGATGCTCACAAAACTCAGCTCTGCTGAATATATGGGGACCAGCCGTGCTTACTTTATCTACCCTCTAAGAACAACATTGGGAAAAGCTTTCTGGAGTGAAAAACAGACACTCAAGATCCAGCTGTACCACTCCTGGGCATATACCCAAAAGATGCCCCACCATTCAATAAGGACATTTACTTAACTATGCTCATAGCAGCTTTATTTGTAGTAGGCAAAATCTGGATACAACCTAGATGTCTCTCAATGGAGGAATGGATACAGAAATTGTGGTATATCTATACAATGGAATACTACTCAGCTATTAAAAACAAGGAAATTATGAAATTGGCAGGCAAATGGATGGAACTAGAAAATATCATCCTGAGTGAGGTAACTCAGAAACAGAAAGATAGGCATGGCACACACTCACTTATAAGTGGATATTATCCGTATAATATAGGATAGCCATCTGCAGCCCTAAAAAAGCTAAACACTATGGAGGACCCTAGGGAGGATACTTAAATCTCATTCAGACTATCAAACAGGATAGACACCGGAAGCGGTGGAAGAGAGGAAACAAGATGGAAGCCTACTATAGAGGGTCCTCTGAAATGCTTCACCCAACAGGGATTGAAAGCAGATGCTGAGGCTCACAGCCAAACTTTGGGCAAAGCACACTCAGGGAGTCTTATGGAAGAAGAAGGGGGTGGGAATAGAGGGACATGTTGAGGACAGGAGCCCCACAAGAAGAACAACAAAGCCAAAGGATCTCAGTCCAGGGGCTCCTGCCGAGACTGATGCACCAATGGAGGACCATGCCTGGAGAGGACCTAGACCCCCTGCTCAGATGTGGCCATTTGGCAGCTCAGTCTCCACGTGGATCTCTGAGGGAGGGGAGCAGGGGCTGCCTCTATCATGAACTTGCCTGCTCTTTGATCACTCATGCCTGATGATGCAGCCTTGCCAGGCTATGGAGGAAGAGGATCCAGGTAGTCCTGATGAGCCTTAACAAGCTATGGGCAGATGGCAGTGGTGGAGAACTCTCCCTTTCAGTGGACTAAGAGAAGATGATGAGGGGAAGAGGGAGAGAGGGTGGGACTGGGAGGAGTTGAGGGAAGGGGCTTCAATCAGGATATATAATGAATAAATTATGAAAAAATTTAAAAATTAAACAAACAAACAGGAACAACACACATCAGGCCTTCTAGTTTAAGTTTGGGCATCACTTCAAGAGACTTACAAATTGGGGACGCTGAGATGGAAAGAGGTCACCTTGACCTATATAGTAATTTCCAGGTCACCTGGAGCTACAAATCAAGTTTCAGTTTAGCCTGGGCTATAAGCTGAGACTCTGTTACAAACAGAAGAAAACAAAACAACAGTAAAATCCAAACAGCATGAGTTCCTCAAGAAGATGATGGTCTCTACCGAGTCAACTAACCTGGGCCCATGGTGGCTCACAGAGACTGAACCACCAACCAAAGAGCATGCATGGGCTGGACCTAGAACCCCTACATATATGTAGCAGATGTGTCAACATGTGGGTGCCCTAATAATGTAAGTAGGGGCTATCTCCGGCTCTGTTGCCTACCACTGGATGCCTTCCCCCTAGCTGGGCTGCCTTGTCAGGCCCCAGTGGGAGAGGAAGCGCTTAGTCCTGATGTGATTTGAGGTGCCTGGATGGGTTGATACCACTTGGGGGCCTCCCCTTCTCTGAGAAAACAGGAGAAGGGGGCCTGGGCATGAAGACAGGACTGGGAAGAGAGGAGCGAGGGGACTAGGATTAGGTGGTAAAGAGATTAAATTATTAAATGGTAAAAATTCTTAAAAGATGATGGTTTCATTGAATTTTTTTACTAGACTAAATTTTTAAAAATTTCTATGTAATGTAATATATTTACATCAATCTCCCCTTCCTCCCTGCTTTATGTCTCCTGCTACCTTTCTTTAAACACACACTTATTTTTAGATACAGGCTATATGTCAGCTTTAGGCACAGGCATAGCAAGGCAGAAGTAGGTACAGGCAGAAAGGTGTTTGTGTAGTTTACAGTGTACTTAATGAGACTGTCCAGAGCCTCAAGGCAGGAGAAGAGGCAGCCGTTAGAAAGACAAGTCCCTGAGACTTTAGTAATGTCAGATGGGGGAAGTATCCAAAAGGTTTCATGGAAGCTTGAAGCTGTCATGATATCCACAGTCCTCCCTAGATCACCACTCCTTCAGTCACTCACATCTGCCATCTCTTCTCTAAAGGCTGCTTTCAAAGAACATGACTATGAATGACTGCCCAGGTGATGGGGCCCAAATGGAGCCATGGATCTTTGAGACTGAATCATGAATGGTTCAGAATCGATTTTTGCATTTGGGCTTTGAACCCAAGTCACCAGACAAAGTGTCTCCACTCATGTTATAGTAATAGACACTGACACACACACACATGAGGGTTCTTACACACACACACACACACACACACACACACTTTTCCAACTCAGTTTTGCCTTATTTTTCCTGTTTGAAGCAGGACAATTATAGGCAAAATAACACAAATCCAAGATTTTTTCTTGAGTGCTTAGATTCTTAGCTTCTAAAGCAGGGACAAAGTAGGCATCCAGTAGGCACCCTACACTCCCACTATATCCTTGGGTTCCCTGATGCATGTGCCTGGTACCATCTGCCACTATTTGACTTTAAAGCCCTCAACTGTAACTTACGTTACACACCATTCCAGCAGGGTTTGCCATCTGTGGCTGGAATACAGATGTTCATGGGATACCTCTTGAAAGGAACTTGCTTCGCAATTGTCTAAACACCCATGTTTAGACAATATTCAATGGCAGTAGTGCAGAACCTGGCTTACTCTGCCCTACGCCCGCACGCACACTGTATTCTGACAGGTAGAATCACAGCTAAAATTTTAGATACAGCTTTCTGGTGGCTCGATTACCTCATTGTAGGTCATGCCCCAAATGAGAAGTAAAAGGTGTGAAAGCCTCCGGTGTCTATAGTATACCTGCTATGTGAGAAGGTGTTAGAGTGAGAAGAAAATGAGCACTAGTTTGTCTTACAGGAGGAAGATTCTTCCTCCTCACTCCATGAGCTGAGGAAGCAGGGGCTCAGCTTCCTTGGGTCTCAATTTCCTCAAAGCACTCCTTTTTCATTATGACTTACTAAGTGTGAAATAAATCCCCAGGATATAATTCTTTACAGCAAGTTTTAAACTATATTTTAAAACCAAAGGGAAATTGACTGTGTATCACCTACTGGTCCCTCCAACACTGACAGCTGAAAATAGCCCCCGTGCCCTCAAGGAGACAGAATCTCATACAAACAGGCCTTTGATGACACAGGTTCAGCAAAGTCTTGCTTAAAAAGAAACTTTCCTTTATCCTAAGTTCTTGTCTGGAAGAACTTATAGGTCATCAAACAGATGAAGACCAAGAGAACGAGACCACAGAAGACCACAGAGCAAGAGGTTCTTTTGTAGCTGGAAGCATGCTGTGTGATTACGTGTGACCACTGTGAGGCAGTGATGATGACAGCACTGTGAAACCCCAAGAATTGCCTGGGTCCTGTCAATCATCCTTGCCACTTGCTCATGAGGAAGAGGAGGCACTAATATATGAATGGCAGTAGCAGACCAGCTGTCACATTCAACTGGAGCCTTATAAGTTGTAGGTTGCCCCTTGTATCCAACCATCAGCTACAGTTGCCTTCACTGTGGGGGCGGGCTCAGTTTCAGGCCAGAAGCTGTCTGCATCTCCTTGAAGACATTTGGGGTTACTCGACTTTTGTTTCTGTCTTTGTTTTAATAAGGAGTGCTTTGGAAAACCATTTATCACTGGTTAAATGATTAAAGCCTATCTGGTCTCATATTTTACAAACGTCTTTTTGCTGTCTCGATGTTTTTTGGATAAAACCGGGTTTCCACAAAGTAGTGATTGTTGGATTTACTCCTTCTGCTTGTCATCTGCATAAACAGTTGCTTACATTACTATCCAGACTTTTGTACTTTTATTCTCTTTGTCTGCAAAGGAATGAACTAAAGAGCTACCCATGCTCATATTTTACACTGCAAATTATCTGCATGACAAAGCCTCCTTCTTACTTTCTGTTCCCAGATTCCTTTCAGTTTTTCTGTTGCCAAAAGCCCTTCTCTTCTGCACCTCCTCACATTCTTCTACTCCTTCTCTTTTCACTTTACTACTAAAAATTAAACTCCTGTCCCGTGCCCTAAATCACAAGCATAAACTGAATTCTGCAATTCAAGTTCAAACAGTGAAAAACAAAATGGCTTTATCCCTGGCAGTGGGGATTTTGCTCATTTCACTAAGGCCATTGGTCATTGGCATTTAATGGGTTTGGGAGACATTCTTGACATAGGAATCACAGATTCATAGAAATCTGAAGCACCACAAACTTTGAGGGATGTGTCGCTTGAAATAAGTTGCTGTGGCACAGCTGAGGAGAAGAGAGAGACAACAGTGAGTGGATGGGGGTGGCTAAGACATTCGTGCGTGGACAAATATTTTCCTGCAGAGGATGTAGCCTCAAGCATTTCTGAAATACTGAGGATGTCCATGTTTGCCAATGCCACATAATGAATGCAGTTTTCTTAGTTGCTGAGGGGAGGGGGTCAATGTATTTAGGGCTAGGAAAGTTACAGATGAAGACCCAGAAGCGGAAGCATGGGGGTGTAGGTTGCTGCTTTTAAATATAAAACCAGCATGAAAGAAACATAACATTTGGGGAGGTCATTCCAAGGTCAAGAGAAAAGCCTCCACCCCAGTGATGATTTCCTGCATGGGGAAGAAGGAAATGGAAATGAATAAACAACAGCAAAAGAAACAAAATCCCTAAAGCTTCCCTCTTATGTGAGTTTTTTTTTGGGGGGGGCCGGGGGAAATGGTAGTGAGATATGTTTTGCTCTAGTCTGGGTTACTTGAGACCAAAAAAGAAAAAGGAAAACTTGAAATAGAAGTCCTTGGACCACAATATAGGTGTGTAATGGATGCCTGGAAAGGAGCAAATAGGCTTTTCCTTAAAAAAAAAAATCCAAAACAAACCTACTCAGCTGTCAGCAGAGTCCTGGGTGTAGGCGCATTTCAGAGTCAGGGCCATCTAACTTCCAGCCATCATCTGCTTTCCAGTCTCAGAGCCCATGCTCCATTTCCCCAGTGCAGTCATCTCTAACTGTGCAACGGCAATGAGAAAACCAGGAAGCTGCAGGGTTAGGGACAGCCAGGGAACTGACTGCATAGAGAGTGTCTTTCTTTCCTGGGCAGTGAAGATAGCAGGTGAGAGTTCCTTCCTCATGGGTTGTCCAGCCGCACACCTGCGAACTCTGCAAGGTATGCCATGGCTTTTCCTGGGGAATTGCAGGACTGGATTCCAGGAGAGCAGAACTCTGCAGGGATCCCAGCACAGCCCTCCACAGCTTTCATTCTTTTTAACAGAGATGAGAAAAATGCATTATTCAAACAGCTGCCCCTGAGTGTGGGTTCCTTGACACAGCAGGCCCTGCATTCGACCGACTGGGAGAATATTCTGGCACTTGGTAATTATTTTGCATGAACAAGTCTGGGGCCTTATAATTCATCAATACTCATCACTTTAATGATGTCCTCTCTGAACTAACTTCTGTTTCCATGTGAAACAGCCTTACTTATTATCTGGTGGCCAAGGGCAGAATTCTACGGCACACACCGATTCACAATTTCCACACCAGCGATACAGAACTGGACTTCTCCTAGCTGGCAATCCATAAGCACAACAGTGGGGAAGGACTCCAAGCAGTCGGTATTGCCTGATTCATCCCATTTCCTTGGGAATTACAGCAAAATTGAGAGGATGGAAAATTAGGCTTTGGTGAAGTCGACTTTGGGTTGACAGTAGTGGTTAGGTTCCTGAATTTGATCAACAGCACTAAGAAGCAAGAAGACTTATTCACTCTGATGTGTCCTTGGATGCTGTGGGCAGTTGGGCACAATTGGATGCACAAGGTACATACTAGTTCATTTGTAGAACTGTCTTTCATAGCTGAGCACATGTGACTTGTAAGACGCAGGTACAGGTACTCACTTCGTGGAACTGAACTGAAGTACCAGATGGCTCTGTATGCTAATGAGCTGAATAAAGGTGGAAGAACAATGCCGGTATGACTTTGAGTCCTTAAGAGAGGATTCTAGAAACCAGAGTCTGTAGAGTTCTTGTAAGCCATGGCCTACTGATAAACTCATCTATTCACACAGAGCGCCTTGGGGGTGACTTTGCAAGTGCAATCCAATGGCTTAGTGGCCTAAGGCTCAGTCTTTTAGCCAGCCATATTTTAGAGTGTGGTTCTCTGGTTTCCAAAAACAGCTTCCTATCTCTATCTCTTCAGACCGAAATTACAGTTCAGGCTGTGAAAAAGGTTCAGAAGAATGGCTGCATAGTGGAAAAGGTATTCTTTGGAAAGGTAATTGCCTTGTTTGTTTGGTTCGATTCCAATTTTGGACCACAAAGTCAAAATATATCAAAATGACATAAGGCAGCCTCATTGTAAAATTGTGCTATGCATGCTCAAGCTTTTGACAAGAGGAAACACATGGCCCCAAATGCCCTGCCAGGATCCTCATTTAGGAAGATGGTGGCTTGGGGAGGGATACCTCATTTTGGGGAGGGAAAAGGAAGGATTTTGAAAAATTACCCCAACTGGGCTCTTTGTATTCTAGTGTCACCTGATTGAAGCAGAGAAAGGAAACTGGCCCATGAGATACATGACCTTTTATGGGACATTTACAAAACATTGACTCCTCCTACATTTGTATGGAGGGGGGCTTTCAGGCACCTTCTGTTCATTAGAATAAGCTCAAGCAGGCAAGGGCCTTTGGTCTTTGTCAGCCAATTGTCTTCTTTCCTGTGTTAATATTGAGACCATGATCTCAAGAATTGGAAAATTGACAACGCCTGCCCAAACTGCTTATTTCTACTTCTCTGGGATTTTAATCCTACATTTCTGTGGTGAGCTCTCCCATCAGGCCTGCACTGATTCTCAGCATCGGATCCTCAGTCTTCATCTCTTAATTGATTTGCTGGCCCTTGGTGGCTCAGCTGCATGGGGACCACAAGTGATTCTTGGGTTAGTACCATGAGCGCATTGTTCTGCAGATTACACTCCATCAGTCAAAGAAGGTGACATACAGCCTAGAGGAAAGGCATAACAGATCACCATGTGAATTGTATCCCATGGAGTCACGTGAGTAATAACCCTGGTATCCTGACCACACAGCTAAAAGACTGCTTGAAGCTACATGAGAGATTAGCAGCAAACACACACTATCAGTTGTGTAGTCCCTATAGAAGTGTCTTGATGTGATCTGAAATGTGGTGATCTGCATAGTCTAAAACTAAGGTCAGATTTAAAGGAACTCTATGAGGCACTGTGCCATGCCAGATACTGGCAATGTTAAAGAACTTTAATAATTTAACAGACAAAATCTTGCTTCACTATACCTAAATTATTACATAGTCTAAAATAGCTACAAAAATACTTGAATATTTTTGAAACAAAGAAATGATAAATGTTTGAGATGAAAGATATGCTAATTACCGTGATTTCATTATCACCTATTGTATACATGTATCAAAATATATTGTACCCATAAATATGTATGGTTATGTCTGTTAGAAAAAAAAGTGTTTTTTGTTTTTGTTTTTCCAACAGAAACAAGCACAAAGCCAGGCAAAGTGCTTCTCCAGGGCAGGCAGCTTAATTCTTAATAATACAGGACACTGCAGGTCCAAATGGCCTTCATAGCACAAGAATGTGGCATGAAATTTTAAGCTATTCTTATCTTTTGTCTCTGCTGAAGACAGTTTCCTCCCCATTAAAAATGCGTTTCAAGGTTAATATTAACTCTCTTATTTTCCCTTCTACCTACTTCTTCCTTTTCCTTCTACCTCCTATGGATATTTATTATTTACACACACATGTATATGTTTCTACATATGTATTTGTATATATGTATATATATATATATGGAGAGAGAGGGAGAGAAGTGAGAAGCTGGAAACGAGCAGCCACTGCCTGCCAGTAGGTCCTGGCTGAGAGATGCTGCAGCTTGGTGCATCTGTTCTTTCAACTGTACTCTGACAGAATTTCCAGGTCATGTCCTACCTAACTGCAAAGTGCAACTGGAAGTGGTGGCATGGAATGCTACAGTGGTGATCTTAAGGCCACCTGAGCATTAGCCACCTTCACAGCAGAGGATTTTCCAGCAGGGGTACAGCAAGACAGCCAATCACCCCCACTTCCTCCATGGTTTCCCCCCAAAACAGCTATGAAGGCAGGAAAGGGCTTAGCTGCAAGTCAGTAGCTCAAACAACAGCAAGCATGATTTAAAAACCAGTTTCATGGGCACCGTTTAAAACATAAGGAAATTGGAAGCTTTACACATTAACACTCATTTAGAAGGTAGTGCTTGTGGATATCTATTATATACTCAGCTTTGTATCTCATAAATTAGATTATAATGTACTTGGTTAATTCTAACAAGGTATTAATACCAAATTAATCTGAGTCATAAAAATAAAGTATTTATAGGTTCTGTTCAGTCCTCCAAGAGTTGAGTGCCATATGGCTGGTGATCTGGAGGAGGAATGAGGTCTGTAGATGAGTCTCCCTGCTCCTGTTCAAAGAGGCACACCTTATTCTTTTGGTCTATGGCAGCCTCTGCCTTGAGCTTTGCTTAGGCCCACCTCCCCACAAGCAGTGTAGAAACCTGCCTGCTGCCCTGGCTCTTCCTGATATCCCATGACAGTCACTGTGCCTCACGCTGTCCTTCTCCATGTTTGCTGATTATTTTCTACTCGCATGACTTGACATTCCATCTGGATGGGAAACCCCATCAGACTAGGTGTCACCAGGCATTTCTTGTTTATATATGCTGGGGTTGTACCCGAAGCTGGTGCTTATTTATAGCTCAATAAACATGTGTTAACAGACTCATGAGGATTCCCTTTAGGCCAGGTTGAAAGATACAAAACAGGTATCTTATAGAATCTCTGTTTTCAAAGCTGAATGGGAAAGAAAGGAGGGTGAGGATCACTGTATCATAACAAGACAAATAAAGAAAAAAGCATTTCACAACCAAAGGAGGGAATACTACATTTTAAATGACAGTCTGAGGCTCTGATCCCCAAACCAGCATGCAGTAGAATAACTAGGAGGGCCCTTCTTTTAGGGCCCCAGCTCCATAATTTCTTATTTATTTTGTTAATGGCCTAGACATTTTCATTTCTCACTAGCTTGCAGGTAAGGCTGACACCACAAGTTGAGGGGCAATTTTTGAGACTCTGTAGGCTAGCAAACAATTAGGTCTACGATGGTGCACAGCATCTTAAATGCTACTTTTCCCTTCTTAGAAGGGTGGGAGTAGGCAGTGCTGGGCAAAGAGTCCAATCGAAGGTATAAAGACTGGGCACCCGCAAGCTTGAGCGTGATGGGACAAGGCTGCCAGAATTCAGAGCCATTGTTCTGGTGGCCTCAGCACCATGCCAGGGAACCTAGGTTACTTATTAGGCAACAGAAGACATGGGGGAATGTTGTGCACATAGTCCAAGAGGCTGACAACAGAAAGCACAGGCACAATGGACAAGGGCTGGATAATTAAGCTACTAGACCAAGCTGCTCTATTTAAGGGAAACCAAAATAGAAGGGAGACGTGTTCTTTCAACAGTCTTTCCATGTATTCCCAGGGCTCATCTGAGCAGCCAGGACAAAGGCTGCTGTGCTGGACATAGGAGTCTACTTTTATTCTCTCCCTCTCCCTCTGTCTCTCATAGAGATGTAGGTACACACCAGGATTTTGCCCTTGTCTCCACACACATCCATTTGAAAGATGGTTATCATTCCTATTTTCTAGATGAAAGAACCAGGACACAGAGAAGTTGAGAGATAACTCAAAATCGCACAGAGCTAGGATTTGAAGTTAGAAAAGTTAAGAATCAGCAGTTTATGTGTCTTACTACTAGATGAGGCTTGCCCTCTTAGGAAAACATATGGAGATGATACATAAATTTGAAAAATATAGTTTTGATTTTTGGATTCTACCCTCCTCATTATCTTCATTTTTTTTCTTCCTTCCAAATTACTGGATTTCTCTTATGTGTCAAGAGCTAGGCACACAGGTGGGAGTTGCTTTAAAAAATTCTTAAGGAAAGAAACTGCTATGATCAGGGAACTAATGGTAGTGGTAGCACTATATATGTGAGCAGTCCATATGGTATTCAGCGAGGCCACAGCATGGGCCACGTACTTGAGGGGTGACTTTGGAAGCCCTTGCAACTTAATAGAGATCCAGAATCTCATTCCTAAATGCACCAGGTTGCCTGCCACCAACCACACTGAGCCTGTTCCCAATGGCAAGCAGCATCCAAAGTTCCTAGAAGAAGACAATAGAAACTGGGCTCCACACAGTTGCCAGGAACGTCTGAAAACAACACATCTGAGGTCTTCCTTCAGCACCCCATGGGATGCTGACCTCTATTCACAGTCTGTGATGCTCATGTTCAAAGCTTGCTGGAGCCTGAAGTTTTAGCCAGAGGGACTGTGACTTGTTGGGCAGGTTCCTTTGTAGCCTCGAACTGTCAAATGCTAGGCATTTAGGAGAGGCAGTTCCTGTTCCCCACAAACAGCCTTCTGTCATTTCGTGGACAGGAATACACAGCTGTGATATTGACACTGAAATCTCTACAAGTGGCTTCGGTGCCACTAGTCACATCGCTGCAGGTTCAGGGCTCCAAGAGCAGGCCACACCACTTGCCATCTGTAGCCGGAAGTTACTAGACTCAAACCAAATCTATTCAAGATACAAAAGACACTTTAGCATATGCAGATGCCCCAAATGGCTTTATAGACAAAAACCCCTTTAATAAGCTTGAGACAGGCCTGAATTTATTTAAATGTTTAATTTTGAATGTATGTACGCCTGGTAGTAATGTTCACCATCTGTCTGACACTGCCTGTTGAGGTAATTGTCAAGCTACAGTATGACATATGGTGCACATATTTGGACCTTAAATATAACCGCCTTGGCATGAAACAATTGGAAATGAAGATTTAATCTTTAGTATCATTCAAGTTAGAGTTGAACAAACAGACAGTTCTGGGCTATTGCTGTTTTCTTATTTTGTGATAAATACGCCTCCAGAGGCAGGCTGCGGGCAGCACTGGAGAGGTAAGCCTGGGTTCAATGCACCCTGCCTGCTGCATGCCTTAGGAACAGTCAGAAGGGCGGTGGTACAGTGGATGCCAGCAGCCGGTCTTGGGCATGGGAAGCATCTGGCCTTAGCCGAGGAGTATAAGAAAAGTCCCAGGTTGGGCAAAGCAGGGCTGAGGCCTTGAAGGTCTTTCATAGACAAGCACTAACAGCAGCAGCTTCTGTTTCAACTCATCCTTCTGTCTCCCTCGCTTTTCTTTCCCTCCCTGTTCTGTTTCATTTCTCTAACAAGCTCTTCATCATCACAACAAACATGGCGTTATCAGGGTAAAGAAGATAAAGGGCAGAACACAGCAGTTCCCCAAGCCCCACTTGTGTCCCAGGATAGTGCACATGGCTCCCAACGGGAACAACACGCTTTTCAAGTTATTTTGGTTAAATGATTGTGACCCAGGCACTGATCTCTCCTTGCTTTAAATACTAGCAGCTCTGTAACATTGGACACAGCTGTGTAGATGCCACAAGTCTGACTTGAAAGACCTGCTTTCTGTTGGATTAGAGGATGAGTTTAGCTATTATGGTTGAAGCTTCTGATTGGATTTACACCGATGCAAATATGGCAACAGGGGCAACTGGACGCCAGCAAAGTCTGTGGCTCTTCTCAATGGGCACAGCCTATCATTCATTACACATGATACTCCATAAAATAACAGCTTCCTGTGTAGAGTCAACATAGACACTTTCTCAACCCTGCTCTTCCCTCGCTCATGCTCACTGCCTTTTCATTTCGCAAGGCGGGCAGCAGGAGGTTCTGGAAGGGAAGCAGGATAGGTAACAATGTTCACACACTCACACACTTTAGATTTGGAAACAAGAATTACAGTATGAGTAGGTCGGTCACCAAGCTAATAATCCATCCTTGGATTTTCTTCTAGTCCAAATGACGACTTGATTCCACGTCTTGGAATCCTGCCAAGGTTTGTGTTTAAGCCTTAAGCTTTACATGTCCTCTGTTCCTAATTAGCAACAAGACTAAATTTAGCAAGGTCTCTCTGGTGCCACTATAGCCACAGATGGATTCTAAAATCTAACAAGAAGGCCTGTGATTTGGTGGATCTAGGAAAAGACAAAACAAACCTGATGGTACCTCTCTAGAGAGAAGCTTGAAATGCTTAGTGATTTTGAGGCAATGTGATAATGCTAACCGTTGTAGATATTTAAATTCTGGTGTTGGTCTCCCTTGAGACCCAGAGTGCACAGTACAGCGGTGTAGGGTCACATTCTCAGAGATGCCTGGCCCAGGGGATGAAATGAGGAAAGGAAGATTTTTTTTTCTCACGCTTTCTGCTCAGTTTCGATTCCCACTGCTCTGTGATTCTTATTCTTTTTCTCTGGTAAGGTGTCCAAAGATCCAAATCCCAAGGGCATCTCCATCCTGCCTCTCCAGACCTGAGGGAACCAAAGTTGCCCAGTGATGACTCCCCAGCTGATCAACTGCACCTCTTGATAAGTTCCAGTGCCTCTCTGATGTCACTGTCTGTGCCCCCACAGATTTTATTCATAAGACTTTCAAAATCACAGAAGACCTTTAAGGAAACCTAATAAACAATGTGGAGATATGTAACCTGGACCTCCAGCCACAGATTATTAGCAACTTGGTATGTTAACTTATTTTCTTCTTAAGGATGCATGTATGTATATGCATGATCTCTGTCATGACTTTTGTCTGGTTGCCAAGCTTTCTGGGAATAAGCCAGGCTCCCCGCACCCGTCCTTGTGTTTTGTATGTGTATGCTGGGAGCGCTAAGTTGCCTAGATAACAAACAGAACAGCATCACATATGTGGGTGCTGTTCTGCTGGAAACTGCACGCACCAAGTTTGCATGGTCCTACGGTGCCTTTGTTGGTCTTGTATGCAGGACATGATGCTCCTGGACAACTATTTTATAAAGTCTGACCATCACTTTAGAATTTGTGTTGACTCCTGTGTCACAGGCCATTGGCTATGGTGTAGCCTTAAGATCCCATCCCATTTCAGGTGCACTGAAGATGCTGAGTGGGACACACAGCTGATTGCCTACAGGGCACTCATCCCCACACCCAAGATGGGATCCCTCCATGTCCTTTTCTTCCTGTGTCTCAGGGCTCTCACACCCAGAAGTAAAACTGCCCAGTTCCTTTTCCTTACTCTAGGCTTGTTGGTCATTTTTTTTCTCACCCCTGGCAAGTTCAACCAGTGTAACTCTGCCTTCTATCCATGCTTGTGCCTGGTGATCAAAGTGTGTCCTGGCTGACATGACAGCAATGAGATTCAATCTCTTCCAGGGGAAAACCTTTCCCTCTCCATGCCTGCCCCAGCTCACAGCAAGAAGGGAATTTCTAGCCCTTTCCTCAAGGGGAAAACAAAACTAAGCAAACAAACAAATAAATGATTGACTATGACAATGGCAACAAGAGCAGGGAGGCAGTTCCTGTAAACATTCACTGGTGAAGCAGCTGGTAAAACTGAAGCTGAATCTGGTCTTGCCCAAGTTTGTTAGCCTTTCCTCTTTTGTTTCATACAGGGGGGACCTGCGTGGGGAGACAGTTATATAGAAATCATCTCTTGTGTTGGGGTGTCAGTAGGGAACTGGCTTAGTTTCGAGGCTATGTTAAGGAAACTCTTTGGACTATTTGGTAGTACATCAGGGCTACATGACATTCTTTAATGAGCTTTATCAAAATAAAACTATTCGAATGATCGTATATGTGATATCTGCTGTTGTCTGCTGCTTCCCATCTCTGGAGGACAAGATATTTTATTTATTGGCTTTCTGAACCACTGCCCCATGAATTTTCTAGCACAGTCCTAACCAAAATAGAGAAATTCAGGTTTTCTCTCTCCCTCCCAAGGGTTGGAATGAGTTCTTTGCTGACTCTGAAGTTCTCCCACTGGGAACAGGGGACAGAGAGGAGGAGTTGGTTGCCTAGGCTGTGGGACAATGTAGATGACTGAGGGCTACTCAGGCAGGGTGGGGGTGGCAAGGACAGAGGCAGCTGGCCAACTTCTGCTGTGTCCTGACCAGTAGGCCTGCCTGGAGACTTCATGAAGAATTCAGAAACTGGAAGGGACCTTGACTCTTGAATTCAGAGCAAAGAAGGTGGCAGAAGCCCTCTTTGAAACTCTTTAAAGAAAGGGAAAGCCTGGCCGGCCCTTTTTCTGCTGGGCCACACACTGGCAGTGTCTCTATCTCCTGTTGAACTGCTGCCGCACTCTGCCTGAAGAAGAGAGCGCTTCTGCTCCAATTGCCAAGGGCTCTTGCATTTGCCATGGAAACTGAGCCCTCCAGGACCTCTGGAGATGCTCACATATCTTTACCAGCAGGCACTGGAGACCTGCCTTCTACAACAAAGTCTCTCTCAGACACAGAGAAAACTGGTCTGTGGTTAGGAGGGATTGAGTGGTGGGCTAAAGTTCAAGCAACAGTAAACTGGAGGATTGGAATCTCTCGGCCTTTGGCTCACATCATAAAGATTTTAAATGATCTCAAGTGATGTTTGGCTCCTTTCTGAATGAGGGGGAAAAACAGAAGGAAAAGAAGTTTTATCGAAGAGGAAAAGTGAGGCCTGGATTTCTTCTGTGTGATGTAACGGTGTAATGTGATGTGTGTACAGGTTTATGCGCGCATGTGTGTGTGTGTATGTGTGTTTATGTAAGCACGTATGCAGACATGAGCAGAGATACTGATACTGTCTCTCAAGAAGAGCAGTAGTTAGTATTCACGCCGTCTTCCCAGGTCCTCAGTCTGAGAACAGCAGCTTTACCTCCACACACAAACTGTGAAAAAAATGGCCTTGCTCCATTCCCTCACCACCACTGGAATTACCACCAGCCTTGATGTCTGGGCAGGACCGAATGTATGGATTGGCCTCTTGTTCCATCCTGAGAGCTGTAACTATGGAATTTTTCACAGTGCGTGGTACAACTTACGTGTTTAATAAGAGGGTCAGAAATGTATGTCCTTCTCTCTGAGTGTGAAGCGGTAAGGGGCGGAGGTTAACAGCCTGAGGGTAAGACACAGTTCTGTCAGTTATTAACTTGATGACCGTTTGGTTACTGGACTCCTCTAAGTCTCTTTCTTCTTGCCTATAAAGCAGAGATTACAACGAGGGCCATGTTGTGCTGTTGTTGGAGAATAACACAATATGACCAAAGCATAGCGCTGAAGACTCAGTATGGGCCAGCGCTGACTGTAGTGCTTTATCAGCAGACTCTTATGCTGAGAAAAATCCTTCCTGGCTATTCAAATCACAGGGACAGAACAGACTCTTAGTGGATCAGCTTCTGACATCACGTGGGATAAGTATGTGTAATGCCAAGAACAGGGGGTGGCTTTCAAAGTTTTCAGTGAAGACGTCCGAGGCTCTGAAGTTTTTAAGCAATCATTTCTCATTTCACACAGTATATGTATTAGTTCAGAGTTAGAAATCTCCCATGATGAACATGTAAAAAACCTCAGTGCTGGAAAGAACATAATTTGATGCATGAACATTTGACAGATATCCTTGTAAAGCCCCCTATTACCAATAAAACCTAAACATTATCCTCTTACCCTGTCTAACAAATATTCTGAATTATACCTTTGGGCCAAACCCTTGCATTTCTCTACGGTCATAAGGATACCAGGGTAATGTGTTAGAGTTGCTAAACACCGAGAATCAGGGGCTCTTGTTGTGGCTCCTTTAGCAACTAACCCCTGACTGTGGGAAAACTGTCTCGTCTCTCTATGCCAACTATTGCTGCCCTATAATGCCAGTTCTATAAAATTTGTAAAGTGTGGAATGAGTAACAGAATTCCTAGGTTACTCATGCATTTTCAGCAGCATGGTTCATGACAAAGGCACGAGTCAGCACTATCAAGTGCTAGGGTAGGTTGGTGGTCTGCTAAGGAGGTTCGTTAGCAGGTTCGAGACAGTTGCTCTACAGAGGGCCTATCTTTGCCATCCTATTCTGTGCACACACTTAAAAGACAGGGTAGAGGTGTTTCTAATGTAAACATTAGGACTTAAAACTGTATAACTTCCCATATCTGGGGCCATGTCACCGTTTTCTAACGTCTAGCACTTGGTCTGAGTATATGATGAAACTTCCGGGCTCTGCATTCTTAGACTATGCTTGGTACCTTGGCTTTGGCACATGGTACCACATGGGCAGTAAGCAAATCTTGTGTTCTAACCCTCATCCATAAACTGCTTGCTACATTCATTAAGCATTTCGTAAAGGGTAGGCTTTGTACAGACAAACTTATCCTCATGGAAATTCTGTCTTGGTTACAATTCCCATATTAAAGACCCAGGGACTGCAACTTGACCATTCATGGTGCTCTAGCTAGTGACCCAGGGGGCAACTGTCTGCCTGGGAGCCCTTCCTCCTCACCCAGGCAACCTTGGTCTCTCTCCATGAGCAGCAGATATCCAGGGATCTGCTGGAGTCAAACTTGCTTACTTTTTCTTTGTGGAAAAGTACAGCTTAGATTTGGAATTAAAAGCCAGCATGATGAATAGTGACCAAGGTGCAGGTTTACTTCAAGGAAAATCAACATAGAGAAAACCATTTCCCTCATAATAGATGCAATAGCTGAGAACATTAGAATTCCATCTTTGTTCATTAGGAAAGCCACCTTTCTCCAAGACATCCAAAATGCAATTTGAGTTTTAAAAAGTCTGGCTGATGCAGGTTTTTCTATTGTATTACTCAAAGTATATTGTCATGTCCATTAAAGTAAATATGACTCAAGACAAGAAAGTGTATTGACATTTCGTGTCTATCAAAACACAAACTAATATAATTACTGATATTATGCTTCAAGTATCATGACAAAGATGCAAAGTGCTTTAGGCTTTAAATAGAGATGAAACTTGGTGGATGAAGGAGGCCATATTGTCTTAATCTTTCCTATTCTCCTTGGTTCATATGAAGAAATCACAGTGAGATTGATTCAGCCTGAGACAAATATTCCTCATGCTCGGGAAGGATGATTTTTGGATCTAATTGTGTGGGTCACAGGATACATGCAGAAGAGCGTTGGTACATGAAGGTGGCATCGAGATACATTTCACGTCCCAGTGAACATTTATATGACAGGAAATAGTCTGAGAATTTGTTTTCATTTACTGAGGTAGAGGGGAATAGCCTTTCATAGGCAGCGTGGCCTGGTCCTGTCACAGTCACATGGTTTGGGTCACAGGCCCTACCAATTACCGCATAGCTTTTCATATTTTTGTTCCATGTCATTCTTTTCATTCTCACTTCATGCCAGAGGTGAAAGGGCAGCATCTTTCTTTGCGGCCTTACCTCTGGAAGCCCCCTGCCTGACAGTCAAACTGAAACAAAGGCTCAGAGAAACCTGCGCCTGAATTCCAGATTTCCAGAGAAGCCCGCTTGCCACAGAGTACTTTGAAAAACTAGGTCTATGTACCCAACCTCTCTCCTGCCTGCGGCCAATGGCACGGGTCAAAGGCATTTAATCAAACCCTCATAGAGAGATGGGTTCCATCACTATACAGTGTTATGATCTAATCTGTCTCTTGTCAAAAAACATATTTTGGGAATGGAGTGGAATATGATAACTGTGATGTCTTTTTATGGTCAGTGCTGAAAGCTGAAATATGTGCTTGGTACAGACTTGCTAGGCTCATTATTTTTCTGTCTTTGGTTAAATACTGAAATTGTTTTTAGTGTGGATGTAAATACTGAAGAAACACATGGAGATGTTTTCTTTACTCTATTCTGGGTTCAGCCAGCTAAAGACAAAATTACCTTCTGGTTTCTGAAGCAGAATAACTGATAACAAGAAGGCAATGAAAAAAATGTAAAGGTCTATAGGCCAGATGCCTAATTGTTGTCAGAGGAACAAGAATGTAAACGAAACTTATGGGAAAGCAACAGCAAGAGGCCTCCAACCAGTAGGTGGTATAACATTTTTAATGTTCGGCAATTTGGGGCTTTATGGACAGCTTGCTGATTGCTCTGTCAATTACTGTAAGTGATTAAGTGTTTATTAAATAATTCAGGTTGGGCTCCTTGGCCCTGAATGTCCAGCATAGCTGTTAAAATTGATAATTTCCCAGTATCCTCTGCTAACTCGTCCATCTTCATAATGGTTAAAGGCAGAGGTTTGATGGCATGTATTAATCAAGGGATGGTATATATCTGGTCTCTGAACTAGACTCTGTATGTCATACTTAAACATGGAGATGTCTCTACCCCAAGATATTGAGGAAACCCGTTTTTGGTGTCACATGGCAAAATTCTAACAACAAATTGAATTGAAAGGGATAATTTCCCCTTTCAAGCAAGTCTCATAGCTGAAAAGTCTCTTGGTGTCTACTGTTCAACCACAACCCAGAATCCTAACAGGTAGAACTGTTGAGATTGTCTGTAGGGAGGAGGAGATGAGCACCTTGTGATTCTGTCCCCATTGCCATGACTCTGTCCTTACCTTGTGACTTTGTTTTCTTCCCTACTTGTGACTCTGTGTTCCCCTTCCTCTAGGACTGTTTCCCCAGGTGCTAACCTTACTTCAGTGTAGAGGAATTTTAATTCAGAACATGGCTGCTCTGGCAAGAGATCACATCCAAAGACCTTCTAGCTCTGTGCGATCCAGCTGGAATACAAATAAGTCTTTAATCCAGGAGACAGGGCAAGCAGCTCTGAGTTCAAGGCAAGCCTGGTAAAGAGCAAGTTTCAAGTAAAGAAAAGCTTAGGTCCAGGCTTGGTGGTGGTACATGCCTTTAATCCCAAACAATGAAAGTAAAGTTAATTTGTAGAAGGAAGCACCCATGCTTGAAAATGATGTCTAATTAGCTGGCAGAAAAGGTGAGGAATCAGAGGAAGATTTGAAAGATTAGGATATGTCTAACTCTCACAAGAAGAGAGAGAAAAGGAGGCTACTTAACACTTAATGGGAAATGCAGAAGGAGAGAGAAGGCAGTTTTACTGGGACTGTATCATAGAGAGAGAGAGGTTGAAGGCAAAACAAGCCAGAGAATGAGAAGGAGCCAGAAGATTAGAGCAGATTGCTCCTGTTAGTTTGAGGGCAAGCAGAACA
Organism: Pachyuromys duprasi; assembly: GCA_028658305.1. Taxonomy (NCBI): domain Eukaryota; kingdom Metazoa; phylum Chordata; class Mammalia; order Rodentia; family Muridae; genus Pachyuromys; species Pachyuromys duprasi. Next base: position 11,667,454 of record CM053748.1, read on the forward strand.
ATTCCTGGGCAGAGAGGGAAGCCAGATTGAATAAGTTGGTTTGCAGAAATGTTTGAGCCACAACAGCTGAGCTGAACCAAGGAGCCCAGAGCTCAGTAAGAACAAGAAAGGGTGAACTTATTCAGCATTAAGTCTCAGGCTAAAAACTTTCTAAGCCAAGGTTAGATTGTACGGAGGCTTGAAGCTTCTAGGACTAGGCCTAGGTTAGAAGTCAAAGGCAGTAAGGCTCTGAGACAACAATTAGAACAGGCAAAAAAAAAGTTCCTTTTAGATTCTTTAAAATATTTTTAAACTCTTTCCCCAAAGTTTTAAGACTTAAACTATAATATTAACTCAGACAAAGAGTAATTATGTTTGAGACCTGAGGTGGTAAGTAGGAAAGGAACACACACAAGCTACCAAGACAAATGAATTGTCCCTGGATTTCTTGAAAAAACTCAAGATTTTTACATTTCCACCTATTTCGGTGGGATTTGTTCTTACTGTAAAGATACATACTTTAAGGCAGTCAACTATCGTTTCTACAGAGGTTTACAGAGTTCTTCCAAAGAGAATGACTGAGTCAAGGATTGATTTTTTTTTTTTACACCTTTCTTGGACACTGAAGCAGAGTCCAACATGGGTTCCATATCATGTGTTGGGCCTTTATTCAATCAAATAGTGGTTTGTTACATCCACATCTTTTGTGCCAATTAATTTTCTTAAGCTGGCCAGAGAGTCACATACCAGTAATCTTAGCACTCAGAAGTTGCAGAAAATAGGAGTTTAAGGTCATTCTTGTCTTTCTTGTCATTCTTGATGTGTACATCAAGTTGGAGGTAAATCCTGGGCTATGAGAGATGCTGTCTCAAAAAAAAAAGTTAATTAACTTTTTAAAAACATTAATGATGCTTCTTGTAGAGACTGTTTTCTACTTATTTTTATGTGATAGTGTATTCCAAAAAAGATGGATATCCTGACAGCTACCTTTAAAGATATAACTCTGGTAAAACTTTATGCATTATGTGGTAACAGAGTTCTCCAGTACTTTCATAGGGTCAGGTGGGTTGGAACTTCAATGTTTTCCCAGAAGCCATTTCTTCCAGGGGCTTGGTATGGCCTCTTTAGCCCCTGCTTCCTGGCGGCAGGGCTGCTATTAGCAGGTGGACAGCAGATCATACACACGGGTAAGAGGAAGGTAGTAGCATGTAGCAGATAACTGGTCGACCACATGGTTATATTCCACTTGAGGAATGTTTAACATTAACCACTTCAGAAGAAAGCAGGCGTCTCTGTCGCACACTGAGCACGGAAGTCTGTGTTTTCTGTTTCTTTTTTTATATCTCTTGTCTGCCACCAGAGTTGTTTTATTTTGTTCTCCCCCCCTCCCCACACTTTGTACTAGTTTGTGATTAAACTTTAATACGTGGTGGAAAAAAAAAAGTTCCTTTTACATTTCAATACTCTGAAATGCATTGTCTACCGATCCTTAGAGCAGGACTATTCATACTGCTTAGAAGCAATTTTACATCATGTGTGAATCGCAGTTATTTATATAAAATGACTTCACAAGAGAAGGGACTGAGGTATAAAAGTTGTTTTGAAGCAACAAAGGATCTAGACTTGATTGACAATGGTCAAGTGTGTAAGGGACTGTCAGAAAAAGTCACCTTTCTAAGAGTAAGCCTGAACTCACTGACTCTGGAAGGAATTATCTTTATATTAGAATTGGCAAGAGGAAATTTTTGAAGTGGATTTAGAAGAGCAGAAGTGACCAGTTACTAGGGACTGGTGGTTTGTATCATAATGATCGTGTTAGAACTCTGCTCAGTTAAACCTAGGTGCCAGAATGGACCAAACCTTAATAGTTCTAACCATAGCACACAAGTATTTGAAAGCAGTGGGGAAGGGACTCGGATGCTGTCCATTTTAATAAACCTGTATAAAATAGTTTCATTTTTATCACTGATATAAATATGGAATAAATTCATACAAATTTTATTACATCATGGTCTAAAGTATTTTAAATTATATAAATACAAGCAATAAAGTCTCAATTACTGGACACAGAAACCTGCAATTTAGGAATTGCCAGCAGATGTTGGGATCTTTATATTTCCCCATTTATAATTTAGCTGCCCAATTATATTTGGTGGTATTTTTTAAATATCTGCAGACAGAATGTCACTGCCGTGGATGTAATCAGGCTTTGTGTGATTCACCAAGTGCAAAGTACGTGTTGAGCAAAAAGGACTTAGGCAGGAGCAGAGTGGCTTCTAAACAGAAGAGGCCTCTTGCATTCATCAGAAGGTCATTGTGCACATGTCTCCTCTGGTTTCCTCTGAACCTGGCTATAGAAATTGTTTCCCAACAATTGGATTCCAGCACTGCTGTACTGGAGCAGGGATCTGATAGGGAAGAGTGATTCGTGGTTGTCATTGGTTGGTTGCTACTTTCAAATGGCCCCTCTGACCTGAGGAACTTGTGTGGGCAGGACTAGTCATACTGCTTTTAGTCACTGGAGATTGATACAAGGAAAATCACTTACACGTTCTTGTCTGTGAGCCTGACACTTTATGGGGGTGGGGGAAGATGATAGCAGGCTAGAAAACACAGTTTATCAAAAAACATATTTAAAAAACCATTAGAACTACAACATATGTCTTCTGGACATGGCTCCACCTTATATTTTAACAGGCATGACCATCAACGTTGCTCGAAGCACTTCATAGCTCTACATGTATGCCAAGTTCCACAAGGGTATGATCATGAGAAACAGACTACTTAAAAGAGTGTAAGTGAAATGTACATGAAAATATTAAAATAATCTTAATCCAGGGTCAGTCAGATGGATTGCCTAGTGAAAGTGCTTGTCACCAAGCTTGATTATCTGAGTTTGATCCCAGGAAGCCACAAGGTAGAAGCAAAGAACTGACTATTGCAAGTTCTCCTCTGACCTCTACTCATGTGCCATGGTATGCACATACACACACACACACACGCACACACAAAATCAATCAATCAATACAAAATTATATTAATCCACATTTTCTCACATACGCAGAAAGTTACAACAATGCTAACTGACATAACTATTAATATCTTCCTCTAGCAAACATCATTAACCACCATAAAATCAAGTTTATTGTTAACAACATGCTACAATAGTTGGCAAGTTCAGTGTCAGAGTGACTACAAATTTACCTTGCGTTTTCGGTTTAGACTTGAGGCTGCCCTCTTCTCTGTCATCATCATGCCTCTCCTGATTTAGTCATGAAAGCCTCTTGCATTTCAGGAAGCTCTCCAGGAGAATAATATTGACCTTTTTGTAGTAACCTCCAGGGCCCCTGAAGTAAATCTTTCTCACAATGTATAACATACACTTTGAGTTAATCCTTGATAAATCTATCTTTCAGAATTTTTGAAAATTGATTTTGTTTTCACAATTTGTGGTAACAGAGGCAGAGACAGTCTTACTGACATTAACTGACACAATTATTTTCTAACTGATTCTGGGCAATTATAAAGCCAGTGGGAGTCGGACTCTGCAATACTTTCTTTCAATATGTTCCCGAGAGGTTCTTCACAGATCTACCTCCCCAAAGCCTCTGACAAGGATTTTTATAACCTGATGTACTTAAAAATATGGAAAGAAGATATGAAGTGCAAAAGTACATTTGTTTATTTTGTAGTTTGGCTAGACTGGCCTCTTATGCTTCAGCATTAGAGTAAACAGATGTATTTCTTACTTCAGGGGGCATACGCTATATGTCCTCCCTTTCCCAATGCCAGTATTAGGATCCTGAAAAGGATGACAATTAGATCACTCATTTTGTTTTCTTGGCAACATGCTCTTACAATGGAACTGTTGGCAATAAGGTTGTTAAGACATGATGGACTGAATCACAAAAACAGTGTTTGCCATCTTTTAGCATTTGGGTTTAGTTTGATAGTCAGTGGGGGAATCATTGATGGTTTTAATCATATTGAAGCCATGCTCTAGACAACAAACTGATAATACATACAAAGAGATAGAAAATAGTGGGAGATATATTGTGAGGTGATTACTATGGGATGCCTAGCAGTCTTGATGGATCATTTGCATTAGTTGGATGAAGACAAATCTGCAGAAAAAGAAACTAATGGAAACTAGCCAGAAGATAAAAGGGGCCAAGGCAGGAACTATGAAAACAGAGATAATAGATTTGGAAATTCCAAGTCGTTAACAATAGTTAATTGAGAGGATGCTGCTGTAGTTAACAGAATGAAAGGAGCACAGGTAAAGTAGAAGACAAGTTTGCCTTTAGACCCATGGGTGGGCATGCTGGAAAAACACTGCCCAGAGGTACTGGGGATGCAATTCTAGAGCTGTGTAAGAGCTGCTATGTATAAATACTCAAGGAATATTCACTGAAAGAAATTTGACACCAAAATAATTGATTAGAGAGAAATTTGTGTTAGTAAGCATAGCCAAAAGAGAATTATTCAGAAAAGAAAAATAGGAACTTCAAAATTAAGTATTAATGTCAATGTGAAACATAAATGACCATAAAAACAATCATTGACAGATGAAGAAAAGGAGTTGCTCTCCTTTCCTCCCTCCTTCCTTCTCTCCCTCTCTTTTTCTACCCCACCCTGTGTGTAGAACATAGAAAATTTTTTGAAATGTCAAGGTAAGGTATGTTCCATGGATCTAGAAATTAAGAGAAAGCAAGAAATGGAATCAACCAACCAACCAACCAAGCAAAATACCCTGAATGTATCATGACAATAAATAGGAATACTTCTCTTTCCTAAAGGAAGTGGCTATGGGAGCCTAAGCTGGAAGATGAAGGGGCTATCAGCTGCAATGCTGGGATTATGAGACAACTGAGTCTCTAAAGTCATTGTTGAGATTTCGGCTATTGCCTACTGGTGATGAACTGAGGGGATGCAACGAGCCAAATGTAAGAAAAGAGAGAGAGGGAAAAAAACGAAAAACAAAAACAAAAAACCACTTGCTCATCTACAAAGACTTTTTCAAACGTATTTGGGAATCCTGAAAGTCACAGCACCCAAAGCTGTATCAGAGACCAGGTAGGAGGTAGAGCGACAGTCAGTAAGAAACTGCTGTCTGGATTAGGATGCCGAATGCTTTGGATAGGCAGTCCAGAAAGTGTGAGGATGCCCTGCAGGACGGGACAGGGTACAATAAAGTTGATAGGTGAGGAGCCCAGATTTGAGTGAGCAGTGGAAGGGTGCTATTGGAGGAGAACTTGGACTACCGCAATGGAGACGAGAAATAAGGGGGATGCAAATGCCATTCCTAAAGGCAAATGCCAAGATGTTTGCCTTGAGCTGAGAGAGGAGAGTGAATCCAGTCCTCAGGAGATGGAGTTTGGCTGTGAAGTCTCCGTGGACATGAAAAAGTTTTGGCAGGTCTTCAGGATGATAAAGAAGACATTAGGGACATAAAACGGCAGACATATCAAAAAACATAATTTCCACCTGTTGGACCAGTGGTTGGATACCCCTTGTTTCCAGAGAACCAGTACTTTACATCACTAAAGATGGCACAAGACTAATCATGAGAATCACAGATTAAAAAAAAAATCAAAATCACTGGACTGCTTAGTTTTTACCCAGCTAGAAAACATGTTGAATCTGCAAGCATGATAAATCACTTCCAATGTTCCATTAGGCTACATTAGCATCGGTAATCAGAAATCTGAAAATGAAGCTTAATGGAGAAATGGAGGCGAGTCCCTTGTGTTTTTATTATGCTTCATTTCCTAGTAAGCACTGCTTCTCTCTTCCTTGGGGAATTTCTTTTGGGAGCCCAAGTGAAAAATGGGTCTATAAAAGAAATATTGATTAGTTTAACAATCTCATTAAATTTGATTAACCTTTTAAGAGCATTAGGTGGAGCTTTAAGCTATACAGAACTGAATACTACCTGTGTGCCCCAGAGAGGCCACCTTCTAAATAGCTTAGGAATTTATGAGAATTGGGCACTTAGGAAAACAAAGGTTACCATGCAGAGTTTTCAGTTGTTTATCATTCGTCAGGCACCTTTTCTTCTCTTTGCTCAGAATTTTAAAATATCTTGATAATTGTTTAATTTGTAGTTTGTGAAGAGAATTGTAAACCAAGTTATGTTTGAAGAAAGAATATAGAATAGAATATAGACTAGAATATAGGAACATTTAGAAGCCCCTCCCCCAATGCAATGGCATAAACACGCACCCACCCACCCACCGTCCATTCAAACCGAAGGGCCTTAGAACAAACCTTTTCCCCTCACTTACCTTTTCTAAATTCTTTGGCATCCACTTAAGATTTACAGACTTATAGACAAGAGCTGAGAAGAAGAGTCCTATCGGGCAGGACTGGAGCTACCATGAGAAAGAACTATATTTTATTTCTGAAATGTAAGAGCTGCCCCAGCCCCTCATGAGGGAAGAGGGTTCTTCCTCAGCAGCAGGCAAAGCAGCCAAACCCAGACTTCTCCAGTGGCTCAAGGTAAATCATGAGCTTCAAAGAAAGATAGCACATAACCACTAAGAAGACAATTGGTGATTTGAAAATTCCAAAGAAAGCAGAGTGAGGAAATCTCTATTTCCCTAAATGAATACACACACGCACAAACACACCCACAAAGCTGCTATTTGTAAACTTCCTTTAGCGGTGCTCAGCCATGAGATTAGCTTTCAGCATTGCCTTTTCCCACTTGGAACAGAGTTTTCAAATAAAAATGGTAAGACATCAGAAAGAGTCCCTTATGTAGTTGACCTTTTAAAAATTCAGTATTTTTATTGATTGTTCACAGTATTTTTCCCCTGAGATATTGGTATGGTAATCAAAGTTTGGAATAGTCAAGCATTATTACAAAACCCCAACGCCAAATGCTTTTTCCACAAGTAACTATGCTACTCTTCCAACAACTGTGTTTACGATTAAATGGAACTGAGTCCTAGCCGTGAGAACAGTGGTCTGCTCTCTTGTACAGAAGGATTTAGGGATGAGTATGTATATGCACTTGAAAAGATGTGGCTAAATGTAATTATGATTTATATACATATATATGCAGATATTTTATGTGCAAGACAGAGATAAAACATATAAAAACTCATGTGTTTTGGATTATGGTAGATATTGCTGGATTCTTCAAAAGTTGCTTATCATGCTAAGTAAATTATAGTCACTGGGTTACATATATACATATACATACATATAATATATATTTATGTGTAGATTTAAATTATATATAGATTTAAATTATATATTGACAAATGATGCTTGCAATGCCTAAAAATTAACAAAACCTTTGAAGATTGGTTTGCAGAACCCAAGAGCTTTCAACACATTTCTCATTGAGGCTTTAATGCTGCTTAGAAAGGGGAACCCTCCTCCATTGCTAGTGGGAATGCAAACTTGTACAACCATTCTGGAAATCAATTTGGCACTTTCTTAGACAATTAGGATTCCTCAAGACCCAGCTATATCACTCTTAGGCATATATTCAAAAGATGCTCAAGTACACAACAAGGACATTTGCTCAACTATGTTCGTGGCTGCTTTATTTGTAATAGCCGGAACCTGGAAACAACCCAGATGTCCCTCACTTGAGGAATGGATACAGAAATTATGGTACTTTTACATAATGGAATACTACTCAGCAATTAAAAAAGAGGAAATCATGAAATTTGCAGGCAAATGGTGGGACCTGGAAACGATCATCCTAAGTGAAGTATCCCCAAAGGAGAAAGAAACATATGGTATATACTCACTTATATAGACCTATAGGATAGGAAGGTAATGCTGAAACTTACACACCTAGGGAAGATAACCAAGAAGGAGGATCCAGATTGGGATGATCAATGCTCGCTTAGATGGACAAATAGGATGGACATTGAATGTAGGAGAAAACAAGCAACAGGACAGGAGCTTACCAAAGAGGGCCTCTGAAAGACTCTATATAGCAATGTATCAAAGCAGATATTAAGACTCACAACCAAGCCTCCAGCAGAGAGCAGGGAATAATATGAAAATATAGGGGGAGTTAGTAAGACTTGGCTAGAACAAGAGCTCCATAAAGACCAAATAGATCAGGGTGCAGGGGTCTTTTACGAGACTGTTTCTCCAACCAAGGACCATGTATGGATATAACCTAGAATCCCCATTCAGATGTGGCCCATGGTAGCTCAGTATCCAACTGGAGACCCTAGTAAGGGGAACAGGGATTATTTCTGTCATGAACTCAATGACTGGCTCTTCGACCCTCCCTCCTCCCCCCCCCCCACACCCGGGAAGAGCAGCCTAGCTAGATCCCAGAAGAGGACATTGCAGTCAGCCCTGAAGAGACAAGATAAGCTAGGGTCAGTTGGAAGGGGAGGAGGTCCTCCCCCATCAGTGGACTTGGAGGGGGGCAGGAAGGAGATGAGGGAGGGATGGGAGAGTGGGAGGGAATAAGGGAGGGGGCTACGACTGGGATACAAAGTACCTAACCTGTAATTAATATAAAAATAAACAAATTACATTTAAAAAAGAAACCATTTTAGGGCATTTGCAGCTCATTCTTTGAGTCCTCCTCAGGCCTTTTATAGACAGCAGTGATCTCTGTAATGCATAGTCACTTTCTGCATGGCTGGAGGAGTTCATGCTCCATATGTAATTTTAAGATAGAATGTGAGATTGCGTTTTAAGAATATAGTCAGCGAGAGCCATCACAACTGCACCGTTGCTGTTTATGTAACTCCTGCTACTTCCTCTGTGATGGACATCTGTGGATAATAGGATGGTCCTGAGAAGGCAGTGAGGCTGCTGTGACGGTTGCTAGTGCAAGCTTAGGAATAAATGCAGAGAGGCCTGGCCAGCTAGCATGTGGGCATTCGACACACTTACAAGTGGGTAACATCTTTGGTTTGACTTGGACATTTATGCTATGGAAACAGATGAGCTGTCACCCCAGCTGACTCTCTTGGTCTCACTGACACTTTATGGTGCATGAGTTGAAGATTTGAATTTCCCCACTGTAGACTTTATTCAATTAGAGGTTCACAAATGACCCTCCATTTCTGATAGTGTGTCTGTAAGCATTACAGGTTTCTCCCATGAGAGTACAATCTGTCACCCTCTGAGCTTCTGTGTCCTCTACTGAAGTGTATGGCATTCCTATTGCTAGTGTCAGGTGTGTGTGTGTGTGTGTGTGTGTGTTGACTTTCCAATGGGAAGTGGGCTTCTGTGTTATAGTGAGGTTTTATTTTTAAAAATGGGTAACTTCATATATATATATATATATGTATATATATATATATGGGTATTTTCTCTCATAAACTCCCTTCTCTCCTGCTGAAACCGTTCTTCCTAACAAGCTTCCTCTTACTCTGCTTGATGTTTTTGACCCACTGAATTTAGTTAGGACTGTTGACACAAGCAAGGATAGGGGATTGTTATTGGACTATGGACAACCTATGGGCACTACACCACTGAAGAAAATGACATCCCTTCCCCAGCACTCATGGACTGCTCCCAGCCTTTCAGTGAGAGATGAGGCTCAGAAGCCCCTGCCCATGCTTTCAGCGACATCAGTTCTAAGAGCTTCACTCCTTTAATGCAGCCAACTTGTTGATAGGAAATTCAAACGTGTTTGAATTTGTAGTTCCAGCTCAGAGTTGGCAATATTCAAATGAAAGTTGAGGCTAAAACAAATGTCAAAAAGGTGTACAAAATGCTGGCCTTTTCTCTTTTCTGGTGTTTTTTCACTTTTGTCGAACTATGAATTTAAGTGTAGTAAAAGTGGCCCTATTAATGACGAGCCTCACAAATACGGCGATGAACTTGTGAGGACCCTGGTTCAGTTCCCAGCTCCTGCTCACGGCCATCTACAGCCCCAGTTCCAACAGATCCAGTGCTCTCTTCTGGCTTCCGCAGACACTGCACACATGTGGTTCACAGACGTACACACAGGCACAACATAAAATAGAAATAGCACACTTCTAATGAAAAACATCTTTGTGTTAAGAGTGTGGCATGTTTCAGGCTGGGGTTGGCGCATAGAAATTTAAATAACGGAACTGAAGTCCTCAGGCACGAAATATAATCAAGGCTTCATGTTTCTTTATCTGTTTCATGGTGGGAGCAGGGGTGAATTTTGAGGCAGTCCTGATTGCGTACATAGGACCCTTCCTTTTAAAGGGTTCCTTGGGTGCTTGTTGTGTAGCAGGCTGCTAATGCCCTTTCAGGATCAGTTGTTAGGACAGTGATTCCGCAATAGCGCCCCTAGTGGTCGGGCTTTGGAAGCTACCTCAAGCCAGAACTGTGGACAGGGAACGTGAGACACAAATCTGGTTTTATGAGGACAGGTTTGAAAGATGGATAAACTGTTTCCAGAGTTTGAAGATGCTTAAAAGAAACAAAACCCCATTCTAATTCTTAAGTTGTGCCAAAAAAAACCCACCTTAGAGTATTGGTTTTATAGGTATAAATACTCAGGCAGCACTGTGTAATACAATTGTACGTTTTAAGGTCCTGGCTAAAGATCAAATGTGTAGAAAGCTGGGGCATACCACTGGTATGTTTGCCTCAAAGGTGTGTATTTCCTTCCACACTGGAATGGGATTGGGAGAGTGTGAATCTTGTTTCAAATTTTTATCCCCTTAGACAGGTTTGGAGAGGCAATCCTGTTCAATAATGTCGCTTCTATGATAATTTATGGACAACATCTGCGTTTCTCTCCATCTTAATTTTAGCCCAATTCAGACTAATCTTATTTTCAGTGTCACCTGGAGGCATCTCCACTATGGTTAGCACCCTTATTTTTATTTTTCAGGGTTTATATTTATTGTATATGTATGGGTATTTTGTCTACATGTATGATTGTGCACCACATTATGCCTGGTGCCAGAGAAGGCCAGAAGAGGTCATTGGATTTCCAGGGACCGGAGACACAGATGACTGTAACTCCATAGTTTGGTTGCTGGGGATTGAACCTAGGTCCTCTGCAAGGACAGCCAATGCTCTTAACTGGGCCATCTCTCCAGCCCGATTTTTTTTTTTATGAGGATCATTCTTCTTTAACCAAGTCACTTCCATATTTCCTTTTTGAAGATGCTCTCTTTAGTGCAACCATGGATGATAAAAGTGAGGTTGACGTGTTCTTGGCTTTCTACAAACCGGTTCTACAATTTTGTAGTCTTATCTCAATTCTTATGGTCGAGCCCCGCCTTTTCACAAAGTTAATAAAATGCACAGAGAAGATAAAAAGCCAAGTGCGCCAGTCTGTGAATTAACCATGGGCTCTTTCCTCAACTGTTCTAAGCCTTAGGAAGAGACAAACCGTAGGCATGCAAACGAAACAATAGCATTAGCTGAAGAAAAGAGTCACACAGCGTAAGATTCTTTCTGCAGAATTTAGTAACTAAGTGCGTATATCTATATCTGTAAAGACAAATATGTATATCCATATACACAAAGCTGGAAAACACTGAATTTGATTAATCCCAGCCCTCAGAGTCAGCAAATATCCATTATTTCGACACTGCCCTACTTTATCCCACTCAGTTAAAAAATAACAGACCATCAGGGAGCCATTACTTAGTTTTTCTTATTAGTGAACTTTGCGGGAAAGGTTCACACTCAGCCTTCTAGCCCTTGCTCGTGCTGGGCTGTGTTTCTAAGGGCTATCTGCACTGCTACATAAATGTATTCCTAGGCATGCTCTACTAGACGCCAGCCTAGAATATGTCAGGGGAGGTTTACCTAGTTCCCTTATCAAAAGACGCCATGCTTATTTCTCAGTGTCTTGCTGGTAGGATGGTAGGAAGATTAAAATATTTTGTTACTGTCCGTGCCTCCTGATGGTATATGACTATCCCTGCCCTATATTAGCATGCATCGTTGGTAGGGCAGACATACTGTGGATACTCAAGACTATGAGATAATGTCAGACTATACCAAAGCATTGTTTCAGAATGCAACTCCATTTGCAATTTCAGAAAGACCTCACTGAGCTGCATCTTCTCTAGAACTTGATTTTATTAGATTTCTCAGATTTTTTTTTCTACTTGAAAGGTTATAAAATGGCACTACAAACATAGGCGGATGAAACATCATTTTATGTGCTATTTGAGCAAATACATTTAATTTTCTCCCACTGTCTATTGAGTGGTAAATGTTTATTGTGATGTTTCCAGTTTTTTGCTCAAATATTTTATATATTCATAATTTTAATCCTTTGTTAGATAGATGTTCTACAAATCTCATTCACCAGTTTATGGATTATCCTTTTATTTTTTTTAAAGGTGTCTTAGAGAAAATAAAAGGTTTTATTTTCAAAGACACAAATATATACCTACACACCATGACATTCTATGAAGTTGTTTAAAAGAATGAGTGACAAGACTATATGTATTGACTTAAAAAGATCTCCAGGAGTGTTAAGTAACAAATCAAGTTGAAAAACATATGTATAATACCACTCTATTTTATTAATAAAAGACCCAAGACACACATGTTTTGAAGCCTCATGTATATATGGAAACACATAAAAGGGAAACTAGAATAACATCTTCCAACTGTTGACAGTTGGGAGAAAGGCAGGGGAAGTAATGAGGGGAAGAAAGGGCCTTTCATGTTTTCTCTGGGTATTTCTGTACTCTTTCAACCATGTGCAAAGAAAATATTGTCTGTCGCTTGTGCAACAGAAATAGTAATGATAGAAATGAAAGAGAAGCAAAGGCAGTTATGACTGACATGGGAATGTACAAACAGACCAATGGAACAGAACAAAGGGCTAGGGACAAGTACACGCACATCAGAAACTCAGCATTTGATTGAGATGGCCTTTTAAGAGAGACAAGGAAGGGAGACTCTTTAACAAATGGTGTTGAAACAAGGTACTGGCCATTTGGTGGTAGGATCTGAGAGAGAGTAAATAACACATTCCTGTATCAAGCCACAGACCACATCCAGCTGCAGAAAAGGGCTCGATATTGAAGGAAAATTATGAAAACAAACAAACAAACAAACATTTTATAACAGGGGATTGAAGTGATCTTCATCAGCTACATGGAAACGCTCAGTACTATTAGATAATGCCAGAGACATATTTGCTGTCTGCACAGAGGTCTGGGTAAGGCTGCTCATTCAAGAGCTGTAAGGTAGTGTCAAAATAACATTAAAGATCGTGAAGACCTCCCTGTAGTCGATGGTACTGAGGGAGGGAGGGAGGGAGAGGCACTCTTCTTTGGGGAAGTGGCTTTTGGAAGTCTGCCCAAGCCCCAGTGTATGGTGAACCCTGGCACCTTCCATTAAACTGTATGTGTTTGTGTGTTCACAGCCACAGAAAGGTGATACATAGAAGAGAACACACTTAGAGGTTCTTTCATGTTGTTTCATTACACTGGATTTGGAGGAAAAGAGCCATGTTCAAAATAAAGCATGTTAGCACCTACAAATAAGAGAAAACATGTGACATTGGTCTTCCTAGGTCTGGGGCACTGAGCTCAGAATGATGGTTTCCATCTCAAGCCATTTATCCATGGAAGCAATAATTTCACTTAAAAAAAAAACAACAGCCAAATAATACTCTTTGTTGTAGCTATACCACCTTTTTTTATTACCCAACTCATCAACTGGTGGACATCTAAGCTGTTTTCATTTTGTTATTATTGTGACTAGACCAGCAATGGACATGAATGATTAGCTACTGCTGTAGTAGGATACAGAGTCCTTTGGGTATATGCCCAGAATGTAGAGGAGTATGACTGGGCCATGAGGCAGATCTTACTCTTCAGCTATGTGTGCTCCATTTGGAATACCCACAGAGGTTAGCAAATCAGTGAGGAGCTATGGAAGTATTTTCAAGGGAGAGAAAGAAAATGCAGTGTTACAAAAGGATAAAGGGAATAGCGGAACACAAAAGTTAAATGATGTCGCATATGAAGGGCAGGGCAGAGGTGAGAATAAGGCAAGAATAATCAACATTTAATAAGGTAAAGACATTTTCAAAAATTCATAAGGAGACATATTACTATGGACACTATCTAAAATACAATCATCTGCATATAGAAAAAGTTTAAATGGAGTTCCCTAGAAAGCGGCAATAATGCCCATAAGACACCCCACAGGCCAAGAAATAGAAACTCCAGTATGGGATTTTAAGGAATGGGTTACCTCTTTAGGAGCTGTTGGCTAACAGGTTCCATGTAGTCTCAAACATTACAGGATGCTGACAGTAATCTTGGTTACTCTCAGGAACTCGGCAATAAAACTCTATTGCTGAGGACAACTACATACTTTAGTCATAGAACACATAGGTAACAAGCTTGTTTCGACCCAGAAGTTTCATCCTTATTGGTTAACTCTCATGGTACAGCAAGGTGAAAGGTACACTGTCAGAGGAGACAAGGAATTAATTGTTCCCAGCTATGGACACTGTTAGTTACAATAGTATCTTGCTCCAGGTAGTAGCAAGAATCTGTAGCTTGACAGGTTTTTCACTCAGGGGAGAATGGAGAACACTTATTCTGCTAACTGGAAGTAGTGTTAAACGGATGGCTCCTTATGTTATATCACTACACACCACATCTCTCAACTCTCATCAAGAAGCTGCTTTTTGTAGTAGATGGCAATTAACCCAGAGACCCACAAGCAGTCAGGCTGCAGAAAATAATATATTATAGAATGTTCAGCCCAAAGTGGGACATTTATATCACACCTTCTCCTGCTAAGACTCAGGTCTTACTTAAGAAGAGGGGTAGAAAGACTTTAAGAATCAGAGAGGCAGTAAATGACTATAAGGAAATGTTTTGGGCACACGTCAGGAGAGTGTGACAGCACACCTGAGACCAATGTATACTGCAACCAGAACCAATCCAAGTAGAGACAGGGGATGTGGGCACAAAGTTCCATCTCTAACCGCAGAGCTATTGTTGATTGATAGCTGTTGGAGAGCGACAGTCAGTTCTAGTTAAGGGTATGGTCCCTGGTAGGTGGACCATGAGCTAGTGGTTGGCCACATAAATTGGACTTGATGTGTTGAAAAGAAGAGAAAAGAGAAAAGAAAAGAAAAGACAAGAAAAATAAGACAGAATGTTGTGTAGGTAAGGAGAGCGGTGTTGTTCTCTGAGGAGTTGGGGGAAGGGCTGATTTTGATCAAAACACATGCTTTGAAATTCTCAGAGAACTAATAAAAAATGCGCTTGCTGAAAAGTGTTTGGTCAAAAAATGTTTATTCAAAACTAAAAGGGTGTTAAATCCTGCATGTGCCTTGGTTGTGGGGCTCTAAGGGAACTAGCATGTGTGGGAGAAGCCATGGGGATTTTTAAAAGCCATACCAAAGACGCGTTGTCAGTTGTAGTATTGATGTAGTATCTATGCCATGAAATGGCTTGTTGCACCAAACTCTCTATACTCTTAAAGTGTGCATGCTAAGTTGTGGAGACTTTTCAAAGGTCAAAGATTTATTTAAATTGAGCTGCCCGCTTCCCTGTCTCCAGTCAGATGAAGAATCTAGTTTGAGCAGCAAGCGTGTGAGGCCAAGATGACAGATGAGTCTCTGGGAGGCACATTTTCTTCTTCATTTCCATGCATATCCAGCTGTCTGGTAACCTCACACCTGAGCTCATGATGAGCGTGGGGAAGAGGCTGTATCAGAGTTGTCTCAGCTCCACCAGACAGTGCTCAAAGCACGCTGTTGGGGGGATTACCGGCTTCTTCATTTTACCCAATAGAAGACAACTTTATTAGCATGAGGCCTCCGATACACTCCTATCAACATAAGCAACATCAAAAGTTCTATCATCATAAAATCTGTTAAGCCCTCTCACTGTTTTTCCTGCCTGTGGGACACATCTGTTTATTTTCTTGACATTAGTTACACATTACAAATTCTCTCAGTACAGGGATGGAAAGTATTAGTGGGAACATTGAGTGCAGCTGTGAAACTCTGCCTTGTATACTTCTTCAGAGTTCAACAAAAAACGAGTCATTATGCCTGGTCACAAAGTATAAACAATTCCATTTTCTGCATAGCCTTGACATTGGACATTGGCAGACTTAGGCTTTATTAAGCACTGTGGATGTTTCTTCTCGTCATACCGTCTTACCCAGTTTCCCTCATTAAGTTCACTCTAAAGAAGTTTTCTGCTTGTTTTATCCTTTCATTAGCTATAAAACACAGTCCAATAACAGAGACCTGCAATAAGCAAGGCTTTTGGCCCTCTGGACAGAATCTCCCCACTTCCTTTTGGGAAGTAATATTGTCTTCTTCTATTATGTTAGCTATGGGTGATGAAATAGCCCACAGAGTTGCTGTCCTGCACTGTCTCACATGCCTTGACTTTATGAAATGTGGCATTGTTCATCTGCTGTGTCTATCTCTTCCTCCCATCGAGGAGATACAGGCTAAATTACTTAGGTCTTTCTGACTTTACTGTTTCCAGTGTGTCATTGATTCTGCATGAGCTAATCCAATTTATTGACATCATTCTGGGAAGCTCAGTATGCATCAGAGTTGAGTCTAACATTATTCTTTTTTTGGTTATATTTTCTCTGACTTTTTCTACTATAGATTTCAGTGTGCGTAAGCCACATTATTTTACTCTCCACAACATGTTTGATTCTTTACCTACCTTAGTGACCTTTATTTTGTGTGTCAGGAGGAACATTGGCGCTCTAAGTAATTATCATAAAATTGTATTTATTCCTTATTTCAGAATATAGCTACTCCTCCAAAAACTGACCATGTCTAGAGTCCTAAAAACATAGAAGTAGTCAAAACCATATTGTATAGTTTCAGTTGATGTGACCTATTACCTCAATGCAGATATAAACTTGCTGCTCTCACAGTGATGCAGATATGTCACTTATAGCATTATGAAATTTATGAATCTATATTTTCTGTAGCAAAAGATCTACAGCCACATAAATTTTAATATGAGTGTTCTCTAAAATAATCACAAGCATTTGAAAACTATGCATTTATACTGTATGATATGCATGCTATGGTCATTCAGTGCAACCTTCAATGAATAAATGGTGGAAGCCCAATCAATAACCATGCAAGTCAGTCAACTGCAATTGCAATCCATTGCACCAGGCATCATATGACATTCATTCTTTCCTCCTTCATCAAAAAAATATTGTTTTCATATGATGTGTTCTGATTAGTTTCTTCTCTCCCAACTCTTCCCAGATCCTCCCTATCCCCACCCATCTGAATTCCCACTCTTTCTCTCTCTTGTTAGAAAACAAGCAGGCATCTAATGAATAATAACAAAATAAGATAAGCTAAAACAAACAGACAAACTGGAATAGGGCAAAACAAATAAACAAACATGAAAAAGAACCAAAAGAAAGGCATAAGAAGCACAGACACACACACAAGCCCTGACAAAGCTTTACTCACTCTACTTGCCTCACAGTTCTGCACGTGTAAATCACTCTTTGAATGCACTGTTTTCCTGACACTGATAGAGTTTAAATTGTGGTTTTATTTCTGTTTTTAAGTTTTGAAGAATGAGAACACCAATACATATTTTGCTTCTTTTACAAATTATTATTCTTGTTATCACATTTGTGTATATTTATACATGATATGTTTGGGATATGCTTTAGTATGTGTGTGGAAGTCAGAAGGCAACTTTGTGAAGTTGGTTCTCCCTACTTTTACTTAACTTGTCAGCTTTTGCAATAAGCATCTTGACCCACTGAGGGTCTCACAAGCCCTTACTTCCTTTTTAGATGCAATTAAGCTTACAGATTATTGGAGGAATTAAACAAGAATAGATTCAGTCATTTCCATGCCTATGTCTCTATGGCTCAAGTGAATCTAACAAAGGAGTGGAATATCAAATACATCAGCTAACTGTTTAGATGCTTTTGAGGGATTCCAGCAATACTGGAAATAAAATCCCTAACATCTAAAGTTGCTTCATGGTCTTTTGGGGAAAAGGCTTTCTCAAAGCATCCCTGTGCTCCTCTTGGTAAAAGAATCTCTGATGATGTGACAAGGGAAGCATTCCTAAGGAACACAGAATTACCCTCCTGTTGTCCCTGTTGGAGCAGGAATTTTAATGGTGCTGCACAGGAAGTATTCCTGAATGCCTGTTGGTGGCATCACTACACAGGAAGTACCTCTGTGCTATTACTGTTGAGATAATGCCAAAGTATTGCACAATGGGGAATGTTTTCAGGTTGGTGCCAGGCAGAGGATAACTCTACTGCCAAGAACGGACTGAAAATGTTCCTTCTGCTGCCAAAGTGTGCTTAGGATGCTTCTAAATGCAGACAAAGTGCTATTGGTGCCAAAAGAATGGAGAGAGATGGGCTTCTGCTTGAGAGGAGGTGCAGGGCCAAGCCATTTCTGAGGGTAACTAGTGACATAGGGAGCCAGCAATTTGGCGAACTAAATAAAACTTGCCACATAAGTCCAATGTGAAATGGACTTTAAGCTTTTTTCACACTTGAAGCACAAGAATGTATGAGTAACGGCCTTGAAATTGGAAATATGAAGTCTGATTTGAGGAACATTTTCTGAAGATCAAGCAAGTCCCCAAACACAATGATGAACAACTGAGCAGCAAACTCTTATTCCTCTGTGTGAGTGTAGAAACATGCTCACAGATTCTTACTGAGAAAGGCAGATTGGTGGGAAGGGGAACGGTCAATGATATTTGTGGACATTCTGCAGTGAGCTTAATCTGCTCACCACTAATAACAAACATGTTGTCCTTCTCTGAACTCAGAGCCAGTTCACTGCTCCAGAGTTCTCTTCCGTGGACTCCAATACATTCGGAGTCAAAACATCTCATTTAAGTATTGACATAAATTTGACCAGGCTATTTACTTAATTATTACAGCTAACGCTGCTGACACTTAACATTTGGTTTCAGTAGTCGGAATCCAAGCGGACTGCCCTCTCGGTTCTGTGGGAGGGACACAGAAAACACAGTGGTTCTGATGTCCCATCCCACTAAGAGCCTGGAGGGTGTCAAGATTTTTCTCCCATTTCCTGAAGGTGACAACAATCGAGTGTCAAGAAGACTCATCATGGGTCTCAGAGTAATCTCTGCATATACTCCATCAGCTACAAGGGTCAATGGTTCCCAAGTGACAAAGAATTTTCCTGCCAAGAATTCTGGCAACTGGTCCAAAGATGAGGATGTATAAATAAATGAATCCAAATTCTCTCCAAGCTCCGAATCTCTAATCATTCTTTTTTTATTAAAGATTTTCATTTTTTGATATTTTTCATGTAATAAACTATGTGAAGATCATATCTATTGTTGCTTTTCTCTCAAGTAGAGAATTTACACTTACACTAAGGTAAATAAACTACATTTACCTTATTGATTGATGTATCCCAAACACCCAATAAAAATGTCCCATAAAGAATAACTTCTCTCTGTATACTTACAAAAGGTTTTGGATAGTTACGAATACCAACATCTTACACCCTCTCTCAGTCATGTATACCTACTTAAAGTTAACTACATTCCTATTGACCAACTGTTAGCTTTCATTTTCCATTCTTTATTTCTTCAGTACATTCTTGTAAGATCTACACAAACCTACATTTCTCTTTTCAGTCATTTTCTATTACTACTCCTTTTCAATTCCCTGCATCATGTAATCCTATTAGCACATACCATATATAACCATATACAAGCTTCTGTTATGTCATCTATGCATGTTACTATGTGGCCTACACCAGTGATAGCATTTAGGCATAACTTATGTTGTGAATACAGGTTGATTAGTGGAGGTTTACCAATACTCTACCAGGAAGAGTTCTGGCGTTATTCCAAAGTCATTATATACTTGCCAGAAATGGCTGTCATGGGTCAACCAATGATGTCATATTATCCCCAGTCTCTCCCTTCAGAAGCTCTTACAGTTAATATGTGGCATGTCTTTAATACTTTTATTAAAAACTCTTTCTACTGACCCTCCTTAAAATATTTTTGTCATGTTTTTCTCTGTCCACTCATGGTTACCTCTTACTGTCTTATAAATATACAAAGCTAATCTAAATTCCCTATTGGTCACCTCAGTTTAAACATCCATGCACCCATTACCCAGAATTCAAGATCAGTGGATCTGCTTGTTTTTCCCAGCATGCCTTACTCTGCTCTGTCCAAAATCCTTACCTCTGTTGCAGTCTCTGTCTTTTCTCCTTTCTCTTAACAAATGCTTCCCTGATCTTTCTGAAAAAAACTGAAGAAGCTTTCTACAATGAACCAGATTGGAGAGATCACACTTCCACTCTGTCCTTCCTTAGGCTCATGTGTTAAGTCTTTATTATGTTTTTGGAGTCTGTATCACAAATACAGAGCTGGGGCATACTAGTCTGTACTGATTAATATATAACATGTATCGAATGTTCTTTTTCCCCCAGCAGCATATAAAAAGCTGAAACAGCCTACACTGAAGACTTACTGAGAAATAATGTTTTGAGCAGTTTCAACATACTCCATAATGGAGCTCAGTGCCTCAAGTGAGTTGTATGTGAAAGGGATGGCAGTGGCCCAACTTCAGGGAAGGTGCCTCGAAGCTGTGGTGTTTATGAGTCAAAAGAAGCTTGTATCTACCAATGTACGTATCAATGCACTGCTTTTGGAAACACTCAATGAAGGCTGATTTGGGAAGAATCGTGGAAAATATCCCACTGCAAATAATTGGAGCTCAGGTGTCTAAAAAACTTAAGTGGCTGAAACATTTGCTACTTTCTTAGATCCCATACAAACTCTTCAAATCTGCCAAAGGAACTTATCCTCTCACTGCTCCTAAGTACTTTGACACCTTGTAGCTGTAAGTGAGGGCAGCTGTGGAGTTCAAGATGACAAAGACCAGGCTGACCATAATTTCAGAATCTGAAAACTAGAAGCATTTTGTGGCTGTTCCCTTCAAAAGGGGTTCTCTAAATCTTTTCTGAACTGTCTTCATCTACTGGAGACCCCCTTCCCAACCCTACCAAAATAGCTGTTAGAGATCTGAGTCCTTCAGGAGTCATTCAAGATGTTCAAATCACTGAAAATAGTGCAGCCATGGTTCAGGGTCAGGGAATTGATAGTAGAGAGTTCCTAGAGAGATGCTGAGTTTAACAGTGGAAAAAGCCCATCTGTAGATAATTTTATATCATAGATACAGATGCAACATGATAGAATGAATGGAGGATGGTATAAAGAGCATAAAGGTACAGTCTGAAGAACTCAAGAGGGACTTTCTGGTAGAGGTGATGTTGAAACTGAGTCCTCTCATTTAAGCGGGGGTTGACTGGATGAATGATAGTAACAGAATGAAGGCCAATGCATGCATACAACCATGCTTTACTTAGAAAAAGACAACGTGAATTACGGTAAGCATTGCTTTCTGAATCTTAGGGTTACTGTTAAAATGAAGTGTATCTGGGAATGAATAAATCAGGTGCGAATGATTCAGATAAAAATCTTAGGTCTCCAGAGGAGGAAGCAGAAAGGCAGAAATAAGGCAAGGATGTCACTGTTGTTATGACAAGCAAATTTGGAGACAAAGGAAAAATGTAGTTCTCAGAAAAATCTGAAGGACAATATATGCCCAGGAGTGGAACTAACGAAACCCAAACACAGTTGAAATTGAAATGTGTGTGTGTGTGTGTGTGTGTGTGTGTGTGTGTTGTGGGAAAGGTGTTTGGAGGGAGAACTCAGTCTTTGTCAAGAGTTTGTTGTGCGAGCATGATGATTGGAATTTACTCCTTAGCACTATGTAAGAAGCCAAATATGGTGGCTCATATCTGTAATCCCACTGCTGAGGAGACAAAGACTCCCTGGAACTCATTAGCAGCATGGACTAGCCTAACGAGCATTCTCCAATTGTAAACCCTGCCTCAAAATCAAGGTAGATGATTTCTAAGGAAAGACATCAGAGGTTGACCCATGGCATCTGCATACAAAAAGGCATCTTCATACACAAATGAAATTAAACAAGATTGAAACATAACATATTTGCAGAGTCATGGGAACTACATTTCATTGATTGAGCTGGTCAGTAACTTTGACTCTCTGAAAAAGGGGGGACTGGACATCCTTGAGGCATTTGTTTTTGAGGGGTTTGGAACTGAGGCTGTTGTTGGGAATTATTTCTTGTATTTGGGTGAGAATGACAAAGAGCTTAGCTACGCAGGAGAACAGTGAACATAAGACATGTTCTAATGCATTATATCTGGATTTCAGAGGTCTTGTATTTGTCATTAGATACATTTTAATTTGAGGGGAGAGCCTTGTTTTGATGATTACCAATAAGAGAAGGTCCAATGTGCTCCCACGTGCCTGAGTCATCTACACTCATTAATCATTAGTGCTGTGCTCTGGATATGCGCGGAACGTATCATCTGAAAGCTTGCATACTGGCAGCGTGGTCCCCAGTGTATCGGTGTTGAGGTGATAGAATCTTGTGTAGCAGATGAGGTCTCATGGAAACTGACCAGGCCATGGAACACAGTGATGTGAGAACAGACTAGCCGGCTTCCTCAGTTGTTCCCACAGAATACTTGTAATAGATTGAGGCTGCTCCATATAATCAGTGGTCCATTTCTGCTTCTCTACCATGTTAACAACACAGACATGGAGGCACATGTGTGTGTGTGTGTGGGTGTGTGCATAAGCACATATGCATGTGTGTATATGTGTGTGTGTAAGAGACCTAGTCTTGGGTCTTTTGTTATGATAATTGAAAACTAATTATATTGTTTATAGAATATCTGTGTATCAGTGCATGGAGCACGTAACCAAAATAAAATTTAAGCATGGAGCAGTATGCCTGTCCCCAATGACTGGCCTGCAGACTGGGGACCAAGATTCCAGTTGGGTTGGCAAAAACTGTGCAAGATACTAGTGACTTTTGAGCAAGTACAATCAGGGTTGGTTCATGCTTTGAAATACGCAGAAAGAAAGTAGATACCTCACCGTCTTCTTCACTATCTGTTACTCTAAACTTTGTCATATTTCTTGAAGGCTGCTTATGGTTTCAGCTCCTCTCCCTCTCACCCATGCTACCAACACGATGCTTATGGCTCCCGGCTTTCACTTCATAGATCCCACAGTTCCTTCACAAAAGCCTCACATTACCCTCCCATTCTGGAAGCAGCACCTTTCTTAATATTTCTGGCACATAAAGATGAACTATATGCCCAAGAACTTTAAACTCTGCGGGTGCCCTTTTCTTGACACTTCCAAGAAGTTAATTGTCTGTTTGCCTTCCTGTAATTACTTTAATTACATGCCATTAGTGGCCACTAATAAATGCAAGTATGCTTGATTCTCATAAGCCTTGTGTTCCTAACCCATCTGTAGGGCTGTCAAGGCCTTCACATGTGGTCAAAATGGAAAGCGAGGCAAACAAGCATATTCACATTTAACCTTTGGGGCTAAAGGGACAGAGAAAGATAATTCATGAATGGGGTAATTGTTTCCCCTGCCTCTGATGCTGACCGGCATCCTCTCCACAGCTGGGACACGTATATGCTATGCACTCATTTATACGACAGCAAAAGTTAAAAGGGGCTGAGGAATAAAAGCAGCCTAATTGCAGCTATTATCGCAACTCAAAGAGAGAATTGCCGGGTGATATTATGGGGATCGAAAAACCATTGAAGATTTTATTGATGGAACACTTTTGCTCCAACTTCAAGCCACAGAAAATGAAGGTCATAATTTCAGTTTTTATGGGTACATGACTGGGTATTTACATGGAAAGAGCTGGAGTATGAAGAGACTAAGCCATATCCCCCTGTCATAGTTTCCAAGAGCATATTGAAATATCTGGTGCATAGCAGTTTATCCAGTATTGTCTTTTGGTAAGCTTTACTAATGAAATCACCTGTAAGCTGGAGAAAATGAAATGAATAATAACAGTTTGCCACTGTGTCACTCAAAACTACAACAGAGGGGGAAGAAAAGGAGAATTAGCACATCACAAATTCTAAGTCTGTTAGCTCTTTGGCTACTTTGAGTGAAATATTGTTATTTATCAAAATATTATTAAACACAGAGATGCAGCCCCTGGTGGGCCGTCAATGCTCAGTGGGTGGCTTTATGCCCATAAACATATGAGCAGCACAAATTCAACTCAGTGGATTAAAAAAAATCCTGAATACATAAAGCTGGAGGGAAATGTGATGTCTGGAAAGTGATGTGGACAAGAAAGAATGATCACAACTAAAAACCGCTGTGTATGTATCTGGAGTTCCTAAAAAAATAAATAAAATGTATTTTAAAATCATCAAATACACTTAAGTTTATTTCTGAATGTTATTTAGAAATACTATTTCCTCTAAATACACAGTGATGACTTGATCCCTAATACCTGGACTACGTAATGAGCCTTTCTCTTGAGGCGGACCTGGGATATTCTATTTCATTCTAAACCTTTACTCACTGTAGACTCACTGCAGCCGTGACTCAACAGGAGGCTGGGCAGGGCTGGGCATGCAGATTCTGCGTCATGATGGGAGAATACTTGTTTCAAGGTCTGTCAAATGAATGGCCCCATCCAGGTGCAGCTGAGAACCCAGCACCAACAGAGCTGCTCTGCCTCCTTACACACTGTTTGCAGAATATCGCTACAGAACCGATAACATAATTTACAAGCAGCTTCTGGTCTGAATTCCTGGGTGATTTGAAGACATAATTTTCAGGAAAAAACAAACAAACAAACAAACAAACAAACCAAAAGTAAATCCTATCCAATTTTACCCAAGAAAAGGATATTATTTTTCTGAAAATTTGGAGTTTGTGAATTTAGCCAGAAAAGTATGGTTAAATAAATGTTTATGCCACAATATGAAATGTCACTATTTATCAGGGCTGTTCCCATACTGTTAACTTCCAATCACACCACGTGGTCAATTTTCAAGACTAAATATTAGTTACTCTTTTTTTCAAGTGTCAACATATTCTTGGATGGAAGATAAATTTGTGCTTAGAGATAGGATCTGCACCAAGCCTTCTGAGAAAAGGAGGGTTAAGGAGGTGAATGGATCTGAGTCAGAAAACTCTAAAAAATGGAGTAAAAGGAGTCTAAGTCCAGGGCATGTAGGAAGGAGGAGGGCAGTTGGTGAGTAGATCTAACAGCATGCTTTGGGGCTAGTAGCTCCAATAGAAAGCTAGGCTTCCCTAACCCCTATTACTAGGGTTTCATGAGTGGAGACAGAAACATGATGAAGGTTGTATACTGAGGCAGAGTGAGGTGAGTTCTAAGCTAGTGCTAAGTTCCAACACTGACTGTGTTTATCTGAACATGAAAAATAATATATATTAAATTCAAACACAGCAAGATCAGCCATCTCCCTTTCTCAAATAAAGGGAGTAAAGGTTTCCTTCCTAAGACTCTGAAAGCCATTTGGATTTATCTTTAAGTGAGACTTAGAAATTAACAAGACAAAGCCATTCCTGCCCAGATACTAACTTTTGCTGTTTATTTCTCTGTCAACCTTTTCCATAAAACCTACACTGCAACTAATTACCACCACCAAGAAGAGGGCTAATAAATGAAGATGCGGATTCATTAATCAAGTGTCAACATGTCCATACAGTCACCTGCTGGCTTCCTGTTCTCTTCAGGGTGTCTCCCTCATTTCTGAGACAGACCCGTGCTTCCTTCAGGGTCTAGGAAACGTCACCTTGTGTAAACCAAATGTTTCCCCAACACGCCATTCTGTTGTCAATGCATCCTGTTCAAACCCTTGACTACAGCCCTTCTATCCACCTGCATTGCCATGGGGGTGGGGGTGGGAGGGAGTGTTCCCAAGAAGGGTTCTGTATTAGACCTGCAAGGCTATTTCATCAATAAGCAATGAATGAAAGAATGGGGGTTATGTTGAAGCTATAATGAACCAGGGGTATCGGTATCACGTTTAGAAGGGAAACTGAAGGAAGAGTAACCTAATATGTAATCCCAAACTTCGATGGTAGAAATACTTTCCTAATTCATTGACAGATTAAAAAAATGATTTAAAAACAATGATCCAACTTTAGCACGACCTGGGATGCTTTCAACTTTGCTGCCTTCCAGTCTGCATGCTCTACTAAACCTTATCTGCCCTGCATTTCTCCTTGTCAGGAATCACAGGCTTGCTTATCAGGATTTAAATCATGACCACTTGCTGGATTTAGGAAGAAGGACTGAGTTCTGGGACTCTGGCTGATGCTGAGGTTGCCTACATAAACATACAAGCAGCAGGCAAAGGAAGTGATTAGGGGACACAGGACAGACAGCTAAAGGGACAGGACTCTAAGTCAGCGTGTCAGTGTGTAAATAGTCTTCCGGATATTCTGTGACAGGTTTAGCTGCTCTAAGATTTGCTTTTCCTCACCCAAAAAGTGAGAACAATATTTCCCATGGCTGTTGTGCAACGTGCCTGTGGTTGATTATTGGGCTAAGTCATTTATGTAGCCGAGGGCCTAGCACACAGGGTTTAAAACTGTTGGATATGGTCACAGTTATGAATTCAGCACATTGAAGTTAAAGTAAACTTTCTTATGTATTCAGCAAACACTCATTGCATGTACACTACCTGCTTGGCACTTGTACTGTGCTCTGTTAACCAAGTCACAAATTGTCCCCTAAGCCCCAGGAACAGAATATCACAGACGATGGTTTCTTGCTTATGATTCACATTCAACAAAAGCATTCTTCTCCACCTAGATCCACATTGATGGACACTCCCCCCCCCCCAATTCTGGAGCTCTGTTGCCAGAACATATGCCTGCTAGACACATGCCAGGAACCCGTACTGGAAAGGAAGGGACCCATGCATCACTTTCATTCAAAGATCATTGCCCATAATTCATCATTGTGCCCTGTGTAATTGCGAAAGGGCCCAGCAACAGAGAGGACAGATGGGCCATTTGCGAGCATCATTTTCTTCGCCTCTGTATTTTATTAAGTGCTAAGCAAACAAAACCGATTAAGATTTATTATCTTCGCATGTAGCAAATAGGCACATGTATTAAATGGTTTAATAAAGCTAGGACCTGCTACAGAGAACACGTATAGGTGAGATTTTTTAAGAAGATTCATTTGTGTGTGTGTGTGTGTGTGTGTGTGTGTGTGTGTGTGTGTGTGTGTGTGCATACAGTGATGAATGTATATGAGTTTTGGGGTGAGTGTCCATGTGTGCACAAGTAGATTCCAGGGGAGGACATCAGATGTCTTTTTCTATTGCTCTTTGCCCTATTGCCCTGCATTGGGTCTCTCATTGAATCAGAAGCTCGCCATTTTTGGCTAGGCTGGCTAATCAGCAAGCTCTGAGGATCTGCCTTTCTCTACCCTCAAGTACTGAGGTCACAGCCCACACAGCCTTGCTCAGCTTCTTCCAGTGGTGCTAAGGGTTTGCACAGGGTCTTCAGGCTTGCATAGCAAGTGATCTTACCTACTGAGTTATTTGGCCAGGCTTCTGAATATTCAGATTTTGAGATAACTTTTAAAGTCATATAACATTTTATGTATGAATGTATGCATGCATGAACGTATATGCTGAGTTTAACATTTAATGGCACATGGTTCTTGTGCAGTAAAGATTGCGTTGCTTAGAAATAAACATGTTTTGCATTTTGTTTATAACAATTATATAGGAAAATAGGAAAAGATTTCCACAGCACTGGGAAAGAACTCTTTAATAAATTTTCTGACTTATCTGAATTGAAAGATGGGAGGTTCTTGCTAAGAGATTCTAAGTGTAGTGGTAATCAGGAAAGTCTGTCTACCTGATGGTTCACCCTTGGTTTGTTGCAGACAGCCCCTAGCCTCATCTGGATACAGTGCACTCAGTGAGAACATTAGCTAAATGATAAGTTGACAGGAACTAAACCAGAATCCCCAGCCTTTAACACTGATCCATAAGGCAAAGAAAAAGAAGACCATCTGGGTCCAGCCAACTAGGAGTTAAGTGTCTCCTTCCTTCTATCCTTGCCAGACAGTCTGGGGCTGGCCTTCCCCGCTCTCTAGGACAGCTGGGGAAAGCATGCTTCTCAGACCCCATGAACTCGACAGCAAGTCTGTTTCCCCCAGAGACAAGGCAGAACTGGGAGATTGCAAAGCCACTCTCATAACCTGGGCACGAATAGACGTTTAAGAGACTAAGAAGAAGGGAATTTCTGGGTCAAAAAAAAAAAAGAGAAAAAAGTAAAACCATGGTAAGTTTTAACAGTGTAGTCTTTTTTCTTGCATAATTTGCTGATGATCAGAGCAAACCTTTTCTTCCAAGGGACTCCAGGAAGCCTGGGAGACATGGTTCTGAAATCCATTCGGAGGCATATTTCAATAGTTTTATTTCATAGGAAGCATTTTTTAAGCATTAACCCCAATTCTCTGAAGCATGAAATATTCAAGCTAATTCTTGACAAAGAAGCATAGTTGGTACAAATCTCTGTTTTACATATAGATGTCCTGGGGAACTATGAGGAAGCAGTTAGAGATGTTCTTTCCTTCAGACTGCTTGCAGACACCAGGGAGACAGATCTTTCCAGCTTGGGGTGACCTTGGTGACTCTTGGTTCAGGGACTTCCCTGGCCAAGCTACAGATTCATGTTATGCTACCTGGTATTCTCAAAGGTCCCCTGGGAAATACCCACTTTATCCAACACTGTTTTGGACTGGAAAAAATCCCTGTCTAAGCAGCTGAGAAAATTGTCCTGGTGAGAGCACATCCTGAAAGGTGTGAGGCAGGTGAGGCCACTGTGCTTTCCCACCCATGGCTGTCTACCTCTTCTCCCACTCTGTCCTCATTGGTAAGGATAAACAGCATCTTCGCTTTTCTCTTGGACTGACACCAGTAGGTCCCTTCCTGTGAGCTCCCATCACTCTGATGAACAGAGAACCCTCTCTCTACCTTTATCCACACCCACCTTGAGATGCCAGGCATTTGCCAGACAAAGCCAAGATGCTCCTGGAAGCTCTTTTTTCCCAGAAAAAAATGGATTTTATTTTCTCTATATCTACAGGTCCATATGCATCCAAGCACATTATCCTTGATGAGATGAAAGCACAATGGAGCTGTAAGTGACCGGACTCTAATGTAACCTGCAGACTTCCCATCAGTCATCGCTCCAACTCTTCTCCCTTTCTAACAATTTTAGCATCCAGTTCCTCACCTAGCTCTCTTCTCTCCAGATGTCCCATTTAATGCTCAACTCCCTTCACTATATCAGTGCTATTGCTGATTTTTTTAGGTGAAAAATCCAAAGCTAGTAAGAAATCAAGACACAGACAACAAGATTGGTGTCATACAAATTCTAAAAGACGGGCAAAAGTTGACTCCATGCACGTGGTTACAAAGACACAGTTCCTGCCACTGCGCCAAGGCACGCATCGTCCCCCAGAGCCATCCTGGGACACTGGAACTTGTCAAAGATTATAGCAGAGTGAAGCAGTTAGTGAGAGCCTAATAGGCTCTGTCCTCCAGGTTCAATTTACCTTCTTTTGGCATAATTGGTTCTCATAAAAGGCTTTCCTTTAAGACACGAGAAGTTAAGACACAGCACACACCTGGCCTCCCAGTGCAGACGCCCTACTTTGGAAAGATTAAGAGCTGAGAGAACACTGTGCAATTGCCAAGGTGCCTTCCCAGGATGAAGTTACTCATTGTTCTTGTGTTACTTGTCATGGTTATCATATTAATTTCGTAGGCAGCCAGAGATGATACAACACAGTTTCCTGAGGCCCCAATTTTGTCTCAGTGTCCAAAATATTAATCAAGAAGTATGAGAATAAATGAATTTCAGATTGTTAAAATATATTTTTGTTTTGGAAAAATATATCAAGTTCCCTCCACTTTTCTGATTTGGAAAGGATGGGCTAAGCGATAATCAGGCACACGAACTTATTTCTACTTCTACTCCTGCCAACAATTAGCTAAGGGATTGTTGGAAATGTACACCATATGATGGTGGCAGTGTTTAAACACATCCCGATTTCCCCATGCAAGGAGGATATCAGAGCTGATTCCTGTTCCAGCAGTATTTTGGTATCTTTAAAATGGAAGGAATCTATGTTCAAGCTTGAGTGTTATACTAGAACACCATTGTCTGTGGAAGACACACACTATTGGAATCCATGCCTCCCTGTTAGAAGCCCATACGCCAGGCTTTTAGGTCACTGGCAGATGACCACCAGGCACAGGGCTGTACATTCTGTAGCAAATGGGAAGCATGAAATAAAAGATACTGGATATCCACACACACAGTACAAGTATGCTACCCGAAGATTGCTAAAGAAAGACGATACAATGGAATTAGGTTTCTAACTCCAGTTTGTCAAAGCAATACCAGGTCTTCAACCAAAAGTTTTCTCCATTCAAAGCCAGTATGTGACTGAAAGCTCCAAGAAGGACTCCACAAAGCGGAGCATGCTTACCACACTTCACAAGCTCTGGAAGGTAGAACAGAGCCACCCAGAATGTGTTGCCTTCCAGTGGTTCTGATTAGTTTATGAACAGTCCTGCTATTGTCGGTATGAAGCTAATGTCACTTAATCTCTGTGTATTTACATATCAGCTGATAACAAGAGTCACCTAAAATAAATACAGGCTGCTTTCCATCCTATTTTTATGTTCATGGCTTAAGACCCCATATCACAGTAGTTTTCAGTTATCTGCTTGTCATAGAAAAGATTTTCTTATAAAAAATGTTAAATATAAGAATGAGTTGAAAGAGAACCTCAAAAATCTCAAAAATCCCAAACCTTGGGATATTTTTTATGTCAACATAGAAACACATTTATATAGTAATACTAGGTGATTGAGTTTAAAAAGTGCAATTTATACAGACAAGAGGAAAATGGTTGGAAGATTGTAAGCTGCATGAGGCAGCTTTGTTAGCTTATCTCTAATCCTTAGCACAGTGGACAGAGCATAGTAGCTCATAAGCATCTTTAGAATACAGGAAGTGGCAGCCCCTGGGGAAGCTAAGTGCTTAGATGTATGAACTGTGGACAGGCATGGAATAGGATCTGTCACTGTAAGCCTAATATCCAGCACGGGGCTTTAATCTGATGGCACTCTGTGACAATTTGTCAAATGCATACCTGAGCATACCTGTGTCTTCACTTAACAGGATTCCACATAAAGAAAAGCCCCAAAACTGAAGAACATTTTGATGGCCAGGCAGCCTCAAAATGTCACAGGACAATTGATCAAGTCTGGCTTCAGACAGTGGCTATTCCCGTTGCCTCATGTTTAAGGAAGAAGGTGCATCATTGCCGTGGAGACAATTCAACTAATGGTAAGTCTAACTAAAAATTTTTAAATCTGCTTTTTATCCCCACCAAACACGGAGAGTTCCAGGGCCTCTTTGGGCTGAGGTCCTCTTGCATGCCAGCAGGTATCTCATACTGCAAGCTACTTGGCACAGTACTCTGTATCAAATGGTAAAGGATTTCTCTGAGCCAGATAAGAAATTATATCAGTAAGGATGTGGGCATTTCACGTGCCCAAGAATCACAAGAGTTTACGGTAAAGAAAATCTGGGGGCGGTGCTGGAGAGATGGCACAGGGGACTGCTCTTCCGGTGGACCCAGCTTCGATTCCCAGCACCCACTTGGCAGTATACAACTGTCTGTAAGTCCAGTTTCAGGAATCCGACACCCTCACACAGACACATGCAGGCAAAACACCAAGGCAAATAAAATGAAAGTAATTAATTTTTTTAAAAGAAAATCTAGGAATTTCTACTTTGAAAATTTCAAAAGGATCTGGTCAAATAGCAGTAAGAGGCTGCCCTGCATGGCCTTCCTGTGAGATGGTGAGATCAGGTCGTTTTCTGGAGGGCTGATCCCTCTGGCCCGTGTGCCTATCAGCTATGGGTAGTTAGTTTTGCCTGGATTGTTCAGGCTTAGATGTTGGATGTTGGCAATTGATCCCAGCTTTCTTGGTACCTTCGCTGTAAAAGCAAAGAGAGATTCTGCTTTAATTCTTGGATGCAGTCTACAGCCAATGTTACAAAATAAGGGCTGTGACTGCAGGTGGTACTCAGTCAGCTGCTCTTCCGCTCCTCGTTGCTCCTTCTGGCTCTGAACTTGCTCCCTCTGTTCACTTCATGTCTAACATGCCCTCTCCCAGAGCTTGTGTGTTGGCTGCCTGGGCCTTGTTGCTGGCCTGTCTTTCACTCTCAGATTCCAGCATCTCTTCATTTAAGGCAAGTCTAGAAATATGTCCATTCTTGAGTCTCACCTCTTGCTGCCTGCTAGAAGATCAAGGTTTAAGTGGTCTATAACCCAGCTTCTCTGGTTGTAGTCAAAGGAAGGGATAAGAGGCTTTTTGTTTGTTTGTTGCTGTTTTGGTTTCCATTTGGCTACGTATGTGTGTTTGTGTGTGTAATGTTCTTAACTCAGGGATAATTCTACCATTGCATAAAAATATTAAAGACAGAAATCACTTTCAGATGCACCCTCTCTCTCTCTGTGAAGAATCATAGATATTTATATAGTTTTCCATATGACTTAAATTTGACAGGATTCTGAAGCGGATCTCTTGACTGCTCTGCATTTCCCGTGAGGCAGTCAGCTTTAGAGCACCCAGTGAGAAACAGTGTCACAAGCCTGTTGTCCTAGTCTGCCTCCTGTTACGCTTTCAAACACCATGCCCGACACTAACTTGTGGAAGAAAGGGAGTCCTGCTTCCTCTTCCCTATCACAGCCTGCCAGAGAGGTGAGTCAAGACAGGAACCCGGAGGCAGGAGCTCAAGCAGAGGCCATGGAAGAGCTTTGCTTACTGGCTTGATCTTCCTAGCTTCTTCACCCTGCTTTCTGATAGGACTACCTGCTTAGGGATAGCACCACTCACAGGGGGCTGACCCTGCCACATCAGTCATTAAAAAAACAAACAAACAAACAACAAAAAAACAGGCCCACAACATACTTGTCCACAGGCCAGTCTGATGGAGGCAATTTGTCAACTGAGGTGCCTTGTTCCCAGCTGACTATACCTTGTGTGAAGACAAGGAATTAACAGGCAAGCACACCCTTTATTATGAGACATGTGTCCAAGCCTATGCTGCAGTAAGCACGATTACACAGACCATCTATCTAAAATCATATCAAGGCTGTCATCAGTGTTATCACGTCAGGGCTGCACAGGAAGAAAACCGCTAAGGCCCAGTGAAGCAGAGAAAAGTGCCCCAGACCTCAGAGCTACCAGGGAAGGGCCCCCCATCTTGTCTTTCTTCTGTTTGCTGGTGTAGCGGGCAGACTGGCCTTCTAGCGGTACACAGTGGGAACTCTACCACCTTCCTCGTGGCATCCTGGTGGAGAAAGGAAGAGCTAACATGCTCACCTGAGGCAGAACGCCCTGGCACCTATCACGGGGCTGTGGCGGAAGCAGGGAGATGCCAACACTACCGCTGCTCGAATTTCCGTCCATCTCTGCTGGTTTACATGCAGCTATTCTTCTTGGTAGCAGTTGCTTTTGTTTGTTTGTTTGTTTTCGTTTTTCCTTCCCCTTCTTTTGCATTTAAACTCATCCTTTGCCTAGTAGTTTCCCGTCCTTTCTCCCCACATATTTGCCAACCTTCTTGATTTTCAACCTTTAATGTTTGGTGAGAGCGTATAGCATATCCAGTATTATGTCGGCTCACTTCCTGGGGCTGCATTTTATAGTAGATGTTAGCATAAATACCAACATGTTTTCATTATAATTACTTTAATTCCCTTGGCTCCAACCAGATGTGGAGTGTGTTGGTCTCTGGTGATTTCCGGGGCTGGAGATGGTTACTGGCCCGTGGAACATAAATTACTGTAAATGCTTGCATACTTGGTACACTGCTTTGGAAACAAGCTCAGCTTTGCATTGGGGAGGGTATAGGCTTTTATATTCATGTGGGCAAGTCATAATTTTCTAGGTCTTCAGGTTCTCATTTCTAAAACGGCAACAAAAACATTTATCACCATGAAGAAATGGGAGCAGAACTAGTGAGGCTATAAATTAGTGTGGCCATTAGGAAAATGCAGTTTGAAAGTCCTTAAAAACCTGAAAATAGAACTACCATAGGCCTCAACAATCCCATTTCTGGGCACATACTCCAAAGACCGAAGGTCAACCTTTTGAAAGGTCTCTGCGTTCATATGTTCATTTGCTGTAACATTACTGACAAGAGCTATGACAAACAATGGGAGTGTTTTCTGGTTTCTGAATGAAGGTAATAGGATCAAGTTTATAGCAAACGATGATTCAGCCTTAAGAGAAAGGAATCTTAGCGCTTGTGACAATGGGGGAGAAGCCTGAGGAAGGACACTGTGCCTCGTGAAATAAGCTAGACATAGAAAAACAAATCCCGCGAGATCTCCTTACACGAACAAGCTAAACAAGAGAAGAAAGGTGATGGCCAGTTCTCAATGAGGAGAAATGGGGAGACTTGGATCAAAGGTGTAAAATTTCAGTCGCAAGATATGTCCTCGATTCCCACATGGTAACTATAGTTAACAACAGCATATTACACACACGACAGTCAGTAGTAGCTCTCTGACCTGACAATGAGGGTTTGGATATGTTAATTAATTTGGTTTGCAGCAATAATTTCAAACTATGTATGTCAATCATAACATCACTTTGTGTTATATATTATTGTGTATTATACAATAAATTTCACATATATATATATATATATATATAATTTTCATTGGTTATTTCCCTCTAAAACTTGGAAAGAGATAAGATGAATTCTTACATTATTCTTCACCATGAAATTAAACTATGAATATTTTAGCATGTCATTCATTAGTTTTTCACACTAATGAACATTACTGCAGAATTAGGAGAAGACTGTTTGCTAGGTTTATAAGACTCAGTCAAGTCCTTTTTCCTCCATGGAATGTTGAAAGAGTTTAATGTAGCTAGCAATTCTGCAAAGCAAATGTCCAGGGGGGAGGGTTTTATCAGACATGTGGATGGCTAGCTGCATGCAGATGAATGCACAAAAGTCTATATTTAGAGGCTTATGCTTAATGACCAATTAACAGTAGGAGAGCTTAGCTTTAGGAGCCAAGTTTGAATGATTATAATCTTATGAGTGATATTAGCATTTTTCTCTTGTAATAAATATTCATATATTCATTGGGTAAAGTGTATTTATTGGCAACCTACGCTGTGCAAATCCTGTTTAGTGAGTAATTACCGTGTAGTGTAGGTGACATCCGAAGGACATACATCTGTGTGTTTGTGAGGGAGAGGGAAAGTATAGAAGAGGAGTGGAAGATTCAAGGTTCAGTTTTACTCGTCACAGGAATTCGTGCAACTCTGACTCATACAGTACCTTGTGTGTTCATCACAGGGCTGCCCTTTGGACTTTTGATCGGACCTAGATTTAGAGTGATCCATAAATCTCTACTTGCCACTTGTCAATTAAAGAGCACATCTTTGTATCTTGTCAAGGGTATATGGCCATTTGTACTCATGGAGAGGAGAGGGGCACCATGGCCCTTCGGTACCTCCAGGGCTTCTGTGACTCCCCACAGCACAGTGGCGGTGACACACATTTCACGGGGCAAGAGCCTGCAGATCTTCCAGAGAACAGTCTTGTGAGAGAAGGGAATAGTAGACCTAGCCACAGTATAGAGTACAGGGACCTCAGCAGGCAGGACCCAGGCACAAACACTGTTGTCCTAATGTGAAACAAAGGCTATAAGCCAAGGCACTTCAGAAGGATATGGGGGTGTCAGGCTTCACCTGACAACCAATGCCCTTTCAAGCACCTATGAGCAACCTCTAGAGGACAAAGTGCCACAGAAGCCAAATTCATTACAATAACAACCAAGGAAACACTTGAAAAACCATGTATGTGATCTTTCAAAACATTTGAGTGGGGAATGCGCTTTACTTTTCCTTTCCAAATAGCACAAAAGTATAACTTTATCATGTTCATTTTCAAGATGAGCCCTCTAATTCAAACAATTGAAAACTGCATGCTTTGAATGGTGGCCCATTGCCTAAGATACATCCAGATCAAATCCTTGCAATCTGGGAGATTTAGCAAAAGGCAGGCCTGAGTTAAGAGAGGAAGTTGAAGAAGGAGGGGGAGGGGCCGGGAATGGCAGGAGGGAAATCCGTTCCAGAACCCACTGTTGAGGTATAAAATCAATCACAAATGTGTTGCTAGGAGTCAGTGAAATTTGAAGATGCATCCTGGGGGGAAACAGGAGAAGAGGAGGCAGGATGAAGAATAGCGTGATGGAGGACAAGGCAGGATGAGCCTGGAGACGCCAGAAGAAAGACGAGGCAAGACACAGGTTTTCCCTAAGGTCTTCCGGAGCCACGGCTCTGCTCACGCCTTGAATCCAGATTTCTGTCTGTGGAACCGAGTGACACTCAGTTTCTGTTTCCAAACACCAACATTCTGATAATTCATTATGGCAGTGGACACACAGGTCCCAAGAAGAGGAAACCTCTTTCAGAGTGAAGCTCACTCATCCTTGAAACCGCTCTGTTAATCCCCACCCCATCGTACCATTACCCAGAGTTCAGTGCTGAGTAGCAGCCATGGCTGTTCTGAGGCTTGGCTCCATGCTCACCCACTCTGGGCAGCAGCCACCACGTCTTGTTTACAAATGCGCCGAACAAGGCTGAGAACTTTTGGCTCTCCAGACTGTTTTCCTTTGTAAAGTAAAAACTATAACAACATATCAAGAGCTAAACGAGATTGCCGTGCAGCCAAGATGAAAGGAGCTGGGTCTGGGAATCACGTTATGGGCTGAAGTGATCTAAAAGATGATTACTGAGAAAGGCTTCGAATTATGAAGGAAAAAAAAAATATGCTCATACTTGAAAACTTGGGAGGACTAGGTAGAACATTTTAGGGTCTCTGATGATTTGGACAGCATGTGAAGCTGGAAATTGCAAACCCCACGTAGAGTAAATTGCATGACCAATCTGGCAATCAAAATCCTGTGCTAAAATAGATAAGGAATTTTGGGCCTCCCCACCCCCACGTCCCCATTTTCCCTGTCATCTCTGTTGTGGTTTCTGACTATTCCCTCTGCCCCTTGGCTTCTGTTTGCTCACTGTGGATCCTTTCTTTAAATCAACGCCCTTCTCTCAGCCAAGTTCACCACGGCCTTGGTTCTGTTGTCACCATTTGTCATCAGGCATTCCTGTCTGTACGCATGTCTCTTCGATGCCATCTGTTTCACAAAGGGATTTAGTGAATTGCAAGCCAGGCTCTGTTCTTAAAGATTGTTATAGCAGGTTTTAGCTGTACCTCAGCCTTCCCCCTCGCTTACAAGCTGAGCTAAAGAATCATTACAAAAGAAAAAAAAAAAAAATTACCTGCCTCTTTGCCTAACCTTGATAATGAGAAAGAGAAAGACTTTTTATCTACTTACCATGAACAGAATAATCACAATTTGCAATGGCTCCAGAAGAGGACAAAATACATAAACAGAGACCAGAATAGCTGATGCAGTTTGCATTTTATCTAAAAAAACCAGAATTGGTGATTCTAATTCTAGTTCATTAGAGTCAACAATTGAATCTCAGGTGGCAGAGAGGCAAGAAATGTATTTATGATCAGGGTAACAATGGCACTCCTCCAGTTCAGTACTCATAAAGACTGCAAGCAAGAGGCTCAGCTTTCTCCAAGCACCTCAGTGCATGGGGCTGCAATGGACCCCTGCTGTGTGGAATGTGTCTTCCAGCATGGTTCATCCACACCCACACCTCTTGCCTGCCATGTAAAGCATAATGCTGGAGCCCTGGGATAAAGAGGCATCTTTTTAATTTTTTAATTTTTATTTTTTTATTTTTGTCTTAAAACTCCAGCTGGCACACTGAAACAACGCATCTTCAATTTTTAGTAACATCCCCAAATAATTAAAGCACAAGGAACCCCAAGTAAGTATAGCAAAACAATAATGTAGCAAATAGTGAGATGCATTTCATTAACAGTCATCACCACAGGATGTCCGAGAAGTGAAGAGAGTGCATCACACTGAGTGGCGGCGGTGGGCATCTCTATGAGACTCAAAGCTGCTCACATTAAATAGATGTAAAAAGGGGGAAACCCTATCTACATTCATCAGACAGCACATTTGGAATGATCCAGTGAGTCCTCCTGGAGCACAGACCTAGCTCCTATGGCACAATCAGGTCACTGACTTGAAGGATATATGCCTTTTGTGTTCTTTCTTCCCAACAAAGGAGCATGAGTTCAATGCTACCTTCCTCTTCTTAGGGTAACCTTCCAGCGCAAGTTCAAATCTTAGAGATTTATTTTCTTGGGACTGTTTGAGTGTTTGAATTGGCCTTAGCTCATCTCCCTTAAATTAGGATTCCAAATGGGGTGACTCACATGTGGTTGAAAGCAATTAAGTCCCCAAGAGGAAGTTTTGTGGCAAAGATACTGCACTCCTCAAATTAGCAAAAAGCTTATGCATAGGCACTGTCATGGTAGTATAGCTCATTTTAAAGCTGGGAGGCTCCTCCTCCACATTCCTTGTTTCTTTATCTTATTTTCCTAAACTTCTTTAATGATATGGATTATCTATATAATGAAATTTCAAACCATTTCCTTCTGGAGTTTTGTCTAGTCTCCTTTCCTTTCTACTGGTGATTAAGGATATTGAACACATTTTAAAAATATTTATTGCCTATTTTTGTTTCTTATCTTGAAGCACCCAAGAATTTGTTTTTGACAACTTTATAAAGATTTGTGTGTTGGCTGTATGTGTTTATTTCTTGGCCTTCTATTCTGTTCATTGGTTTACATGAACACCATACTCTCCGTGTCACTTTGGGTCTGCAGTACAATTTAAAGTCAGGTATTGTGATGGCTTCAGCATAGTTCCTTCATGCTTGGGATTGCTTTGACTATTTGGGGTCTTTCATGATTCCATGTGAATTTTAGATTTGCTTCTCCTACTTTTTTGAGGAACGTCACTGAAATTTTTACGGTGAGTATGTCAAGTTCATAGATTACTTTTTGTGAACATGTCCATTTTCACAGCATCAATGCTGTCATCTCAGGAACATTAGAATTCTTGCCTTCTTTAAGTGCCTTCTTCAATCTCTTTTCTTTTTCTTTTCAAGGGCTTATAGCTTTTAATATAGAGGTCGTTCAACTCCTTGGTTAGGCTTATTCCTAGGTGATTTTTCGAAGATAAAATAGAGATTTTTTTCTAATTTGTTATTGGAGTATGGAAAAGGTATTGATTTCTGCCTGCTATTTTGTCAAAACTACTTATCTAAGAGTTTCTGGTGGAGCCAGTAGACTGTTTAAATGTGGAAATATCTCTGGTGTTTTTCTTATTCGTACCATGTTCATTTCTTTCTAATCTTATTGTTGTACTGCCTTTTAGAACTATGCTGCGTTCCAAATTTTAACGAAAATGTTTTTTTAGCTTCTTTTCTCATATGCTATAATGTTGGTGACAAGTTCCTTGTATACAAGCTCTTTTTTTTCTTCCTTCTCTTTCTTATTTTTCTCCTCCTCCTTCTTTTCTTATGTGTAAGACAAAGTCTCACTGTGTAGACTCACTGCTAGGTAGACAGGTTGGGCTCAAATTCACAGAGGTCTGCTTGCCTCTCCCTTCTGAGTTCTGGGGTTAAAGATATGTGCTATCATTGCTAGCTTATAAAGGAGTTGCTATATTGAGATATGTTTCCTCAATGTTGCCTTCTTTCTTCCTTCTGAAAATGGTTGTATGTTCAGCTACTCTGCATATATGGGTAATTTTTATTATATGCTTACTATTTTAAATATATATTAGGGGTATTGTATACATTTTTGTATGTTTAAGCTATATTCTGAAACTGAAATGAATTATTTTCAAAGTTTTCAAGGTTTGCCTATATGTATTGTTTTGGGGACTGTAGCAGTCTTTTAAGACTCAGTTTTGTCTGCTTCTTAGACAATGTAGTTCTCAGTTCTTTATTCAGTGACTCCTGTTTTACAAACAGTAACTCCACTTTTATTTAAAACAACAAATTACCAGCAGTTCCCTGTGCAGTCCTGTGATGGTTTCTCCAGTTCCTGGCTCTTTCCCAAGATGTGGGTTATTTCCTTGCATTTCTGTGTTGTTGGGACTACTTGGGACAACAAATAACTCTCTCCCTCTCTTCTCCTTCTCTTTTCTCTCTCCTCTTCTCTGTTTCGCAAATTCTAGCTATTTTGGAATCCTTGACTTCTAAGATCCTTTTCCCAAGTACCAGGCAATGCTATGATCCTGTGAGAATCGATTGCCTATCTGCTTGTGGGGTAGAAAGCTGAGACAATCAGAGGCTTATCACATCTGTTCCTTGGTTCCTTTCCTGCAGCTCAGTTTGTCTTGCATTGTCTTTGTCTAATATTTTAAATTGTTGTTTTGTGTGTGCTTTTCTGGTATTTGTTGACTGTGTAAAGATAGCATAGATACAGAATCTCTGGCCCTTCTGAAAAGTGGAAGTAAGCAATTTTTTTTCTTGTGTCTTGGTTGTTATTGGCAGTTTGGTAAACTATATAGACTCTTTATAGAATATTGTTATTAAATCCATGTAAGGAAAGCACAGGCTATAAAGGAGGATTTGGATCACATGAAGACAAATCAACCGAAACATCTTAAAAATCATCCCATTACTATAATATGTGATTCTTTTCTCATATGCTAAAAGTTCTAGCGGCGGTGTTATAATTACCAAGGTTTAGAAAAACGCTGAGCAGAAATTACTTTTACAGGTATTTGCCAACAACTTCATGTGCTATGAAAATATTTGCAACTTCTCTTGGTGACAAAAATCACAAGAGCAACTAATCTTCCTGAGATTGGAATCTCGTATTCATAGTTGAAAGAATATTCAATTTCAATTAGAATTTTTGACAGTAAAAATGCATTTGTTTTCTGGCGAATCTCCCAACTCCTCAGTCTGTGAGGGACCAGCAAGCAGGCAGGTGGATCTCATGATAACAAACACACAATGCAGTGTCAGATTCTGATGCCAGAAACCCTGTGGAAGAAGCCCATGATCTGTAGAGGGCACGGGCACTACTTTCGCAATGATATCTCTAACTGCAGGCTCACAGTTGAGAAAGAAGGACATAGAAGGCTCCTGTGACAATCCCTACCCCCAAAGGAACAGCCTGACAGAAATCCATCAAAGAGAACTCTTACAAATTGTGATACTGATGCTGAAGTGTAGCACTCACCAACTGAGGGCTTCTGCAGGTGTGGGTGGAAAGGACTTGGATTTCTTTAAGGTGTTGGCCACAGGGAGTTTAACTGTGCCCCAGTGAGTATATGAACAACACAAAGTTGAACTTGCATTTTTGTTTTGTTTTGCTTTGTTTTATTTTGGGGGAGTGGTCACAAAGGATAGGTGGGCAGACCCAAGGGGACTGATATTCTCAAATAGACAATAAAAATATTATGTTGGGGTAAAAAAAAGGAACATTGTATCAGAGGTCTCTGGTCTTCGTTTGCAGCTTAAGTCAAATACACAGGATTTGCTGCTTCCCACCACCTTGTTTTATAGCACTGGCTACTTACTATCTGTAGATGGTCATTGTTAGTGACTTCCTAAAGAAGAATAGGATGCAATGGAGTAACAAAGAAATTACTTACTTGCAAAGTTTCCCTCAGTATCCAAAAACGACAATGGCATTAGCCATTAACCATCATCATCATCATTATCATCAGAATGAGGTAGAAAAACCATTTGGGGTACGCACATCCACACGTCAAGAAATTCCTCTCTTTGGAAAATTTCATGAAAACTCTTATTTCTGCACTTCCATTACCAGGCTCCTACCTGGGCCTTAAAACCCACCCGGGGCAAATGAGAATTCCTGGACTTTAAGCTAAATCAAATTGCTAATCATTCTGCTTTCCATGCATGTCATTCTCCTTTTTATCTTCATAGTTCTTATCAGTTATTCATGTCAAAGCATCATGGAGGAAACAGTATGGACAAATGCAGAAGGGTTCTGAAGGTAAAGGGAACCACATTTGTGTCTGGTCTTGACCTTCAGATCCCCCAGGTGGGTGTCCAACTCCTGCAGGAACTACCTGGTCTTCCCAGCATCCTGCATTGTTGTGAGCCAGTGATGGGGATTCATCGTGGGGACTGAAGAGACCCAGCCTGTGCTAGTACTTTCCCCCCTCACCTAGTTGATATAAAAGCACTGTGAATACTCTGGACAAGTACATTAGGACAACATCTGAATGGAGCTTTGTTTCCAAGAATCTTTTGAATATAAAAGTTATTTTCAAGAGAATATCCAAATCATATGTAAATGAATCTCAGAAAATTTCCACAAAATTTTAAATTTTAAGTACTGACTCAAATATCTTCTCATGCTAGGGTTATGCAACAGGGCTTGGAAGAAGGCTGGTTAGTTGTCCTTTCTCGGTTTTCCCAATGCTGTAGTCACTTCTGCTATCAGTCTCTAGCCTGCTCAGCTAACCCGAGCCACTGCTAGCATCTGATTCTGATTATGTCATGATTCCAACCAAAGTGTTTAGAAGCCTGCCAGGAACAGGCTATTGTTTACTGTGCTAATAATTTTTTACCATTCCTAAAGTGTTATCAACCTTTATCTTATCTTATAGAATGGGAAAAGGATGGTCACAGAACCTGGGTAGCATGTAGTGAGTGAGTGTCACAGGGCTAATGACTGCAGACACAAGATTCAAACCCAGACATTCTGACTCCTGAGGTGAGACTCAGCACCTCTTAGTCCCATTCCACCTTTTACACAGGACAACTTGAAAGCAAGGATGATTCAAAGGAATGTCATGTTATGACAGAACTTCCAGGACCTAAAGAAAGTCTGGGAAGAGTCTGTTCTATTACTGTCTGGGAGAAATAAAAATTCTGTCCTAAAGAAATTGATATACCTAATGACCAATTAACAGAGGAAGAAGTGTGCTTGTGTGTCCCAATGAGCTAAGTGCTTCTGACAGAAGACCACATCTCAAGATATTTCACTCCTTTCTTGCTACCAAGATGGCATTGTGTCAGCAGTCATCAGCAGTGCCCAAGGACAGCTATCAATCACCCCAGAAATGTACTCAGCAAAAGGCTTTTAACACATATTTATAGACTAACAAGAGAGTCTTATATCAGAAGAGTAAAATCAGGTGGCATCAAAATGACAAGTTTTGTAATTAACTTGGAAATTAAAGCAGAACTTGAAAGGTAAGTGAAACCACTTTTAAGGGTTTGTATGGCTACGAACTCATACCAAAATGAGACCATTAGTTTAGGTTCACTCTAAACCCTAAGGCTCTTTGGATTTTACTAGCATCAAGCCTGGGGTATAAATGCTGATTTGCCATGAATGCTCAGTGAGCATGTAACAAAGCATACTACTTTAAACCAGTCTTCTGGTGAGTACATCATGTGTTAGAACATGACAGAAATTGCAGCATGGTTATGCTAGCTCGTTCTTTAGTGCCGTGAAGTCATGCAGCTGCAATCATCAGTAGGTCAGATCTGATGACCAGCAAGTGGCATTGCTAGCGGCTGAGCCTCATAAATCACATGGCTCCCATCTGAGTAGGGCTTTTGTGTGTAGAGCATTTGCTTGGCATCTTCTACCTTGTAGCTTCATCTGCAGTGATTTCAAGCCCATCTCTGGCATCTCAGAGATGCTGGCTGCTGGATGAGAGCTCTGTGAACTCTTGTTTCTTCCCTTCTCTGTCATGTTTTTTGAAAAGAACTGTTAGAAGTGGTTCAGAGCAGAAAAGTAAGATGTTTTGAAATAGATCAAACCAGTGACATTTGATTCTGCATCTCTGAGGACTGAGCCTTTTTGTTTTAGTTCATGGACTAAAACTTGGAACTTGTAGACGTGTTGTTACTTAAAATTGACCCCTTCCCTGTACATGAAATGAAGGTGGATTCTAAGTAAAATTCCCAGCTTTTTCCTCTCAGTAGGATATAGAGCTTTGTGGACTTAACGAGCTCAGACATTTTAATAGCTGATTTGTACCTTTTGGGCTGCTCTTGTCATAACCTCTGCACATTCACTGTGGATTACCATATGGGGTTTAGCCTTCTTGATTTTCTTTTTTCCTATCTGCTCCTTATGTAAAAGAAATTGTCATTGTCATTTAAAACACGTTCTTTTTCTTTTTTTTAAAGGGCACTTAAAGTCATTTTTATTTAAAATAAATTAAT
Source organism: Pachyuromys duprasi (assembly GCA_028658305.1). Classification (NCBI taxonomy): domain Eukaryota; kingdom Metazoa; phylum Chordata; class Mammalia; order Rodentia; family Muridae; genus Pachyuromys; species Pachyuromys duprasi. Next base: position 11,711,528 of record CM053748.1, read on the forward strand.
TAAATTTATCTTCCTCATTTGCCACGACATGACCTTTTGGGAACTTGGAAATTAAATTTTCTCCTAATATTTTACTTTCCAGCTTGACAAACATTGATGCTGTTTTAGATTCTGAACAAAGGTGAAAAAGCACACACGTCTTTTAAAAATCACATCAGCCTCAAAACAAGAAGGGATAGTACTTAGGAATTTTTTTCTGCTGTGCTGTGAACTTTGCTTTTCATTTTTAAATTAAAGAAAAGTGTCTGTATGTGTGCGTGTGTGCACAAACAATGAGCGTTTGGCTTATGGGTCTCTACACATGTTGTCAGAAGACAACATTAGGAGTTAGATTTCACCTCCCACCATGGACAGTGGAAGGTGAACTCAGGCCATTGGGATTGGCAACAAGCACCTTTCACTATTGTGCTGTCTTGCCAGTCTTTCCTTCTCTTTTTAAACAAGTTACACAAGGAAGACTGGAGAGATGACCTTAAAACTAATGAGACCATTAACAGCCAGCTAACGCAAGCAAACGGCAAGTACTTGTGGGGTTAATTACAACTGTAAAAACACTAATTTAAAGTGTTTATGTTGCTGCTTAATAAATGCCAATTGTTTGCTACTGACAAACATTAGTAAGCAGAGACTGTATTAAAACTTCTATTAACAGTAAAAGCACAAAGTAAGTATCTCCAAAATGTGCCACAGAAAGGAAATCAATAAAAACAGACTTTTAGACAGGGTAGTTAAGACAAAGGTGGCTAAAATCTGCAGTTGTTATAATTCCAGGTGATAATCCCCAAGAAAACGTTAGATAAGGAAGTATGAGCCAGGTGTGTGAGGAAGGAAAGCATCTACTGCCTCTTATAACCCCTTTTCCCTAATCATTTGCTGGACATTTGGTCCCTGTTCCTCACCTCTGTGGGACCCATCCATTTCTCATGCCTGAGGGATGAACATGGAACCCCACCTTCTGTTCTTGAGGAGCTGGCATCCAGACCAAACTATCCCATCCACAGTCCTGTCTGGCCATGCCTTTTGCTAAGATTCTATGAAAGTTTTTCATAAACTTCTGGAGGGTCACAAGGCATTTTTGAGAAGGCGTTTAATTCTCTCTTGTGCACACATCGACACATGACTGTGTATCCAATGTGAGGTGCTACAGGAACCCCTGGGACCTGTTCCATGGGCCCCAAGGTGGTCCCAGGTATTAAGGGTAAAACCCATGGAATGATTTGTGCATTTTTCTGTGCTTGCCCTACTCTTTACAGACGAAGCAGGCACAGCACAAACAGTGTGAAGTGACTCATGGAGCCTTTTTGTGGCTGCTTTTGGCCCTATGTTAGCACTTTCACTACAGAACACTTCTTGCTCCCTTTTTTTAACACAGTGTCCTTTCCTAGGTTGGAAGTTGAGGTTTTCTACCATTTTGCAGAAGGAAAGAGGGCCTGAAAAAATTTTGTTCAGGGTTGAGTGATACGTGGCATTTTGAAGCAATGACATAGAGCACAGAAAAGAAGCAAATTGACCAGGGATTTCTTGGATCTAATTCTTCCCTGGTGACCATAGATGTAATCTAGAGAAAGGCATAAATTTCTCTGGTTATCTCCAATATGTTTATCCTACAAATGAGACGATTCTAAAATTCTCACACTACTTAATTTCTTTTATAATTAAAATTTATCATGCTGAGCACTCAAGGTCACCCAGTGAAATAAATACCTAGGATCCATACCTGGAATCTCTCCTTTGTAAAAACCCATAGACTGAGAAGTGACCCCAAATGTAGGTAGCCAGTAAGAGCCACTGTCTGAGGAGAGAGACCAGCTCTTTCAAGACCCTCCCCCACTTGCCATCTAGTCTGCTCTCTCTTGGGGCTCAGAAAATAGGTCTGTGTCTTTGTGACCAAAGCAGCAAACACTGCCACCAATATTCTAAGGATACAGGAGCATTGACAAGCATGGTGACTCCAATGACCTCACAGAGTGCTATTATGGTGAAAAACTCTGTACCCAATATCATTTAACTCAAACGAGTAAGCAAAATAAACATATCTTGAACTAATACAGGCATAGAGATAATTTCCTTTCTATTATTGGGGCACAGAAAGGAGCACAGGAATGAATAATTGGATGTTTTTGGATTATTTTAGCTGGGATTATCTGGTTTATGTTAATACTTTTAAAGCGAGAACATCCCTGCCTCTGCAATGAGCCATCAACTCCTCTGTTTGCTTTATTTCTGATCCTGTCTCTTAAGGGACAATTTAAAAGATGCTAAATCATCCCCAGTATACAAAAGGTCAGCTTCTTCTTAAAATGGTTCTCACTGGCTTCATGGTTGTGTGTCGGCGTCTTCCTAATTCTCAGTAACATTTTAAAATAAGTATCCTGGGATAGCTAAGCCCATGACTTGCCCTCTAAAGATGCATTTAGAGACTTCTAATACATACTATAAATATGTATTTGAAGATTTTCTTACACAAAATAAAGAGCTTTGTAATAACTCCTTTGCAAAGTGCACACCCTGTTACATTGCGTGTGCTCAGTCTCCTAAAAAATTCATGCCATTTCCCTCATAGTCCAGGTTGCCTGATAAGAGACGGTAACAAGACACGGTCGGCAATGGGTAGAGATGAACATAGGATGCAAGCCCTCATTCTTTACACACACAAGGTGTGTGGGAGGCAGCGTGGGATACTTTGTTTATCCTCATAAATAATGCAGTACGGTTGCTCACATGTCAGCCCAATAAATGGCAAACAAAACAGCCAGAACTGGGTCAGAGAGGTTCAAAGCAATCTGTGAAAAGAAACCTTCCCACAATTCCAAGTAGAACACAAGCCCCAATTTTAGATGCATGCAGCTGCTGAATGCAGCTAGTTGCGACACCAGCTCTCACAATCCCTTTCTGGTCAGATCTTTGTGTCTCAGAGCACGTGTACCTACAGCATTTAACTTTAAGGTAAAGTTTTGCTATGTTGCGCATGCAGGCCTAGAACTCATTCTTCCTGCCTCAGTTTCTCAAGAGCTAGGTTTACAAGTGTACCCAGCATAACCAGCAACACCAATATTTTGTTAGTATAGACTCTACCAGAAGTAAGTCATCTCCGTCATTTTATATTTATTTTCCAATCTTAAGTGACATGCATTGAGAGTATTGGTAAAATTTAGCCTATGGTTTAGTCTAAATATGACATGAATACAGGTGCTAATGTTTTTCCTGTAATTCAGTAAATTAGCATATTTCTAGATCTGAAAGAAGTGAGCCAAATTTAGAGCAGTACATGTACCTCCTAGGTGAAGCCCAGGATACTTTTTACTCCATAGAATTCTTTAAGAATATGCACAGAGAGCATTTAAACCTGTAGCCAAAATAGTGCGTGTTGGGAATTCTCTTTGACACAGTGACTGCCAACAGGTGAGAGAGTAAGTTCCTTTGTCATTTGTTAGAGTAAGATTCTGGATGGAACAATGCACTATGACTGCCAGGGAAGGATGCAGCAGGTTTGATGTGATGTACTGGCAGGAGATGCTCCGTAGTAAAGTAGACAGCCCTGCTGGTCCTTATGGAAACATGGCGTTCAGCTTGAGATGTTTCCACAGCCTGGACAGAGTCCTTCTCAGCAAGGATGCTAACGTGAATGGCAAACTCTAAAGCACAATGCCTACCCCCAGCCCTGTTTGCTGTGAACAACAAACATTCTGAAGCACAATGCCTACCCCAGCCCTATTTGCTTCTTTTTGTGTGTATTCCTCTCTACAAGACTCAGTCTCCAGGGTCTTCAGGCCATTCTTCTCCCAGCAACCAGGCCCAAGCACAGGAAGAGCTTTTCATGTAATAGTCCACTTCTCCAGTTATTTACCAAAGAGTAGCGTCTTCCCACTAGGCTGGGAAACAGCTCAAAGACCAGGCATTCGTCCTCTGAGGGCTCCCTGCTTAAAGACTTGGCCATCTACAATGTTCAGGGGTGAATCAGCAGGGACCCCAGGGGTCCCACAGCAGATAACAGTGTGGCCTGGCCCAGAGCAGCTGAGCCCAGGTCTTACAAAGATAAAGATTACCATGCTGACATGAACAAAGATCAGGGCTGGCAACACAGTGAGTGAGGGCCTTGGCTGGGGGTATGATAAAAGGAGCACAGGGCAACAGAAGGCAAACAGCGTGGCAGCGGGGCAGCCTGGGAGGGGTTCTTGGTTTCTTCAGGTGTGCTTGCTTGATAATTTCACCCTCTCTCTGACAGGACGACACAGGATCAATTTATTTCAGAAGAGAAAGCATTCTTTTGTGGGTTTGGTTTGGTTGTTGTTGTCTTCGTTTAAGAGACAGGCTTTCTCTGTGTAGCCTTGGCTGTCCTGGACTCTCTTTGTAGCCCAGGCTGGCCTCGACACAGCTATCCTCCTGCTTCTGTCTCCCTGAGTGCTGGGATGAAAGGCACGCTCCACCGTGCCTGGCTGAGGAGTATTCCTCATAGTTTGAAGAGCATGGGTGTGAGGTGACCTGCTTAGCTAAGTCTCACCAACTGGTCAAGTAAGGTTCTCTTAAGGCCATGAATCACGTCAGAGGCTAATAAAGAATAGGTGTCACTCACAAGTATTTCACAGTTATTTACAGGCATTAAAAGTTTCAATTGTGGACAATAGAAAAGTATAATTGTAGACGTGAAAAAAATGAATCATAGCTGAGGGTACTGGGAACATTTCAAGGGAAACACTGACCAAACTTCAAAGGTCTTGTAGTAACACTGCCAACATCTTAAAGGGTGAAAAGCGAGCATGCAAAATGGTGGGCCCTAAAGGGAAAGTCACGTGTGACTCACTGTGCCTGCAGCATGGAGTTTATGTGGGGATTCCACTGAAGAATAAGGCAAGGTATGAAGCAGACAAGACCATGTGCCATGCTGAGACTCTTGGACTGTAATCTGTTTATCAGTAGAAATAACTGGTGAGAGTTAAGAAGAAGTGTGTCCTATAGTGGACTGGTCTTGTTGTACTCCTCTTTCAGAGATGACCAAAGCTCGGGAACTCCTGGCTGCATGCTGCCCTCTGCTCTGCATGCCTGCAGAGTGCTACTTATAATATGCTGGTGAGTGAGCAAGGTGTCAGTCACTGCACTAGCTGGGCCTCTGGTGATCTCTTTCTGAAGGAAACACACATGTTCACTCAAAGGAGGGTAGACTTGTCATAAAGATAACACTGAGGGGAAAGGCAAAGCACCGTGAGATTACTGATAATTGCTATGTGCCCTCAATGCGGGCTCCCTAAGAGCCTGGGTCCTGTGCACAGGATGAGTCACCTCCTTTCTGGAAAGCCATCAGTGCCTCCCAGCTGTCCATGCCGAGAGGAGCTGTGGACAGGCTGCCTGTGGGAAGAGAGCAAGCAATAGGCCTGGTCATCCGGGAGCAAGAGGAAGAACAGAAGGAAGTTTGCACACAAGCTCCTTTCCTCTCTGCAATTGTTTGTCCTCTTCTTACGAGATCATGCATTTTCCCCATTAGGGAGGGAGGTGTTCGTGGTGCTGTGACTGTTTTTGTACGCCTGCAGGACTTCGAAGTTTAACCCACCTCCCCCAAAGCTGCTCTGGGCTGCAGCATGGGGTTGATTTAGCTGTCAGAGGCCAGTCACCTCCCCCTGTGAATACGACCTTTGAAAGTGCTGGTATTTGTCACATATATGGAGCTTAAATGGAGTGCATGAGCATATGATGAGGGGGAGGAGGGCACGCCTTGACTTCTGAAATGCCATCTGCTTGTTTCATTATTTTTTTTTCTTTTGTAAGTTGAAAAATTGAACCAGAACAGTAAAAATTAAAAGAGCAAAATTGAGTCCCTCACACCAAACTGAAGGGAGTAGAGACGCTGGATAAAAGGAGACAGTCTCCCTAACAGGTAACAAGTTGACTGCGTCAACACAGCAGCTAAATTTAGGAATATGGGAATTCTACAGCAAACAGTACATGTAGAGTGTGAGCCCATGCATATCCTAGACACCACCATGTGAACACACGGGGCTGGATTAGGACCTGCGTAGACAGGGTTGACAGAAAGCAGTTGTTCTGTAACTGATGCAAATACTCATGCTCTGCTCACCCACTTCACAATTTTCCCACCAGCTATCTTAAAGAAGCCATCTTAACACAAGGACAACACCACAACAACGTAAGAGTTTAAAATGACATTTTAAAACCTGTGCTAGGAATTGGAATTTAATCTCGCCTTTCGTCACTCAGAACTTTTATTTTTCTAAGACATCAAGTAGACTAGCCATCCAGGTAGCATTTCCTCTGTCAGGTGTGAAATGAGGAGTGCTTCCGATGCCAGTATTCAAAGGATTGAGGAAACAGCCAGGCTTCCATTCTAGAATACTCATTAAAGATTCAAAGGCATTGTGTAGGCCTAGCTGAAGAAAACTAGCTGACCCCAAACTCTAACACTCTTTTCTTAACTTAGTGCTTTGCAGATCCCAGCTCCCAGCAAACCTCTTGGTGCTCAGATCCTCCATCTCCCAGGAGCATTAGAACTATGTGTTCATTGCTACCCTGTGAAGGAAGCTCTGTTGCGTTTCTCATGAATGAATGAAATAGGGGAAAAGGTCCATGATAAAGTTGCTGTGGCACATTCAGACGTGCAAAAGCTGGGAGCAGCTCACAACATGGGCTGTGGCTGATGCCGACAGGCAGGTGAACAGCAGAATCTTGAAGAGATGCTCAGCGCAATATCCTATATGCTACGTTGTACATCCCGAAACATCCCACCTGTCTTCTAAGTCACTTATTTCTTTATCACTCTTATTTGTAATCCCCTGCTTTTACCGAACAGTGGTGAGATGTTAGTAAAAGGCATGCTAAGAAGACGATTTCTCATGGCAGGTGGTCATAATTGAACAACTTCCAAAACCCCTCAGCCACAAGAATACCACTGTCCCTGTTATCAGTGAGCTGAAGAACTTGCAAAGTTGCTAATGTCTCAGGGCCATATCTTAATGAAACTTTTTCTAAATGTATTATATAAGAGTTGAAACAGATGCAGAGTCCCACAGCCAAACATGAGGAAGAGCTCGGGGAGGCTTGGGGAAGGAAGAGTTGGGGAAAGAAAGAAGGACCCAGACAGGACAAGGATCCTACAAGAAGACCAACAGAGTCAACTAACACAAGACCATGGAGGCTCAAGAGCCTGAACCACCAACCAAAAAGCAATCTTGGACTGGACCTATGTCCTCTACATATATGTAGCTGATGGCAGCTTTGTCTCCATTAGAGTCCCCTAGCAATTAGAGCAAGGGCTGTTTCTGACATGGACCTTGTTGCTTGCTTATGGATCACTTTCCCTAGCTGGGCTGCCATGTCTGGCCTCAGTGGAAGAGGATGTGCTTAGTCCTGATACGACTTCACGTGACTTGACGTGCCCAGGTAAGTTTTGTTGTTCGGGCTCCCCTTTTCTGAAGAGAAGGGGAGGGGAGAAAGGAGAAAAGGGGTAGGAATGGAAGGAGAGGAGGGAGAGGCCTATGACAAGGATGCAAAGTGAATAAAATGAGTTTCTATGAATACTTTTTAGCATACTTCAGTTAGCCATGACTACATAAAAAGTCACACCCAAACTCAGTACTTGTATATAATAATTTGATTATCTGCCTGCTATCTGAAAGTCAGCCATCTGAGAGAAGATCAGCAGGTGGCTCTGGTTGCAGCCAGGTGGTCACAGCAGGTGCTATAGGGGTACTAGGGCATTGCATTCTGGATATGCAGTTTTGGTGCCTCTATTTGTTTACCCCGTGTGGGCTGGGTTGGGCTTCCTTGCACCGTGGTGGCTTCAGAGCAGTCAGACTATTTAAAGGGTAGCCAAAGCTTTCACAAGATGAGCTCTCAGCAAGCACGCAGAGGCTGTACTGCAGTTTTAAAACCTAGCCTCAAAAGTCCATTCAGCATTCTCTGTTGGCGAGCAGTCACAATACACCAAGTTCTAAAGGGAGAAACACAGGGGCCAAGAGTGCAGAAGGGGAGTGTCAGGGTGGGAGATGGTGCTGTTGCTATATTTGGAAAATACCATCTGTCACAAGGTGGCATAACTCCCATTGCATTCCACACGATCAGCAATCACTTTCGCTTGCTGAATTAGACATGTTCCCTGCCATCTCTGGTGAGGAAGGCTAATTTTCTAGTCAGTGTGCTCTCCTGTAATAATGTGGGTGTGCTCCTGGTTGAAGACGCATTAGCATGCCTTTTTCCCTTCTGGAAAAGGCTATGTGGTGCATACACCTACAGCTTAGAGGGATGCAGACAGTAAGTAATAACTCTAGTCTGTTTGGATTCATAGAGATTTAAGGGGTTTAGAGCGCAGCAGCAGGATTTCCTCTATTTCACAGCAAAGCCTTTTTTTTGTGTGCAGACAATCAAAACCAAGAAATGGTGGCTGGGATGGTGCAGCTGAAGAGGAGGCTACCCTGGAATGCTTGAGGCAGAGCCCCTTCTCCTCTTTGAACATAGTCTATACAATAAGTAGATTTACAAGCTTGGAGAAGAACTTCTATGGTTGTTGCTTTTTAAGTTACAGTGATAGAGGGCAAGAACCATCCTCATTTGACATATGAATGATGATACTCACGATCACACTTAATACATACTTGAGCCTGAGTAAAAGGAAAGACATGGAGACTGAATGACACAGGTCACACGGTCAACTAGTGTCAGGACCCAGTATCTCCAGCCAAAGGCTACAGATCCTTTCTTCCAAGCAGAGGAAATAGGGATAAAGTGTCCTCTGACTGCAGACAAAGGAGGCAGTCCATGTCTGTGGCACACATGGGAAGTTCTCCTCATTATATGACAACTTAGCCCAGGCTCTCTCATAAGATGGGATCTTATTGTGTAGCTATTTCCTTTAAATTTGAAGCATCCCTTCCTCAAGAGAAGGTAAAGAAGATAAAATTGGATGATAACATTTACAAAGGCCAGGAAGTTTCTGAAACATACAAGATTTACAAGGTCCCCATCCCTAAGGTCATACAAATTGTAATACTCACCTAGCAGCCTGAATCTGGGCAGAGAATTTTGGGAATGGACTCTTTGTATGTTATGACCCAGGCTAGGGTCAGCTTTTTAGTGACTCAGGTGCTCTTAATCACCCATGTTCTTGTAAGTAATTTGTTACCACACTCCTACAAATAATCCCAGTAAACTCACTGCTTCATTAAGCTAGGCTTGAGTCTGTTCTCTCTGAGATGAATAGAGGTTCTTTCATGTTTCTCCAGGAAAAGCTACACAGTAGACTGGTAAAGAAGAAGTCTTAGGTTTCAAGTTTCTCTAAGATTGCCACTGGGGTCACAACTTTGGAAACAGTTATTTAGAGAAGTAAGTGAGCATCATCTGAACGATAGATTTCAAGAGTCTGAAGGAAATGTCAGTTTATAAAGAAATGGTCTAGTAATCACTCAGAAACTACTGTACTATCTATTTAAGTACAGTATACTGAGTGTATTTAGGATGGCTTTTAGTTGCTTTTATAATGTGAGGAATTTATACATGTATGGGAAAAGAGGTCATAATTAGCGAGTCAAAAACTTGAATAATAGTCTTAGTTATAATAATATCGATAACATACTTAGAAATATTGGGTGGCAAATGATCTCCCAGTATGGAGACAGAGCCCCCCCTCCCCATCCTCCATCCATCCCAACCTAAAAAGCCATATGGGACTCCACACTGGACAGGCTACAAGTGCTTTCTCCACTCTACTTTTTGGATTAAAATGTTTCCTATGAACAGATATTCAAATATATTGTGGTTTGGAACATACTCAAACAAGCCTCATTAAAAAAATAAAACCTACTGGCTCTGGTTCCATAAAACACTTAGGTATATGGAATCTTCTAGGGCCAGTTTTTCTTAGCCAGCTGGGATCTGCTGTTGCCAAAAATCATGCAATATCTTTGGTTGAAAAGACAGCTGTGTGCTTTGAAACTTCTGCCCATAAACATTTAGAAAACCAATAGTAATACAGCTATTATATAAATGACATTGTGTTTACATTCTTCTATAGCAGTAAACACATCGCTCGTGTTGCTTGTTATGACAGGAACATTTTATTTGGTCACTTCTCAGTGCACCTTGCTTTCACCCTCACAACTTAAATCACACACTTCTTGCTTCTAACTTTTGCCCACCTTAGTTTCTTTTCAACATTATTTGTTCTTCCGTCACTTGCTTTTCCACGTGATTCTTTTTATTAAATGCTAGTCATAAGATGAAACCTATTGTGTGTGTGGGCTATAAATGACTACTTAGACACATCTATGTGGAAGGACATGTGATCTACAAAGGTGACATGATTCATGCATATATAAGAAGAACTGAAGCCCATAATGGGATAAAAATAATATTATGCAAAGTAGGTACCTGAAGGGACAGTAGTTACGATAATCTCCCAGAGCTGCCACAAAAAGGTGTCAAATACAGTGTCAAGAGGGTAGTGGCATTTCAAAGGCAAAGAAAAGGAGCAAATTACCCACAAGGCAACGACAAGCAGATCAGTTCAGTTGTAGTCCTCAGTCTACTAAAGGTCAGGAAGAAATTAGAAACAGGGTGACCAGCAGTGGAGCACTTCAGCAGGCTCCTTGAAAACTGCTGACAATATTAATTTTATTCTTCTGTCTCCTTTTCATGAGCTAAAGCATCTGAATTCATATATTCTAAATTGCTCTGATGTTCCCACCTCTTGGGTTTATCATTCTGAAGACCTAACTCCATGCCATATTGATCAAACATCACTCAACACTATCCTCTGGGCTTTGTCTTCAGAACCATTGTACCCCCCTCCTTTCTAGTTTGATGTCAGATGAAGTCACTCTTAAAAAGTGGCCATTCATCAGGCATGAGAGGGTGTTCTCTTCCAAAGGTTGTATGGTAGTCCTTAGAGCTATCTCTTTCCAGCCAACTCTAAAGATCCCACTTAATACATACTTGCATGTATCCATCCCTGCACAAACCTCAGGTCAATATTTCTCACCGACTCTAGCTTGTTGTCACACTGACTTCTTGCCAATAGTAAGTGAAATACAACCACCATCAAGATCATTACAAATTCCCAATGTCCAATTTGCTACAAACATCCACTTTCCTGTCGTTTAGTTTGGCTTATTTGCTGGTGAGGATATTCTGTAGCCTCTTTATGTCCAGACTCCTGGGAGGCTATCTTTAAGTTCTTTTGTTTCTTTATTCTGCCAAGTCATTACATTCCTCTTCTGTGTGTCTTCCAAACATTCCTTCCCCTGTTTCTAAAGCCACCGTCCTCTTCCAAACTCTAAAAGACATACAACTCTCCCTATGTGTTCTCTGCCTTCTTGATCCCTTTGTTCTTCCAAGTTCACACCCCCCATGTATCAAAAAGCCACTTGCCTTTTTGTGCCTCCCCAGATGTATCATAAAGACTTGATCCATACATGCTGGAGACTGACATTTCCTGTCACTTGGGGCTATATCTTGGCTGTCTTGTACCTTTTCCCCTTGTTTTATTACTGCCTGAAATCCTTTCTCAAATGAAACAACTATCTCCTTTGTATTCAAATGACTTTGGCAATAGTGATTGACTGGCAAGAATTTTAGGAGTATTCTGTTGAGAGCCTTGTTGGCTTAAATTAATCTGGACTTAAACCTACCCCTGATTTTTATTGCCTGCTTAACTTGGCCTCTAACCTGATAGGAAATAAATTAGGTATAAAACACCGGGTCCCTAGAATACAATCATAGTGTGGACATTTCATCAGTGATATGCTGTCTACTGAGCTCCGACCTTACAAAAGGAAAGAAAAATCCCACCTGGAGAAGCCAGTTATTTAGACACACCATGGCCAAGAGGATGTATAGAGGATCAGCACTGAGGATGCATGGTTTATCCTCTCTGTAAAGGACAGTTCACACATCCATAATGACAGTGGTGGGCAGAACTGTAGCAATTGTTTCCAGTAGCTATACAAACAGATGCTTGGGTAGCTTGTCATTAAAGACTTCTAGGGACATAAACATTATTTTATTTAGTTGTTAAATAGAGTAAGTATGATCTAGCTCAGCAACATTAAAATGTATACAAAAATCTAATCGCCTTTAGATTCATAGCTATTATTTGGTAGCAAATTAAAACATCACCAATAAAGTGATGGTCTGTGTATTTGCTCACATCAACTAGCATAAGACTTTAATTATGACATGTAGAGAATAAAAGGTGATCCTCCTTTTTCATGTCAAAGAAGTTAAAAATTTCACTAAAGCTTGAGTCTCAAGATGAAAGTTTGATTTCTCTCTTTAATTTGGTAGCCAAGTAATTTCAGTTTATTTCTCTTTGTTCCTCATTGAAATGTCACCTGGAAAGCAAGGTTCTGGGATGCTTTATCAAGAACTACCTTTGATATGACTGTTGTTTAAAGGATGTAGTTCTGTATATTTGCAACACAGCAGTGTACCAACTTACCAAGGATCTTCTCCTGTATGAAGTTAATATTCTAGAGGATTAAACTAACAGTAAGTGAATTGACTGGATAAGGAAAATTAGGGATATCCAGAGTGGGGGCAAAAGGTCATGGCAGAACTCTAGAAGATAGTTTTAAAAAACATACACTTGAAGGAAATGAGGGAAATAGCTCTCTGTGTGGCAAGACACAGCCTGAAGAATTACAAGTGCAAAAGGACTTGGCACAACTATATTTTGGGTAGGTGTGAGGAACAGCAAGGGGGTCTGTATAAATGCAGGAAGAAAGTGAGTAGAAAATTTTAGAAGGGGAAGGGGCAGGTTTTAAGATTGTAATCTCTGAAAATTCAGTAGGAACACATGGCATAGTGTAACAATATTAGTACTTGTTGCCAGTATATGGGCATTTACTCTGTGGGAGTGCGGGTAGTGGGAGAGAGAGAGAGAGAGAGAGAGAGAGAGAGAGAGAGAGAGAGAAAACTCTATTATCAGATTTTGGGGGAAGTAACGTGATCTAATTTAGGTTTTAGAAGATAACCCTGGCTTCTGAGTTGAAAGACAAGAAAATCATGGGAAAACAAACAGATAATTTAGAAGATCATGGTGGCTTGTGCAAGAGTGGTTAAAAGGCATGAAGGAGAAGACAGAGTTCAGCGTTCGTTCTTTTTATTAAAAATAGAGGTTTTCATACAATATAGTCTGCTTATGGTTTCCCTTCCCACAAATCCTCCCACACACTGGCCTCCCATCCAGTATACATCCTTTCTAGCTCTCTCGTGAGGTAGAGCCAACCAAGTTTTCCAGCAGATGAGTTGTAATAATGCGAAAGAAGAAAGAAGGCAAGAAAATTCCAAATGTTTATGTCTTGGCACGTGGAAGCCCGCTTTGAGTAAGTGAAGTCGAACAATTCATTTCACACAAACAAAAACTGTAGTTATATTCAGGAATCCTGGAAGAAGAATCCTCTTTTAGGCATCTGCCCATCCAACTTATATAAGGTGTGGTCCGAAGCGTAAGTACAGCAAAGTCTCCAAAGGAGAAGCCTTTCTGCAATGGGCCAGAGGACTTGACATTTAGAGTGGGCTGTCTATGATGTTCTAAATGACAAGAGGAAAGAAGGCAGGGACAGATCGGGAGTGTTTCTTAGAAGAAAAACTAGGTTCAAAATTTTGAGTTCCATCTCACTTCTAGGAAAAAGAAAGGCGTAATTATAGTACACAGAGTCATATTGTGCAGACTCTGACTCAGGCAAGACCAAGTTGTGAAGGACCCTTGAAGTAGAGTCCCTGAAGTCAAAGGAAGTGACAGTGTTAGGAGCCAACCTTGACCTGACCTTGGTAGCCAAAGTGGGAGCTCACTTTTCTTTTCAAGTTGAATGGGACAGACAATGCTTGGTTATTTTGCTAATTTCAGATTGCTGTGGGTGGGAAGCAATTGGGAACGAAGAAACGGGATTGGTAAGATTCTAGCAAGTGTTCAGAGAGAAATTTACACAATGTATCTCAAGTCACACTGGGGCTGAGCACTTAGCAAAGATGTGGACATACATGCAGGTGTCTGGTAACTGCTGATATTCATCAGCACTGAGGGTTGTCATTGCTTGCTATGTCATAAGCTAGGATGCTTGTCCTGAGATCACTGAGAATGTCCTGAGCTACCCAAGGCTAAAAGTTCTTTCCACAGACCGAAGGAAGACGTGGCATAGTGTGGACTGGGCTCACACACACAACTGGAGTTTCCTGAACATCTTCAGGGGGCAGTGGAGTCTTTGTGTTAGTGCCACAAGGTGTCACAGCCAAACTGTCTATTGTTAGTGTTGGGACCAAGCAATCATTTCTTTTCCACAGCGATCTTTTACCTCATAAGATCCAAAATGATTAATTTCCATCTTAGATAGGCATCTTAAATATACATTAGTCACTTACAGTCCATTAAAGTTTCGCAAATGGTATCTGCATTAGTCATAAAAGGCTAACAGTGACGTGGTAACCAGCCACAAAGATCCACATCAGTCAAGTTTCCATTCAATTTACCTTTCACACGGTAAAGAAGGAACTCTCCAGCATCGAGTCACTTGGTGTGTCCACAGTGATGGACACTCTGGAGATGAGGGCTTGGTCCAAGGAGTGTGGCTTCCATCCTTAGCCTTCAAGTGGTTCAGTCCACTTTTAAAATCATAGCCCAGAGACCAAAACTTATCCTATTACCTCCATGAAGATGCATAGATAATGGGATGTTGAGGTATGTATCATGAACATGTCTTTCTTGGTCATTTTTTTGTTATTTTCAAATTTTTTATTTTTGTATTTTTATGTGTATTGGGATTGTAGTACCAGTGGAGGCCAGGGGAAGGAGCCAGAATATTACTTACTTTTTTCTTACTGGGATAAAAGAGAATGACCAAAGCACTTTATAGAAGGGTTTATTTGGGCTTATGGTTCCAGTTGGATAAGAATTAATACTGAGAAGAAAGTATGGCAGCAGGCAGCATGGCAGGGACTGAGTGATGAAAGGTCACAACTTGAAATTCAAGCACAAAGCAGAGAAAAAGGAAAGGTGGGAGGCAGAGAGGAGAGGACAGGGGAGGGGAGGAGGAGGAGAATGGAGAGAAGAGGAGGAGAGGGGACAGGAAAGGAGGTGAGAACAGAGGGGAGAAGAGAAGAGAGGAGAGGAGAGAGCAAACTGGAAATGATATGAGTTTTAAATCTTCAAAGCCCCCCAAATACAGTGACATACATCCTAAAACAAGGTCACATATCCTAAACCTCCTCAAACAATACTATCAACAGGAGACTAAGTGTTCAAACATGGGACCCTATAGGGGACATTCTCATTCAACTACTATGACTAGTAAAGGGAGTTACAGGCCATTGTGACCAATCTCACATGGGCATTAGGGCTTACACTTGAGCTCTCTGGAAGAACAGCAAATACTCCTAACTGCTGAGCCATCTCTCTGGATCCTGCTATTTCTAAAGAGAGAAAATCGCAACCAGACAAACTAGAAATGAGGCCTTAGTGATGTAAGCTAGGCCTTTTCATTAAAATGCACACAGAAGCCCATTGATGACTACTTTAAAACCTCCTCCCAATTATCAATGAATGCCAGATCAAGCTTGGATCCAGTCAGTAGTGCCTCTGCTCAGAAGGAGCTTGGAATAAATCTTGCATCTCTCCAACAACAGATTCGAATAAATCCCAATAGACTCAATATTCTGAGCTTCTAGCAAGCAGATGCTCCAGCCTTTCCTTAGCCAAAACTGAGGAGGAAATGAGCCCGGCCCTGATGGTCAGGCACTATACACAGTCGGCCTTGTGCCTGTGTCTGAGAGCTCTTTCAAGGACATTCAAGACTGTACAGTAAAGGACACAGGGGAAGTGAGGTACCTGCTGCTCTGTGAAGCCGCTATCATCATGGAACATGGTGAAGGGTGACTATGCAGCATATTCAGATGCTACTAGCTGAAGGTTTGAAGGACAATGATGGATGGTTATATATTGAGCTCTTCCTAAGGCAGCCATCTTGTAGAAATTATGGACTGCTGTTTACAGTATTTTCTTCCTCTTTCAGGAAGATGGTCTTCCAAGGAAGGCCCAGCTTCACCACCACCTACTGCTAACCAGGAAATCTAATGAATAAGTCAAAATATAAAAAAGGGACCAGAACTTGAATCCATCATGATGCTTCCAACATGGCTAATTTTCAAATCTAGCTGTTTCCTATGAATTTGCAGTTCAGTGATATTTAACATTTGTTCTCTTCCTTTAAAACCAAGAAAAAGGTGGATGAGTGAGGGTATGTGTGCACATTTGTGTGTATGTGTGTGGTTTTTGATGACCAGCTGAGTTTTGTCCCTCTAAAACATCAGAGGAAGTCCCATTTCTTCCCATCTGGTCTGTTTCTTACAAAGAACACACTGACATAGACACACATTCCTCTTGTGAACGAGGGCTCCTCTGTGGATTGGTTTTGACTGGGTCAATGGGCTCTCACATATGATTCTGAGGGAGTTATGCCTTGTGGGGCTACACATCATCCATTTATGAAGTGGCTTCTAGACATTATTTATATAGTGTGTGGAGTATAAAGTTGGATCAAATACAAACTTGACTCATGAAGTTCCTTTAGTCCAACAGTCTATCATCTATCTGCCTACAGTACATCTTTCTGAAGATGGAGAAGAAAAAAAAATGTCTTGTTTATGTATGTAACATCAACTGGGATATAACAAGAAAAATAGAGTGAAATTCCAAGATGCCATGCAGCAAGCAGAAACAGAACGATGAAGGGGGAACATTCTTTTAGACCAAGGCCCTGCTTCCTCTGCAGTCAAGCATTACCAGCACCCTGTGGAGTGTTCTAAACTGTACAGCGCAGAACGTACCTGTTTTGAAAAGACTGGAACTATTGTCCCCAAAATGCTTCAAACTTTCTTCAGCGCCTTTTCTCCATATCTTTCACCATGCTTGAAAGTACAGCATTATCCTGTTCTTTTTCTCCTTTTGGATCCAACCTAATCATTCTGCCCGATTTTATTCTGTTTCTCTCTCTCTCTTAAATGAACATCAGCACCCTCTTAATTGAGAACTCATTGTTTTATTGTATTGTTGTCATATCTCAATTACGTTTTTTATTCTGTCCCTTTCTATTGCCTCATTGATTTCAGCTGACTCTGTTGGGATTTGGAATGGACTGAGATGGGCAGTAACTTACACATGCAGCAGGGCACTTCCAGTAGTAAGGACTACTTTTTCTTCATCTCTCCCACATCCTATAATTGAATTGATTCTGAATGCACAGCCCAGCTCTTCATTTACTTCACTGTGCTTTGAGACGCTACAATGAAGTGTGCAGACACTGCAGGATTTGATAATGTGCTTCTGGGTCTGTGCACCAGGCCCCTCTTATACTCCATAGTTTCAGTAAGATTAACTTTCTAACTAATCATTAATTTCAACTAAAATCCAGCCAAGAATGTGTCAGCTGCAAAATGGTGAGCTGTAATATCATGGAGATAAATATTTCTAGAAAACAAAGCAAATGGTAGTGTTTAAAAACTAAAACAAGAGAGCACCAAATACAGGAACAACTGCATTGTGGGTATTTTTTATTAACATCTAAAGTCTACTATTTTTTTCAGGAAAAAAAATTGACAACTTATTCTATCTAGATATGCTGACTGGTTAATAAAAAGTTCATAAAGGGACAGGGTCATAACTCCATGGCAGGTGCCACACAAGCAGGAAGAAGAATCCGTGGAACCCACACCAAAGGTGGGGACTAACGTTTCTGCAATCCTAGCATGCTTTTGGGCAGATTGGCGTCAGATGCATCTCCGGAAGCTCAGAAGCCTGGTGTATGCAGAGGAAGAAAGAGAGACCCAGCCTCAAAGTGGAAGGTGTCCTCTGACCTGCACATGTGCACAGCAGTATGACCACTTCCCACTCCACCCAGGATAGACCACTAAGAAGAGAACATAAAATATGTCTAACAGTCCACGATGTATAAAACCAACAGCAACAAAAAGTTACTAAATTGTTCCTCGTGAATTTCATTGCTTTTTTTTTGTAACACACAGTGATTTATGTTGATTAGCTGTGTTTTATAAAGGCGCGTGCTTAAGGATGAGTACTTGAGCGGTCATGTCATGTGACAGACAGAGAAAGGTCCTTATCAGCATTCCAGTGGTCGGAGCAGTGGCCGGACTCAACTCAGGTTTACTATCCATCAAGGCAGCTTAGCAAAAGAGATTAAGTGTAATTAAGAAGGAAGTGTTGGTATCTGCAAAACAATGAGCAGCATTTATTATAGTGTTAATTATAGCAGAAGCTTATGCATGGCTTGTAAAGGCCTATATACTATTGTTCTTCAACACTTTGTGCAGTGTGTGGCACAAACTATACACTTTTGTGTAATGAATCTATTTTGTGTGTGTGTGTGTGTCTTACAATCATTGAAAGAACCCTCTCACAAACAATAGGTGACTCATTTTACTCACTCAAGGTATGAAAATATGTGAAGTTATGATGAATCCCTGGTGGCCTGGTTGATTTCCTGATTCTAGAAGTACAATTTTGACAATTTCTACTTTTCATGAAAACAGATGACTTACTTACATTCAGATTTTCGGCTCTTCTGAGCTCTATTGTTTTAATTTGGGAAATAACAGCAATTTCCCCCAAGTTCGGGCAAACCAAGGCATCATTTGAAGTGGTTAGTGCCACAAATGCTTGCTCATCTAATGGGGTTGTGTGACTCTGCAGTGTGCTGACCCTTGTCATTTCCTCACTGTGTCATATAAGGTACTTCACACACACACATGCACACACACACACACACACACACACACATGCACACGCACACACACACACACACACACACCTTTTTTTTTTTAATTTACTCACTAATTGTATGATTGGGTATAGAAGCAAAACAATTGTGTGTTGTGTGAAGAGAGAAGGAGAGGAGAGGCAGGAGTCAGGAGGGAAAAGAAGATGAGGGGGGATGGAGGGAGGAAGAGAATCTTACTGGAGAAACAAGGATAATGATTTTTTTAATTTTAGCATGAAATAAGAAAACATACCTTTTCTAGTATTTCACTAGCCTTGACCTAAATTGCTCTTTATTTATTTCTCTTGATTCACATTCGTAAGTCACACTTACTATGGGATTTTTTTTTTTTACTTTTCCCCCCCTTCTCTCCCTATTGGAAAGGACAGGACTGAAAAGTATCAGACCAATGTAGTCCTTAGGGGCAGACATTGACTCTCTTGTTGGCTGTTTGTGAACAACAGTGTCGGAGGGTCGGAAACTGCTCCTGACTCTTTTGTGTTCGTGGATGATTTTGTGAATTTGAAGTTCTCATCTCAAAGGCGGAAACAGTCTCACACATGGCTGGGTATGTGGATCACTGCTGGTGGCTGGGCTGGCTACTTAGGAGGGTGAATATGACCCAGTGAGAATTCACATCTACCGAGAGAGGCTTGAAATGTGTGTAAAGTCTGTGCATACACAGTAGATAAGTAAATAGGGCCTTATTTTTAATCACTAGTCTTGTTTCAACAGAAACAGTGAGGTGTTTTGTCATTGGCAGCCTGTCCTGAATGTCAGTGGTGTCTTCAGCTGAACTGCATCTCTATCTAAACTGTGTGCTTCTTTCACACATGAGAATGAGCAGGAGATTTAACCATATCACACGGGAAATTTTTTTTTTTGGTGGGAGGGCTTGGAATTGGGACCAGCATGATTTGCTCCCACACACAGACTGGACCTCACAGGGCAATTACAGCACAGTGTCCCTGGCCCCACAGAAGGAGTACTGCCCAGCAGAGCTACCTCTACCCAACAATTCCACCCTCACCAACTAGAATCATGTGGTTAAGGGCAGTTTGGGATCACCGTGGGAAGATGTGCTGAATGTTGGGAAGAACTGCAGATAGAAAATTGTATTCTAGCCAAGGAATAGAGCCTGGAATTTAAAACCACTTGGGGTGTGACAAATGTCTGAGGGGAAGCAGAATGGGATATGATTCTGAAGTTTTGAACCTAGAAATGTTAATTTGAAATATATTGTGTGTATCTTACTACACTAATTATTTTATGGAGCTTGAGCTAATATAATAAATATAATTGTAATAAAGCTCAATTGTATGGTAAAAATCTGACTGAACAATCAAAGATTTTGATGAAGAACTTTAAGGACTGCACTACAGGGCCGATGAGATGCTTCAAACTGGCAGACATTCCCGCCTCCATAACTGATGATCTGAGTCCAATACTGGGGACCCACATAGCAGAAAGAAAATGTATACATCACACGACAAAATGTAACAAAAGAATTGTATTATAATATGCTCAGACACAGTCATGTCTCAATTATAAGTCATAAACACACCATGTGTCATTGTGTTCTATATAAAAATGAAGTAAAAATATACTTCAACTGAGGTGAATAACAGTCAGATCTGTGAGTTCCAAAGAGAGTTTTATCTATCTACAGTCATTGGTTCATTAATGTCTATAGAAGTCGTCATCATAGTAGACTGATTGGCTGTAGTGGACTCAGTGGCTGGGCCCCTGTCCATCAGAAATTTGTTGGCCTCAATCATTGGCTTCCCAAGAAACACTGCCTGTCAGAAGTGCACCTCACTGATGATGTGTCAAGGGGGTGGTGAGGTTGAAGGGAGCGTTTGAACTGGGCAAGCTCAGGGTGAGATGGCCGCCTCTGCTTTTTTTGTGTGTGCCTTAACTTCCATGCTGCTGCACTTTGACAGACAGCAACAAGCAAGACAGGACAGATACATAAGCTTTTAGGCCTCCCTAGCTGCCTTCGCATTTTACCATTTGTTTACAGGGCTTTGAAAACTTTCCAAGGGCCTGCGAGGCGCTGGATAATAATGAGAACAAGAGAACCCGTTCCGATTTTGAGAAGATGCATTTGTGCTTTCTTCTTGAGCATCCCACCCTTCACAGCACTGTGCTCTGCCTCAGCATCAACAGGCACTGGCATGGTTACCTAGTCATGCCAAGAAAGACGAACTCAAACTCACAGATGCCTTTCAGTGTCTCTAGGCTTCTACCCTTCTGCCCAATTTAATGAACAAAATGTGTATCTCATTTTGGAATGACAAGACTTATTTTTTCAAGACAAGTCCTAACCTGTTGAGAGGACAAAGGAAAACCGTATTCGTAGAAGATTACAGACAACAAGCAAACACACCAAAGAAGTGTGAGGCTTGGCAGTTAGTAGGCAAATGAAAATGGCAGTTCGGGCTGCATGTGAGTTTCCTCACCTTTGCTAACAAAAAAGAAATCTGTTTCTTCTTTTTAGCAGAAAAAAAAATTGTATGTTCTTTGGAGATTAGAGTGGGATTGGAGGAGGGGCAGGTGTTTAATGTGCAAACCTAACAGGGGCACATTCTTTTCTTCCCCGCTCTCACTCTGATAAAACGCTAGAACCTAGGGCATTGAAGGGAAGGTGCCACCTGGTGTCCGCTTCTCTCCCTGGGGTATCCAGGCTCCTCTGTGCACTGGGCTAGTCTGGAGGGAGTGAAGCTTAATGAGGGAAGGTGGGTGCAATGCAGGATCTTGGTCAGTGGGCAGTGCATGAGAAAAGCCTTTCTGAGAAACAGCTTCAGGGAGCCTAGACGGCTCATTTAATTGGGGGTAACCAAGGCTGTTTAAACATTTGGGTTTGAGGAGGGGCCATCAGGGCGAGTGTACATCATTGGCTGAGGCCAGGGCGGGGAGGGTGTCTCATTTGCATAAGGAGGAATTCCAGGTGCTGCTGGACATTAGTTTATAGGAGAGGAAATTTAACCTGTAACCTGGTCACCAGGCCACATGACTACCTCAGGGGTGGCAGAGGTGGGGCCCATATGGATACATGCACCATGCACCAGGACATGCAAGCCCAGAGCAGGGAGGGAACGCTCCTACTCCTGCCAGTCTGGACATGCCTCAACCTCACTCTTGCTCCAGACCTGCTATCCCAGTTGCATGACACCCTAGCCCCACAGGAAGAGTTAAATTGGCCTAGAATATACACAGGAACCTCTTACTTTTAGATACACGCTCAAAAGGCTCATTAGAGCAGAGGAGCTCCAGGTCAACATGGAAAAAGACTCTGTCTATGTTACATCACTTAATATGCAAAAAGTAGAGAAACAGCCCAGCTAGTCACCACCCAGCTAGCTCAGCTACCACTGAGTCCCCCGGGGAACTAGTCAGAGGGGGAAGGCTGAAAGAATTGGTAACAAATTCTGAAAACTTCTAAACACCTAGAGGCAAAAGTAGACATAATTTTTGAAAAATCTTTAAAAACAACAGCCATGTTGAACTTGTTTGCTTCTGAGTGGACCTAATCAGGACAGGCCCAGTAGCCTTGGCCGCACAGGACAACAGAAGTCAGTTCAGCAGAAAATCCATTTTGTTCTGTGCCAGTGTGTCCTTCCCCAGACAGCTGCTTCCTCAACAACCATGTGCTTATGGCCGATGCACAACTTTATTAGTATTCTATTGCCTTACCAGAAGATATGCAGCAGATTCATAATGCCATATGCTCAAGATGTTTCCAATGAAGTCAAATAGAAGCTCTGCTAGCAATTCATAACATCCTTTTGAAGTACCGGCTAGATTGCATAGTTATTCTATAATATCTTGGAGTTCTAGCTCACTTCCATATGCAATAACAACCCCATTTCAATACCTAACACTTCACTAATTTCCAAAACCTTGACTTTCATAAGTGTGTTGAGGAGAGAGCCTCTAATCATATAGGAAAACTCAGAAACTTTGTCCACAGGGATAGGAAGCAGCAGACCTGGGAGCTAGCCAGTATGATTTCTGCTGGTAACACTGGAACTATCTGCACTGCAGTACAGCTGCCTACAGCCTACTTAATTCCAGACATCGTGCAGAATGTTGGCTAGTTCATATAAACTTGACACAAGGTAGGGTCATTTGACACTAAAGAATCTTAATTAAAAAAAAAAATCCATAGGATTGGTCTCCAGGGTGTTTTCTTGATTGATGATTGGTGTGGGAGGACCGACCCCTGGTGGTCCTAGGTGCTGTAAAAAAGCAGATAGCCAAGCCATGAGGAGCAAGCCAGTAAGTGTCACTCCTCCATGGCTTCTGTGTAAGTTCTTAACCCTGTTTTCTTGCTTGAGTTCTTGCCCTGACTTCCCCTGGATAATAAATGTGTTTGTTTGAATGAAAATAGATCCTGGAGGCCCACAGGATGTGGCACTATGTGGAGATGTGGCCTTGCTGGAGTAGGTGTGGTTTTCTTGGAGGAAGTATGTCACTGAAGGTTGGGTTTTGATGTCTCAGATACTCAAGGCAGACCAAGGGTCTCACTGTCTTCCTGCTGCCTGCTGATCTGTATGCAGAACTCTTAGCTACTTCTCCAGTACCATGACTGTCTGCATGTGCCATGTTTTGCATTATAATGATAATGGACTAAACCTATGAACTGTAAGCCAGCCCCAATTAAATGTTTATTTATGAATATTGCCATGGTCATGATGTTTCTTCACAGCAACAGAAACTCTATTTAAGACAATTGACTAAAAGCTGTAAGATTAGACAAGCCCTCTCCTTCCCAAGTTGCATTTTGGTCAGTGTGTTTTATCATAGCAATTCAAACCCATAGTAAGAAGTGTCTTAGGATCACAACCTTTCAACAAGAAGCTTTAGTCAACACTGCTTTGTCTATTCTTAGCAAGGAAAATGCCTTGTTTATTGGAAATATCCTCTTTCCCTCCCATTCTCATGTCTATTCCCACATTCATGTGAAACATCTGTGTTAGAGATCTGAGTACTTTCAGTACACAATGTACACGAATAAAACCAAGTCCAGTGGACCTCAGATGAATCTGATGATGAACAACACACAGCCTTACAAAATCCTAGGGGAAAAATAACTGGGAGAAGTTGGAAAAGAGCTTTACGAAAAGGGGGTGACTGCCAATAACATCCAGTTTAGTAGGAAACTAAAATAGAAAATCTTTATAAAACAGAACATGAAAAAAAGTACAGAGCCCATCTTGTTTTAGGCAGCCTCTATTTCCCAGGCTTCTGAGATCTGGGATGCTTTTAGATTATCTGATTGTGTATCCCCACTTCTCTGTTTTCTTTCAATGTCTAGCCCCAAATGACTCATCTCTCTCACCTGGTGCCGTGCTTTCCACCTTCTCTTTGCTTTTATTGTCTGCTTTAACCTCTATTGACTCATTTCTTAGCACTAGTTTTACTCTGATGTTTGTGTTTCCTCCCATCCACACAGTAATATATTAGGACACACAGTGTTATTATACTATTCATTTATTTCCTACAAAGGATGAGTATTTAAGGGGCAAAGGTTGGTATTTGGATATTACTGTATCTTCACTGTAGGCTTGTGCTTTACTAGTGATCATTGTGCAGCCATTATTCTACATACTAGGGATTGAGTTGGGTGTCTTAAACACTAGCAGAGTAAAAAAAAAAAAACACCTTTACCCTACAATTTGAACAATTCAAACCCTTCCACTGAAAGAATAAAAGTGAGTTTTAAAAAGACCAACCAATCCCAGATGCACAAGTCCCAACATAAAAACAAAAAAACAAAAGCATGAAAATCAAGGCAACACGATTTCTCTAAAAATGATTAATCCAATAGTAATGGCCTCAAGTGAGAATGAATTGGATGCAATCTCAGATGAAGAATTCAAGGGAATGATTATAAATATGTTCAAATAAATCAAAGATGACACAAATTCTGGAATGAATGTCAAGAGAACACAAAATGCTAAATATAAAAAAGAAAGCAAAACAATATATGGAAGTATAATGTAATAAAGAAATAAACATGTTAAAAACAAACCAAAATACTAGGAATTCATATTTTAATGACACAAATAAAAAGCTTAATTGAAATCCTCACATACAGAGTAGTTGAAAAGGAAAAAAGAATATCAAGGTTTCAAGACAAGGTAGAGGAATAAGAATATTCATTATGAACAGAATAACTAAGATCTATGTAACACCATAAAAGGTTAAACCTATGTATCACAGAAGAAAAAAATAATTTTAAGCCACAGAAAAATGTCAATAAAACTGCAGCAGAAAATGACCAAAACTTTAAAAAAGAGATGCCTACCAAGTATAGAAGGCATTCAAAACAAGACAAGAAAAGAACCTTCCACATCATAGTATAATTAAAACATTAAATATGCAGAAGAACATATATTGAATGCTTTAAGAGAAATACCAAGTCACACATAAAGAAAGTCTCTTAAGAATAACAACAGATTGTAATAGACACTTTAAATTTTGGGATGGCTTGGATTGGTCTATTTCAAATTCTGAAGGACAAATGCAACCTATAATACTATACCCATCAAAGTTATCTTCCAAAATTTAGAGAACAACACTTTCAATGATAACGACAGGTTAATGGAATTCATGAGCATGACGTCAGATCTACAGAAGAAACTTAAAGGAATCTTTTTGACTAAACAGAAAAATAAAGACATAGACAAGGCTACAGGAAATGAAAAATAGGAAGACATCAAACACCACAAAGTCAACAAAATGACAATGATTAATATTTTGTTTCAATGGTGACCTGAATATTAATGGTTTCAATTTTCTAATCAAAAGACACAAAGTATCAGATTGAGTTACAAACCAAGATCCATGTATTTGTTGCAGCCAATAACACAATATCATAAACTATAGAGCTAACCATAGGGGGTAAGTGATAGAAAAAAGATATGCAGGTAAATGGAAAGAAGAAGCAGGAAGGCATCATTTTTGTGCTAGTGTAATACATGACAAAATTCTTCAAACAAATTATATACACTTTATACAAATTAAGAATGTAGTTGGCCAAGAGGACACTACAATATTTAACATATATGCATTGACTATGACTACATTCACTTTTATAAAACAAATATAGTTGTACATAGATACATAGATTAATGCCAAGACAATAACAGTGTGAAACTCAGTACTCTATTTTCGCCAATTTATAAATCCTTGACCTAAAAACAGGAAAGAAAAAACACAGAGAAATATCAAAGAGAAATTATAAACCAAATGAACCTAAGAGACAGCTAAAGATCCTGCCCAAACATCAAGAATACATATTCTTCTTAGCCCATGGACATTTTCTAAAATAGATCATATACACAGAGAATGTATTTATAAAGAGAGGAAAAGTGAAATAATCACTTACATTCTCTCTGATCACAATGAAATAAAACTAGAAATCAATAGCAAGAGAAATTAAGAAAAACACACACAAACTCAGGAGGATTAAGTAGCACACTATTGGATAATTAATGGTATCTAAGATACCAAGAAATTTTTTTTAACAAATCACAGTCTAATAAAAATGAAAACCCATCAAGTTGCAAGACCATAGGTTATAATGAGTGCAGTCTTGAGGGGAGTTTCCAATGTGACTGCTCACACTGAAAAGTCAGGGGCACCTTCAATAAATAATGATGTATAGTGAGGCTTCCTAAAAGCAAGAATAAGCAAACTCAAAATATGTAGAAAGAAACAAACAGTTAAAATCAAGGCAGAATTAAAGGAATTAAAATGGAAATAGGATCAAACAAAAAGTGAATGAAACAAAATTGATTCTTTGAAAAGACCTAGCTATCAAATCCCCAGCTAACCTAACCTAAAGAAAGAGAAGACACAAATTAGGAAAATTAGAGATAAAATGAAGACATTAGAATATATACCAATAAGGTTCAGAAAACCATTAGAACCTATCTTAAAATTCAAAATATCATTAGTACATCCTACTATATTGGGAACTCTCTAAGAAATGAATGAATTTCTAGATACATACGACTTACTGAAATTAAGTCAAGATGGAATAAACAATTTAAATAGATCTTTAGCAGGCAATGAAATTAAGGTGATATTTTTTTTTAAATCTCCCATTTAAAAATAAAAATCTAGACCCACATGTGTTCACAGCAGATTTTGTAAGTAGAGCACACGCTGGTGTTTCTGGAACTATTCCATGAACAGAAAGGGGTAACACTGTTCTGACTAGTATAGATTTTTCAACTTGACACATTCATGGTCATTTAGGAAGAGCGAACTTCAATTGAGAAAATATTTCCATCAGATTGGCCTATAGGCTTATCTGTGTAACATTTTATTGTTTGATGTGGACTGTGCCTCTCTTGGGCAGGTGGTCTTGCTTTGTTTAAGAATGGTAGCTGAAGGCGAATCTGGGGAACAAGCCAATAGGCAGTATTGTTCCAGTCTTTTCTACAGGTCCTGCTTCCGGGCCCCTGCACTACACCTTAAGTTCCTTGCTAGGCTTTCTTGGCTTTCAGAGATTGGAATGCCAAATAATCCATTTCCTTTCTAATTGTTTTTGGTAATGAAATTTACCACAGTAATAGTAAGCAACCTAACTCAATTATATGACTAAAAACAGTATTACCTTGATAATAAAACCAGATAAAGACATCATAAAAGTTATAGAAAAATCTCCCCTGATGAACAGAGATGCAAAAATTCTCATTTACATAAGTATAAATTGAAGAAAGGATGCATCCAAAAGCTGGAGAGATAGCTCAGAGGTTAGGAGCACTGGCTGTTCTTCCAAAAGTCCTGAGTTCAATTCCCAACAACCACATGTGGCTCATAATTATCTATAGTGAGATTTGATGCCCTCTTCTCGCATGCAGGCATACATGCAGGCAGAACGCTGAATAAACAAACAAACAAATAAATAATAAAAAAAGAATCCAAAAGACCATCCACCGTATTCAAGTTGGCTTCATTACAGAGATATAAGGTTGGTCCAATGCAGGTAAATCAATATGTGCAATGCATCACATAAATGTTCATCTTAGCCTATGAGAAAAGGCTGTTGACAAAATTCAACGTTCCTTCATGACAAAAATCCAATGTTCCTTCATGACAAAATCTCAAAGAGACTAGGAGTAAAAGAGACTATATCTCAACAAAATAAAAGCTACCTGTGACAAACCGAGAGCCAACATTGTATTTTAGTGGGGAAAATTCAAAGCATTTCCAGGTAAATCATGATAAGGTATCTATCTTCCGCACTCATTCAATACAGTGGTTTAATAGAGAGTCTTAAAGAGAAAAATGATGAGAGGGAAATACAAAAGAAAGAGACAGCTGGGAGGAAAGAACTTTCTCTTCAGAGGGTGACTACATACATGAGAATCCAATTATTTAGGAAAAGCTCTAGGCGGTAAGTAGAAATTTTATCAGTGTTTCTGGGTCACACCTCTGGAGTGAGTAATAATGATAATGATAAACACTATAAATGAAAATACTTTGTGGTATATGAAAGGCCTGTGGGCACTAAATCTTCTGGAATTTGGTTTCACCGGCCAGCTCTAAATTAGGGAAGGTAACCATATTCTTTACCTTGGATTTTGGACTGTTTTTCGTGATCATAGTTTCACAGAATGTTATAGAACGTGACAGAAAGGAGTGTAAGAAGAGTGAAAAATGCTAGGCCAGAGCAGGTCAAATGTACCGTCTTCCACACTGTTGCCCTACTTGACTACTGCATGGTGCACACTACACATGTGTACATAGTGTGTTTCTCAAACAAGACCTTATTATATCCATCAATACCGCCTGAGATTTGGGTCCTAAGACACAAACATTGGACAATACTGTTCTCCACAGCTGCCTCTTTTCTCCCTACATCAGTGGTTCTGCGAACAATGCTGTCATTGAAAATGAATCATCTCTCAACACTACCACAAAGAAAATGTAAATAGGTATTATTACACCCCGCTGGTATTTGAAATTGTGTTTGATACCTGACTTATTAATTCCTTTTTTACAATAGTTTAACACATATAAAGAAGCGTGTGATTTGTACCATTTCAATGCTATCATAAAAAATGATGATTATGTCTTTTAACAGAAAATGTTCTCTTCAGATTTATGACTTGAAACTTGATGGAGGAACTATACAAGTTTTAGAATTTTTGCCACAAAGGTTAGGAGAAACAAAATCAATGTGGTTATTAGGATGTTAGGGGACCCATTCAAAGCTAGTCTTTGCCAGCATTGAGCCACACTTGGGGGAAATATTTGACATTGAGTTTTTATGTGAATGACAAGTTTGACTCTCTGTCCTCTTTGGGAAGTACTCATCAGGGATGTGCTTTTATGCAACAAAGAAAATGCTGGTAAAAGATCAAAATCTATCTTCAAATATTTCCTCTTGTTTCCATGGTTTTAACTAGCAACTCAAGAAGAAAAAATTTTACCACCAATAGTCTTTGTGGTTTTTTTTCCTCCCTTCTTATTTAAATGTTATTATTTCACATCTTCACACACGCCACATTTTTTGGTTCAGGTAATCCAAGTACCTTCAGGTGGGATTCTGATTATCAAATCTGACTGCACTGTTTTTCTTTATGTAGGAAACCTAGCAGGTTCTGATCAAATGGGTAGTATTTAACAGCAACATCCCCCTCCCACACCAATGGAACAAAATAATTGTTGTAACTCTTGCATTCAGGGATCAAAGTCCCTGGTAATGCAAAAGAACAGAAACTAAATCTGAGTGTATACATTTAAAAACTGTAAAGATGGCTTTCAAGAAACGGGCAAATGGACAAAGCATGAATTCATCAGTAAATCAGTCAAATCACAATTCAGTGAACCAATGGCTGGGCATTTATTCTCACTATGTTTCATTGAATCATCAGTGCATATACTGCAATTCGACAAAGATCTATGAGAGATCAAAATGTCATTTAATTAAAGACTTTTGTATCTTGATCTATAGATCTGTAGAAGCCATAGGAATCACTGTGGTACATTTTTTTTTCATAATAAGCTTTCTTTTTGCACTTAGAACATATGAACCATTTAGCATCTTTGTTTATATTTTAAATTCTTGATTGTTACATTTCTAAGATAGATACAACTTGTATTGCTTGTCTATTAATTAAGGAAAATAGGCTCACATGGTCCAAAAGGTTAACGTTGCTTTTTGAGTTATTTCGCCTTTAGCCAGTGTTCACAGCAAGAATATTTGGAAACAGTAACAGCAAACTCTGGTAGATTTTAGATACTGTTAATTCCCAATATATGCTCACACACACATTTGTGCAGGAAAAAAGGCAAGACTGTAAAAAAAAATAAAATAAAATTAAAGTTTGCTTACCAGCCCCCTAAGTCTGAAGAAAAATCCATACTTTAATTTGTTACTGCAATGGTGAATATTTCCTACACATCAAAACAGACTATAAGATATCTAAAACATGAAGTACAATTTTTCACTTGAGGAAAAGAATTGATTCTTTTATTCTGTGAATTTGTAGTTGCTGTTTTCTTTAGGATCTCATTGAAAGGTCTAATTGCAGTATATGTTTCTTTGATGAGGACTTGGGATTTCATTAGACAAGGTCCCAGGTGGGTTGTCAAGTATGTTATTAGCTATGCTTTGACTAAGGAAGCAAGGAGGCAGATAGAGAACAATTGTAAGCACTCACAGAGTTCTAACGAGAAAAGCTATTTACTAGCAGCCCTTTTCCTTGTTAAGAATGCCTGACAGGAGGCATTTATCAATGGAGAAAGCCTGAGTTCTAAGTTTTAAAGCCATAAAGTGATTATGAAATACATACCTGCTCCTGTGAGAATCTCCATTTTTGGGTCTGTAAGAGAGGCAGGGCTGAGAAGGCTCTCTGTCCCTGCAGCGCTCTATCACTGAACATCGATTTGAAATGTTTCCTAAGTAGATGAGGGGCCCTCCAGCATCCTGTGGGATGCCGAGCAGCACTGCACACACACTGCCCTTGACCTGGCATCAATCATAGGCCCTGCACACACATTGTTCCCAAACAGTGCGCACACACACATACACACACACACATACTGCCCTGATTCAGAGTCAATGCCAGATCCTGCATACGCACTGCCCAGGACTCAGAGCCAACCCTAATTATGGCATACACATTACCACTGACTTAGAGTCAGTTGTGAACATTGCACAGATATTGCTCATGATTCAGTCAACTCTAGGCCTTGTGTGTACAGTACCTATGAGTCAGATCAACTCCAAAGCCTTTACACATTCTATCCTTGATTAAAAATCAACCCAAATCCTGCATACACATTTTCCATGGCTCAGAGCTAACTCGAGGCACTCCAAACATACTGTCCTTTACCAAGAGTTAACCTCCAATGCTACATATACACACATTGTCCCTATCTTAAGTCAATCTAAAGCACTGCATACACATTGACCACAACTGAACATCAGTTCCAATCACTACATACACATTATTCATGACTCAAGTCAACAATAAGCACTTCAAAAATATCACTGTGACTGAAAGCCAACCGTGAACACTGAACTCTCATTACCCATGACTTAGTATTAATTCTAATCACTCACACACACATTACCTATGACTCAGTGTCAACTCAGGACCTGCAACACACATTACCTGTGACTCGGCTTCAACTCATACACTACACACACATTATTGTGACTCAGAGTGAACAGAATGCACGTGAGCTATGCTTGCATCTCTTGTTTTTAAAGAAGGTGGGTACTCACCTTTTACTTATAAAGCTTTTTAGCCTAGTGGTCTTTCCCTCTCACCCCCAACAATTTCCTTTGAGGATCGGCCTTCCATCTCATTTGAGTTATTTTGATGATAATGCCGCCTTTAAGATGATTATTTGTTTAAAGTTCAAGCTAATAAAAATAACTTATTCCATAAAAAATATTCCAGAGAGAGGAACAACATTTCAGGATGTTAATTACTCATGTTGCCAGCCATCCATGAAACATATGCCAAAAATGCTCTGAAAGGTTCCAGAATGCTTCATGTAGCTATAAATCTTTTACAGGTATGATTATGTGAGAACAGAAATACAAAACGTGCATCCAACAGCTGGAGTCAGATGGTTTACTCAAGTAAGAGTATGAAATTAGGTTTAAATGAACTTAATTAAAAGGAGGAGGGGCACCCAATTTAATGTGGACATTCATCATGTCCTCATTCAAGTTTTTTCTAACTCCAGAAAAGCAATACTGCCTGAGCACGGAAGCTGGTTGAAGCCACTAATGAAGTATGAAAGGATGACCATGCAGGCACAGCCAGGCAGTGAGTGTCCTCCTTTCTCTCTGCTTCTCTAATGACACAGAATATATAGTTGTTTTAAAAAGACAGGGCCAGTCAGGAAACTGAGCTTGGAAACTTATCTGTTTCAATTGTCTCTGTCACTTCACATTTAATCGTACACATTTCATCACTTAAAGATGGCAGTGATTACGTCTGAGTTTTTATGTAATGATAGATGAGACAAATAGCAATACACAATGTGAAGAGAGAGGGGGAAGAAAGAGAGGGAGGGAGGGTGATAGGGAGGGGAGGGAAGAAGAGAGGAGAGGAGCGGAGAGGAGGGCAGGAAGGTGCTAATTTTAAATCACTTCTCTTTTGGTTTTCAGCCTCAAAGAAAATAAGCAAAAATATATAAACAAACAAATAAGCAAACAGCCTCTGTTTATCAGCCTTACTGTTTATCACCAATGTTCTTTTCCCTAATTCTTAATTTTCTTATACGTCTGTTGTTGAAGGCAGATTAATAAAATCATAAGCAAGAAACGAAATGTTCACAATTACATAAAAACAAAAGAATTTTATTTTGTTAAATTTTAGGTGATCAAGAGATTCTGGAAAGCACACAAACTAGGTGCCTATGTTGTCCCTTGTAGGGCCCATGTAATTGGATACTGGTAAACACTGGACCTGTGAAAACATCATGCCACCAACTACCACCATCTTGTCTTTCACATCACCTCCTTAAGAATTTATTTAGATTTGTCTTCCATATCATTGTCACCTTTTCTTCAGATCTTCCACATCCAAGTAAGGCCTCTACCACCTTCCCATCTCAACCAGGAAACTAATGCAGTGCACACTGAAATTTGAGAAAATTAAGGCTGCAAATTCTTCAATAAAAAGATGGCACAAACATTCAACGTGACCAGAAAGAAACAAAAAAAAAATGTGGAAAATCATATAATAAACTAAAGCGAAAAGTTAAGGAGTGGATATGAAATGTAGTAAATTGCATTTACTGAATGCTCATCATTTATAACACCTCTACGTTAGGGTAAAACAAAGCAAACAGAGAGAGAGAGTCATACAACACTCAAAATCTTGCTCATTTTTTTATTTGAGGTACACGCCTTATTTTATACTGGCCTCTTGGTTTTTGGACTTTTTGTGTGTGGTTTTATTGTCCACTTTCTTCTTAAAGTGGAATTTTATAGTCACATTTGCATTTCATGATTATCAATAACCAAAGCCCTGGAAAATCTCAACTTTAAAAACTCCATTTTATAATTAAGATGCTCTTTATTCTGATAGTAAGTACCTAAGGCCTTTAATGTAGAACATAGACGGCATCATTTCTGTGTCACTACAATAAATCCTCTCAGGATAGTCTTCCATACTCCCTCTTATGTGATCGTAGCTACTTTACCAAGTCGCTGTACTTTCCAGGTAAAACCTTGACCTCTATCAAGTCATACAGGAGGCTACTCTGTGCCTGGGCTGGGCAACCCTAATGTATCAGATCATCAAAACAGAACTTGATCTATCATTGCCTACCTACCCTCACTTCCCCTCTTTCTAAAGATAAGGCTTTTACTATCTTTTTCAAGGTCAGATTCTCTACCTACACACAGATCCCTACCCTGTGCCTCCTTAAAAACACCCATGGTGGTATATCCAACTGTTCCTGTCCCTGCCCAAACCATACTTGCTCTGCTCACGTCTGGATACTTTGTGTCTGCTCCTTCAGTTCATATGTTGACAGCCCCAAGGTGAGGGCTTTGGCAGGTGAGTCATTTGGGAGTGATTAAATGATCTCGGACAAATTTTCCCTCTTAAACTGATCTAACCTAAATTGCCTTAAGTTGTTAGGTTTTTTGCTTTGTTTTATTTGTTTGGGTTTTGTTTGTTTGTTTTATATGACCATCTTTCCTCCTCGGTGCCTTTGCATGTTCTGTGCTCTGTGCCTGCCACAGTCTTTTCTGGATATCTGCCTGGTCTGGACCCTCCTGCCTTTCAAATCTTTCCTCTATCTTTCAAGAGATACCTATGTAGACAGGCTTCACTCAGGCCACTCTAGAAAAGGCAAATCTCCATGACATCATCACCTCCTTTTCCATTGTTTTCCTTCCCACTTATTCATACACATATGTCTGACACATAGGTAAATGACAAGGATATATCCTATGTATTTTAGATAGATTTCTCTTGTCCATCAGAACCTTCAGGAAGACAGAGATTTCTATCTGCATTGTTTAGTTCAGTATCCCAAGTGTATAAAACAATACCTTGCAAAGCCTGGTCGGTGACCAATAAACCTTCATTCAGTGAATGATACAGGAAATCTAGATCTATAAAAGTCTGTAGTAAGATAAAGCGTCTAGTTAAGCAAACCTTTTACATGGGCTAACATATCATTTTACTCTGGGATCTTCTTCTGGTGAAATAGGGGTTTGGGAAGAGTCCAGAGATATGGTGGTTTCCCCAGTAATTTGTTAATAGTGTGGCAAGAAAGCTCAGTGAGGAATACAGCAGCACTAAAAGTCAAAACAAACCCATGAACAACTCTAGGGTCACAGCTTTACCTTAGCAGACGTTACATATTGGGTATACCTCACACTTTTGGTGACGTCTGAAGTTTTCGCTTTTAATATCTCCTTTTTTATTTCTTTTTTTTAATAAATTTATTTATTTTTATATCAATCACAGGTTAGGTTTTTGCATCCCATGTGTAGCCCCCTCCCTCACTCCCTCCCACCCTACCCAACCCTCCCTCAT
Organism: Pachyuromys duprasi; assembly: GCA_028658305.1. Taxonomy (NCBI): domain Eukaryota; kingdom Metazoa; phylum Chordata; class Mammalia; order Rodentia; family Muridae; genus Pachyuromys; species Pachyuromys duprasi. Next base: position 11,746,338 of record CM053748.1, read on the forward strand.
CTCCTCCCCGCCCCCTCCAAGTCCACCAACTGGGGAGGATCTCCTCCCCTTCCACCTGACCCCAGATCATCTTGTCTCCTCAGGGCTGGCTGCAATGTCCTCCCCCAGGATCTAGCCAGGCTGTTACTCCCTGGCATGTATGGGGGAGGGTCGAAGAGTCAGCCATCAAGCTCAAGACTGAAACAGGCCCTGTTTCCCTTACTAGGGTCTTCAGTTCACCAATGAGGTATCATGGGCCACATCTGAGCAGGGGTTCTAGGCCATATCCATACATGGTCCCTGGTTGGAGAAACTGTCTCATATAAGACCCCTGTGCCCTGCTCAGTTTGATCGTTGTGGAGCTCTTGTTCTCTTTTTTATTTCTTAAACATGTTCTTTCTTGTCCTCTCCCTTTTTTGTGTGCTTGGCCAGATAGGTGAAGTCTTTCATATGCGTATAGAGACAGGTGGAGTCAGAAAGTAAAGCCCGTAACATCTCATAAGGAGTCTGAGCAAGTCTTTCTGGTTGCCATTAGCATATAGTATAGTGTGCTTAAATAATGCATGTTTCTCAGCTTGCCTTGACCATTGCATTTCCAAAAAAAAAAAAAATACAAACTAACCAAAAATCCCAACAAATATTATACCATGGAGCTCATATAAAATGTTTTCTAGTAACATATTTTTATAAAGTAGCTTTAGAAATTTAATTAGAAATCTTTCTGATGGCTGATAAGACAATAGGTATTGTTAAAAGCCTTTCCTCCCATTCCCCCTTAATTCAGCAGCATCCTTCACTCAAACAGATTGCTTTCTATCAGAGACTTTCGATCTAAAGAATTTCCCCTCAGTCAGCCTGCTTTTATGCCATCTTCCCAGATGCAAAACTTGAGAAAAAAAAAAGAAAAAGAAAATTCACTTTTGACTTTATTATACCAGAAAAAGAATCGAAGTGATAGCTGAAGACTTTGAAGAAATGGTAGCTTCCTGGTTCTTTCTTTAGCCATTCTGATCAGCTGAAAAATAGCTATAGGTTACTGGAACAGAAAAGCTTACTGGTTTCTGGAGTTTCTTTGAAATGTCAATGAAAAGAGCTGAGGCTTTAGAGAGCAACTGGTGTTTCTACTGGCATGTTTTCACTCATGATCCTGCTCTTGGGAAGGGTCCTAGACGGTATCAGCTTTCTCCCCCTTCTCTGATTATCTCTCCCCTCCACTTTGACTTTGTATAGAAGAAAAACCAATTATTGGGGAGAAAAAAAACGATCATTGAGTTGAAGTATGAAATCAGCCAAATTCCAAGAAAACTGACTCACTGATTCTTAGTAGTATGATTGACCATGGTGATGATAATCATGGCATCAATTTTCTGGCTAATTGGGTTAGATACAGTCACATGGAAACGTAGGTGCCATACATCAGGACATTTCCTCCCATTTCATTCTCATAACTTCCCCTGGTTGTTCCTGTAGATTAGCTTCAGAGTTGTGTGAGCCAAAGTGGGTTCAAAGCAGATGTTGCTATGGCACAGAATGGGCTATAGCCAGAATTCAAGAGAACACTAGTAGTTTGTTTTATGAGAAGAAATTCCTACAGATGCAGGTAGATTTGAATAGTTGTGAAAGCAAAATCAAGGTTTTCATTTGTTTAGGGTTTGGAGACAGATAAGGGAACCATTCTGGAGGATGGTAATACATATAGGTGAACATATTTATAACTGGAGACCCCTGGGAAAATGTACGAGTTTTATTTTATTCCTGCAAATGGGAATGGATGATATTACTGGCTGGTATTTCCTATGTCAGCCAATTCCTCTGACCCATAGCCATTATGTTAACGTTCTTTTCCAGAACACTGGATTAAAATCTGGACCACTTGTGCTTAACTTCATCCATTATTCATAGATCTTGATTGCTTCTGACATTAGTATATGAACGAGGAGGCCTAGAAGATATGCCAAGCCTTGTGTAGTTATTGAAATTTCCTACTTATCATTTAGGTATATTTTTCTAACAATTGTAGCTTTATTGCTTAAGGATATATTATCAGCAATTCTTTGTAGAGACAAACAGTATAGTGTGCTCAGGCAAATTGGTTTTTTTTGACCTGACACCAGCCCCCACAATTTATATTGATTATCTTCAGCATCTGTAATGAAATGGAGTCTGAGAGTAAACTCAGGGCTTGGGGGTGGGGGGTGATGTTTGTCTTGTGGAGCAAACACTTGAAGCAGGATTTATGGAAGCAGAGGGCTGGGGGTCAATAGCTAAAAAAAAAACCCTCAAATGTAAACAGGCAGAGCACTTTTGAGCTGTGAAGGAGACAAGAAACGAGACTGATGGGGTGGGGAGGATGGACAGCAGGAAGACAACTGAAGACTGGCTTTGGAAAATGGTCCACATCTGAAAGGAATTAAGAGAGTAGTGGGTCTGAGAAAGGCCAATTCTCCTGAAACTTCAACCCCTGAGACCCCCTTTTTCCCATTTCCTGACAGGGATTACACAGCAAACATTTCCCTCGAAGTCTTCCATGTTCTCTTCTTAGCTGTAATTCTAGAACACTGAAATTGGAATCACTTTGGTAAACACCAAGGGCAATTCAGAGATAATTCAGGGGGGAGATAGAGTGATTAGCTTTTGTTGTTATCATAATTCAGTGAAGAAAGTCAAAAGTATTTGCACTCAGAGCAACTGCAAAGCTACACCCCGGCCTGAAGAAAATGCAGTTCTGCCACAGCTCAGTCTGTGATGATCAAAGGTTCTAGGGCTAAATCCCGTGTGGTGATTTTAATCTCCTCAAAGTGTTTCTTGTTTACTTTTCTCCAGGTAACTTCTTCAAAAGAGTAAGATTAGTATTAAGCATAATTTTATAGACAAATTTCAGCATTTAAGGAATATTTAAAATCTAGAAGCAAGGGAGTAGAAACCTCTTCAGCTAAGTCAGACAAGGTTTCGGGATTTGGGAAGAGGCCTGGGGATTCCATGGTAAGGCTCCCGTCCCTGCTCTCGGCATCTCGACAGCCTTTCTCACACAATCCTGTCCTGTCACCAGTGTTGTTACATCACAGATGGGGAAGGAAGATGTTGTTCAACGTTCTCTACAAAGAGAGAAGCTCTAGGCTACATTTATGATACCCTCTCCATATCCTCACACAAATCTTCAGCATAATATTTAAAACATCTTTGGTAGGTCCTTTATTTTTTTGGGGGGGGGGAGGATGGGGTTTCTCTGTGTAGCCTGGACTCTATTTGTAGACCACACTGGCCTCCAAGTCACAGAGGTCTGCCTGCCTCTGCCTCCCTGAGTGCTGGGATTACTGTTGTGTGTGCTAAATCTTCTTTCTTCATAAAAAGGAAAACAAAAACAGAGCTCAGATGACTGTGTGGTTCTAAAGTCAGTTGTGGAACATTTTCATAAAGGTTTATGGTTTCAGTAAGACCAATAGATAATATATCCTTTCCTTTTTCCTTCCCTTCCTCTCATCTCTCTCCCTCCATGTCTCATTCTACTGATTGCCCTTTCTTGCTCTTTCAGATTCTAGAAAGCCTGTTCAACTTAATTGCTGGCTCTTCTAGGATCTGAGCTATTGTTTGTGTATATGTGTGTTCAATTAAAATGTTGTTACAAGGAACTTGCAAATAAAAATAAAAAACATCATGAGCTAAAATCAACCAGACCCAAAGTCCATCTATATCAAGTTAGAACAACCATTCTGAGGTCTGGAGCTCCAAGTTAAGACTTTACATTTATCATGGGTGTATTTTTGGTGGTAGATAGCGGTATAAGAATGTATTAAATAGTATCTACAGTTTAATGACACTCCAATTAAAATGTTTACTTAAACACTACATTGAGATAAGGAAACCATAACTCATGTGTGGAGAAAATAGGGGTTTGGTGGTAGCTCCTAGGAAGTACAGCCAAGTCATTTAATAACATATGAAAGGCCTTTTCTTTTTCTTTTTTTTTTTCTTTTTCAAAAGGACCATGACTTTTGGATATAAGATATCATAATGGAAGTGGGCAGGATAGTCCAGGGGGTAAATGCATATGTCATCAAACCCGATGCAACCTGAGTTCCACCACTTGAACCCACATGATGGAAGGAAAGCAGTGACTCCAATAAATTGTTCACAATCCTTCTGATAAGGGCCCACAAACATGTACAAACACAGAAGGAGAAAAAAACAAACAAATAGATATCTAGACATATGAATGTTAAAAAACTAAAAATGTTATGTGAAGTTACATTGTCAGTTCTAGTATCAGTTTAAATAATGCCTCTTCTAGCTTCCAGTGTGTTCATCAGCTTTTCACTGTTCACAAGCAGTTTTTAAGAAGACAAGCATTAAAGCACATGTTACTGCAATAGTATAAGTGAATTAAGTAGCGGACAATTTGAGAGGAGCATACTTAAAAGCTAACGATGTCTGCTTCATTGTTTTTGAGTTCAAAGATACAGACCTTTGCCTGTTGTATAAGAATGTCCAAAGAGATAGGAAGAGTCACAGTCTGGCCAGTGTATCATGGACATGCTGCTAGGCATCATGAAAATGCAGACTCAGAAGAATACAGGAACCATTTTAAATGGTATTCTTCAGAGAACCAGATGTGTTGAGGATGGCCTCACACTATGAAGATCATTCTCAACTTGAAGTGGATACGTAAATGTGACGGCAGTTAAAATTGGTTGAGCATTCGCTGGTGGCGTGACTATGTGCCCACTTTATGTTAGAATGTGTACATTTACTGTGATTCCATCCATGAACATTGTAAATATTTAGTTGCTGATGTTTTCAACATTTACTCCTTGGCATCAGATCTAAGAGTATATTTGTATCTGTGGGCGCATATACATGTAAACAACCACACGTAGGAGTGAAAGACATATATTTAATGCCATCTTTCCATAACAAGATTTGAGCTCATCTGCTGATATCTACAACATTACAACTTTGCTTTGAAGTCACGGCACACAGATGTGCCTCTATTGGCAGCAAGTGTCCAGTGTGTAGGCCACGCCACCAGCGCCAGGCATTCTTCTTATGCAATCACTTAATTAACTACAGATTTCATTCCCTCACAACTCAACCTCAAGACTCATACTAAGGATGTGACTGCCCCCTACAGAGCTTAAAACAGCCACTTCCCCCTTTATCCTAGTGACACAGAATTTGGGCTCTGACCACTCATACCTCATCTCAGTTGAAAGAGCTCACTGTCAGAGGTGAGAACCATGTGCCCTTCTTGGTCCAATTGTATAGCATAAGGAACTATAGCTTTTACTTAGTTTCTCTGTTTTTCTTCAGCCTAACAATACTATGTTCAATGATCGAGAGCTAATTATGGATTTCTCTTATGTTTTCTTTGATTTTGCTAAGGTAATTAACAGGAAAAATGTATTGAAACATATTCCCCTAAACAATTTCATTCTGCATCTAGTGCAAAAAGCCAGAACTTGGTAACATTTTCTGTCTTTTGTTGTTATATCTTTAAATCTTACCGCTGCAAGCAAATGTGAAAATCCTTAAATTGCTGGCCTCAGAGTTCCCATGTCAACTGGCATCTGCTCAGGTTGGAGATCCTGCCAAAAGTCAAAGAAAAACATTTATGAGACAGAGCCTGATGGCTGATTATTTAATCCTGTGTGTCCAGCACTGCCAGCGAGTGTGGGTTATGAATGCCTGCCCCTGCTTTAATAATAAGCCCCCTCACACCCAGCTGAATGCAGTGCACCAAAGGATGCTTCCCTGTGCTCTAATAAGGGACAGATTATTGATCTTCACCTAGATGTTCCCATTGAGACTAGGCATTCATGAATACAAACAGAAAAGAAAAATGGCACACTGCATAATTAGCTTTAATAAATAGGGGCATAATTTCTATGGAGAAAATAGTGGCCAATTTAATTTTAATGAGGACAAACAGGAGTCTGCTGAATAGTGCACTAGAGGTGTGGGGTCCAAAACACATTCAAGAGCCAACAAGAACAGCAACCTCCAAGTTCTATCTCTTCTCTTGGGACGAACTCTGAAAAGTGGGGTGGGCTGCCTTGCTCTAACCACACTATTGTGGTAGACAAATATGGACCCAGACATGGACACACAGAAATGAAAGGAAAAGAAATCTATAGGTAAACCTGAGAGTGCAAAACTTGAAAATAGGATGGTAAGAAATAATTTAATTAATGTTCAATTAGCTCTTGGGAAATACTTAAAAGACCAGAGAGATCTTATATTTAAAGATGAAGGGGTGCCTCAAGAGCCTGAAGAGATAGCTCAGTGGGTAGGATGACTTCCACAGAAGCATGTGGGCCTGTGTTGGAACTTTAGTTCCCACAGAAGGCTAGGCATGATAGATGCTTATGACCTGAGTGGAGGAGGAAAGGGCCCAGACATATTTACCCAACATCCTAGCCAATCTGTGAGTACTAGGTCCAGTGAGGGGACCTTGATGGCACACACACACACACACACACACACACACCATTCACTGGATGTCACTTGAGAGACTCTGGGACATCTCAGTTATGTTCTGAAGTTCCAAGTCATTTCCTGATTCAAAGGTAAACGGGACTGGATTTCCTATGCAAACAAGTTATCTATTTGTTAGCTCTGGGGTGATAGATACCTGTTCACTTATTTTCCACAGATGACATACATCCGTACATATTGTGTGTGTGTATAGTCTGAGATGTTTTAAAATTAGAATATACTGTGCTATTGTGCTTAGTCCCTGTGATATAGGTTTGTGTTTTAGAAGCATATGACTGTGCACATTCACTTTTTGATAGGAAGAAAAGACATCAGCTTTATATTTACCATCTGCTGGATTTTTTGTGAATAAATATATACTGGATGTTTTATATATTTTTTGACCAAAAATTGGGCAATATTAAGGATGAAAGTTTTCATTTTGTGAGTTTGGCCAATTTGTAAAAGCGTAGGTTCTTGAGCCTTCCTTCCTAAAGATCCTTAATCAGGGCTCTGGGATAGCTCCAAGAATGGGCCATCTTGTTGCACCTCATCGAAAAAGCTCAAGAGTGAGCAGCAGAGGACACCTAAGATGCAATTAGCAAGAAAGTCCCTCTCTGTGTGAGATGGCACCTTGCTATGTTCACTGATTCTGCTAACGTAAGCTGAGCACCTAATTTAGCAGGAGAGTTTGTTAGAGGGCAACAGCTGTGGTGTTTAAAGGGAAACTGGCTTTTAAGACTCAGAAACTGCCAACAAGAAAATAGGTACAATTTGTGTGGATGACGGGATCGCCTCACACTTATTTCAGTTGTGCTTTGAATAAATAATATTAAATACAGGAAGCCAAAAACACATATTTTGCAACATATGTATATATGTTGTCATTATTTAGCTGAAATCATTAAATAAAAATGTTTTTCATAAGGAGCTTGGATCTTTTCCTCCTTAGAGAGTGTGAATGGGTCATGTGTTTTGTTGCTGTTGTTTTTGTTTTTGTTGTTGTTTGTTTGTTTGATTGGCTTGTCTCTCACACCAGAACATTCAACTTCCCACTTTTAAGTGAATTCTTCTTTATAAATTGTTAACAGCCTTTGGTTGATGACATCAGGGCACTATTTGCAACCTTGTTTCTGCTTCTAACTAATATTGCAGCCTCAGACAATGCCATCGCTTTACATCTATACCTCACTTTTAAGTTCTATGAAAGAAGAATGCTGATCTAATAAATTTTGAGTATTCTTTCAGCTCCAGCATCCTAGGAAATGCTGACATGATGGGTATGTAGAGCTGGACAGTATCTGTATCTTGACATGCACTTTTAGCTAATGTTATGTGGAAGGAAGTGAGGTCCAGATAGCCATGATACTGTAGTTATTGTAGAAACAAAGGTTTAACCCAGAATTTCAGCTCATAGATCAATGCCTGTTTTGTTCTAACCCACAATAAGGTTTTACATCTCTGTTCCCAGTGCATACTTGGTTATGACCAAGGAGTGTTCCTGGCAGGATTTTCCTTTCTTGGCTGAGAGATAAATACAGTGTGTCCTTCGGGGTTTTCTCCCAGATTTTCTCAGGGAAAGAACATATGCCCAGGTCCCAGGAGGATTGTACTCCCACACTCACAGCTGTACTGCACATGAAGAAGAGCTATATACAAGCTTAAAACATACTCCATGTTTAGGAACATGCTATGGGGTGCATTCAGATGTGTTCCAGGGACATTTCTATTACCAAAATATAGATAGGCTATCTTCTGAATCCTTCCTGGACTCAAACATTAATATTTTAAGTTCATCACAGATCCCCATTTATTTGTTCAAAGTTCAGCACTTGACAAGAACAATAGTCATCCCTTGATTTCCTGTAGAGTACTGTCTTTTGAGAACCCAGGAGTATACATCAGGAGTGAAAGAGGGTTTCAGACTCCCCAAGGGACAGGCCCATGCTTCCTGGGTTGTCCTGTTTGAAATTTTTAAATAGGTTAGAAGGGCGTCTGTTATCTTAGCACAAATTGGTTAATCCAAATCACTTTTTCTGTCTTTTCTTATTGTCTCAGCACTTCTTTGCTCATCAGAAGCATTACTACTCACTAACAACCAGATTACATTCAACATTCTTACTCTCCAAGTTCTTATCTACTGGCCAAAGTACTCACAGAACCAACCTTTCATTCATCCCTTAGTGCTGAAAGTAAAGGTTTTTTTTTTTTTACTTTTTTATTAATGACACTTTATTCACTTTGTATTCCCCCTGTAGCTCCCTCCCTTCTTCCCTTCCAATCCCTCCCTTCCTCCCCTTCTCCACCCATGTCCCTCCCTAAGTCCACTGATACAGGAGGTCTTCTTTTCCTTCCTTCTGATCCTAGTCTATTAGGTTTCATCAGGAGTGGCTGCATTGTTTTCCTCTGTGGCCTGTTAAGACTGCTCCCCCCTCAGGGTGAGGTGATCAAAGAGCAGGCCAATCAGTTCATATCAGAGACAGTCCTTGTTCCCATTACTATGGAACCCACTTGAAGGCTGAACTGCCATGAGCTACATCTGTGCAGGGGTTCTAGGTTATCTCCATGCATGCTACTTGGTTGGAGTATCAGTCTCAGGGAAGACCCCTGTGGTCAGACAAAACGACTACCTACAGATTGGGAAAGGATCTTCACCAACCCTATATCTGACAGAGGGCTAATATCCAGTATATATAAAGAACTAAACAAGTTAAAAAGCAACAAATCAAGAAATCCAATTAAAAATGGGGAACAGAGCTAAACAGAGAATTCTCGATAGAGGAATATTGAATGACAGAGAAACACTTTAAGAAATGTTCAACATCCTTACTCATCAGGGAAATGCAAATCAAAACTACTCTGAGATTTCACCTTACACACATCAGAATGGCTAAGATCAAAAACTCAAGTGACAACACATGCTGGAGAGGTTGTGGAGAAAGGGGAGTCCTCCTTCATTGCTGGTGGGAATGTAAACTTGTACAACCACTTTGGAAATCAATCTGGTGCTTTCTCAGACAACTAGGAATAGAGCTCCCTCAAGATCCAGCTATGCCACTCCTAGGCATATATCCAAAAGTAGATATATCGATCTGATACACAAATCAATTAGTTTAGCTTCATTTTATTGGTAAAAAGAGATTTATGAAAAAAGAAACCAATTAGTGATTGGTTAAAAAAAAAGAGTTGCTAATCAGAAGGAACCCAGAAAGTGTAGAATCTTTAGATTGTTGAGTCTTCTGTTGTTTGTATGACAGTGTCAAAAATATATACATACACAATAATAAACACTATTATTACATCTAGTTCTCAGAAAATTCTACTCAGTAGATAAATTATTGTCCCTAATTTACAGGCACAGTAAGTAATCCTCGGAAAGGGTAAGTAACTGATAAGGTGAAATAGCTACCACTGGTAGTTGGCAGAGGTTATACTTAACCCAAGATTTCTGCAGATGTCAAACTTCAACAAGGGCTTCTTACCCACCACCCTTTTCCAGTTTGACTGGAGGCAGCAGATACAGAAAAAGATTGGATTGAATCTTACTTAGAAAAAAGGATCTAGACTATCTTATTGGTAGATAGCAGGCTGATGACAATTTAGTCAAGATCCCATCCACTGCTGTACTTCCAGGATCCATCCTTTCGTTTATGGTAAGTGTAGGGTAGAGGGATGTAGGATTGAGGAAGATATTTTTTTGTAGAATGAGAGCACTAGAGACTGGATGAATCTGTCAATATCTGAGCTTGAGTCTGGTGAACATACAGATAGACTTTGCCAACCACGTTAGATCGTTTAACTCTAATAATGAGTGTAGCCCTGTGGTTGTAAAATATAAAAGTCTTGTTTCCCACACTATGCAGTCCATTTTCCTATTGTAAAGAACCCCCCCCCAGTCTTACGTACCTTCTATGAGGTATGTGTCATCTTCAAGAAGGGGAATGGGGCTGATGAATGAATAAGCCTGCCCGTCTATGAAGCAGAAACAATTGTGCACCCGAATGTGAATCTTTTCCAAATATTATCCTGACAACGTCAATCTAATCAGTGGTTCTCACCCTGTGGCTTGAGAGCCTGCATGCATATTAGATATTTACATTATAATTTATAGCAGTAGCAAAATTACAGATAAGAAGTAGCGTGAAGTAATGCTTTTGTTTGGGTGGTCACCACAACATGTGAAATATTAAAGAGTCACAGCATTAGGAAGGTGAAGAACCACTGCTCTAGCAATATCACCATACTCTGTGGTTATTTGTCACCTTGGAAAGTATCCTTCCATGTATTATTCTCAAGTACCATTAAAAAAAACTAAATAGTATATCACAGTTTTCATTTTAAAACAGCATATGTGTCGAATTTTGCTTTGTTTTTGGTAGTCTTTTAGAGAAGTGAACAACAGAAGTATGTTCATGTGCCACATGGACACTATAACATCCTGATACGGATATGAAGTTGTTCCTCAGTGTCTCCTATGGATTTATTACAGCAGCATCTATGGTTATGTAACTCTGTGCATCTCAGGTCCCTTGGATTTGAGTAAAACCTAGATGTCTCTAACCTTTGGTATACTGTAAACCACACACATGCTACTTATATTACATAAAGCTCTGTGAATTCTGTTTAAACAATCATTCAAATGTATTGTTGGAGAGTAAATACAATAGTTTACATGTTTAGCAGGGAAGCATGGCTTTCCCCATATTTTCCATTGGTTGGGTGACCCAACAGCCTTAGAACCCATGGATATAGAAAGCACACTGTACAGAGTGAGCAGTTAGCAGAGGGAAGCTAATCAACAGAGATACCTCCTCACATACCAGAAGATGCATCTTTGGGAGTGAGAGCATTTGAGATATCCTCTCAGCAAATGCCAAGCATACAATGCATGAGAAATAATCACTTTAACCATGTTGTATTTAGGGTGTCCAGCATTTCTTTTCTCTGATTAACATTGTCCAGACCTCAGTAGTTAGGACTCTGCTCTCTGCAGCTGTTTGAAGTGTTTACATTGCTCATATAAGTGCAATCGTGCAGTATTTTACTATTTATGACTCAATTCACTTGACATCTATCAAGGTTAATCCACGTGGTTGCAAATTACCAAGATTTTCTTAGTTTTATGGCTAAAGATATTTATATGTAATGTGTGAAAATAATATGTATGCACACTGAACATACTCCTCATCATATGGCTCAGATGAAATTATCTATGTCATATTATCTGGATCCCTGATTTTGTCACCATATTTGTTTCCATATAGGCTATATCCTGTCCTCAGTTTCTCTGACAGTTGATGAGGGTTACTTGCCTCCGGATATGAAATGTTGTATGTAACACATCAATAACATATACACTTCACTCAAACCTCTTATCACATTCTATCCATGCAGTCACAAAACAAGAAATTAAGGGTTATAAAGAAGAGAGAGGAAAGAACAAATGTCAAAGCACTTTCTTTTTAAAGAGCAGCTCTCAGGGCTCCTTGCACAAGGCTGCAAGTTAGCCTGCACTGCACTTCTGAATCAGGTTGCTGCAGGGCATGAGTCTCTGCACACATATGCGTTATGTCCTTTTCACACTTTGGAGCTAGCAGATGCTGCTTCTGCTGGGAAGGTGTTTGGAAATCCACTTGAAGTCACGAGGAGTCATAACTCACTTATGCAAGTGGCAGATCCCTCTGGATGACATCTTTTACTCTAAAGAATGATTGAGAGAACCATGGAATGGGGCCAAAAAAATGACAACAAAATGCTAGCAGGATAGCATTTTAGAGGAGGCCTCCAGCTAGAAGAGCGATTTACTCGAGTCCAAGGAAGAGCAAACTCAGGCATCATAAAACAAGAACCAAGGAGGCAAGAAGTGTCCTGGTCTCAAGAATGAATTGTGTTACAATAAAGAAGGCAGTAGGTATTTACTCACTTGGACCCTCCTTGCTAGTGAGTCCTGGGCCGTGATTTGGCTACTCTTCATGCTCAACCTCTAAAATGACTTAACTGTTAAGGCAGTAGAATAGAGGAAGTGTATGTACAAACAGGAGCAGGGTAACTGAAGATGTGGTCCTGGCTCTCCCAAGGTAGTACTCCATAACAGGTTCTGATTGTGTTGCCTTTACCATGATCCTTCAATCATATCCTTTACAATTGATTCTCAAACTTCCGGTTTTGTAATACCAAGCCCACTTAACCTCTCTTTTCCTCCCCTGAGGCTGCCCTACTCCTCCTAACAATGTGAGACCCCAGCCTGCTTCTTAGAAGAGTTTCCAGCTTTTCACAATCACTCTACCCATTAGCCCTGGCCACAGGGGCTCCTTCACCCATACAGCACTTTCTGTTCTCCATGTTTTCAGCTCTGTCTTTTCTTCTTCTAGAAAAGCTGCTGTCTTCCTGTGGGCAGGTTTTCTGCATGCCCTTGCAGAAACTGCTACTTCATCACCTGCGGGGCCAAGACATTCTCATGATACCTTGTTCATGTCTCCACCTGACCACTTAATACTCTTCCCTGGATTTTTTTTTAATGTTTTAACTCACACACATACACACAGACAAAAAAACACCAATTTCTAGACAGTCAGAGTAAATGCCTATAAAAATACCTTTGAGCCCAGAATAGCCAGCAAAATGCATGATTTACTGGTTTCATAAATACAAGGAAATTGAAACAAAGAGTACACGAGTCACTAACTTCCTTCTCATAGCATTTTAGCAAAGCGGCTGAGGACCATCATCATTCTCAGTGATACTGTGGAAGGCTTCCTAGAAGACAGCAGATCAGAGTACCAATTTGCCATCTGTAACCATAAAACATTCATCATCTTTGGAAATTTCCATTTTACTATTAATGACACTCCTCTGGATTGCTCAAATTCCTTTAAATCAATGTGTTCAGTCTGGCTCTCTGACTTCTGATCATACTGTGCTGGACCGAAATTTGGACTAGTCAACTCTTGTAACCAAAGTGGGAAAAAGCTCAGAATCTAGCTGAAATTTAGATCCTTTTTTGGGAAAAGAAATGAGCATGTATACCAAACAAACCTGTTTTGAAGAACAAGCTGTGAATGTCAAGATCTTTAAAGGTTCTCAGGAAGTAAGTACAATGATAAAAAATTTTACAGGTAGCTTTCACACCCACTCCCTCAATTCTAGGCCTCCAAACTAGGGATCACTCACACTGGATAGGGTTTTTCCACCAGCATCATCTTGGGGAGACGCTCCACTCCCCCCTGAACCATCACTGTTACTGGTGGAAGTGTGCTTTCTTTCTCATGGCTTGTAGGGTTTGAATGAGAATGAACCCCACAGGCTCATGTAGTTGAATGTCTATTTCCCAGTTGGTGGAACTATATAGGAAGGACTAGGAAGTGTGGCCTTGTTGGAGGAGGTATGACAATGGGGGTGTCAAAAGCCCATTCCAGGTTCAGTCTCATTTTCTTTCTGCTTCCTTACTGAAAATAAGATGTGATCTCTCAGGTCTTTCTGCCTTTTCTGTCTGCAACCAAGTTAAATGCTTTCTTTTATAAGCTGCATTCCTCATGGTGTCTCTTCACAGCAATGTAACAGTAAATAAGACAGGAGCTGAGAGACGCTTCTGGGAACTGTGCTATAAAACGTGGCTTTTGTCTTCACAGCTACAGCTCTAACTTGGGCCTTAAATTCCTAAGCCTGTACTTATTCCAGCCTTCGTGGATGACCTTCTGATTTAGTGAATTCTTCATGTCAGTATATTCTGTATGTAACGGCAACAACCATCTCACAAACTTCAGAAATGCAGAGTGGCCTTGTGATGAAACCCGTAGCCAACTATCCACAGAGAGCCAGCAAGCCAACTGCACATCTTCCCGTACCAAGGACTTCATCATACCTTGTACCTTTCTCTATTCTTTTAACTGTAGGACTGTGTGTGTGCGCGCGCGTACGCGCACGCATTTTCATTCCACTTCCACCTACCCAACCCATATAGATGAATCTGAATACACTCTGAGACATACTCAACTTCTCACCCTTCCTTGCACCTCCAATCTGCCACACTCACCTCCATAATTAAATGCAACACACTTTATCACTTGTTTATGCATCTTACTGATGTGTTTGATTGCAGATTCTCTATAGATCACATTTCCTAATCATTTGTGTTTGTGTGTTTGTGTTTCTCCTCAGAAGGTAGTTATTGATCAGTTTTTTGTTTGTTTGTTTTTCTGAGTTGAATTAGATTGAACAGCTGGGAACGCCCATTCACATTCTACGCTATTACCCAGCTGCTGTCAGTCTAGGATGTGTATAGGGTGGGTATATGTATGATTGCACTTGTTACACTTCTTTTCAGGGCTCCTTATTTTCAAACAGAGGTTACATGACAACAGATTTGTACGATCATAGGCCAAGTTAGTCCAGAAGCTAGGGAGGCTGGGCAAGCTTGCCAACCAATACTGGGATTGTGGAAACAAGCCTTTTGTTAAAATCTGGTTTTGTTTCTATTCAGGAAGTCTTAACTCCCATTAGTGAGCTGCAAGAATGTAATGTCCACTTCACTGAACCTACCTTGTCCACCAGCCTACACTAGTCTACAATGCATCACTGCATTTTTTGATGTCCTAGTAATCCTATAATTTTGTCCCTGCACACCTGCCTCCTTACTGGGGAACACTGATAAAGGTTGGCATTACACTTACACATTCATTCCTGTGAAGAAAAAGTCGGTGGTTGAAGTAACAGGAGTTGTTGGCGTATGCCTTGTTTTGTTTATTTGTTCACTTACTGAACATTTTACTGACCCTTTGCCTCATGTTAAGAGATACAATACAATGCACCAGAAAGAAAACTTTGAAGCTTAAGAAAAGGACGTGGGATAAGGAGAAGATGGAACATGAGCAAAACATGTAATAACAAGGTAAATTAACATTTACATGTGGGTGAGTACGTGCATGCATGTGTGTGTGAGTGTGTGTGTGTAGAATGTGAGAGAAGTTGAGTGGGTGCAGATAAGGAGTGAACAATAATGTTTTCCACTTGCTAGCTGTGCGAGATTCTGAAAACGCCATAGACATTTCCCTCAGGTTGCTAACATCCCCCAAGTCTCTAGAAGACTGTTATTCCCATCACAAACAATCACTATTATAGTTATCTTGAGTGAGGCTCAAGAGGATGGATCTCCCTTCCAAAGGACTACTATCCTAACGAGAACATACTGCAGCCTCCCAGTCATACCCGACACTACAGGTTCTCTGACACGGGCCTTCTTAAGATATGGTGTGTAACTGGAAAGGGAAGATGGTACAAATGCTGAGCAAGAACAATGCCACTCTATCCTGTACATTAAGCACCCACTCTGTGTGGCTGTTTCTATTCAAATTACCCCAGGCTAACTACTGCGGACATCCCATTCTTGACCACAGCAGTCACCTCACAGCCATTAGCGTATACAGCTGCAGCTACTATGCATCACCATGATCAGAAATAAAGGACATTGTTCTAGAAAATGATCAGTATTTGTATTCATCAATTTACCATTACTAATTTATCAGTTGCTTACATTCTGGGAACAGAGAGACAAGGACAAGACGTAAAAAATATCTATGTCGAAGGGCCTTTGCTCTAGTGGGAAAGATAGACATTTAGAAATAGAATAAAGGGCCATTAAGCTGTGTGTTTTCTGTACATGGTTACAAAGCTTCTGATTTTTGCCTGAAGGTAAGAGGTGACCTGAACAAAGAAATAATTTGAGGTTATTCCTACAGAATTAGTGGTGGTTCTCTTTCTGATAAAGGCATATTTATTGTCATTTATGTAGATGAGTGTCTGTCTACATGTATATATGTTCAGTGTGTTTATGCAGTGCTCTTGGAGGCCAGAACAAGGTGTTGTATCCCTGAAACCAGAGTTACAGACAGTTGTGAGTCACCACCATATAGGGAACTGAACCCAGGTCTTTTGCAAGAGCAGCAAGTGCTCTTAACCACTGAGCAACTCCCTCCCCCCTCTACCCCCCGCCACAGAGTAGTAACAAATATCTTGATATTGAAAGTGGAAAAGGTATTGGACATGAGAAGAATGGTTCATGAAGTGTCGCAGGGCATGGAAGATCTTAGGACACGTAGGGAACCACAGGGGATTTAGTGTTATTGGAATGAAAGTTAAACTTTTGGAGTTTGGGTGTGATGGCTAGCTTGTATAGTGAACTTGATGTGATTTAGAAGTACTGTGGAAACAATGCATGGCGTGTCTGTGAGGCGTCATCTAGATTAGATTAACAGAGGTAGAGAAAACAATCCTAAACTTAAGTGGCACCACTCATGTGGTCTGGGGCCCTGGGTGAAATACAAAGGAGAATACAGCTGAGTGCAAGCATTTACGACTCTCAGGTTCCCAAGGGTGGATGCAGGATGACCAGCAGCCTCCTGCTCTTTCTGCAATGCCCTCCCAGTCATGACGGACAGAATCTTCTAGAATGATAAGCTACAGCAAACCCTTCCTTCTATAAGTCACTTCTGTCAGGTATTCAGATGCAGCGGGAAAAGTTACTCATACATAATGAGAAGACAGGTTACTGAGATGCACTGTGCTATGGGAATTGGGTAAGAAGACGGAGGGAGAAGTGGAGTTCAGGAACCAGAACATGGAAATTGGGTTTGTGATAAAAAAATCTACCCTGGTAGACTTATTATCTTTTCCAAATCTTCAAATCACTACAATGTAAATATTAAGAACACTGACAAATTTTTATGATTTTTTTTGTGTGTGTCTATTACATGAATCCACACATTGATGCAATGCATGGCAGGTGTCAAACACTCAAAAATAAGATTTACAGTCATTCACTCTACAAGAAATGTAGGGCGATAACAGACTTGGACATCAAAATAAAATCACCGTATGGTATAGAGACACAAGATGCAAGATAATTAACAATGCCAACCACAGTAACAAGAACTGCTAATCTTGACAATGCAGAGCATGTTAGACATGATGTCAAAAGCTTTAAGTAAGCTTATTAATTTAATCTGTTCACCAATCCTGCAAGGAAGACTGCCGTTGATATCTCCCTTCTGCAGATGAGAAAAACACAGCAAATTTAATCATATGTGACAGAAGCAGAGTTTGAACCCAGGTGCTTGGCTCCTGAATCCCTGTGCACCCTTAGCTCCAGATATTCTGTGTCTGTGAGGAACTCCTTATCAGAAGTTCTCTTAACTCCTCCACCACAACATGGCTTCAGGATGATACTAAGTACAGCTTTGCAAATCAATGCCATCATGCCGGGTGCGATGACATATGAGAAACAACCTGCCGAAGGCTGCCTAGGTAGAAATGGCCACAATGAAGATGGACTATCTCAGTAGAAAGTCCGACTCAAAACTTTTGAATACTGAAGACATGGGGATGGTTTCAGAACGCTGTCAATAATGGTGAGCTTGTGTTAGTCTCTCTACTGTCTCCATCAAAGTAGCTTCCCATGGGAAACTCCCAATGCCTTCTTTAGGTTTGTATGAAATGTCAGGGAAGGATCAGAGAGCCTGTCACCATGCCCTACACACATGGTCATGGAGAAGCTGTTGCTAGTGTCTGGAGAACTGGTTCTCAACCTGTGGGTCCTGGCCCCCTTTTAGGTGTTGGATGGCCCTTTTGAGGGGGTCGCCCAAGACATTATGATTCATCACAACATCAAAATTACAGTCATGAAGTAGCAATAAAACTAATCACGGTTGGCATCCTCCCACTGTCTTAAGGCGACACAGCATTAGGACGCTTGAGAACCAGTGTTGTACAACAAGGTCTCTCAAGTCATGAAACCTTCCTCTCCTAGATGGTGTAGGAATGGGGAGGAGCGTATCGTAGCCATGCCTCCAAATCAACAAAACCCAGCTACAGACCGACACAAACTCCCATTCCCTTAGTTAAGACCTCAGACTGACTTCTGCCACACACGCTGTCTAATGTCCCTGCATTTACATGACACTTTCATTGCTGACTCACAGGCAGTCTCCTTCTCCCAGGTTCTTCTAAACATCTTTGTCTTGTACTGTCATTCTCCCTCACATCCTTCCCTTTTGGTGAGTAAATTAATTCAGTTATCCCGAACATTCATTTTAGTCCTCCAGAGCTCAGCTCCCCTCATAGGTCCTGCACACCCCGGGTAGGACAGCACTGGGATAGTGTTTTTGTTTTTGTTTTTTTGTTTTTTTCCCTGCTAACAATGGGATGGAATAATTGCAGGAAGGCACACACTTAAGCCATTACAGGAAAGCAGTTCTTGCTGGTTTCACATATTTAAAAGGCTCAAAGGCATATCAGGGGCATCAGCCAGCCAATAAAAAGGTCTAGGGGTATGGATTAAGGAAGACAAAGTGGCTTCTTTACAGTTCCCAAGCCTTGAGTTTTAGCAGGGTGGCAGCTGCCTTGGTGCCTGATTAAAAGAAGGTCATTAGAGTGGAGTTGTCATGGGAATCTCCATAACCTAGGAAGTTCACTGAGGGGTTGAGGCCTAGAATGGCCACCTCTGTGACCTTCAGCAAATCGCTTAACCTCTTTTATTCCCCATTGCTGTTTTCACGAAGAAAATGTAGACAATCAATGAGAAAAATAGAAACTACAAAAGATCTTCTTTAACTGAAAAACACTACAGTTTGTATTTTAAAGTGTCTTTGATGGGAATGGAGAGAGGGCTTAGCTGTTAAGAACACTGGCTGCTCTTCCTGAGGACCCAGGTTTAATTCTCAGCACCCACATGGCAGCTCACAACTGTCTGTAACTCCAGTTCCAGGAAAGCCGACACTCATACATACAAACACACCTACATGCAGGCAAAACACCAGTCATTAAAAAAATAAAATTCCCTTGAATTTGCAAATGATTCTTTATGATGAATTTCTGATAGGAAGCGACTCTAGTGTCCTGCCAAGGGCTTTAGACCCACTAACACAGGACAGAGTGAAGGTCACCTGGGCAGGCTAGTTCCAGAGCCACAATGGCTGTCCTACCCCACCATAGAGCACTTTTCCTTAGACCACAACAGCTTATCTCAGCAATCCACAAGAGCATCAGGTTGGTCACTGTGAGGTTAAGAACAGTAACTCAGAACTACCCCTTCATTCCAGAACTTGCTAGTACCTCTCTCTTCTCCCACCCCAGAATCCTCACAAGTGCACTTCCCTACATCCAGGCTCCCAAATGTCTCATCTTTTTTTGACTAATGCAAACATCTCAATTCCATTATAATTCTTAGCTGAATCTTAAAGTTTTGGAGATGAGCAAATGATTGTGTGTGTGTGTGTGTGTGTGTGTATTTCAGGCTGTTAAGATAAAAGAATAAATAAATAAAACTTAAAAAAAATCCTTGCTCACATTACGGGCTGAGACACAGGCTCTAAGAGGCTGGGTCCTACGCTGAGGATTCCCAGAAGATGAACAGAAGCTCAGGGATTCGCAGCATCAAGAGACCTTATGACTTCAGATGGTCTGAAAGGGCAGCTCACTCAACGCAGCCAGTAAGGCAGGAGCCAGTGCCTGGTCAGATAAAGACAAAGAACTCTCTGGACAGAATTAAAAAGGCTATTTGGGGATATGTCAAAAGGAGGAAAGCTAGATTGGAAATGACTGCAAAGGTGATTAAAAAGAGCACAAAGGACACTTCCTGAATTCTGGCTAAGAAGGGAAATTTTCTTAATCATTCTTTAATTGTACTTCATAATTAGACAAGTCACAAATGTCACAGCTGGGATTAAAAGATCTTTCGAAAAGCAGGGTAATGTATAGAGTTCTTCTAGGGGAAATGTTGCTCTTTGGTGGATGGACATAGTAGGGCTGACATCCTTTTAACTTGTAAAATGACTTAAGGAGCCAGATTTCACGATCATGAGCATTCATAAAGCACATTTTGAAAGATGCTATTGCTTTTTGTGCACCTATCTCTTGCATTTTTTATCCTCTGGAAGTCAAAAATAGCAAGGGCAACATTTTCAGGGGAACAACAAAATCTCAACAAACAGGCAGCAGGGATTGCTTATGAAGCTGGTGGAGATAACAAAGACATAATCTGATCTCATAGCAATGGGGCAACATTTCAACGACAAATGGCAGAGGATGAGGACATACGGTAGTTTCTGAAGTAGCTTATCCCACTAAATATTCTTAATCGCTATCACAGAAGATATAGAAAGCAGGCAAATTACTACCAACAACAACGACAAAACAGAAATAAAATAATCTCTAAAGGCTATGCATGTAGAGTTCCACTGTGCAAACAGCCTTGGGAAACAGAATGGCAAAGCCTTTTCTAACTGGAAGGAACATCAAAAAAGTGCAAAAAAATAGTGCCAATTTGGAATAAATTACTCTTACAGTTTTGTCTTTTTTTTTATATTGCAATATTGCCTTGGCTTTTGTTATATATCAGACTCTTTGTTCATAGATAGGACTGCCAAACAAATGGGGGAAGGAGAGAACATGTACTCCAAAGAAACACACACACATATGAATATGTACTCTTTCTTCCTAATTTTTCTCTGAATAATTTCATTTGGTGTAGAGCTTTGAATACATAGAAAAATGCATCATTACTGTCTGTAGTCTGATTTAAGCACAAGACCCAGGTACCAACTGAGCCTCAAGAAACACCAGGGTTGTCTACATGGAGATTTAGGGCACCTCTGTAAATGGATGTGTCCGGCCTGAAGTTGGCTTTTGCCCCTCACCTCCTCCACTACTTTCTTTTGCAATCCCCACCTACCTCTACTTGAAGCCAGGAGTACAAAGAGCTGATATCACAGAGGGAGAGATGGGCTTGAAAAGTTCTGCCACTGGCTTCATGTTTTGCTTTCACTGTCCTTAAGTTGTTAAGTTTGTCTCTGAACTTGTGTCCTGTGTGAGAAGTCTAATGAGACAGCTGTACACATGTGACAGAATAGACACATATGAAAGGGTGGATATTTAATACTGTCAGAGGTATTTTTTTTCCTTTTGAACAAAAGGCCTTTCTTTGTCTTTTAATTTTGTAAGGAAAGAGTGTAGACTGGATGATTTAAAAAAAAAGAGAAGAAAATGGTTATGATCATGGAGGTGAGAAGTCTAAGATCCCCATGTCAGCGTCTGGAGTGGGGTCTGCTGCTTAATCCTTCCTTCCAGGCTGTCACTGCAAGGACTAGCTCACCCAAGATAGCAAGATCAACCCACTCACAACAGCAAAGTCTCTGTGACCTAGTCACCTCTTAAAAGTCCCACCCCTTGGCCCAGGAGATGGCTCAGCAGATAAGGTGCCTGCTGACAGCCTGAGAACCTGACTCTAATCCTTTGGGCCCCACATGGTGGAAGGTGAGAACTGACTCCTGCAAGTTGTCCTCTGACTTTCACACATGTACACGTTTATATGCGTATGCATGTATAAACACACACCTACAAACACACACAATGTAATGAAAAATTGAGACGGCCATACTCCCAAAGTGGTCACAGAGGCAATTTAATAACAAATCTTGTTGGAATCATTCAAACTATGACAGGCTCCATCGTTTCACTTTGCTTTGAGTCCCTGTCATTGTGAGGGAGTCAAGGTACAAAGAACTTGAAATAGTCACGTCCATTGTCAAGAGCATAGTGAGAATGAATTTGGGCATGCTCATGCTCAGCTCACTTTTTCCTTTCCTATATAGTCTTGGAGTCAATCCCTAGGAGTGGTACCATGAACTGTTAGGTTGGGTTTCTCTGTATCATTTAACATAATCAAGACAATTCCTACAGAGGTGCCTGCAGGCCAATGTGAGCTGGACAATTCCTCACTGAGACTCCCATCCCAAGTGGTTCCAGGTTGTGCCCAAATGACAATTAAATCTAAGCACATGCCTACTCTTGTTGATGTCTTTGTTTAGCTCATGCTTAGGCAGTCATGTTGATGAGATTTTATGAATGCAGCCGCTGACATTACTAGGAGACACAGTTGCACAGCAAACTCCACGACCCTGTGGCTCTTACAATATTTCCACCCCCTTTTTCTTCAAAAAGACAACAACAAGAGACATGCTAAAGTGGCTGGGGAAAGTCTATGAGGTCCCAACCCTATACAAAGAACTTCAGAGTAGGAGAAATAGTTTTTCCCAGAGAAGACCACACCAATTGGTTATCCAATACCAAAGGTCAGCCCTGAAAAATACATATGAATAGCATACAGACTAAGTAGGTTATAGTTAGGAATATATATTATTATATATATATAAATATATTTACTAAAATGACTATTACATGCGTATATGTATATATTTGTTTGTTTTCAGTCAATCTATGAAACCTATTTTTATGGACTTTACAAAGGGTTTTGATTTAGTCAGTCATGCCCGATCTGTATTTAGCTTACTTTATAAAAAAAGATGATTCATATGTACTTTGTAAACACAGAATTGAGTTATCTGTCACCAGAATAGTTTTCACCAAGTTGTGCTGTGCTTAAATGTGCCTAAAATAAACCGCTCAGAGTCAAACTCAGAGCTTTGATCAAACAACATGGCTACTGAATTGTGTTGAGCTGAATTACCTTCTTGTCTCCCAGGAAGGGAGAGTAAAAGAACTTGTCCTCAGATGGGATTTCCTGTTAACCACCGTACCGCAACCTCACTAGCACCCTAAGTTTCCACCTGTTAGCACACTGGTGCTTGATGGAGTGTGCTTCTGGGGTAACACCAACCTTCAATCCACCACAGCTCCACAGAGTAACTGATCTTGTAATATCAGCATTTTGCAAATAAGAGTCAGGCAGTGTGGACCATAACCTACGTCTGCACTGTGCTCTGTAGCATGCTGCGCTACACCCCATTTCTTTTCCTAACTTTCTTCTGCATTTCTAGTTGATAAAATTATACACTTAATCTTCCTCATCGAGTCCTCTCATACATTTTGCCTAGATTCTCTAAGGTGATGTTTCAAAATACTTAGTTTTCTTTAGGCTACATGATTAATAAATAATTAATAAAGCATCATTTTCTTAAAAACAATCTCTCCTTGCCTTTATTTATGTGTGTGTGAGTCTGTGTGTATACATGTGGGGTGAATGCTCACAGAGGCTAGCCACCAGACATGGGTGCTGAGAACCCAATTCAGGTCCTCCGCAAAAGCAGCCCACACTCTCATCCACAGAGCCACCTCTCCAGCCCTCCCTCCCTTCTCCATGGTGCCCAGGGTCAAGTGCAGGCCTTTCCAGGCTAGACAGAAGGAGCTGGGTTTTGTTTTCTGTACAGAGACAGTTTAAGAGAAGCCGTATGACGTTTTGCTGTGCAGGATGCGCATGCTTCATTTGATTTCTCCTTTGACAAAGACACTGATGAAAACTTTCCAATGACATTTTCAAGCTCACACCCCAGGAGAAGAAACGTTTGTAATTCCCAAGTGTCCCCTTTGAAGAGGCTCTCTTCTCTCTCACAGGGATTGGAGGAGCAATGATGTATATATTCTAAGGTACAACTAATTGAAGCATTTCCTCTTTCTTGTTTCCTGCGTTTCAAAGTACCTATTACACATGCAATTTTAGGAATGTGCACTGAAATTCCACACCTCTCTGAACCTAGGTATGTTTTAAAAAATGCCAAGAAGTGCAATGCAGATTTGGTAGTGTACCATCTCAGAAAAACATTCTTGAAGAACAGTGGTAATCGTAAATGAAGTGAAGTAGAAAATACAATGAGGAAGACATGAAGGATTATCCTTTTCTTCACTTAAAAAAAAAACAGACTTCCTAGGTTGCCACTTCACAGTGATGTCTTAATATTCTCTCATTTAATTATGTAAATCGTCAAAGAAGGCTGCTGTTTATGGTAATTCGCACTTGTGGAAGACTGCTTCCCAAGGTAGGCTAATTTAAATCAAATTATAACTAAGGGAGATTTACCACTTGTTGATTCAGACAGACAATCATTTATAACTCCACCAATAAGCTAGCAAAGACCACAGGGTTTCCAATGTGAGGTGAAACTGTAGGGACCCTGCCGTGAAAGGCATCAGCTGAGATGCTATGGGGGATTTGGAATTTCTATTGATGTCAGCAGGAACTGAAGCAGCCTCCTTTGTGGACAAAGTGATTAGTGAACACCCTTGACCCTTACTACCTCCACATTCAGCCTTTCCTTGCAAATGGAGTTGAAGCTACTCTCCCCAACTCATTCATGCCCCCTTTGATGTACTTTATTCAGCATTATTCAGAATCTGCCCACATCTTCACTCCACAGCCATACCAAATGTTGAATGTAACTGAGAAATGACTATTGTAAACTGCTGAAAGGTTCATGTGTTCCAAGTCCTTTCTTTTCTCTCTTTTCAATTAAAAGGGAGAAAAAAACCCATTAATGACGGTCTGCTTCAGTTCAAGAAACTAAGCATATCCAAATCCATTCTTTGTTTTATGGACACATTTGTCACACAACGAATTCCTCTTTAGTTGATGAAATTGACCCTGTAGACTTAACTAGACCATGAGAAGTGTAGTAGGAATGAGAACGTCTGGTTTTCTTTGCTGCAGACACGACAAGAACCATACTTTAGCTTTGCCACAAGGAGAAAGTGAGCCTAGCAAATAAAGTCAGAGATTACCCTTATGATCAAACAGGCGGAGACAAACACTTGTCTTGACTCTTACTTGGTATAAGACATAAAGAAATTGTGTCATTCTCAGTGTTTCTGTGTCCTTATGAGGACAGCATCAGTGGTACCTTCCTCATGAGGGTCAGACTGTAACAGAAAGTCAGTGCCTTCAAAGTACAAAGCTTTACATAAATGCTCATTTTCAAACATGGATGACAAGAATGGAATAATTCAACGTTTTTCGTGAGAATGGATAGTTGCCAATATATCCAAGGTCTAAACTTAAATAACATTTTCCCTTGAGTGTGCACAACTGACTTTCATTTAGCTTCCCAAACAGGTTAATATAAAGTAGAGGTGGTAACACTTGCTTGGTTGATAATTCATACTGTGTACAGTAAGATTTGACCAAATTGGGCATGCTGGTGCATACCTGGTACCCCAGTACCTGGGAGGTCAAGGCAGTATGACAGGCTAGCTAGACTGTCTGAAATAACAACACAGGAAAACAATGTAACCTGCCCATAAACTGGGAGGCACTTAAATGAACTCTAAAGATCTGGCCAGTCACCTTGGGCTTCTCTGCCTGTGCTCTTGGATTTATAACTGGTATAATCTTCATGGGCACCCTGAAAATTATGCCTAGACTGTTTTCACCATATAAAGTATTAGCACATACAGATACCAGCCTCTTAAAACCCTGACCCTTTGCATCACTTCTTGTAGCTGATTTGTACTGCCCACCATTTGATTAGTCTAACACAGAAGAGAAACACTTGGGTCTCTAAAGATGGCCAGACAGTCTTCCAAAGTAATCGTTTCTAAATGAGTATCAGGTTGAATATCTTCAATGCAAACTTGTGGGTCTGAATATCTGGCTGAACCCAAGAAAACTTCTGGGCACTGACTTTCTGAGTAAATGCGGATTATTGACAGAAGTGTGGTCATGTCAAGGATCCAAATGGTTCAGATCTTTCCCAGGTCTAGTTCAGAGGAATAGGCAAACCTTGCCCTTGGTCTAAGGATGAATTTTAAAGAAACGTCAATCTTTAGCTAAAGCCAGTGTGTGCAGAAACTATCAATTGCATCCCTGCCCTACCCAATGACTTCAGACTGAGACATCTCCCCTACAGAGATTCCCCTAAGAGGTTACCTAGTGTATGTTCACCCTTGTGCCAAATATAACAAGCATGCTGTTTCTAGGAGGTTGTTTTTGCAACTTCATCAAAGCTCACAACACACTCAACCCCAGATTTTCTGTATGTGTTTCTTCCTTTACTATTCTATCATTTCTTCCTTTACCATTGACCCAGTTGGGTCATGACCTGTCATGATGCTCAAGCTCTGTCTCTCTGCCTCTGTCTCTTATCTCTCTCTCTATGTGGGTGTGTGTGCGCGCACACACACACACACATATACACATACATACATATTTATAAGCACATATATAAATAAGTACATATGTATGTATATATTTCAACTTATACAAGCTTAAGAATATGGTGTTATTAGAACAATATGGATTCTGGATCTCATTATATAAAGTGTCAGAATTTTCCAGTGGCTTTCTAATGTGTTTCTTCTTCCTGGAGGGTATTTTCTGCTGTTGACTCTAGGGACTGTTAAAGCTACTTGTATGAACCAAGGGCTTTTTGATTAGCATTTATTTACAAACATAGATTTCTCAACGTGCCATCTGCTGGTCAACAAACAGGACTACATCACAGATCCTCAGAAGGGAAGTCTCTGCAGAGATGCATTCTATGGCTGTCAGAGTGACTGATGGCCCCAAAGATGGCCCACACTTTCCATGGTGCCTTTGATTTCCTGTCCACAGCCCTTGACAGCTGGAGCTTCCGCTATATGCCACCTGCATTAGTTTTCCATTGTTGCTGTAACCTAACAGCACAGAGGTAGTGGCTGAAAATGACATAGTTTTGTTTTTGTATAGGCAAATCCATGAAAGTCAGAAGACCAAAGAAGAATATTAGCCCCCAAATTTCACCAGTAAAATTCAAAGTGTCAATGGTACTATATTACTTTTAGGGGCTTTCATTAGGAAGACTCACTTCCCCTTTTTCAGGTTTCTAGTGCTTCTGTCTTCCCATGGATCGTGCTCATCTTTCACCTTTCTCCATCTTTAGAACGTGTCGAAAAGCATAGTCACATCAGTCTCTAGCACTGACCTCTCACCTCATTCTTTGCATTCAGGGTGCTTCATATTTAGGCTGAACCTGCCAAGATAATTTATAGCAGGGCTTCTTGAATGTTTTCATTTGAGAATCCTTTTCAAAAGACCTAAGAAATATTTATATGGACCTAGAAATACAGGCATATAAAATAGATAGGTAAACCAAATATTCACTGATAATAAATCATACATTTAAGTAATAATTCTTTGATGTACCTTTTTTACAATGATAAAGATGGAAGTAACTTTGTGAACTGATGAGATAGAAGTGATTGGTAGATATGTGATCCTGAAAGACATAGAGTATCCTCAATGCTTTTCAGACAAATCAATATATTGATTTTATAAGTGGTAATAATTTATTTACATTTATACTTCAAATCACAGAATTATGTCTAGAGTCATTTCAGAAACTGAAGAAAATAACAATAATTAATGTCTTAATACCAAACCAAAATACATTTAACATTTAAAAAAAAATCAAATCTGCCACTCAATGTTTAAGCCTCAAACACCACACAATCTAACATTATATTAATTAGATACTTACATGCTCAATAACAATAGGAAGACATTAAAATTCTTCACTTTTTTGCCTACTGTGACCTAGGAATCTCCCCCCCCACCCCCCCACCCCCGTGGAACACACAGCTTTAAGCGCCCAACAAAAGGCCCAGCCTGTCATGCTTTGGCTTGCCCGGTCTAACATAGGAGTTTTACTCCAGTGCTCAGCCATGTACCCAGCCCATGATGCCCCTATCATCCAGTAGGAAATGCTACTTCCTCTTGAATCAACCATTATCTCTCAGCTCTGTTACTTTGGAACTTCCCTCAAACTACCTATTCCTCTACACTGACTTGGGACTCTATGCCTATAGAGCTCTGGTGAGAGATAATGAGACTCATTCAAATCACCAGCTCCTCTGTAGGTTTATAGTATGAGGCACGGGGCTCTTTCCTTTGGAATATATCTTAAATCCAACCAGAGAGCAGTCGTTTACCTTGTAACAATTGTGCCACTGTACATAAGTGGACACATATTAGCTAGCAGGTTGGCATCATATCTTGTGTAAGATCAGCGATGCCTTCTATCCCCTTGGCAAAATTAATATTGTAAGAACAACCATCCTTCCAAAACCAATTTACAGATTCAGTATAATCCCAGTGAAAAACCTGGATAAAAACTTGTAGCAAGGGCGGCCATGGTGTTGAGCCACCTTCTAGCTATGTACAGGTATACCCGTGGAGAGTTAGTGCTCTCGGTCTTTACCACAGAAACTTCTTTATCTAGTGAATTAAAGTGAATATAGAGACATATGGCTGGGTATACAAGGTGTTGAGAATAAGTGACAGCTATACTCGTCCCCCAAACAAACAATTTATATTATCCCCTCCAAGGCTCAAGAAATATTGCAGAATAAGGGGAGGAAAGAATGTAAGAGCTGGAAGATAGAGGAAGCCTGGGAAATGTTATTTCTAGGCACTACAGTTACTGAACTCTCTAACTCTCACCAACTGTGAATGGCTGCTCTGGGTTTGCACAATAATAGAACCATCAACATTGCAGCCTGGGTAGAGGAGAGGATCAGGGGGCTCTACCTCTCTCACTGCTTAACTATTTACTACTGACAGACTCATGGTAAGGAGGAGTCATTGCCTTCAGCTGTGTGTCCACTGGTGACCCCACCATACTCCATTGGATTGAATATCTATTTCATTGGCTAGTTCCAATGAATGCTTACACAGATAAAATAAATGGGTCACAAACCCAAGCTAAACATTATGAATCCAGGAAAGGGATAAAGAGATAGAATGAGATAGGGATATGAGGGAGTTGAAATCAGCAAGGACAGCCAGTAACAAAAATTCATTACATACAAACATACATAATACATACACCATACATACATACATACATTTGTATATATATAATTGTCAAACAATTAATTTAATAAAAGACTTTGTTTTCCATAGGTAAAGCACTATGTATCCATAAGAAAGAAAACTTTGTATGTACAATAAAGACCCTGTACACAGCATTCACACCACATTCAATGTTCTCTAGTCCAAGCTGAGATATGACAGCAGCCTTTGCTAGTGTGTGGTGTGACAGCATGGGCAGTGCAAAGTATACATACTGCGTGAAAAGAACTGACCCAAAGCTGTAGCAAAGTTGAGCGATGCAACATGGATTAGGTCTGTCTGAAATTCCTCAGATTCATCATTCACTTGATTTTGAATTATGTTTTGGTTGTTCTGTGATCAGAAAGCTTTGTTGTCAAATTTCTTACAACCCTCATACTCAGTTATGAGTCACAGCCCACTGATCAGGAATTGGATATCTAGGGTTTGGGGAGAGGTAGGTGTTAGTTTGACAACCTGTCTTATAACATATCCATTTCTCTCTTGCACAACAAGGATGATTCTGGTTACATGTAATCTTCAGAGGCATTGAGAAACATGGCATTCAAATCATTTCTGTGACCCGCAACTCACATGAGGAGCTTCAGGTGTGAAAGAATAGTAAGATTAGAGAATGAGAGTCTTGCAATTAAAATATAAAACCGTAGAGAAGACACAGGAGGTAGAATTGAAAATTAATTTTAAGATCAAGGGATTATTGGCTCAATTTGGGAGTTAAGCACATATAAGAAAAGAAGAATAGAAAAATACTGATGGTAGTGAGAGAATAAATATAAATAGTTGGTGCTCTCAAATTCTACTTCTTTTCCTCAAAAGTGTACCAGCCAGCAAAGCTATCTCCATCTTTCTTCTTAAGAATCTTGGCCTTATTCTACTGATGCCTGCATATTTCACTGGGTACTCCTACAGTTATATTCAGAGGAAATGTATTTATATAGAAACCATACAGTAGCTATTTTACTCTTCTTACAAAAAAAATCAATAGTTGTTACTGTCCCCAGATTTCATCTTTTCATCCTTTGAAAATGTGCAGTTCTTTCTGGAGTTGATAGATCATTCTAGTCAGTGCCAGTTTACCACCATTCAGTATTAATTTCTAGCCAACTGGAAGCTCAAAGTACAAGCAGACTTGGTCACCTCTCACCAGCCTGTTTGACCTGGCCTTTTAAGCAGTAATAGGCCATTGTCTGATGGACTGATCCCAAGGACCTTTGATAGGTGGATGGGGGAGGCCTAGCAATTGGTCATCACTTATCTCAAGCTGAGTGAAGATCCGCTAGAAACTTCAGGATCCTGATGTAACTCTTGGAATGCTCTGTGCCTTGATTTCTGTAGTGGCAGGGGGCAGCCATGGCTTTGTTCTTTGTCCTTATGGTGTCTGCTGTGCTTGTGATCAAAGAACAGTTAGGAGCAGAGGAGAGTAGGCCAGCTGATGAGGTTACTGAGAGCTCATTTGCAGAAGCATTTCTGAGTAAAAACTTGGAGAAGAGACTCTCACAGTATAAAAAGAAATGTTGTCCAAAAAGAAAGCGGAATCAAGAGGGTTAACTGGGAAAAGTATGGTTCACTGAGGGTGCAAAGGTTTGGATCAGGAAGAAAAGGTTCTTCTGGCGCACAAGAACCCTCTTGAGAAGAAAAAGAATCAGACTGCAGTAGAAACTGACCTGGAGGTAGATATAGGAATTCCTACATTCTCTTTCTAATTGTACCTTCCCCTTCCTGACCATCAATCATGAAGGGAACCAGGTAATTCAGACAAGACAGAGAACGGAGAGACAAACTTCAGCCATGCTGGGGAGAAGGATTCCCAGATAGTGAAAACACAGGGAAGGAAGCATACAAATTGACTTGAATGCTCCACGTGAATAGGCTAGGAGAATCACAGGTTGCTTTCTACAAATGTTCCCAGAAAACAATTTTCTTGAGGAATTCCTATTTGGGCTAAAATTAGGAGGTAGAGTCTTGAAAAGAATGGGAGATTTAAAAAAATTACATTTGCAAATGTCTTGATGCAGGAACAAGCTTGTCTTAAAGAAGAACTGAAAACTAAAAAAAAAAAAAAAAAAAAAAAAAAAACCACCTCACATGGGGTGGATCACATTGAAATAAACACTCCCATTGCCTTCTCTCACACCTCACATCCACTTTCATATGCCCATTTACTGTTATTATATTTGGTCATGTGACTTGCTTCGGCTACCTCATTACTGGGCGTTTTTGTAACACTGAACTTTGTCCTTAGCACTGTCACCTCAGTTGAGGAGATTTTAGCGGCCGGGATGCAAGAAGAGCTTTAAGAGAGAACACATTTGGACTTCTCATATTGCTTTCCTGACTCTGGATGGTTCATTGTCAAGAGGAGGATGGGGTGTGTATCAGAGTATATACACATGAACCCGCCATTCAGCTTGGACCCAAGCTCAGCTAAGCTCCACCTAGAACAGCCCAACTCCAATTAATTGGCAGGGTCTTAAAGAATGAAAGGATGGTTGGTGTTAAGCCACAGATTGGAGTGATCTGTTTTCTGCCTCATCATAGGATGCACTGGTTACCCTCACTTAGGACACCTTCAGTGAAGAGCTGTAGTCAGCAAGCGATGCGTGATTTATGTTTGGAGAAGCACACTGTCTGCTGTTGGACATCAGCAAAGTCAGATGAGCACACCTGGAGGAGCTGGCCGTACAGAGTGGAGGAGAGCCAAATGCAGTGATGGATGTACTAGAGGCAAAAATCACTTGCAAGAGGGAGGGAGGAAAGCAAAGAACCAAAAAGCAACTCCCAGGTTTCCAGAGCATCTGGGTGAGAACTAAAATACTGTGGCTTTTCCATGTCATTATTGTTTCCCATAATAATAAAAATTCAAATGTAGAGAGATTTACTTAATCGTTACTTCATGCTGTGTGCTGTTTCGTTTTCTGCTCTATTCTTTTGTCAGAAATCCAATGGTTAACCCTCTATGTATACTTAGTTTTTGAATAATTTAAATTTCGGAAGATGGAGAGTCCAGAGACCAGGGATGGCTGGGTCAAAGCTTTTCAGTCATACTTCCATTATCTGTGCTGAGCTGCCATTCCTCAAAGGCAGGAGGCAGACTATAAAAGCAACACATTCACAAAGAACAATGCATGACACTCTTGTGAAAAGTCACAGCCTCCCCAATTTGCTTGATAACCTTAGTGGCCAACCAGTGGACCATGGCTGTCAAACACTGCTTGAGCAAGCAAGCGCTTTATGTGTGAAACATCTTCACAGCAGCTCCTTGGAGCAGACGCTGACTGATATTATTCTCACCTTACAGCTTAGGGAGAGCTGTCAAATTACTTGCCTTCAAACACACAGGGAGGCTTCTGTAGAGTAGACTTCCCTAGTCTGAGGGAGGATGCTGCTGAAGTTAGTTGGCTCCCAGTACCACACTTTGATTTAGAGAATAACGATTCCTTTCCTTTGCATCAAATAATTCTGTGATTATTCAAAAGAAGCAAATCTGCTACTTCCTTCTCCCAAGCAAGAGAAGAGAAAGCTTCTCCCAAGCAAATGGCAGGTTTTCGTTAGACAGATATTTTATATGAGTAGTTCTTGATGGTAGAAAATCTGGAACCAAATGTCTAGCCCATGGCAGCAAGTGTCTAACTCTTTCTACTGTGCATGCTTTTCCTCACCCCCAGGTTCCCAGTATCCTCTCCCATACCTCCTTTTCTCTTTGTGTTTAGTTTTAATTTGTACAGTGATGGATTTTATGCATCCTTTTAAGCTTTGCTAAATCTTTTCTAAAACACCCAAGAGTTATAAATAAGTCAATAAACAGTCTCAGGCAAATAAAGGCATAATGTTCTTGTGGAATGTATACAATTTACCCTCCTTCATTCAACTGCTGATTTCTCTACCCCACTATCTGGTTTCAATCCGGACATTGCACTGTGACATTTATTCTAAGCATCACCTGTCTCAAGGTTGTGTAAACATGCCACCATTTGTTCTCTGTATTTTCAATAAAAAACCAGCCAATGTTCTGCAATGGAGAGAATAGGGTGGGACATCCTGGTCCCGAGGGGAGGAGAAAGAAATTAATGGGCCGAGTTGGAGAGCAGAGGTCCACAGGACAGGACTTGCAACTAGAAAGGAAGATGAACTGGACCTCAGATATGACTAAAAGCAAATATAATGGGTGAAATCTGAATGGTAGGAAACTATGTGGGCTTGGAGGTTTAGGATGGAGTAACTGTTGCCCAGCATTATGTTCTAGGTTAATTAAATAAATCCTAGTCTCTGTGTGGTGATTTGGGTATACAGCTGGTTTAGGAATAACCGCTGTTTAACAAAAAGATAAATCAATAATACATTTTGATAATCAACAAGAAATGGCCTATAATCGCATGGCAGAACTTACAGTAATCTAGCAAGAACTTACATAGAAAGTAAAACTATAGAGCAGTTTATTAGTTCTGTCCTTAAGAACAAAACAAAGGAAGTTCCTAAACTAAGAGCTCACAGATTACTGATTAGACAGACCCCCTGCAGAGCAGCAAAGCCTCCAGTAGGCTGCAGAAAACAAAAATGGATGCATACAAACCCCAGAAAGACCGTTTCTTTAGGTAGAGAAACAAAGTGGGTCTTTGACAAGGAAGCTTCTCAAAGCCAGACTTTGCTAGCCAAGGCAGAAAGCAAAATCCCTTTGAGAAGGGGTTCTTGCCCGTCTGAGGAACAGACATTTTGTGGACCTCATAACTTCCCAGACTGAGGAAGGGGTTAGAATCCAGTGAGGGATGCAGAAAAAATAACTGCCGTGGGAAGCAGAACCAGAAACAGACAGAGAAGCCTCAAGCATCTGAACTCGTAAGGTCTGAAAGGGAAGCTGGGTCTAAGCATAAGAAAGGATATAAAAATAAATAAATTACATTAAAAAAAAGAAAGTATAGACCTTAGGGAAAGACTTTGATATTTAAAACAACAGTTTTCTATGTTGAAAATGGAGGAAGACACAATGACACAATGCTTCTGGGTACCCTTTGAGTTTGTTTCTCTTAGCATTCAAATAATTTTTCACTGATGATTTCAGTTTTGTATATCCTCTTTGGAAGAGATCAGGATAAGAATTACTTGGAAAAAGAAGAGATTGAGAAAATAGATGGTACATTAAAGGCCATAGAACAGAGGTTGTAGAAATCTTTAAATCAAAATAGAGAGCCTTCAGAGCAATCTAATCTGGAACTTACAATAACACCAAAAGAGGTGGTTCCAGATTTGAAAAGTCCACAGAGGCTTGAAGATACTGCAAAATGGCAGCCCGCTGAGATGCTGGAGAGAAGTCTTCAGCTATAGGACAGCTTGGGCTATACACATACAGACTGGATATTGTATGTGTATTCTTAAGGTACAATTACTGGATGAAGATCTATATGCTAAAGTAGAAATGCAGATCCTGTTTAGTGCTGTCTTGGAACAGGTGTGCTCCATTTTGCAGAGTCTGGAGAACTGAAATACGTGAACCATGCCATAGATTCATATTCAGAATTCCAGTAGGCTTTTGCCTTAAATTCTGGAGCACATGATCTTAAGGTTACACATTCATTTGTTAGAGATGGTAAATGTTTTGGAGATGCCTTGGAAAATTGGGGCTGATGGTACTTCAGCATGTATATCCACTGGAATTCAACAATATCTTAGACATTATGACATGAAACTTGTTACAGATATAACTTATAATCCTATAGGTCAAACAATTATGAAAATACCTACCAGTAATTTTAAAAAGATGGTCATAAAACAGGGAAATATATCTCTCCAAAATAGATTAAATAATGACTCACCAATTTTTAAATCTTTATATGAGGTAAGTAGCATACCTGCTAAGACACAATGGAAGTTAGAAAGGACTGCTGAAATAAAGCAGCATGTAAAGGTCCTAATTCCAAAATGAAGAACAGGGAATAGGTTGCATATATTCATATAGGAGAACAGAATTTTGATCCTATCAAAACTAATAAAAATCAGAAATGACAGAGGAAGACCACCTGAAGATCTTGGCCACATACAAGAAGAGAGAAATCAGGAAG
The DNA here is from genome assembly GCA_028658305.1 of Pachyuromys duprasi. Classification (NCBI taxonomy): domain Eukaryota; kingdom Metazoa; phylum Chordata; class Mammalia; order Rodentia; family Muridae; genus Pachyuromys; species Pachyuromys duprasi. The sequence continues at coordinate 11,781,507 of CM053748.1, forward strand.
ACTAAACAGAACTGATAATATAAAGCGTTGATGCCTTCACATGGGAACAACTCTGAAACTGGCTGAGATATAAAAATGTCTCCAGCCAGAACATCAACAATACATGGCCAATAAATCCCTGGCTACAATATCCTCAAAATTTATTATGCCATTCTTTTAATTGGCATAGATAAAATTGGTTTACAATTTGGTTCCATCCTGCACATCTCATACATTTATAATTTTAGGACTGTATAATGTTTGTGAGAAATTATATGTTTGCAGAGCAAAAGGACCAGACACCAGAGATGCTGGATCAAACCTGACAGGATTCATCTTTCCAGCATGCTGAGACATTGACACATCGGTTCCATCATCTTGCATGTCCCAGCATCCTGGCTGTTCCTGTCTCAACTGCTTCATTTGCTGTTTCTCTTCAAAACTTGCTCCCAAGAGAGCTTTGAAGAAAGCTACTAATCTCAATTGGTCCAGCATTTTAGTCCTGTTCCAAACAGGACTTCTATTAAGCCTGAAATTTCTTAATATTCAAAGACGGGACCACAAATGTTAATGCTTACTTAATTAACCACTTTTCCCAATTTCCTTTGGGCTCCCTTACAGGATTTCTGGGTGTTCAAAAAGTCAGCTAGAAAAAAAAATCCATGCAAATGATGTCCAATTTTCTTTAAAGGAGGGTTGGGTACATTTTTGGTTGTTTTCTGTGGCTATGAATGTTTATTGTCATTGGAAGATGGTTATAAATTATTAATGGTCTTATTCAGAGAGAAAAAACTTAGACTCAAGAATTTCCCTCTTTCCCTTTTTCTTTTCTCTATCTTTCTTAGATAAGGAGAAAAGGGTTTGAAGAGAAAGAAAGAGGAATACAGGGATAGCTTATAGAAATAATAAGACAAGGCGAGGGATCCAAGATGGCTTCCAGGAGAGGACACCGTGTCTGAGGAGTAGGACAGCAGAAACAATGCAGCGACTGGGAAACTGAACTCTGGGACCTAAAACACCAGCATTGGTGATTGCCAGGTGAGTGGAACTCCTACGGCGAGGAAATCAAGTGGGAAAATCCTAGGTTATTCCCCGGAAAAATCTCCGGGTGACTGGTGGCACACAGCTCTGATCTGAACGAGCAGCCACGCTGGGCTCCCGCAGACACAATACCTGACTGGGTCTCACAGCCTCTGGGCCAGACGGAGGAGGAACTGGATACCGTTTTGACTGACCTGCACACTGCGGGTCCGCCAATAACCACCTCAGTCCCTGTGTGAGTCCACGGGCGAGTCAGAGAAAGACCCTGCAGGGATACAGCAGGCGCACACCAATTGCATCCGCTGGAAACCACCTCATCCCGTGTGTGTCTGTGTGTGTGTGTGTGTGTGTGTGTGTGTGTGTGTCCACAGGCCAGTCTGGGAAAGACCTGGGTTCTGCTTCCACCAGCAGGGCATTCAGCAGGTGCACACCACTCGCATCCACCGGAAACACCTCAGACTGAGAGGGCCTAGGAGACAGTTTTAACCGGCCTGCATGCGTGGGTCTGCCAGCAACCAACTCAGTCCATGTGTGTGTCCACGGGCTGGTCTGAGATGACCGTGGGCACCATTTCAGACAGGCCTGCATACAGCAGATGCACACTGCTCAGCAATGCCTGCAACCAATCCAGACCCACTGTGTGTGCCCCAAATATCATCTCAGACCGTGGTGCACAGCCCCTGGCCCTGAAGGGGGCGCCAAGTCTCCAGTCCAGGGGAGAGCCCTTAGCAGCAAGCCCAGGGCAGAGCACAGAACCCCCAGCTGACATCTCAAAACGGGACACTCAGCATCTAACACAGAGTGAGGAACAAAGCCTCCAGACCAGAAGGGTGACCAGCCTGCAGTGCTCACAGCTTCTAGCACAGACCACGAGGATGGGCACACAGAGCCAACAACAGAGTTCAACTGAGACAACAACACACACACTAACAAACCACCGGAACTCCCTGATCTTCTTGAAGAATACTCCTGACACAAGAGATTGACAGTCCCAGTTTGAAGTTCAGCCTTAAAGCACAAACAGCTCCTGGATTATATAAACAAATGCCATGAAATCGGCGAAAGAACTCTCCCAACAAAAATCAAGACACCATGGCCTCACCAGAAACACCCATAAGCAGTGGAGATTTTAATTCAGCGGAGACACAGGAAAATTATATTAAAGCTATGATTATGCAGATATTGGAGGAACAAAAAGAGAGACAAAAAGAGGAAATGAGCAAGGCCCTCAAAGAAATGGAGAAGAATTTAACTGCCCACATAGAGGAACAATTAAAGATAGACAGAGAGGAAACAACCAATATAGGAGACACAGTCAATCAGTTGAAGGAAACAGTACAAAGAATGAAAACAGAATTAGAATCTATAAAGAAGACACAAAGGGAGAAGAACCTGGAACTGGAGAACTTAGAAAAAATATCAGGAACCACAAAGGTAAGTATCAACAATAGAATACAAGAGATGGAAGAGAGAATCTCAGGAGCTGAGGATACGCTGGCTATAATGGATTCCTCACTCAAGGAAAAAAGAAAATCGGAA